>LR738714.1:160137375-160164501 GCA_902687465.1 Secale cereale | reverse complement strand
ACCTTAACCCCTCTCCCCTCTCCCTCCACGACCTCCTCCTCGCCTCCATTGCCACCGCCACCGCCGCCATCTACGGCGGCCGATCCCGCCGTGACCTCCCACCCACGCCATCCCTCCTTCCCCTCACAGTTTCTCCCTACCCTCCACCCTCTGCTCCCTACCTCGATCCCCCAGATCCAATCGACCGTCCCTTTCCTCCGGTCACCATGGCGGGGCGCGCGGCGGTGCGGAGCTGCGTGCAGACGACGCTCAAGGCAGCCAGCAACGGCAGCGCGCTCCCCGTGGTGGATCTGGCGCCGTTCTTCGCCGTGGAGGACGCCGACGACGCGGGAGCGCGCGCCCGGGCCACCGAGGCCGTGCGCGCGGTGTGCCAGGCCACCTCGTCTCCGCCATCCCCACCCTCCTCTGCCGCGTGACCTTCTTCCTCCTGCCCCCTCTTCCCGCGAGGGCCCGCCCCTCCCCGCATTCCCGCCGCGGAGCCGGAGCTCCCCCCTACACCCGCCGTCGGCCATGGAGGCGGTGGTCGTCGACGCGGGGTCCAAGCTGCTGAAGGCCGGCATCGCGCTGCCCGACCAGGCCCCCGGGCTGGTGAGTCGCTAGATCTCCTCTGCTCCCCGTCGATTCGCTCGAGATTTCGCGGGACCCCCCTGTTCGATGCGTGCGCGTGTGTGGTCAGGTGATGCCCTCGAAGATGAAGACGGAGGTGGAGGAGAGCGAGGTGGCCGACGGCGCGCCACCGGTGGTGGAGGAGGTGGTGCAGCCGGTGGTGCGCGGCTTCGTCAAGGACTGGGACGCCATGGAGGACCTGCTCACCTACGTCCTCTACAGGAACATCGGCTGGGAGATGGGGGACGAGGGCCAGATCCTCTTCACCGAGCCGCTCTTCACGCCCAAGGTGCCATTGCCCTCTCTGCTTGACCTCACGCTCCTTTAATTGTGGTGGTGGTGTCTAATACAATTGTTGGAAATTAACACAATACCAGATCAGGTAAAAGTTGAGGGTTCAGTTTTACTACTAGGTTTCAGGATTAATGTAGTCTTGGGTGTTGACACATTAACTTAATCTGCATGTTGGCTTACGCGATTCCGCATTTCCACCAGCCTAAATGACATTGGCTATTCCTTTTGTGGATGAGCTGTTCAATTGGAAGCTGTAGTAGATGCACATTTGGAAGCTGTAGTAGATGCACATTTCAGTAGATATATGGTGTTGGTAGATGTTGATTTCTTCCACAACAAATAGGGTTTCCACACGTCGTTGTCGTCTTAGCTTTGCGTGTTATATGTTGTGAAACACAATCTTATATATGCGTTACCTGACAATCATGTTTTACTTAACTGATCTAGTGCAGCAGAATGTTGATACACAACAGCATGGTCTTTTTTGCAAATCTTCTGGTGTTCATATAGGAATGGACAGTTTCATGATTGTAGGATGTTATAGCTAGGCTTATAGATTATATGTATATATGGAACTCATGTAAGGGAATTAGAACTAGAGAAATATATACGTACATGTACCTCAGCTATTGCAAATACCAACTATGCATCATCTTGTTAATTACTACACATCATCTTGTTGCAGCATTATTGGTGAAACAAATTTGTTTTTTTGGCATGCAGATTTGCTATCGATGGCACTAGGTGGACAAGTTGTACCTTCGTAGTAGTACTACATCAACCTGATGGAACCTTCAAGTTGTTTCATTGATTTTCCATGAATATATACTACTACAGCAGCCTGTTACTATTGCTACATGCCATTCTTTTTATCTTCAGGAATGATTTTGACACCCAAATGCTTGTGAGAATACGATGCTTTAGCCTAGATATATGATGCAAAGTATGTTGCTGCTAGTGCTAGGTCCTCTTTGTGGGTTTCGAACTTTGCAACACTGAGGATATCTTTTATGTTGCACCTGAAATTTCTATTGAAGTCGTTAGGCTAAGTAGTTGCTTGTAGGACTTGAGCATCGGTTCTACTCTGAAATCATGTGTGTTTGACGGTATAATTATCTTTGGTTCATCTACACTTGGTACCTTGTATGAAGTTAGAACATCAAGGTGCTAGACCATGGTTAGCCCGAGTCTTTGTTCAACTTCCTATTAGTAGAAAGCAATGTGAGTGTGTCCCAGTTTGGCTGTTTCATCTGCTCCAGTGCCATCTGATGAGGTGCCTGGATCTAGGTGCCATCCCTGCCTTTGTGTCGAGACATACAATTTGTGGTGGCATAGTAGCGTCAGTGCTGTGTACTAATGTTTAGCATGGATGATGTACATACGGTGTGTCTACACGCGAGACTATCTAATCCCACCCAATTAATGGTTTGTTTTAATCATGCTGCTGGTTTTAATCATGGATATGGGAGAATGCATGATGGACATGCTGGTTGGTTAATACTCCTCTCTGTGATAGTGCATTAGGAACTCTGCATGCTGCTGTCCTTTGTCTCATCATCTTAACTACTACAGTAGTAGGAGTATTTTATATGTTGTTCATTTCTTGGCCACCCAGCATGTTTGCTAATCATACATCTGCCTCATGTTATATGATCCCTGCCTAGTAACTTCATTATATGTTGACTTGTGCTGTTGGTATAGTTTAGTCAGATTAATATATATACTGCTGTGCTACTACTACTACTTGTGGCAAGGAATAGAAGATTTGTTAAGTATGGAGCTAGGATTATCTAATAAAATTTCTGCTATATATATATGCATCAAACTGAGATTGCTAGCATCATTTATAGAAGATACACACTTTGAATTGAACTGATCGGTTCAGTTTTTTATATTCTTCACCCCAGCCTTCTATCATGCTTGAAACTAGTGCTCTACTCATGTTGTAAGATAGGATTTTCACTTCCTGCCATCGCAGCCTTCTATCATGATTACAAGATTTTTCTTTGCACGACAGCAACACCAGTACCTTGCTGCTGTTGGGAACAGAAGGGAGCTATTGCATGCACCGAATCTAGGGAGAAAATCACCTTTGGCATGAACGCCATCACCTTGGGCATGCTCGTAAAAATCTGCCTATTTTGATTTTGGGATATGTGTTGAAATTTGCCTCTGTAAAAATCTGCAGGTTGTTCTGATGGCCTTCGAGTGCCCGCATTGCAGCAAAAGGTATCGCGGCGTCCGCGTCAGCAGAAATGTGTGGCTAGGTAAGGGCCTTGTAGTATTTAACTGTTTACATTATGAAATGTGTGGTCAGTAGGTATGTTTCCCAGGTTATATGGTAATAGTTGTACACCTTATCGTTGAATTTGGTGTGTGTTTATAGAATGACAAGTTTGGTTAATTATGCCCTGCCTGTATCTTTTAGAGTTTACTTCATTGGTAGCATATTCAGTTGTACTAATTAATATTGTACATGATGGAGAATTTAGACAACAATAACAAACTGTAGCCATGAATACTCATATAGAAACTTGGACAACCATCTTGTTTAATTTGGTGATGTTCCTCCATGCTAAGAGCTAATCTGCTGCACTATTATTCAACTTACACCGACAGTTTTAATTTCGCTGAAATCAGGTTTTCTTTTCTAAGTTCATGTCCGTGGACGACCACTACTACCCTCCGTGCACTTGTCAATTCTAGCTTAAATGGTTTGTTCATAATATATTTGCCCCAGTTTTCCTGATTATTCTCTACTGATTCATGTAACAGGGCGACCGAGGAAGGCATGTTGCTATTTTGTTTGTTCCCAGCCCTGACTATGGGTGTCCAGCGAGTCCGACATGTTGTTCATCTGACTATGGTCGTCCAGCTTACATCTGTTGTGCCTAGTTTGTGATTGCTATGAAGGAGCTTGTAGAGCTTGTAAAATATAGTATTACACTTGTAGTCGTTGCTGTGATTGCCATTGTATTAAATGATCTGGTTGCTTATGTTCCTGAATGGTCGTTGTTGTCGTTTATGTGATTTGGAGGATCATGTGTGTTTTCTGTCTCTGCCAATTTAAATAGTAGTTGAAATATGAAGACTATGAGTGTGATAGATGGGACCCACTTACTAGAACATGACAAATGGGACCCAACGGGGACCCACCTTACTAACTGACCACAATATGCAAATAAAAAAACGAAAAATGAAAATACTGAGACAAAAAGGCCATGGTCCAAAAATAAAAAGGCTGCAATGTTGGGCTTGGCCCATGAAGCCTAGCAAAAATTGATAGGAAAAAAATATGGAAAGGCTGAATTAATGGGCTCGGCCCATATAGACATCAAATCGGACCGGGCTGATTCTTGTCAATGACCTTTTCATTTGGTCGTAATTTTGCCACGTCAGCTTGCCACGCCGGATCCAACGTGCCCTGGGCAAACAGCTAGCGACCAAAAGAGAAGGTCATAGAATCAATGACCTTTTGTTTTGGTCGTAAACGTCTACGACCTTCTCACAGAGAAGGTCGCTATAGTCAGTTTATGAAGGCCAGCTTTTGACCTTATGTTTTTGGTCACAAAAAGGTCACAAATGGAAATTTGTGACCATTCAGTGACCAATAGTGGTGGTCACAAGTTGACATATTTCTTGTAGTGGACACGAAAGCTTCCCAGATCTTGTGGGTAAAGTGCGCAACCTCTGCAGAGTGTAAAACTATTCGAATAGCCGTGTCCACGGTCATGGACAGTTGGGTGGTGCTACTTAAACTATGTCCAGAATTTTACTACATCGGTGAAAGTATGTGTGTGTGATGAGTCAAAGTGGTGACTTGACTCGTTGAGTTGAATCATATTCATGTTGATATCGGTAACCTGTCCTCGAGGTTACGTGAAATTATTGATGCATATACTTTATGGTAGAATGTTTGTTCTAGCTCGTAGCTAGATTGCTCATTGTTATTCAATTGCATTGTTTCTTCGAACCAAATCATGGGTTGCTTGCGAGTACATTCAAAGTACTCATTGGCTTTCCACTGGTTATTTAATTGGCCAGGCATGGAGGAACAGGAATATGAAGAAGAATTCTATGGAGACGAACATGCGAACTAGGACGCTATCCCAGTCAGAATGCCTGTAGGGTTAAGGCAGATGGCATGGGTTCTACTTATCATCGAAGGCTTCCGCTATTTGAGTTATTTGCTATTCAGCCCTTGAGGCTTTATCTATGTAAGACTTGGCCATAATGGCCATAATTTGTGTAAGACGGTATGTATGGATATAAGACTCTTGTTATTCAACTTCTATGTGTTCAGTGAGCATTGATCTCTGGGATCACTGTACACGTGCATTCGGTGAACTCGACTTCTAAGTCGGGGTCCCCACACGTTGGGACGGCAAGAACTCGCGCCAAGGGTGGCGTGAGCAGCCTCGTGAAGACCAGTGGCAGGAGCAGCCTCGTGACGCCCCCTGGCGCGACCAGCCTCGTGAGGGTCGCCCTCAGGGAAATGGAGGCCTGAATCTGCTGCCACCACCGTCGAGGAGGAACGACGACGACCGCCAGGGAGACGGGGCTTGGGGCTTCCAGGAGCCGCGTGCAGTTGCATGCATTCTGGGAGGAGCGCATGCCCCGTCTTATCACCGCATCTTCAAGCAGTTCGCCCGTGAGGTGAACGCGGCACTTCCCAGGCCTGACGCTGCGCGCAACCTCAGGTGGATCAAGAAAGTCATCGCCTTCGACTCCAAGGACCAGCTCTAGTGCACTGCGGCCCCAGGAGCCCTCCCGATGCTCTGCACCCAACCATCAGCAACGTACTCGTGACCAACACCCTCATCGACGGCAGAGCAGGGCTCAACGTCCTCTCGGTCCAGACCTTCGAGACACTCAAGGTTCCCTATGATCAGCTCGACCCAACCAAGCCATTCTACGGAGTCACGGATGGCTCCACACACCCGATGGGGCAGGTCCGCCTCCCCGTCACCTTTGGCGACCATGACAACTACCACACAAAGCTCATCAACTTCGACGTCACCAACATCCACCTCCCGTACAACGCCATCCTAGGGTATCCTGCCCTCGCCAAGTTCATGGTGGCAACCCATCACGGCTACAACGTCCTCAAGATGCCCGGGAGCAGCGGAGTCATCACGATCGCCTCCGACGAGAAGGAAGTGGTGCGTTCCCTGGAGCGTGCCTACCAGACCGCGGCGGTCGAGTGCTCCGATGAGGATGGAGCCGTCCTCGCCCTGCAGACCGCCCCCAAGAAGAAGAAGAACCTACCCGTCGACGGACCTTAGGATGCGGGGGCTCCCGACGGCCCGGCCTCAGGACTCGCGCCTGCTGATGAGGTGCCCTCCACACTTGCATAGGGAGGCGTTCTTGATGCCCCTGTCGTGACGGGCTTGGAGGCTCTCCTCTGGAGTGTCCCCGAGCTGACCCGTGCCTCGAGGGAGGTGTTCAAGCACCACCTGCAAGCGTATCTTGATGCACTTTTTTGTGAGCCCAGTGTGAGCCGTTCAGAGCTGGGGGCTCAGGACTTCATCGACCAAGTAACAGAGGAACTTCAGTACGCAAGACTCATCCGCGGTGGGCGTAACCGCACAACCCCAAGTTCACCTGCTCGCAGCCCAAGCGACTGCTTCCGCGTCTGCATCGACATCGTGGGTCTCAACCGAGCCGCTTCTCAGGAGCCCTTCTGGCCGACGGCGGTCGGCCGGAGGAGGGCCCTCCCCTGCAGCTACGTCCGCACACTCTTCGGCTTCCACAACACAGCTGCCACGTTCCAGCATCTCGCGTAGCGGGCCTTGGGGGATCGGGGGGATCAGTGGCAGGTGGTCCGGATGGAGCGAGAGCCGGGCCCGCGCGACCACTGAGAGCCTCCGGAGCCCCTGGGCCTCAGGAGCCCGACGATCCTCGGGAGCGATCTGCACAGCTCGCATCTTCAGCTACCCCGACTCTCCTTCGGCAAGTATCAGGTGACACTTCAGGTATCCAAACAAGGGCGCCTCTCGGGTTGCATCATCCTCGGGCCGCTGGGGGCTGATCCCCCGCAGTTATCTCCCTTTTTGCATGATCATGGCCAGATATTTCTTCCCATTCGCATTATCTATATGCTTGACGTCCTCACCGCCACTAAGGTCATGAGCCCTTGTGAGCCCACTCACGACCGCCCCATGATTAAGGACTGCACGACGTCTGTGCTCGGGTCCGTCCCCTGCAACGTTGATAAACCCAAGGGCTGAGCTCTATCTAGCGAGCCATTCCCATGATGACACCTCCCATGGTCCTTGGTGCCTTGTTCTCGCATGGGCTAATCATGGCTGGGTAAGTAGGGGCCCGTGGCAGGTGCCTCGCTCACGCGGGAACCGCATGCCGACTGTTTTTATTTTGGACCGTAGCATGAGAAGACTGGGCACGACGTCTATGCTCGGGTCCGTCCCTGCAGCATCGACAAATCCAGTGGCTGAGCTCTGTCTTGCGAGTAATTCTCGTGCCATCACCTCCTGGGGTTGCTGGTGCTGCAGCCTTCTCATGCAATATCCCCTGGAGATGCACTCGGCGCAGGTCGACACAACACCTCTCTTTTCACCTTTTGCAGAAGAAGACTCAGGCACAACCCGCCTCAGGGTAGGGTCTCGTGAGTGATGCGTAAGCTCACGAGAACTTCCTAAGAGTCGTTCAGCCCGTCCTGAGGAGGGCCCATATACACCTTGGCTGTCCTACCGTGCAAGCCATGTGTCAGGACGGGGCTTTACACGCCCCGGAGTCTCTCCCGATGGGAGGCTCCCTCCCATGGTCCAGTGGAAGTACCAAGCTCCGCGCTGGCAGATCCAACCGAGGAGCGGTTATGCCCAGGAACCAGTGGAAGCACCAAGCTCTGCGCTGGCCACTACGACCGAGGCGCGGTTATGCCCACACTCCACGCAAGTGTGGTAGCTCTATGCTCCGCGCTAGTTATAAACAACTAAGGGTGGCCCCCAGTGGTCGCACCAACCTCAGGGAGCTTTTCAGCTCACGACGCTCACAACTTCTCCTTGGATGGGTGTCGCAAGGGGGGCTAGGCACGGGGGCTATGCTCAGGTCACGCCTGGCAGACGCCACCCTACCAGGTGCCCAAACACCTGGCCTTCTCGTGCCCCCATCCCAGGCGAAGGCTCGTGGGGAAGGTATGGTGCTCGTTCTCCTTCATGAGAGCCGTTCGTACGTCAAGGGGGACCCCTAGGCATCGCCACCCTGGGGCCTAACTGGCTACATAGCCCCTCATCCCTTGAGTCTAGTTATGATGATAACCCCGGTCATCCGGAGGGCTCAATGGCGATCGAGGTATGCGCGGGGTTGGGCCCTGCCGACGCAGAACGAAAACGGGATCGCTTGAACGTCAAGGGGGACCCTTGGGCATCGCGACCCAAGGGCCTCACTGGCCACGTAGCCCCTCATCCCTTGATTCTAGTTACTACGGTAACCCTGGTCATCCGGAGGGCTCAATGGCGAGTCTAGTTACTACGGTAACCCCGGTCATCCAGAGGGCTCAATGGCGGTCAAGGTATGTGCGGGGTTGGGTCCTGCCGATGCAGAGCACCTAAGCAAACATGAAAGGAAGCAACATGGAAATCATCTAGCTATTACAATAATGCCAAGTTTTTCAAATTCAAACAAAGTTCTTATGCCTCCCCGAGGCACTCGCACTTCTCTCACTAAACAGGACGGATCAGGTACCGCCAAGCACAGCATCACCGGTCTCCACCTCTTCGGCTGCGATGGTAGCGGCCCGGAGAAATGTCTCCACCGGCCACGTGGCTTCTGTACCTAGGGCCTCGGGAGCGATCATTGCCGCCTCCTCACGAAGGCACCTGGACGCAAAACCTTGCCTCAAGGGAAGGGCAACGGGATTCAAGCACCACCGGACCACAGGAATTGCTAAGATAAGTTTTCAACGCCGCACCCGCTTGCATACCTACACCACCATTTACTATAGTTACGGATCCGCTAAGGCATGAAAACCCTTCCCGATGGACCAGTGGGCGGCTGCCTGCACGCCAAGAGGGACCTCCTCAGCGTCGCGCCTCGGGGGCTCTTACCAGACCCTGGACACCTCACCTCCTAGCCTCGGCCATGGCGTCGTGACTTGACATACCAACACAGGATGAGGCTGGTCCCGGGACTGGGTCTCGCAGGCGTAGGGCCTTAGGCTACCACGGGAATGGAAGAAAGGGGAAATCATGCTCTAACAAGGGGTTCATGCAGGACATAAGTTTATAACGCCAGACAATAACAAAAGTATTACAAGAATTTACATATCCTTGTGGAGCCCTCCGTGATGTCCCGCGGGAACTAAGCTAAGGAAGACGCTCCCAAGGAACTCGGCTTGAACTGCTTCAATAACGGGGATGCAGGGAGGACACCGTTTCCCTCCGGCGATAGGGGCGGCGACTTGGCGGCTCATAGCTCTCGTCGGAGCTCGAGGCCGTCTCAGGGGTAGTGTAACTACTACCAGGAGATTCGGAGACGTAGCCAATGGCGAGCGCCTCGCTGCCCTGGCGGCATTGGGAATGGTCGCCGGCGAGCCCATTCCCTGCGCCACATGGCAGCCGGAGGCCGTCCGCCCCGAAGACTTTGAAGGTCATCACGCCCGTCGTATCCAGCGCGAAATGAAGAATGTGCCTCCCGGCGGGGGCGCAGGCACGACGCACCACACCCCAGCCCTAGGTCATGAAGACCTGGCTAGAAGAAACCACCTCCACGTCGGCATGTGAAGGAGGAAGGTGACACCCCTCGTGCCTAAGCTCCATCGTCACCCGGTCACGAGCCGGGAGAACCTCCCTCAGGAACGGAGGAAGAAGGATCCATGAATGCGGAGGGGCCCCCACAAACACGATGAACTCGCGGGCATCATCCTCAGAATGGGACAGCAGCAGGGTGCGAGGAGACGCCCGTCTCTCCGAGCGACTGACGGCGCCACCCCTATCGCCGCCCCCGCTCCATCTGCCTGCCGCTGGAGCATACAAGGGAAGCGGAAATCCTGGTGGCGTCTGCATGCACCACGTGCGGGCGTCCGACGGCCTCAGGGACGCATTCGGAGAATTACGACGCCTCTTCTTCGGGGGGAGCCGCTCAGGCTCTACCGTCGGGCTCTTCCCTTTCTCCGCGGCCGAGAACCTGCGAATCGGCGCCATGGAGCCCTGGGAGCAATGGAAACGTGGGATCGGCCTGCAACAGTCAAGTGAGAAGCGTAGTGTCTCACCCCCCATTTATAAACCAAGAAGATCAACCGGCGGCCACTCGCGCGTAGCCATAATGGCCCCACTGCCCGCGCCAATGAGTTACCAAGTCGCACGGTTGCCAAGATTGCGTGGGAAGTGGAGTCGCCCATGTCCCATTCAACCGTCACGCGCCAGCTTGGCCCGCAGCCTTTTTGGGGCCCGCGGCGCTTCGTCCTCGACTAAGGCTTCGCCCTGAAGCAAACTCCGCGCGCACCTTGGGCCCGGGGGCTACTGTCGGCGTCCTGGGAACCAGGGTACCCATACTTTCCTGTCTGCGGGCCGCGACACGCTCCTACAAGTGGCCTGATATGGCCCAGCTGATCGACTAGCTATCCAAAACCCTCGCGAGGGGGCCAAGCCTCGCGAGGAGAACGACATGAAGACCTCCTCGGGAGCGGCCTCAGCAAGGCGTTCTGGAGGGGCAGAGAATCCAAGGCCGAGCCTGCCTCAGGAGGAGGCAGTGATGTCAGCAGTGACACACCACGCCAGCGGGTGCCAGCGTCCGCCAACGGCACAGTTGCCATTTCGGTGCAAAGGGGACATCGTAGCCGTTGGTTCCCAAGGAGCGGGGCAAAGGTTTCCCCTTTGGTGCAACAACACCGAAAACCGCAAGGACAACAAGTGGGATGTCACCATCGAGCCCACCACCGTGTCATCGCCTGATCCTTTTGCAGGCGAAGACCGCTTTTGTCAGGAGAAGAACGTCCTTGTGTTCCTGCTCAAAAATGGATGTTGTGGGATCCCTTCCCGCCTAAACATTTTGTGGGAAGAGGACCGTGGCCGCCTATATAAGTAGCTAGGACTCCCACTGCAAGGGGAACGAACACACTCTGCCACCACACAAGGAGCAAGAACACTAGTCTCCTGACCCTCCTGAGCTCGCCTCCTGAGCCCAGGGACCGTTGTAATAGCTTATATTCTAGCTCGCCCGGAGCCAATCCACCAAAGTAGGAAGTAGGGTCTTACACCACACGGTGGCCCAAGCCTGGATAAACTCTTGTGTGTTTTGTTCGTTGTTTGCTTGAATCCTTCCACCAAGACGAGAGCGAGGCACTAGGTAGACGTGAGTGGGAGAGATCTTCGTTCACGCCCCAGTGTTCGAACTTAACAGGTTTTGCGGAGCCCTAAATCCGACATAGCCATCTCATTTTGTGCAGTTCTACTTAAACTGACATGTGTACTTTTGATTGCACAAATAGAAACGATATGGAGACAGACATCCCTGTTTGCACAAATATGAAATACGGTTAGTTAAGCAGTGACAGTTATTTGCAGTGGCATATGGTTAACAGCAGCATCTATTGTGTTATATTATTAGCACTACATTGATAGTATGAAAAAGTTCCATTAAGTGGTGAGGCAGATGTGGTTGCCAACAGTGGCAAACATTTTTTTATCTCCTCGGCGACATTTTCCTATGTGAGCACAGGAAATCTAGACCTGTTCGTTCTCATTTACGTTGTCCCCCGAACACCCCTCACTTTCTTTCCTTTTTCGACCAAGAGACGGGTCCACTTCCCCGCACCCTTCACCATCCACCTCGATTTCTTCGCCTTTTCAACCAAGAGACCGGTTGGGTATCTACTACTTTCCCCCGTTTCCTCTTAGAACCAAGTCCTAGATTCATGCTACATCTTTCCCACTTTCTTCCCTGTTTGAACCAACTCTTAGATTCGACTGTGTGAACTAGCTTTAACTCTAATAATAGTATAAAATTCGAGGTGGCTTTGGAACAGATGTCGGAAGAAGAAAAATATCCACATGCAGCCACGTGGGGAGCTGGGGCAGTAGAGCAAGGGTCGTTGTGATGTGGCAAAGACGGCATCAGGAGAGAGAGAAGAGCGTACATCACACAGACCACACTTACTAAATCGAGCAATTTTATGTTGAAAAAAAAGAATCGAGCAATTATAGTAATTAAACAGAGCCGGTTGACCTAAACATTGCTCTAACAAAAGACCAGCATTAAAAACAAAGCCTAAGTACGCATAACTTTAACAAAGCCACCAGCGCGCCGTCCTATGCATCGCCGGTGTGAGATGAGACGTCGATGACTTGTCCTAGCGACATGCGGCCATTGCTGGACTCCACATCTCCCATGCTGAAGTCGACCGCATCCTCGTCCTTGGAGCCGCCCTCGAGGTTATAGTACTCGTAGTTGTGGCTGCGCCAGAGCTCGCGTTGGTACTCCACCGCCGATTCCTTGACGGACAGACTCTTCCCTACCTTGACCTTGGCCTCGCGTAACTCCTCCTCCCAGCGCTCCTTGATCTCCGCCGCCTCCTGCATCTCCAGCTCCCGCTCGGCGATCTCATGAGGAAGTAGGTGCTCCATGGACACCGCCACGTTTTCGGACGTGGGTTGCATGCTGGATTCCGAGGTGGCATGGAATATCTTGGCGCATGTGTCCTCGATCCTGGCGTGGATAGCCTCGACCCGGGCCAGGGCGACATTGGCGGCACGGATAGCAGCTCGAGCGCTCTTGGCGTTTGCAGCCACTATCGCAGCAGCAGCTGCAGTTGTCTCGGCTGCCGCAGTTGCACTATCGGCTGCCACAGACACCCAGTCGGCGGATACAACCGCGCTCAATGCGGATGCGGCGGAACTCTTGGCGTAGGCGGCCCCGCTCTTGGTGCAGGCGGCAGTTCTCGGGGAGGACGCGGCCACCGTACGGGCCTTCATGAAACGTTTCCACGATGACATCTTCGCAAGAAGGGGTTGCGGGAATGGGGATTGGGATTCGTGGATTCGGGGGTTGCCGGCACTGGAGCAGACGAGCTGGCGAACTTAAGGAGGAAGATTTAAACAGACCCAGGAATTTTCATCGCAAATGGTTCCTACAAAAAACTGTGTGTGATGTTGTTTATATTTTTATTAGATGTGAAAGACGAATTTGGAGTAAAGTGGCAATGGATACTGTTTTAAATGTCCGAGAAAATTTGTAGTACTAATATAACTGTCATGTCAAAATTTGGAAAATTTCAGGGGTCATTTGACCTTGTAATTCATATTTGAACTACATGTACGTACAACAGCTAACCATAACCAGAGTCATAGCCCCAGAGAGAGAAGAGAGGTCACAATACCGCATCTTGGCACAATACCGCGGGTAGGAAGAAGGGGTTGGAGGCCCTCCCGAGCCGGCGCTGTCTCAGAGAGAACGACACGACCGTCAACCGGGACGCGCGGGAAGCTGTTGGTCTCCTCCCTCGCGTGAACGATGCACCTACACCCATGCCCCGGCTGAGGTGGTCCGGCCGGATTTGTGACTGACGGTGGGTAGAGAGAGTGTGGACACCCATGTCTTGCTTAGATCTGGAGAGCATGAGAGAGTGAAAGAGAGGAATCCTAGTAAAGCAAGCATCGAGGCTCCTGCTTATATGTATAGTGGAGTGATTTTGTTGTAGCAACCGTTATTAAATTGAATATGCGCGGACCACTATTTTCATTTAAAGTTCAAGTAAAAATAAAACTCAATCAATAACATGCCACCGCTTCGAGGTCGCACTATCAAATCACCGCGTCCATGCCGCACTATGTACTGTACTATCTTTCACATGCGGTCCCCGACCCTCCATCAAGTTGAAAACTAGACTAGTCCAAATGAGGATGCCTCTTTGTAAACAAATGCGCTCCTAGCTTAAAAAATGCGCTCCTACGTGTACCCGCGAGTAGGTGTGAGAGAACTAGTGCGTTCGTGCACCGCTTCTCTTTGTGAGAGTACAATATACTAAGCCCAAAGAACGTTCGCCACAAGAGTAAAAGTATAAGTGTCTGACGTGTGAGTTAAAATAAAGATGGTGGATGAGCCACATGTCGGCCAAAGGGGTCCTGTAAGTGTGTCACCATTTGGTGTGCGAACTGACGCTGCTGAGTTGCTACGCCAACATGACAGGAGCAGCCCACCACT
The DNA here is from genome assembly GCA_902687465.1 of Secale cereale. Taxonomy (NCBI): domain Eukaryota; kingdom Viridiplantae; phylum Streptophyta; class Magnoliopsida; order Poales; family Poaceae; genus Secale; species Secale cereale. Next base: position 160,150,443 of record LR738714.1, on the reverse strand, counting down.
TGGTTTTGCTCCTTAGTGAATCCTGACTAATATTGATCTAAAAATATAGTATCCAGATCTCTACTTCTCTACTCTTATAGAAAACCGAGTTGGTGATGATGGTGCACCTGTCATCGTGCAATATAGACCGTCTGATCTATATCTAACGAATAGAAAGCAAACTTTGACAATTTTGCAAAAAGATACTCACACCCCTCCCCACATTTGCAGATAAGTCCTTTTCATATAAATGCATCTTGATGTTCCGTGTAATGCATGGGCCTCTTGCTAGTTAGTAGTGAATATGAGGTGATTTTACCGAACGGCGGGCGGGGGAGCATGGCCTGTCATGTGGTCCCACGTGTCATGATGTACCAAGGCGATGCGCGTCCCTCTTGAGGCAGAACAATGGCAGAAGAAATACGTGGTTTTCTTAAAGGTGATGACGGATAAGCGGATTCAAAGAAGTGTGAAATAATGCTTGCTTCGTCTGTCTGGGGGAAAGGTGCGGCTTTGTGATTTGATGTCTCATTGCTCATTACTACTACTGGGTGCGTCCCCCTGCTGTTCTATACTATTATTTGGTGCATGACACGTCTACTCGGTTGCTATATGTCCCACATGTCGGCGAGAGGAAGTACAACATTCATGAAAGCCAACGCCTAGTACAACGGAGGAGTACACGACACGGCTTGGTTTTTGCCGCTTCGCACGATCCATCGATACAAACCCGGACTAAAAATGGTGAGCGCGAGACTTTTCCCGTGCGGTAGGGCACGTGAGTTTGGCATTGTCTGCTCGAGGCAATGAGGCAGGAAGGGAAACAAGCAAATAAAGGTTGAGCGACTTAGTTTTGGGAAAAACTTATTTTACGGAATACGTACCACCATGGAGGTAGTTCTACTACTTACTACTCCCTCCTTTCCGGGATAGGGCTCATCTAAAACATTCGTTTTTCCGTTTGATAGTAAGTCTCAATTGTAGTAGGTGAATAAGTCATCTTAGGTTGTGCACCGCGACCAAGGTGGAGAGGAATATGAGAGAACTTAATGTTTATTTGCTAATTAATACCATTGCATGCAATGAACTGACCACCGCATGTCATGTTTAGTAGTCTCAAGTCATTAAAATCATACAGGCCCCACATCTCTTATTGGTTGATTCCTTTCTTTATGTAAAAAAACAAAAAAACAACGTGAGAGTTAATGCACCACGCCTATGTGTTTTGGGACTATTTGATTTTCGTAAGGTGACTTGTACACCTAGATGGAGGGAGTAGTACTTAGGCCCTCCACTATGTGTTCGGGGCCAGAAATCTAAATATTTTGCCACATACACTTCGATGCCAAATGAAAAATATTTAGCACCGGCACTACAATGTGAAGGATTTGGCATCCATCCACCTATGGACCACCTACATATAAATTAGTAATATATCAGCTCAAATCAGTGTCTCGCTGGTGGTGCTTCGCATGCAAAAGTACAGTGGCTGCTTTATTTATTGCCTCAAGGAAATATGGCGTCGGAGCAAGTAGAAGCATCAATGCCTTGAAATTTTTATATGGCATCGGCTGGGCAATGTAGGGCACCGGTGCCAAATGTTCAAAAGGTGAATTGGCACCGGTTTTGGCCTACATAGTGGAGGGCCTTACTACCATCACATGTTTGGATTTCGAGGTGCATTAAATCATCCGATGCAAGTAGTATCAAGAGAAAACTCACCAATGCATGTAGAAGTTCATGGAAATTTAGTGGTCATGCATGCATTCGTTGTAATAAATGCATCGGTAAACTTAACTTAATGAGAGAAACGAGCTTACTAATTAAGTACTTGTCCAAACTACAAAATTAATTCCACCACTCACAGTCTACCTTGGTTGGAAAGGAGAGAGTAGTAACATAGCCTAGGGTAAATGGCTGTAGCACGGACTCCAAGGAAATTGCTGTAGTACTCCTACCATTGTACTACTCCTAGTACTACACTACACTATGAGTACTTTGAGGCCATCCAACCGTATCCCGGCAGAAGACCACGGACACCTATTATTCATTCATATTTAATTTTTTTTTCACATAGCAAAATATCCATGAAAACAATACATGGCCTCGCTTAAATAGGAGATTAAATAGACGGCGAATGGGAGGAGCTCGGTCGGCGTTGCGTTTAATGCCGGCCCGGTCATGAACGGACGTGTGGCCGAAGTGGGTTTATCGGCTTCCACAAGGGTTTCATGGAGGCGTTTGAATGCGGCAAGGAGGCGTGTTCAGCCGGGCGTGCAGCAAGCGGCTCCCTCGACTTTGATGTACGACACCACGCCGCTTATCCACTGGCGTGTGGGCTCGTTGGGTACCTGGCCTGCATGTCAATGACCCAACGCAGGAAACGCACGACAGAGGAGCCGGCTCCGCATGATAAGATTGATTCATAAACACCACTACAAACATCAATGTTCTGCTTATTACAGATAAGATTGATTAATACTCGTAACCATCCATGTCCTTAACAAAGGGTGCATGCACATATAGGTTGAGCGTGTGTCTTGCTCATGTGCTGGGTGCATGCAGGCGTGCGAGTGTTGCGTGCGTGCATGTGTACGTTTCAGTGTTGCATGCATGCGTGAGTGTGTTCGTCCGTGCATGTGTACGTGTCAGTGTTGCACGTCTGCATGCGTGCGTGTGTTCGTGCGAGTGTTGCGTGGGTGCATGTGTATGTCTGAGTATTGCATTCATGTATGCGGGCGTAGTGGGCGTGTTTGTGCGCATGTGTGATGTGTTTTTATTCACCACAGTGGCTCGTGCATGCGTGCAATTAAAACGGCCGGCTCAACATATCATCACAAGGCGACCTTGTCCGCTGTGGTTAGGGCTGCCAACCAGAGGTCTCAGGACTTCGAATCCCCACAGACCACTAATCTGTTACCATTTATGTCTTTCATATACGTGCTGACAGGTGGGTCCCACAGTAATGTGTGCTAATGAACGTGGACCTTTTGACTGGTTAATTGATTATGTCATCAACAAACTACGGAGCTATATGGTGAGCCAGTGACCGTATGATAACCACAAAATGTATTTTATTAACACATCACAGACGCAAGCTACCATTTCTTTCTTTCATATACGTGCTGACAGGTGGGCCTCACGGTTACATGCGCTGATGGTGCAACACTAGTTGCGCCACGTGGAACGTTTGACTGGTCAATTGACCGTAGCATCAAGAAATTACGGAGTTGTACGGTGAGCCAGTGACCGTATAATCACGACATGTATTATTTTAACACATTACATGCGCAGGCGCTCATATAAATATATACACGCAAACACTCAACATTATAATCACACACATGCACACCCTACCCCTATGAGCACCTTCGAGAGAGTGAGCCAGCATATCATCTTGAGATTCTATGAAGTGACCATATATAGGCACCTCGTAGTAGTCGAGGGGAACATCTCCTCGCATTGAACGCACATCGCTGGAAATACTGAAATTAATCCAGGATATATGCGAGCACCATGATTTTCACCCTCGTCGGCTGGGGATATGTCCTCTTAACCATCCAACCACAGGTTGGTTAGCACCACAAAATTTATATGGTGACCGTAATGAGCTTATTATGAAGTCCATTAACCATATCGTGCTTTCTCTTCAAATACAATGCCTGTAAGTGTCGTCAACAAAATACGGAGCACGCATCAAATACAATGACCGTCGGTGTCATCAACAAAATACAATGACGTATGGTGAGCTAGGTATTGTATGATCCACACAAGAATATATATGGTGACCGTAATGAGCATATTTTGAAGTCCAATGACCGTATAGTGCTTTCAGTTGAAATACAGTGACCGTCACGCGTCAATGTGTCAGGGGCATTGATAACCCACAAGTATAGGGGATCACAACAGTTTTTGAGGGTAGAGTATTCAACCCAAATTTATTGATTCGACACAAGGGGAGCCAAAGAATATTCTCAAGTATTAGTAGTTGAGTTGTCAATTCAACCATACCTGAAAGACTTAATATCTGCAGCAAAGTATTTAGTAGCAAAGTAGTATGGAAGTAATGGTAACGGTGGCAAAAGTAAGAGTAGTAGTTTTGTAGTAATTGTAACAGTGGCAGCGGAAAAGTAACTAAGCAAAGATCAATATGTGAAAGCTCGTAGGCATTGGATCAGTGATGGATAATTATGTCAGATGTGATTCCTCATGTAATAGTTATAACATAGGGTGACAGAGAACTAGCTCCAGTTCATTAATGTAATGTAGGCATGCATTCCTAATATAGTCATACGTGCTTATGGAGAAGAACTTACATGACATCTTTTGTCCTACCCTCCCGTGGCAGCGGGTTCCTATTGGAAACTAAGGGATATTATGGCCTCCTTTTAATAGAGTACCGGACCAAAGCATTAACACTTAGTGAATACATGAACTCCTCAAACTACGGTCATCACCGGGAGTGGTCCGGATTGTTGTCACTTCGGGGTTGCCAGATCATAACACATAGTAGGTGACTATTGACTTGCAAGATAAGATCAAGAACTCACACATATTCATGAAAACATATTAGGTTCAGATCTGAAATTATGGACCCTAGTGACAAGCATTAAGCATAGCAAATTCATAGCAACATCAATCTTAGAACATAATGGATACTAGGGATCAAACTGTAACAAAACTAACTCGATTTCATGGTAAATCTCATCCACCCCATCACCGTCCAGCAAGCCTAAGATGGAATTACTCACACACGGCGGTGAGCATCATGAAGTTGGTGATGGAGGAAGGTTGATGATGACGACGGCGACAATCTCCACTCTCCGGAGCCTCGAACGGACTCCAGATCAGCCCTCCCAAGAGAGATTAGAGCTTGGCGGCGACTCCATATCGTAAGACGCGATGAATCCTTCTCTCTGATTTTTTCTCCCGGAACGCGAATATATGGAGTTGGACTCGAGGTCGGTGGAGCCTCAGGGGGCCCACGAGACAGGGGGCACGCCCAGGGGGGCAGGCGCGCCCCCACCCTTGTGGGCAGGGTATGGGCCCCCTGGTCTTGATTCTTTCTCCATTAATTTTTATATATTCCAAAAATATTGTCCGTGCATTTTCAGGTCATTCCAAGAACTTTTATTTCTGCACAAAAATAACACCATGGCAATTCTGCTGAAAATAGCGTCAGTCCGGGTTAGTTCCATTCAAATCATGCAAGTTAGAGTCCAAAACAAGGGCAAAAGTGTTTGGAAAAGTAGATACGTTGGAGACGTATCAACTCCCCCAAGCTTAAACCTTTGCTTGTCCACAAGCAATTTAGTTGACAAACTGAAAGTGATAAAGAAGGACTTATACAAACTCTATTTGCTCTTGTTGTTGCAAATATGAAGAGCCAACATTCAAGTTTTCAGCAAAGATTATGAACTAACCACATTCACAATAACTTTTAGGTCTCATGCTTACTCATCTCAATGGCATAATCAACTAGCGAGCAATAATAATAAACCTCAGATGACAACACTTTCTCGAAACAATCATAATACGATATAACAAGATGGTATCTCGCTAGCCCTTTCTGACACCGCAAAACATAAATGCAGAGCACCTCTAAAGATCAAGGATTGACTAGACATTGTAATTCATGGTAAAAGAGATCCAATCATAGTCATACTCAATGTAAATTAATAGCAATGTATGCAAATGACATCGGTGCTCTCCAACTGGTGCCTTTTAATAAGAGGATGATGACTCAGCATAAAAGTAAATAGATAGGCCCTTCGCAGAAGGAAGCATGGATTTGTAGGGGTGCCAGAGCTCGAGTTTTGAAACAGAGATAAATAATATTTTGAGTGGTATACTTTCATTGTCAACATAACAACCAAGAGATCTCGATATCTTCCGTGCTACACACATTATAGGCGGTTCCCAAACAGAATGGTAAAGTTTATACTCCCCCACCACCAACAAGCACACTCCACGGCTGGCATGAAACAACGGGTACCGTCCATACCAACAACGGTCCTGGGGGAGTTTTGTTTAATTATTTTGATTTGATTTGAGCATGGGACTGGGCATCCCGGTTACCGGCCATTTTCTCGTGAATGATGAGTGGAGTCCACTCATCGTGAGAATAACCCACCTAAAATGGAAGATATAGACAACACTAATCGATACATGAGTTGTTCAAGAATACAAAATAGAATTTCATTTGAAGGTTTAGAGTTTGGCACATACCAATTTACTTGGAACGGCAGGTAAATACCACATATAGGAAGGTATGGTGGACTCGTATGGAATAACTTTGGAGTTTATGGAAGTGGATGCACAAGGAGTATTCCCGCTTAGTACAAGTGAAGGCTAGAAAGAGACTCGGAAGCGACCAGCTAGAGAGCGACAACAATCATGAACATGCATTAAGATTAATCAACAATGAGTGCAAGCATGAGTAGGATATAAATCACCATGAACATAAATATCGTGGAGGCTATGTTGATTTTGTTTCAACTACATGCGTGAACATGTGCGAAGTCAAACCACTTGAATCGTTCAAAGGAGGAAACCACCCTATCATACCACATCACAACCATTTTAATAGCATGTCGGCACGCAAGGTAAACCATTATAAACTCCTAGCTGATTAAGCATGGCATGAGCAACTATATTCTCTAATTGTCATTGCAAGCATGTTTCATTCATAATAGGATGAATCAGGAACGATGAACTATTCATATTTACGAAATCAAGATAGGTCGAGTTCATACGAGCTTCTCTCATCTCAATCAGTTCATCATATATCATCATTATTGCCTTTCACTTGCACGACCGAACGGTGTGGATAATAATAATAGTGCACGTGCATTGGACTAAGCTGGAATCTGCAAGCATTTAATACAAGGGAGAAGACAAGGTAATATGGCTCTTGGTTAAATCAACAGTAATGCATATGAGAGACACTCAACATTTTCATCATGGCCTTCTCCTCTTGACCCCCAAAGAAAAGAAAAGAAATAAAACTATTTACACGGGAAAGCTCCCAACAAGCAAAAAAAGAATGAGAAATCTTTTTGGGTTTTCTTTTAATTACTACTACTACAGGCATGGAAAGTAAAGTAGCTAAATGCTATAACTATATTTTTTGTTTTTCTTAAGGTTTTTCTAACACACGAGAAAAAGACTTAGAAAAGATAATAAACTAGCATGGATAATACATTGAAAAAGTATGAGCACCGATAACTAAACTGAGTGTGTGAACATGAATGTAATGTCTGTGAGAAATACGTACTCCCCCAAGCTTAGGCTTTTGGCCTAACTTGGTCTATGGCCATGGATCAAAGCTACTCTCTCCGGTGTACGGAGGAGTGGCCTCTGGGTGCCATTGGCTGGCAATCTCCTCTGGATCCCACTGATGCTGATAAGGGTCAAGTGGTGGCTCCGGCCCAGGCTCTGAATCTTGTGCCAGGCTCCAGTACGCATAAACGGCATCTGGCAAGACGAGATACGTGCCTGAAAGTATATCAAACAAAGAGGGTTCTGGCAAGGTAATAATCTCACAGTACTTTCTATCAAATATCAGTTTATACTTAAGCAACTTCTTCTTATCTTTAACAATAAAATCATGTGCTATCATACTCTTATAATTTAGAAAAGCAGGGGCCAGCAACTTCTCCTCCTTCTCATAGTGCCTAATAGGTATCCTAAAGTGTTCAGCAAGGCGTGAAGCAAAGATGCCTCCGAAGATGGGGCCCTTCGTACGATTCAGACTTAATTGTTTAACAATAACAGCGCCAAAGCTAAAAGTGGTATCTCGAAACAAAGCATGGCGCAAAATAACAATATCAGGGGCACTAAGATTTCCACTGTTCCCGCGACCAATTAAGCATCTACTAGCAAATATCGCAAAGTAGCGTAGAATAGGAAAATGTATATTGGTAATTCTTGCCTCTGAAACTTTCGTCGTTTCCCCTACATCGATCATATCAATAAACCCCTCCACATCCTTACGATGTGGTAACCCTAAGTTACCCGCAAAGGATATCTTACAAACTTGACAAAAATCATAAAGTGACATCTCCTTAATCTCATCATATAAGTGAAACTTCACCGAACGTGGTGATTTCTTAGCATGGAAATAAAATGTTCGCACAAAAATATTAGTGAGTAAGAGATACTGTTCGCGCTGATCATGGAGGAAGTCGGTGAGGCCTACATTCTCAGCTAAGTAATAAAAGTCTTCATAAATCCCGGCGGCTCTCAAGACCTCATCACAAGGCCATTCACATGGCCGGACTTCCGTAGTGCGAGGAAAGTTGTATTTGGGGTTTTTATTCGCCTCCTTCGGCTTATCCTCTGAGCTTTGGCTCGAAGAGCCTCTCAATAATCTCCTCAACATTTTCTTCCTCTGAAAAATTTCTGAAATTTTTAGTGACTCAAAATAAAAGTGAACCAAACTCAACAAGAATGATAGCAACTACTCCCACAAGTGCCTACAGACTATATGATGCATTAAAACTACTCGGGACCACATAAATTTGACATGCAAGCTCAAGAACAGGGTCACCTAAGCAGAAAAAAATTGCAATAAATAAAACACTAGAACAAAAACTAATTGGACCATTGTGGAGTCACATACCGAAGAACAATCTCCCCAAACAGTTTTGTGAATGAAGCCTTGAGCAAGGAGATCGAAAATGGCAGCAAGATGAGCTAGAACACGGGTTTGAGCTATGGGAGGATTTTTCTGGAGGAAGATGAAGTGTGTGGGTGCTAGAATAAGTGGAGGGGGCCACGTGGGGCCCACGAGGCAGGGGCCGCGCCCTGTACCCTCGTGGCTAGATGGTGTGGCCCCCTGGTGTGTTCTCAGTGCCAAATATTCTTAAATATTCTAGAAAAAATCATATTTCATTTTTTGGGACATTTGGAGAACTTTTATTTTCGGGGTATTTTTTATTGCAAGGATAACTTAGAAAACAGACAGAAAATACTATTTTTGCTTTGTTTAATCTAAATAACATAAAGTAAAAGGAGGGTACAGAGATTTGTGCTTTCTAACTTCATCCATCTCATGCTCATCAAAAGAAATCCACTAACAAGGTTGATCAAGTCTTGTTAAAAAACTCTTTCCAAATAACATGAAACCGGAGATGTTTCGAATAACACTAGGTTACCTCAACGGGGATATGTATGTCCCCAACAATAAGAATATCATATTTCTTCTTGACATTAGGAAGAGGGAATTCAAAACCTCCAATAGTGATCATTGAAATTTTTCCAATAGAATTGATACTATGGACTTGAGGTTGTTTCCTCGGGAAGTGTACCGTATGCTCATTACCATTAACATGAAAAGTGACATATCCTTTGTTGTAGTCAGTAAAAATCCCCTGCGGTATTCAAAAATGGTGTTCCAAGGATAATAGACATACTATCATCCTCGGGAATATCGAGAATAACAAAGTCCGTTAAAATAGTAACGTTTGCAACCACAACAGGCACATCCTCACAAATACCGACAGGTATAGCAGTTGATTTATTGGCCATTTGCAAAGATATTTCAGTAGGTGTCAACTTATTCAAATCAAGTCTATGATATAAATAGATAGGCATAACACTAACACCGGCTCCAAGATCACATAAAGCAGTTTTAACATAGTTTCTTTTAATGGAGCATGGTATAGTTGGTCCTCCTGGATCTCCTAGTTTCTTTGGTATTCCAACTTTAAAAGATTAATTGGCAAGCATGGTGGAAATTTCTACCTCCGGTATATTTCTTTTATTTGTCAAAGTATCTTTCATATACTTAGCATAGGGATTTGTTTTAAGCATATCAGTCGAACACATAAGCAAAAAGATTGGTCTAATCATTTCAGCAAAGCTCTCAAAATCCTCATCATCTTTTTTCTTGGATGTTTTAGGGGGAAAAGGCATGGGTTTCTGAACCCATGGTTCTCTTTCTTTACCGTGCTTCCTCGCAATGAAGTCTCTTTTATCATAACGTTGATTCTTTGATTGTGGGTTATCAAGATCAACAGCAGGTTCAATCTCTACATCATCATTATTGCTAGGTTGAGCATCATCATGAACATCATTATTGACATTATCACTAGGTTCATGTTCATTACCAGATTGTGTTTCAGCATCAGAAATAGAAATATCATTGGGATTCTCAGGTGTGTCAACAACAGGTTCACTAGAAGCATGCAAAGTCCTATCATTTTTATTTTTCTTCTTCTTAGAAGAACTAGGTGCATCTACATTAGTTCTTTGAGAATCTTGCTCAATTATCTTAGGGTGGCCCTCAGGATACATTCCTGAGTCATTCTACCCCCTCTAGTCATAACTCTAACAACATTATCATCTTTTTACTATTTAATTCATTAAGCAAATCATTTTGTGCTTTAAGTACTTGTTCTACTTGAGTGGTAACCATAAAAGCATGTTTACTAATGAGTTTAAGTTCACCTTTAACTCTAGATATATAACCACTCAAGTGTTCACTCATATAAGCATTACGTTTCAATTGTCTACCAACATAAGCATTGAAGTATTCTTGTTTAACAATAAAATTATCAAACTCATCTAAGCATTGGCTAGCAGACTTATAACGAGAAATATCACCTTCATCAAATCTATAGAGAGAATTTACCTTTACTGCCTGTGTTGGGTTATCAATACCATGTATTTCTTCAATAGGTGGTAAATTCTTAACATCTTCAGCTTTAATACCTTTTTCTTTCATAGATTTCTTTGCCTCTTGCATATCTTCAGGACTGAGAAATAGAATGCCCCTTTTCTTCAGAGTTGGCTTAGGAGTTGGTTCAGGAAGTGTCCAATTGTTTTCATTAATCAACATATTATTTAATAGCAATTCAGCTTGATCAACAGTTCTTTCCATGAAAATACAACAAGCACAACTATTCAGGTGGTCTCTGGAAGCATCGGTTAGTCCATTATAAAAGATATCCAGTATTTCATTTTTCTTGAGAGGATGATCAGGCAAAGCATTAAGTAATCGGAGAAGCTTCCCCCAAGCTTGTGGGAGGCTCTCTTCTTTAATTTTCACAAAATTATATATTTCCCTTAAGGCAGCTTGTTTCTCATGAGCGGGAAAATATTTAGCAGAGAAGTAATAAATCATATCCTAGGGACTACGCACAAAACCAGGATCAAGAGAATTAAACCATGTTTTAGCATCACCCTTTAAGGAGAATGGAAACATCTTAAGGATATAATAGTAACGAATTTTTTCCTCATTGGTGAATAGGGTGGCTATATAATTTAATTTAGTAAGATGTGCCACAACAGTTTTAGATTCATAGCCATGGAAAGGATCAGATTCAACCAAAGTAATTAACTCAGGATCGACAGAGAAATCATAATCCTTATCAGACATATAGATAGGTGAAGTAGCAAAAGCAGGGTCATATTTCATTCTAGCATTCAAAGACTTTTCTTTCAGCTTAGCTAATAGTTTCTTAAGGTCATATCTATTTTTGCAAGCTAAAAGATCTCTAGCAGTTTCTTCATCCATAACATAGCCCTCAGGCACAACAGGCAATTCATATCTAGGGGGAGAATCTTGATCATCACTTTCATCAATATTATTAGTTTCAATAATTTCAATCTCTCTAGCCCTAGCAAGTTGTTCATCAAGAAATTCACCTAGTGGTACAATATTATCAAGCATAGAAGTAGTTTCATCATAAGTACCATGCTAGCATCATCATCAAGAACATGCGACATACCAGATTCAATAGCAGGAGTAGGTGTTCCCAATTTACTCATAACAAAGGGTGAATCAATTTCAGAGCTAGATGATAGTGCCTTACCTCCCCTCGTAGTTGAGGGATAAATCTTGGTTTTTTTGTCTTTCAAGTTCTTCATAGTGATCAACAGATATAAATCCCAAGTGACTCAAAGAATATACCTATGATCCCCGGAAACGACGCCGAAAAATAGTCTTGATAACCCACAAGTATAGGGGATCGCAACCGTTTTCGAGGGTAGAGTATTCAACCCAAATTTATTGATTCAACACAAGGGGAGCCAAAGAATATTCTCAAGTATTAGCAGTTGACATGTCAATTCAACCACAACTGAAAGACTTAATATTTTTAGCAAAGTATTTAGTAGAAAATTAGTATGGAAGTAACGGTAACGGTGGCAAAAGTAACAGTAGCAGTTTTGTAGTAATTGTAACAGTGGGAGCGAAAAAGTAACTAAGCAAAGATAAATATATGAAAAGCTCGTAGGCATTGGATCAATGATGGTCAATTATGTCGGATGCGATTCCTCATGTAATATTTATAACATAGGGTGACACAGAACTAGCTCCAGTTCATCAATGTAATGTAGGCATGTATTCCGAATATAGTCATACGTGCTTATGAAAAAGAACTTGCATGAAATCTTTTGTCCTACCCTCCCATGGCAGCAGGGTCCTATTGGAAACAAAGGGATATTAAGGCCTCCTTTTAATAGAGTACCGGACCAGAGCATTAACACTTAGTGAATACATGAACTCCTCAACCTACGGTCATCACCGGGAGTGGCCCCGATTGTTGTCACTTCGGGGTTGCCGGATCATAACACATAGTAGGTGACTATTGACTTGCAAGATAGGATCAAGAACTCACATATATTCATGAAAACATAATAGGTTCAGATCTGAAATCATGGCAGTCGGGCCCTAGTAACAAGCATTAAGCATAGCAAAGTCATAGCAACATCAATCTTAGAACACAATGGATACTAAGGATCAAACCCTAACAAAACTAACTCGATTACATGGTAAATCTCATCCAACCCATCACCGTCCAGCAAGCTTATGATGGAATTACTCACACACGGCGGTGAGCATCATGAAATTGGTGATGGAGGAAGGTTGATGATGACGATAGCAACGATCTCCACTCTCCGGAGCCCCGAACAGACTCCAGATCATCCCTCCCGAGAGAGATTAGGGTGCGGCGGCAGCTCCGTATCGTAAAACGCGATGAATCCTTCTCTTTAATTTTTTCTCCCCAAACGTGAATATATAGAGTTGGAGTCGAGGTCGGTGGAGCCTCGGGGGGCCCACGAGACAGGGGGCGCCCAGGG
>LR738714.1:160104352-160134561 GCA_902687465.1 Secale cereale | reverse complement strand
GGAGGAGGTGGCCGGCTCAGCCACGACAGGAGGCGGGCGCGAGGCGGACTCCAGCTGGAGTCGGAGGCGGCGACGCGGTGCTGGGCCGGCTGGGCTTCGGCCCAGTCGGTCCGACTCACCTTTTTTTTTAATTATCCTGACGCAGAAAAACTGAACAATAAAATACTAATCGGAGACGAAAAATTCCGAAATAAATTTTCACCGTCCTCTAATAAAAACTTAGGACAAAGTGAACATTTTTCCCGGACCTAAATGCAATTTTGAAAAACGCGCATTTTTCCCTATGCAGATAAATTCGCAAATAAATCCAAATAAAAACCAAAAAGTGATTTAATATTTTTCCTCCAATATTTCTTTTATTTTAGAGAAGTCATATTATCTCTGCTCATATATTTTATTAAGAAATACTTTTAGGAGAGAAAAATATTAAAAGCAAAGTGATCCCCGTACCGGTATTCGAGAAAACTCGAATACGAAAACGGTAGAATTCCCAACTCTCTCCGTAGGTCCTTGAGTTGCTTAGAATTCTCAAGGATCGAACTCACAAATGCAATAAAAATATGAAATGCAATATGATCTATGTATAACATTCCACATTGAAAATTTGGGATGTTACAAACCTACCCCCCTTATAATGAATCTCGCCCTCGAGATTCGGTTTGGCTAAAGAACAGGTGTGGGTGGGCCTTGCGTAGATCCTCCTCTCGTTCCGAGGTGGCTTCATCGTTGGTATGGTGACTCCACTGAACTTTGCAAAACTTGATAACCTTGCTGCGGGTGACTCTGCTTGAAAACTCGAGGATCTTGACGGGTTTTTCCTCGTAAGTCAGATCACTATCTAACTGAATTGCTTCCAGGGGTACTGTGTCTCTTAAAGGAAAGTCAGACATCTCTGCATGGTGCTTCTTAAGCTGAGAAACGTGAAACACGTCGTGAACTCCTGACAATCCTTTGGGTAACTCCAACTTGTAGGCAACCTCTCCCATGCATTCCAAAACACGGTACGGCCCCACAAATCTCGGGGCTAACTTTCCCTTAACTCCGAAACGTTTAACTCCTCGCAGAGGTGATACTCTTGGGTACGCTCTGTCTCCGATTTCATAGACTACTTACTTGCGCTTCGAGTCTGCATAACTCTTCTGTCTGGACTGAGCTACCTTCAATCTAGCCCGAATCAACTTAACCTTCTCTTCTGACTCTTTGATCAGGTCTGGTCCAAACAACTGACGGTCTCCGACTTCATCCCACATTAACGGCGTTCGGCATCTCCTCCCGTACAATGCCTCGAATGGTGCCATCTTCAAACTGGCCTGATAACTTTTGTTGTACAAGAACCCCGCATAGGTCAAGTTGTCATCCCAACTAGATCCATAGTCTAGTGCACGAGCTCTCAACATGTCCTCCAGAATCTAATTGACTCTCTCGGTCTGTCCATCGGTCTGTGGGTGGAAAGCAGTATTGAATTCCAGCCTCGTTCCCAAAGTTTGGTGTAGTTGATGTCAGAATTTTGAGGTAAACTGTGTTCCACTATCTGATACAATGGTCCTCGGAACTCCGTGCAGACATACGATCCTGGTCATGTATATCTTGGCCAACTTCGCACTGGTATACGTGGTTTTCACGGGGATAAATTGGGCTACTTTGGTCAGGTGATCTACTACTACCCAGATTGGGTCATATCCTGTTTTGGTCCTGGGAAATCCGATGATAAAGTCCATGCCAAGCCTATCCCACTTCCATTCGGGTATCGGCATAGGCTGTAGCAATCATGCTGGCTTCTGAGTCTCAAAAGAGAAGTTATTACAAAAGTCTATGGCATAAGGCCATCTAACAAAATAACAGCGGATGGCTTGGAAGATAAGGTAGTCCATCAACTCCAACGGCATAGCTGAGTGCTTGACAAATGACCTAGCACGTCTTACTCCTCGTCTGAAAAGTCTGCAACGTAACATGTTGCAGCCCGAAACGGGCCAGCACATGGAATATGCTGGCAAGATAACACAGTAGAGCAAGTAACAGAATAAAGGCTAACACTATATGCATATTTGGCTGGTGGAGGCTCTAAGGTTAAGGTTTTTGCATAAAGCCAATTTTTCCCTACAACAAAGGAATACATTTTATTTTAACTATCTTGGTAGTTGAAACATCATTGAGAAGGTACCTCCAACTCAATCCCAATTAAAGTAGTCATCATTAACCCAACAAATTAATTTTAGAGTGTTGAGATCAACCAATAATTCAAGTACCAGATACTCAAGTAGTCCATAACCGGGGACATGGCAAATCATGATTAGTTTGTACACTCTGCAGAGGTTTGCACACTTTTCCCCACAAGACTCAATCTCCTCCGTTGGATTTATCGCACTGCATGGTGTTTGAGAAACGGATGACCGAGACACAGTCTTTTAGAATCATTTACTCTTTACCCCGGGTGGACCCTTACACCTACTTTCCCCTACATCAGCTAGTCCACCACTGAAAGAGCTCACACAACTTACTCATACTATGCCAGAGCCCATAATGGCATCGTGGCTGCACACGGAAGTTTCTAGCATGAATAGTTTTATGATCCCTTTGAGCCTGGGTAGCATTCCATAGGATAATCACACATTACCCTCGGGATTTCCTAGGACAACAATGGATTCTCCAGGTGCCCTGCAACCAATCCACCCAGATGTGTATTCAAGTAGCCACCTTATGTTGAACCATTAATTAACAACTCACATCTGCCATGTATATTCTGTCAAACCCAAACGACGTCCACGAGTATAGCATGGCAACCTTAGCATAACGTAGAAGTAACCCCCAAGGGTTTGAGAATAATGCAGGTAATAGGTTCTACCTCAATCTACTTCCCAGACCCACAAGTTAAGAGATCCTACTCATGCAATGTGTGAGGGTTTGTTCTAATGCATAAAAGCGGGTAAATAAAGGGGTATGATCAAAGTGTTACTTGCCTTGCTGATGATTCACAAAACCTAGAGCTCGTAGTAGCACGCTTCGCACTCCGGGAATTTTATCGCAAGCAAACAGTAGCATACATAAGAAAACAAGTAAAAATGCACATATAAAACTCCGAATAAGAATATCTAACCAGAATGTTCAACTTAAGAACTCCGGTTTGCAAAAAGAATCAAGTCAAATGGAGCAACGAAACTCAAACTTCGAAGGAAACAAGATCCGTTTATTATTTTGATCTAAAGTCAAATTTTACAGTAGCAAAACCTTGTTCAAGTTGCTTAAACGGAAAGTGGGCTTCGAGACGAAGATCTGGGCTTTTGAATCGCCTGATTCCGACTCTCGAGCGAAAAGATAAACTAAAAACAAGATCAGGGTAAAAATCGCGGTCGAAAATAACCGCGGATAAAGCCCCGAAAAAGAAAAATGACGAACAGGCTAACGAACGAACGTTCGTTGTCTGTGACTAACGGGCGAACAGCGTTCGTTAAAACGAACGTATGGACGAACGTCCGCTAACTAACTAAATCGAAAAAAACGAACCGATCTATTAAAAAATAGATATAGGGAACGAACGGTCTAAAAAAACCGGCCGTTACCTTAACGGGTCGGGCGGTGGGTTGCGGCGGCAACGGCGTCGACGGCGGCAGCGGCGGCGACTGCACCGGCAGCGGCGTCGGCAGCTGCGGCGTGCGGCGGTGGTGGTGGAGGCGAGACGGGGAATCGGCAGCGGCTTATAAAGGCGGCGGGGGGGGGGGGCTTACTTAGGGAAGGGGGCGGAGGAGGTGGCCGGCTCAGCCACGACAGGAGGCGGGCGCGACGCGGACTCCAGCCGGAGTCGGAGGCGGCGACGCGGCGCTGGGCCGGCTGGGCTTTGGCCCAGTCGGTCCGACTCACCTTTTTTTTTAAATTATCCTGATGCAGAAAAACTCAAAAATAAAATACTAATCGGAGACGAAAAATAACGAAATAAATTTTCACCATCCTCTAATAAAAACTTAGGACAAAGTGAACATTTTTCCCGGACCTAAATGCAATTCTGAAAAACGCGCATTTTTCCCTATGCAGATAAATTCGCAAATAAATCCGAATAAAAACCAAAAAGTGATTTAATATTTTTCCTCCAATATTTCTTTTATTTTAGAGAAGTCATATTATCTCTGCTCATATATTTTATTAAGAAATACTTTTAGGAGAGAAAAATATTAAAACCAAAGTGATCCCCGTACCGGTATTCGAAGAAACTCAAATACGAAAATGGTAGAATTCCCAACTCTCTCCGTAGGTCCTTGAGTTGCTTAGAATTCTCAAGGATCGAACTCACAAATGCAATAAAAATATGCAATGCAATATGATCTATGTATAACATTCCACATTGAAAATTTGGGATGTTACAAACCTACCCCCCTTAGAATGAATCTCGCCCTCGAGATTCGGTTTGGCTAAAGAACAGGTGTGGGTGGTCCTTGCGTAGATCGTCCTCTCATTCCGAGGTGGCTTCATCGTTGGTATGGTGTCTCCAATGAACTTTGCAAAACTTGATAACCTTGCTGCGGGTGACTCTGCTTGAAAACTCGAGGATCTTGACGGGTTTTTCCTCGTAAGTCAGATCACTATCTAACTGAATTGCTTCCAGGGGTACTGTGTCTCTTAAAGGAATGTCAGACATCTCTGCATGGCGCTTCTTAAGCTGAGAAACGTGAAACACGTCGTGAACTCCTGACAATCCTTTGGGTAACTCCAACTTGTAGGCAACCTCTCCCATGCATTCCAAAACACGGTACGGCCCCACAAATCTCGGGGCTAACTTTCCCTTAACTCCGAAACATTTGGGTACTCTTGGGTACGCTCTGTCTCCGATTTCATAGACTACTTACTTGCGCTTCGAGTCTGCATAACTCTTCTGTCTGGACTGAGCTACCTTCAATCTAGCCCGAATCAACTTAACCTTCTCTTCTGACTCTTTGATCAGGTCTGGTCCAAACAACTGACGGTCTCCGACTTCATCCCACATTAACGGCGTTCGGCATCTCCTCCCGTACAATGCTTCGAATGGTGCCATCTTCAAACTGGCTTGATAACTTTTGTTGTACAAGAATTCCGCATAGGGCAAGTTGTTGTCACACCCTGCATTTTGTAACATGTTATTTGTAACCTTGAAGCATGAAAATTTGGACCAGCAAATTTTTTTAGCATCATTTGGCTTTTATTTGGAATTGAGTTTTCTTCATTTGCTTTTTCATGTGCTCATTAAAGACAACTATGACCTCTTGTAGATTTCATCTCCATACCCAAAACTTCTGCCCAATGATCATGCCAAGTGTTATATAACAGTATAGTATTTTCTTACAAAATTAATTTTGCCAAAAAGTATTTTATAAAATTAGTTTTCCAAAAACCCCTGAATTGAGATTTGCACTGCAAGTACTTGATTTAGGGTGAGAAAACTATTTCAAAAGGTTTATTTGAGACCTAGTAGTCATAGGACTCCCAGAAACCACAAAGGTATAATTTTAAAAGTTATTTTCCTATTTTATTTAAAAGCTTTTTCTTAAGGCCAGAAATGGTCTTTAATAGGGGAAAATTATTTAACTGTTTCAAAAATATTTGCCAAAATTCAGAGAGACTCATAGGACATATATTGTCCATATATAAGAGTTTCAACACTTGGTCATGTTCAAAATAATGGGCTAAACCTTCTAAAACCCTTTCTGGATATTTCAAGCTTTTGAAATATTTACAAAGGAATTTTTCTCCAAAAATTCCAGGGAAATTCTATCATGTCATATATGACATATTTGGTGATCTTGCCAAGTCCCATGCCTTGGGAAGCAAGAAAACCTCCTCAAACTCCTTCATAACCATTCTGTCCATATTTGAAGTTTGAGCAACTTTACATTGCCAAACTTGTCCAAATGCTCTCAAACTTGGTGCACATGCTAGAATGGCCTAATAAGGCACCTAGACCAAATGGCACAAGAATTTGAATAGAGAAACTTGATCAGATCACCTCAAAACCCTTTCTGTTCAAATGCAAATTTGAACAACTTTACATTACCAACTTTTTATTTGGAGCTTCAAACTTTGTGGGCATGATCAATACCCCAAATGATGATGCTACACCAAGTGGTGCATCAAGGGGAGATGATTAGCTTGACTCAACTAAGATGAAACTATTTCTGTTGATTTCTAGGGTTCACCAAAGTTACATTGGCTAGTTTCTTCAAATGAGCCCAAATTTGGTGAAGCACCCTATTTTCTCATGTATTTCAACCCTGTCAAGTGCCATGTCAAGTGGACTTCATTTACTTGATCAAACACTGATCAAACACCTTCTGCAGAAATTCTAAAACCTCCATTTTTACCACTTTCACTTTTCTCCATGGCCTCAACTTCTTACCACAGGCTCATTGGGTTACCAGCTACCTCCAGTAACTCCCCCAGCACCTCAGCTCCATGATTGAGGGGTGAAACCCTTGTTTTACCTTGCTGTACAATAGGTTTCTACCATTTCATCAGCCCTCTCCCTCTCTCTCTGCATCCCCAGGGCATCCAAGGCCTCAGGCCCTTTCTTTACTCCTCCTACAATGCACTAGACACTGTTGGGCACGCTGGAACGGACCAAACCGGCGAGAGCGCGTCGATGCCAGTCAAACGCATGCTCTGGAGCGCGCGAACAGTGCACCTCGCACGCTGGCTCGGGCCAATCAGCCTCCCCCGACAACCTCGAGCCTCCCCCTCGCGCCAGTCGAGGCGCCTCGACGTCCGCGACCTCCCCGGTGCTGTCCCCCCTCCTCCTGCGCCCTCCAGTGAGCGTCGTCGCACGCGCACCGGCCGCCCGCTTCGGCCATTCCTCTGCCTCACACGCGCGCCCTCCCCTGACGCTCCCCCGCTCCTCCTCTCGCCTCAGCTGGACGTAGGGCTCGTCTAGGAACTCCCCAGACTCATCCCCGTCGCCTCCCGTGCGCTGTAGCGTCGAGCCGGAGCTCGCCGGCGCACTGGACCACGGGTCCTCGTCGAGCCCCTATATATAGGCCCTCCCGAGCCATTCCAACAGCACCAGCAGCACCTCCTCCTCCCCAGCATCACTCCTGCACCACCAGCTCGACCCCATGAGGTCCCAGTGCTCGGGATCGACCGGAGCTCCGCCGCGTCGGGCCGCCGGCGATCTCGAGGTACAGGCCTCCCCTGCCTCTCCTTCCACTCGTTTCGGAACCGCCACACTCCACTGATCCTTTCCCCTCCATTTCCCCCTCCGTTTGCAGTCAGAAACGGTCGCAGCCACCACCCTCCGACGAGCCTCCGCCGTCCCACCTCGCCGCCGGTGAACCAGGACCCCCCGCCGTGCCGCACCACCACCACAGCAACCGCAACTCGACGCTGAGCTCAACCCTGCCCTCCGTTGCCGTCGCCGTGGTCGGAATCCTCGCCGGTGAGCTCGCCGCCGCCGTGGTCGTGGGGTTAGAGATGACAGGCGGGCCCCGCCTGTCATCCCCCCACCTCTCTCCCCCTCCTCTGTGCCGCTGACCCACGGGCCCCGCCCGTCAGGTTTGAAAACCTGACGTGCGCGCGCGCTGGCTCCGTGCGGCTGGGCCAGTCCGCCTGGGCCGTGCACTGTGGCCTCTTCTGGCCTAGTGCACAGGACCCTTTTTCATTTTTCTTTTCTGTAAATGATTTAAACATTTCTACAGAAAAGAATATTGATCCAAATTAAATATTTCCAACTCCAAAAATCTTGTAATATTCCAACCTATTTAATGGTACTACTTTCACTCAAATCCATGAAACTTTTCTGTACTGTTCAAATTTAAATTCAAATTTGAACAGTATAACTTCTGTTCAAAAATCAATATGTCCTATTCTGTAACTCCAAAACTCCAACTAAGATTTTTCCCCATCTTAGAAATCCCTCTAGTATTTTACAAAAATGAGTTGACATTTTTCTGAGCACTTTGGTTTTTCTGTTTTATTTGTATCCTTATTTTCCAGTGGTTATTATGCGACGTATAGATCCCGTATTTGACGAAGTTGCTGTGGAAGAAGAAGGAGAAGGACTTGAAGACTTTGAAGACCAAGCCAATCCAGGCAAGCAGCCCTTTGACCATGATACACTTGTTCCTCGGAACCCGTTTGTTTCCGATGCATGATGATAGGGTTACGATGGTAACCCAGATGAACCACCACATGATGCATGCTTTATTGTTGATCTTGCTATATGCTAGATGACATGCAATAGATGGTCATGATGCTTATGTGATGCATGTGTGATATGAACCCTCATAGTTGAAATCTTTGCATGAACCCATCGGGTGCCCCTAATGCCCGAGGGTGATGATGTGTTAGGTCATCACTTGAGAAAGAAGTGATGTGCCGGTAATATCATGTGCATGGTGGAATGATGTATTAGATTTATGTGTGACTACCGTCCCAACCAAACATGTGCAACCACAGTACCCCTTATGGGACGGGGCTTTATTGATTACTTAGGTCGATACTAGCATGGTGCCCGCATTACTAGTGATGGGAAGACTTGAGGTCTTTCCCGGGACGGGGTCGTGCTTGGATAGACGGCCATGACTGTTTTTACAGGGCACCGGACACACCGTTGGTCCCTTCGGGTACGCGTGACATTGAAATTAGGGCAAGTCCCGTGATCTATTGTTTGTACCCGAGGGCCGTGTACCAACGAGTGGGCTCTATGTTAGTGTCGTCTAAGGAAAGGTAATGACCGGGTGCTTACCCCGGGTACTTGAGGTACCACGGGTCGTGGATGACACGGAAGTTCCTCGGATCTTGTGGGTAAAGTGCGCAACCTCTGCAGAGTGTAAAACTATTCGAATAGCCGTGTCCACGGTCATGGACAGTTGGGTAGTGCTACTTAAACTATGTCCAGAATTTTACTTCATTGGTGATATATTGTGTGTGATGAGTCAAGGTGGAGACTTGACTCGATGAGATGAATCATATTCATGTTGATGTCGGTAACCTGTCTTCGAGGTTACGCGAGGTTATTGATGCATAAAACTTGATGGTAGAATATTTGATCTAGCCTTGCTAGATTGATCATTGTTATTCAATTGCATTGTTACTTGAATCACATCATGGGTTGCTTGCGAGTACATTCAAAGTACTCATTGGCTTGCCACTGGTTATTTAATTGGCCAGGCATGGAAGAACAGGATTATGAGGAAGAGTTCTTTGGAGACGATCATGCGAACTAGGACGCTATCCCAGTCAGAATGCCTGTAGGGTTAAGGAAGATGGCATGGGTTCTACCCGTTTATCAAAGACTTCCGCTACTTGAGTTATTTGCTATTCAGCCCGTGAGGCTCTACCTATGTAAGACTTGGCCATAATGGCCTTAATTCGTGTAAGACTATTTGTATGGATGTAAGACTCTTGTTATTTCAGCTTCTGTGTGTTCAGTGAGCATTGATCTCTGGGATCACTGTACACGTACATTTGGTGATCTCGACTTCTAAGTCGGGGCCCCCACGGAGCTGGTATCAGAGCCATCCTGACTGTAGGAAGCCTTAGTTAGCATGGGCGTTAGTTAGTTGAGACCCCTTTTTCAAAACCTTCTGAACCTCTCTTCTTTTCTAAACCTGAGATTTCCTCAGCTTATTAACCCCTCCTATTCCACCTTTGTAGATGGCCGCTGTACCCGAAGAGCACCTGACCACTGGGTTTCCCCTACTTCTCGAGGATAGCCTCTAGGAGTGTCAGTTCCACCGAGCACCCATCCTCACCTACCTTGAGCATTGGGTGAGCGATACTGAGGTGGAGTACCATGTGGAAGTGATCGTGAAGGCAAACGATCCTCCCACAAGTTGGTTCTTCGAGGGACCCCAGATGGCGACACTACCACTCGCTGCCGAGGCTGCTGCACTCAAGGCATTAACCCGTCTCCGCGAGCTTCTTCTGGAGATGGCAGCCAAGATGGCAACTCGCTTCTTACCTTACCGGAAGGAAGGTGACGAAGAAAGCAGCGCACTAGCCCCTCCACTGAAGGATGGACTCTCGCTTCGGTTCCAGACCTACTTCAGTCTATGTGCCGACAGCCTGGCACAAGACTTGGCCTCGGAATCAATGAAGCTTCGAGAAGAACTTTACAAGACCAAGGCACTTCTTCGTCAAGCTCAAGAGAAGGCAAACATGATCAAGAAGGAAGGAGCACCTTCTGGACAATCCGCTATCGCATATCGAGGCGGAAGGCCCTCCGAGGATGTGTCTTCCAAGGGTGAAGAACCACCTCGGCGACGCCGGATGACAGCAAGGGAATACCGCAAGCTTTTCCCCGCACCACCGTCGAAGCACCGTCGTATCCAACTCCTCCACTCCCCCACTCCCTCCAGCGACAAGGGAGCCCAGACAGATGAAGACAAGGAGGAAGACCCAGAAGAGCCGGAATACGCGACCGAGCATTCCGCCGCTTAGGCATTATTCGATACTCGGATATGCCAGTTGTAACCCCTACGGTAGGATAGGTCGTGTAACCCCTATGCGCAGTCGAGTCCTTGTATGGTTCATATGAAACCATCTAGTGTTTGCTTTTGTCGTGTCTGGATGTATGTCGTATTCTTCCTTCGGGAAGGTGTAAACGACTACATCACCCGTTTGGATTTTAATGAATGTGTTATGGCCTCTCGGCCTTTGCATGATTTGATTTAGTGTCACACCCACCCCCTTACTAGGCACCCATCTTTCTTGCTTTCCCTCTTCCGAGTCATGAGACCTTTTACCGCTCCAACAGGATGCCTGTTGTAACACGTACTGGTACCTCTACCCAGCAGCCCGAAGCCGGAGCATCCTCTCAGCCAGAAGCAGGCCATGACCAAACCAACGACCAAGCTCCACCACCACCTCCTCCAAGCATGGACATGGCTCAGCTTCTCCAAGCTTTCCGGGAGGAACGCCAAGCCAACACTGCAGCTCTCCAGCTGATTGCTCAAGCTGTCGCCAACAACCGCCAGCCGGCGGGGAATGGCAATGGACGTTCCACGTTGGCAGAGTTCAAGAAGCATGCACCGCCAACCTTCATCGAGACTGCTGAACCCCTGGATGCAGATGACTGGGTCCGTTCCATTGAGGAAATCCTGGAACTAGTCGGATGCACCGAAGATCGCGAGAAGGTGGCTTATGCAGCCCACTGCCTCGGGGGAACTACTAGAGCTTGGTGGGATGGATTCAAGGTCATGCATGCTGAACAAGACATCACTTGGGTGAACTTCAAGGCAGAATTCCGCAAGGCCCACATTCCTTCCGGAATCATTGCTATCAAAAAGCGCGAGTTCCGAGCCCTGAAGCAAGGAAGTGGCACTGTCAAGGAGTACATGCAGAAGTTCAGTATTCTGTCAAGGTATGCCCCTGAAGATGTCAGCACTGATGTTGCCAAAAGGGAGCGCTTCATGGAAGGCCTTAATCAGACTCTGCAATACTCGCTTGTCGTGTGCGACTGCCCGTCTTTCCCTGACCTAGTGAACAAGGCACTCATGCTTGAAGACAAGCGGCGTGCTTTGGAAGACACTCGCAAGCGCAAGTTGGTCAGTAAGGGAAGTTCCAGCAACCAGAAGCCTCGTCCATGGCAGTCAGCCCCGGCCAAGCCAACCTATCAGCAGCCAAGAGCTCCTGCACCTCGTGCCAATCCTCAGCCTCAGCAGTATGCCAACCCCAGGCCAGCCTTCAACCCCAATACCAGTGGTGGCAACAAGATCAACACCCCAAACCAAGTCACTTGCTTTGGGTGTGGTCAGCCTGGACACATCTCCAGGGTGTGCCGCAACAAGAAGCCTGATGCCCCGCGCCCCAATGCGCAGAACCAGGGACAAGGCCGTGGAATGCCACCAAGGAACCCATCTCCTCGCAATCCACCGAACTATGGGAAGGGGCGTGTGAATCACGTCACTGCTGAAGAAGCCCAGGAAGACCCGGACGTCGTGCTGGGTACGTTCCTTGTCAACTCAGCACCTGCAACTGTCTTGTTTGATTCTGGAGCAACGCATTCATTTGTCACTCAAAGATTTGCATTAAAAAGTGGCATGACCCCTACACCCCTGAATAACCCTATGGTGGTACAAACCCCCGGAGCCGAGATGAGAGCCAAGATAGGCTGTAAAGGAGTCGGTATTACCATTAACGGTGTAGACTTCCTAGCAGACCTTATCATCCTGAGATCGCAAGGCTTGGATGTGATCTTAGGGATGGATTGGCTCAGTAAGCACCAAGGCTTGTTAGACTGTGCCAATCGGAC
The DNA here is from genome assembly GCA_902687465.1 of Secale cereale. Classification (NCBI taxonomy): domain Eukaryota; kingdom Viridiplantae; phylum Streptophyta; class Magnoliopsida; order Poales; family Poaceae; genus Secale; species Secale cereale. The sequence continues at coordinate 160,122,353 of LR738714.1, read as the reverse complement.
AGTCACTGTGACCAATGACCAAGGAGTAGAAGTCAAGTTTGCCCCCAACTCCTCTTCCGCTCAAGCCGCTAAAGTCATCTGTCTGTCTGAAGTTGGGCTAGATCAAGTACCGGTGGTATGTGAGTATCCTGATGTCTTTCCGGATGAACTACCGGGAATGCCCCCTGACCGTGACATTGAGTTCATCATCGAGCTCATGCCCGGAGCAGGACCCATCTATAAGAAGCCTTATAGAATGGGGACGGAAGAATTAGCCGAGCTGAAGAAGCAGCTAGAAGAGCAACTAAGGAAGGGATTTATCCGCCCGAGTGCCTCCCCTTGGGGATCTCCTGTTCTGTTTGTGGCAAAGAGGGACGGTACCATCCGCTTATGCATTGACTATCATTCCCTCAATGAAGTTACAATCAAGAACAAGTACCCACTTCCCAAGATCGAAGATCTGTTTGATCAGCTCAGCGGAGCCAAGGTATTCTCCAATATCGACCTTAGATCTGGGTACTACCAGCTGAAGATCAGACCCCAAGATATTCCGAAGACGGCATTCGTAACCAGATATGGCCTGTACGAGTGCACGGTCATGTCTTTTGGGTTAACCAATGCCCCAGCTTACTTCATGTATCTCATGAATAAAGTCTTCATGGAATATTTGGACAAGTTCGTTGTTGTCTTCATTGATGACATCCTTGTGTTCTCGAAGTCGGAGGAAGAGCATGATCAGCATCTGAGGATGGTCCTAGACAAGCTTCGTGAGCACCAACTGTATGCCAAATTCAGCAAGTGTGAGTTCTGGCTGCATAAAGTTGGATTCTTAGGTCACATCTTGACCGAGGAAGGATTATCTGTTGATCCTACAAAAATCGAAGCTGTGACCCAATGGCAATCTCCAACGACCGTCAAGGAAGTCAGAAGCTTCCTCAGATTAGCGGGCTATTACCGCAAGTTCGTGGAAGGATTCTCTAGCATTGCACAACCAATGACTCAGCTCCTCAAGAAGGACAAGAAGTTCGAATGGACGCCAAAGTGCGAAGAGAGCTTCAAAGAGCTCAAGAAGAGATTGACCACCGCCCCAGTTCTGGCAACACCTGATATCCACAAGGAGTTCGTGATATATTGTGATGCCTCTCGAACCGGATTGGGAAGCGTTCTGATGCAAGAAGGTCGCGTCATAGCATACCTCTCCAGGCAGCTACGACCCCATGAGGAGAACTACGCTACTCACGATCTTGAGCTAGCGGCAGTAGTTCATGCCTTGAAGACATGGCGGCATTACCTCCTAGGGAAACGGTGTGAGATTTACACAGACCACAAAAGTCTGAAGTATATTTTCACCCAAAAGGAATTGAACATGAGGCAGCGGAGATGGTTGGAACTCATCAAAGATTATGACCTCAGTGTTCAGTATCACCCTGGGAAGGCTAACGTGGTGGCCAATGCCTTAAGCAGGAAGGCTTGCTCTTTGAATGTCATTATTCAAGAAAGGCAGCCTGCCTTGTTTAAGGAGATCGAACAATTCAGTTTATAATTGGTCACCCCTGGATTTCTGGATCATTTGGAAGTCAGACCGACCCTGCTGGACGACGTCAAGGAGGCTCAAGATGGACACGCAAGCATCAAAGGTATCAAGAAGAAGATGAAGATGGGCAAGACCCCAGGATTCTCCGAAGACGAACACGGGATTGTTTGGTACAAAGGTCGTCTTTGCGTACCAAACAACACCGAGCTGAAGACGCTGATTCTGCAAGAAGCCCACGACACTCCGTATTCCATCCACCCCGGAGGAAGCAAGATGTACCAAGATTTGAAGGCACGATTCTGGTGGCACGGTATGAAGAGAGAGATTGCAACCTATGTTGCAAAATGTGATGTGTGCCAAAGGGTCAAGGCTGAATATCAGCGACCTGCTGGATTGCTTCAACCACTCCAAGTTCCTGAGTGGAAGTGGGATAAAGTCGGAATGGACTTCATCACTGGATTACCAAGGTCGAATAGAGGACATGACTCCATCTGGGTCATAGTCGATCATTTGACCAAGGTGGCCCATTTCATTCCTGTCAAAACCACTTATGATGGCAACCGGCTGGCAACTCTTTATATCAACCGAATCGTAAGTCTTCACGGTGTTCCCAAGGAGATTGTGTCAGATCGAGGCACCCAGTTCACTTCAAGGTTCTGGAAGAGATTCCAAGAAGCCTTGGGAACCAAATTGTCTTTCAGCACAACTTTCCACCCACAGACCGGAGGTCAGACTGAGCGAGTCAATCAGATTCTCGAAGACATGCTCCGAGCCTGTGTCCTGGCATATGGAGCCAAGTGGGAAGACTGTCTCCCTTTTGCCGAGTTCTCATATAACAACAGTTACCAGTCAAGCCTTCAGATGGCACCATTTGAGGTGTTGTACGGGCGCAGATGTCGCACACCCCTCAACTGGTCAGAGACTGGAGAAGGACTAGTTTTTGGACCGGATAATCTCCACGCAGCAGAAGAGCAAGTCCAGCTAGTCAGAGAGCGATTAAAGGCTGCCAAGTCCAGGCAGAAGAGTTATGCTGACACTCGACGCCGAGACATGAGTTTCCATGTTGGGGACCATGTGTACCTGCAGGTAACTCCTCTGAAGGGAACCAAGCGTTTCCATGTCAAGGGGAAGCTCGCACCAAGGTTCATTGGACCCTTTGAGATCACTGCACGACGAGGAGAAGTGGCTTATCAGTTGGAACTACCACCTGAGCTATCCGATGTGCACAATGTGTTCCATGTGTCACAACTCCGGAAATGTCTCCAAGTTCCAGACAAGCCCAATCTCTACAAGGATGTGGATCACCAAGCCATTGATCTGCAGCCTGATTTGACCTACCGCGAGAAGCCCATTCGCATTCTGGACGAAGCAGAACGACGTACGCGGAGCCGTACCATCAAGTACTTCAAGGTCCAGTGGAGCAACCACACCGAAGCAGAAGCAACCTGGGAACGAGAAGACTATCTTAGATCCGAGTTTCCCGATCTCTTTTAAGCCCTAGTTTAGGAATCTCGGGGACGAGATTCTTGTAAGGAGGGTAGGTCTGTCACACGCTGCATTTTGTAACATGTTATTTGTAACCTTGAAGCATGAAAATTTGGACCAGCAAAATGTTTTAGCATCATTTGGCTTTTATTTGGAATTGAGTTTTCTTCATTTGCTTTTTCATGTGCTCATTAAAGACAACTATGACCTCTTGTAGATTTCATCTCCATACCCAAAACTCCTGCCCAATGATCATGCCAAGTGTTATATAACAGTATAGTATTTTCTTACAAAATTAATTTGGCCAAAAAGTATTTTATAAAATTAGTTTTCCAAAAACCCCTGAATTGAGATTTGCACTGCAAGTACTTGATTTAGGGTGAGAAAAATATTTCAAAAGGTTTATTTGAGACCTAGTAGTCATAGGACTCCCGGAAACCACAAAGGTATAATTTTAAAAGTTATTTTCCTATTTTATTTAAAAGCTTTTTCTTAAGGCCAGAAATGGTCTTTAATAGGGGAAAATTATTTAACTGTTTCAAAAATATTTGCCAAAATTCAGAGAGACTCATAGGACATATATTGTCCATATATAAGAGTTTCAACACTTGGTCATGTTCAAAATAATGGGCTAAACCTTCTAAAACCCTTTCTGGATATTTCAAGCTTTTGAAATATTTAGAAAGGAATTTTTCTCCAAAAATTCCAGGGAAATTCTATCATGTCATATATGACATATTTGGTGATCTTGCCAAGTCCCCTGCCTTGGGAAGCAAGAAAACCTCCTCAAACTTCTTCATAACCATTATGTCCATATTTGAAGTTTGAGCAACTTTACATTGCCAAACTTGTCCAAATGCTATCAAACTTGGTGCACATGCTAGAATGGCCTAATAAGGCACCTATACCAAATGGCACAAGAATTTGAATAGAGCAACTTGATCAGATCACCTCAAAACCCTTTCTGTTCAAATTTAAATTTGAACAACTTTACATTACCAACTTTTTATCTGGAGCTTCAAACTTTGTGGGCATGATCAATACCCCAAATGATGATGCTACACCAAGTGGTGCATCAAGGGGAGATGATTAGCTTGACTCAACTAAGATGAAACTGTTTCTGTTGATTTCTAGGGTTCACCAAAGTTACATTGGTTAGTTTCTTAAAATGAGCCCAAATTTCGTGAAGCACCCTATTTTCTCATGTATTTCAACCCTGTCAAGTGCCATGTCAAGTGGACTTCATTTACTTGATCAAACACTGATCAAACACCTTCTGCAGAAATTCTAAAACCTCCATTTTTACCACTTTCACTTTTCTCCATGGCCTCAACTTCTTACCACAGGCTCATTGGGTTACCAGCTACCTCCAGTAACTCCCCCAGCACCTCAGCTCCATGATTGAGGGGTGAAACCCTTGTTTTACCTTGCTGTACAGTAGGTTTCTACCATTTCACCAGCCCTCTCCCTCTCTCTCCGCATCCCCAGGGCATCCAATGCCTCAGGCCCTTTCTTTACTCCTCCTACAATGCACTAGACACTGTTGGGCACGCTGGAACGGACCAAACCGGCGAGAGCGCGTCGATGCCAGTCAAACGCATGCTCTGGAGCGCGCGAACAGTGCACCTCGCACGCTGGCTCGGGCCAATCAGCCTCCCTCGACAACCTCGAGCCTCCCCCTCGCGCCAGTCGAGGCGCCTCGACGTCCGCGACCTCCCCGGCGCTGTCCCCCTCCTCCTGCGCCCTCCAGTGAGCGTCGTCGCACGCGCACCGGCCGCCCGCTTCGGCCATTCCTCTGCCTCACACGCGCGCCCTCCCCAGACGCTCCCCCGCTCCTCCTCTCGCCTCAGCTGGACGTAGGGCTCGTCCAGGAACTCCCCAGACTCATCCCCGTCGCCTCCTGTGCGCTGTAGCGTCGAGCCGGAGCTCGCCGGCGCACTGGACCACGGGTCCTCGTCGAGCCCCTATATATAGGGCCTCCCGAGCCATTCCAACAACACCAGCAGCAACTCCTCCTCCCCAGCATCACTCCTGCACCACCAGCTCGACCCCAGGAGGTCCCAGTGCTCGGGATCGATCGGAGCTCCGCCGCGTCGGGCCGCCGGCGATCTCGAGGTACAGGCCTCCCCTGCCTCTCCTTCCACTTGTTTCGGAACCGCCACACTCCACTGATCCTTTCCCCTCCATTTCCCCCTCCGTTTGCAGTCAGAAACGGCCGCAGCCCCCACCCTCCGACGAGCCTCTGCCGTCCCACCTCACCGCCGGTGAACCAGGACCCCCCGCCGTGCCGCACCACCACCACAGCAACCGCAACTCGACGCTGAGCTCAACCCTGCCCTCCGTTGCCGTCGCCGTGGCCGGAATCCTCGCCGGTGAGCTCGCCGCCGCCGTGGTCGTGGGGTTAGAGATGACAGGCGGGCCCCGCCTGTCATCCCCCCACCTCTCTCCCTCTCCTCTGTGCCGCTGACCCACGGGCCCCGCCCGTCAGGTTTGAAAGCCTGACGTGCGCGCGCGCTGGCTCCGTGCGGCTGGGCCAGTCCGCCTGGGCCGTGCACTGTGGCCTCTTCTGGCCCAGTGCACAGGACCCTTTTTCATTTTTCTTTTCTGTAAATGATTTAAACATTTCTACAGAAAAGAATATTGATCCAAATTAAATATTTCCAACTCCAAAAATCTTGTAATATTCCAACCTATTTAATGGTACTACTTTCACTCAAATCCATGAAACTTTTCTGTACTGTTCAAATTTAAATTCAAATTTGAGCAGTATAACTTCTGTTTAAAAATCAATATGTCCTATTCTGTAACTCCAAAACTCCAACTAAGATTTTTCCCCAACTTAGAAATCCCTCTAGTATTTTACAAAAATGAGTTGACATTTTTCTGAGCACTTTGGTTTTTCTGTTTTATTTGTATCCTTATTTTCCCGTGGTTATTATGCGACGTATAGATCCCGTATTTGACGAAGTTGTTGTGGAAGAAGAAGGAGAAGGACTTGAAGACTTTGAAGACCAAGCCAATCCAGGCAAGCAGCCCTTTGACCATGATACACTTGTTCCTCGGAACCCGTTTGTTTCCGATGCATGATGATAGGGTTACGATGGTAACCCAGATGAACCACCACATGATGCATGCTTTATTGTTGATCTAGCTATATGGTAGATGACATGCAATAGATGGTCATGATGCTTATGTGATGCATGTGTGATATGAACCCTCATAGTTGAAATCTTTGCATGAACCCATCGGGTGCCCCTAATGCCCGAGGGTGATGATGTGTTAGGTCATCACTTGAGAAAGAAGTGATGTGCCGGTAATATCATGTGCATGGTGGTATGATGGATTAGATTTATGTGTGACTACCGTCCCAACCAAACATGTGCAACCACACTACCCCTTATGGGACGGGGCTTTATTGATTACTTAGGTCGATACTAGCATGGTGCCCGCATTACTAGTGACGGGAAGACTTGAGGTCTTTCCCGGGATGGGGTCGTGCTTGGATAGACAGCCATGACTGTTTTTACAGGGCACCGGACACACCGTTGGTCCCTTCGGGTACGTGTGACATTGAAATTAGGGCAAGTCCCGTGATCTATTGTTTGTACCCGAGGGCCGTGTACCAACGAGTGGGCTCTATGTTAGTGTCGTCTAAGGAAAGGTAATGACCGGGTGCTTACCCCGGGTACTTGAGGTACCGCGGGTCGTGGATGACACGGAAGTTCCCCGGATCTTGTGGGTAAAGTGCGCAACCTCTGCAGAGTGTAAAACTATTTGAATAGCCGTGTCCACGGTCATGGACAGTTGGGTGGTGCTACTTAAACTATGTCTAGAATTTTACTTCATTGGTGATATATTGTGTGTGATGAGTCAAGGTGGAGAATTGACTCGATGAGATGAATCATATTCATGTTGATGTCGGTAACCTGTCTTCGAGGTTACGCGAGGTTATTGATGCATAAAACTTGATGGTAGAATATTTGATCTAGCCTTGCTAGATTGATCATTGTTATTCAATTGCATTGTTACTTGAATCACATCATGGGTTGCTTGCGAGTACATTCAAAGTACTCATTGGCTTGCCACTGGTTATTTAATTGGCCAGGCATGGAAGAACAGGATTATGAGGAAGAGTTCTTTGGAGACGATCATGCGAACTAGGACGCTATCCCAGTCAGAATGCCTGTAGGGTTAAGGCAGATGGCATGGGTTCTACCCATTTATCGAAGACTTCCGCTACTTGAGTTATTTGCTATTCAGCCCGTGAGGCTCTACCTATGTAAGACTTGGCCATAATGGCCTTAATTCGTGTAAGACTATTTGTATGGATGTAAGACTCTTGTTATTTCAGCTTCTGTGTGTTCAGTGAGCATTGATCTCTGGGATCACTGTACACGTACATTTGGTGATCTCGACTTCTAAGTCGGGGTCCCCACAGTTGTCATCCCAACTATATCCATAGTCTAGTGCACGAGCTCTCAACATGTCCTCCAGAATCTAATTGACTCTCTCGGTCTGTCCATCAGTCTGTGGGTGGAAAGCAGTACTAAATTCAAGCCTCGTTCCCAAAGTTTGGTGTAGTTGATGCCAGAATTTTGAGGTAAACTGTGTTCCACTATTTGATACAATAGTCCTCAGAACTCCGTGCAGACATACGATCCTGGTCATGTATATCTTGGCCAACTTCGCACCGGTATACGTGGTTTTCACGGGGATAAAGTGGGCTACTTTGGTCAGGCGATCCACTACTACCCAGATTGGGTCATATCCTGTTTTGGTCCTGGGCAATCCAGTGATAAAGTCCATGCCAAGCTTATCCCACTTCCATTCGGGTATCGGCATAGGCTGTAGCAATCCTGCTGGCTTCTGATGTTCCGCCTTTACTCTCTGGCATACATCACATACTGCTACTTACTCGGCAATATCCTTCTTCATTCCCGTCCACCAGAAACGTTCTTTTAGATCCAAATACATCTTTGTGTTTCTGGGGTGTATCGAGTATGGTGAATCATGTGCTTCCTGTAGTATCAACCTCCTAATCTCAGCGTTGTTGGGCACATAGATTCGGTCTTAAAACCACAAGGTGTCGTGTTCGTCCTCACGAAAACCCTTGTCTTATCCTTCACTCATCTTCTCCTTTATCTCGGCAATCTCTTTGTCATCCTTCTGGGCTTCTCATATCTTTCCCAACAATGTTGAATGAACCTCCAACGTTGCAACAAAACCTCTAGGAACTATCTCCAAACGAATCTCCCTGAGATCTTCCGCTAACTCCTTTGGCAATCCACCCTTCACTAGGGTATTTGCATAACTCTTCCGGCTCAAGGCGTCTGCAACGACATTGTCCTTTCCTGGGTGATAGTGCAGCTTCATATCATAATCCTTTATGAGCTCCAACCATCTCCTGTGTCTGAGGTTCAGCTCCTTCTGAGTGAAAATGTACTTCAAACTCTTGTGATCTGTGTACACATCACAACGATTTCCAATAAGGAAATGTCTCCAAGTTTTGAGCGCATGCACAACTGCTGCTAGCTCCAAATCATTCGTCGCATAATTCAGCTCATGCGGTCGAAGTTGACGAGATGCATAAGAAAAAACTCTTCCATCCTGCATGAGTACTCCTCCAAGTCCTAAGCGTGAAGCATTGCAGTACACATGGAAATCCTTGTGTATATCAGGCAAGATCAGCACTGGGGCTGTCGTCAACCGTTTCTTCAACTCCTGGAAACTTTCTTCGCACTCTTTAGTCCAATGAAACTTTGTCTCTTTCTTCAACAATGTCGTCATCGGATTTGCAATCTTGGAGAAATTCTCTATGAATCCCTGGTAATATCCCGCGAGTCCAAGAAAACTGCGGGTCTCTCCAACTGAAGTGGGTGCCAACCACTTAGTGACTGCCTGCACCTTGACGGGGTCCACTACTATACCTTCTCCTGATATAACATGCCCTAAGAATCCAACTTCCTTCAACCAAAACTCGCATTTACTAAACTTGGCATACAACTGATGTTCTCTGAGCTTCTCCAGAACCAAACGCAAATGCTCCGCGTGTTCCTCTTCATTCTTCGAGTACACCAAAATATCATCAATGAATACAATGACAAACTTATCCAAGAACTCCATGAACACCTTATTCATCATACTCATGAAATAGGCAGGGGCGTTAGTCAATCCAAATGTCATAACTGTATACTCATATAGCCCATACCTTGCGGTGAAGGCTGTCTTAGGTATATCCTTCTATCGGAACTTGAACATGTGGTATCCTGATCGTAGATCGATCTTGGAGAATACTTTAGCTCCTTGAAGTTGGTCGAACAAATCATTGATCATCGGCAGTGGGTACTTATTCTTAATTGTCACTTCATTCAGTGCTCGATAATCAACGACCATCCTTAAAGATCCATCCTTCTTCTCGACCAAAAGCACTGGGGCTCCCCAAGGTGATGAACTTCGTGGAATAAATCATTTCTCCAATAACTCCTTAATCTGCTTCTTGATATCCTCCAGATCATTTGCTGGCATCCGATATGGTCTCTTTGATATCGGTCGAGTGCCAGCCAATAGCTCAATCAAAAACTCAATATCCCTATCCGGTGGCATGCCTGGTAGCTCCTCTAGAAATACATGCGGAAAATCCTTTACTATAGGCACTTCCTCCTGAACAACTCCCGTGAGAGAATGCACTTGTGTCCTTCTAGGCGAATGCCTAGATACATACTTGATCCTTTTTCCCTCCGGGGTGGTAAGCAAAATAGACCTACTGGCACAATCGATGTTCCCTCCATACATCGATAGCAAATCCATACCTAGTATCACATCCAATCCTTGTGACTCCAAAACTATCAGGTCTGAGGGAAAAACATGTCATCCAATGGTCAATGGCATCTGAAAACATCCTTGATTTGCCATATGTTCCACTCCGGGTGCACTTACTAACATGGGGGTCATTAGGATTCGGGTGGGCAACTTATGTCTATTTACGAATCCCCTTGAAATGTATGAATGCGATGCACCAGTATCGAAAAGAACTACTGCGGTAAATGACTTAACCAGAAACTTACCGATAACTGCATCTGGTTGCTCTTCAACCTCCTCCACGGTCACATGGTTCACTTGCCCTTTGTTGAACGGCTTGGGCTTCTTCCCGGCGCTTCCATTGCCGTTCCCATTCTTAGCTTCAGGGCAGTCCGTGGAGTAGTGTCCATTCTTCCCGCACTTGAAACAGTTAACGTGGCTTCCCTCTTGGCGGGTGTGGATGGAGTTGAGCGGTTCTGATTATTGTTTTCTCCATTCCTATTCCCATTCTTGGAGCCATTGTGGTTGTGAGTACTCCCTCCATTATGGGTGTGGCCTCCATGGTTATGGGTGTATCCTCCCGAGTTCGAGGTGAAACGGGGCTTCTGCTGGGCTCCAAAATTATTCCTTCCTTGTCCATACTTCCTCTTGCGGCTCTCAATATGATGTTGCTTCCCTTCAATCATAAGAACCTTGTCTACCAACTCCTGGTAGTTGTTGAAGGTTGCCACCATAAACTGTATGCCCATCTCATCATTCAACCCTTCCATAAACCTCTCCTGCTTCGCGGCATCTGTGGCCACATCATTTGGGGCATAATGAGAGAGAGTACTAAACTCATCTACGTACTGAGCCACAGTACGATTTCCTTGGCGCAAGTTGCGAAATTCTCGCTTCTTCATGCTCATGGCTCTAGTTAAGACATGGGTAGTGCAAAAAGCTTGCTGAAACTGATCCCAAGTGACATTGGCTACAGGGAAAGTGGATGTGTAGTTCTCCCACCATGCCGCTGCTGGTCCAGCCAACTGATGTGCGGCAAAACGCACCTTCTCAACATCCGTGCAATTGGCGGTGGTAAAATCCCTTCCATTCTTGCGCAGCCAGTCATCAGCAACTTTGGTTCAATGCTGCTAGCAAACACCGGTGGTTGCAACCTTATAAAGCGTGTCAGGTTGTCCACGGGTGGTGGTGGTGGAGGGTTGTTGTTGTTGTTCTGCTTGTTCTGGACAAGAAGTTGCATCAAAGTGTTCTCCTGCTGGATCAACTGAGTGAGCTCAAGGGGAAACTGAAATCCGGGCTCACGTCTTGGAGGCATCTGATGGGTGTAGAGGGAAGAGATTAGAATATAAATGAGGTATAAGAGAAAATTCACTACCCATATGCACATGAGACAAACACAATCGTATCACACCAATCAATTTCAAGAAAGGGCTTACAAAGCTTCTAACATTACAAAAGTGCTCTAATTTCTACTATATGGGGAAAAACTACTAGTCATAGGGTGGTCATCTAGAAATTTTGATCGGCCGAAGATTCCATGATATCTGCTCCAGCTTCATCTTCATAGTCATCATCGCTATCATGAATTCTCCTAGCTTCCTTATCAAGTCATCATTCTCCTCCACAAGTATTGTCATCTCCTGCTCGTATTCGTCGCGGGTAGACTTGAGTTCCTCTTCTAGCTCCAAGTTCCTGGTTAGCGCCTTCTTCAAATCTATCATCCCTGCGCACATCTGGTGCTCCTGTCGACGAATGTGCTGGTTTAACTCCTGGATGAATGCTGTAATGGACCTGTCCTTCCGGGTACTGATCATGTCCCATTGCTCATCTCGGCGTCCACAAATCTGGTAGATAGTGTCCTTCAGCTCCTGCTGGTAGACTTCTCCAATGCGTCCCATGGTAATGTGGGCTACCATACTCTTGCCTAGGCTCCAGGTTGGTGCATTAAAAGAAAACTATATTGGCTCAGTGGATGGTGCGAATGTCCTCCCGGGAATTTGAACTTGAATATTCCATCGCTCTTCTTCTGGTTAAGTGGCGGTGTAGGTCCCAGTGAAGCTTGGTATTCCGATGTTCATGTACCTAGTGACTTCCTTCAAGTGTCGTCCAAAAGGTGTGTCTTCATCCGGTTGAGTGAACTTGTTCCTTGGGTCCACCATCCTAAAGAGTAGAAAATGGAGAGGAGTCAGAAATTAGTAGAGAAGAGTGACCTAAGGTTTATCTTAGTGGTTGTGTCCTACAGTCAGCGTGTGCTCTGATACCATCTTGTAGCGACCACAATCTGAATGGACCGAAGTCTCTGTGTTCTGTGTCATCCCGGGATCGGTAATGCTGACACACACAGTACTTGAAGGATTTATAACAGAGTGGCAATCACACACTTATTACATCGAGTGTCTCAAAAGAGAACTTATTACAAAAGTCTATGGCATAAGACCATCTAACAAAATAACAGCGGGAGCCTTGGAAAATAAGTGAGTCCATCAACTCCAACAGCATAGCTGAGTGCATGACAAACGACCTAGCACGTCTTACTCCTCGTCAGAAAAGTCTGCAACGTAACATGTTGCAGCCCGAAACGAGTCAGCACATGGAATATGCTGGCAAGATAACACAGTAGAGCAAGTAACAGAATAAAGGCTGACACTATATGCATATTTGGCTGGTGGAGGCTCTAAGGTTAAGATTTTTGCATAAAGCCAATTTTTCCCTACAACAAAGGATTACATTTTATTTTAACTATCATGGTAGTTGAAACATCATTGAGAAGGTACCTCCAACTCAATCCCAATTAAAGTAGTCATCATTAACCCAACAAATTAATTTTAGAGTGTTTAGATCAACCAATAATTCAAGTACCAGATATTCAAGTTGTCCATAACCGGGGACACAGCTAATCATGATTAGTTTGTACACTCTGCAGAGGTTTGCGCACTTTTCCCCACAAGACTCGATCTCCTGCGTTGGATTTCTCGCACTGCATGTTGTTTGAGAAACGGATGACCGAGACACAGTCTTTCAGAAGCATTTACTCTTTACCCCGGGTGGACCCGTACACCTACTTTCCCCTACATCAGCTAGTCCACCACTGAAAGAGCTCACACAACTTACTCATACTATGCCAGAGCCCATAATGGGATTGTGGTTGCACACGAAAGTTTCTAGAATGAATAGTTTTATGATCCCTTTGAGCCTGGGTGGCATTCCATATGATAATCACACGGTACCCCCGGGATTTCCTAGGACAACACTGGATTCTCCAGGTGCCCTGCAACCAATCCACCCAGATGTGTATTCAAGTAGCCACCTTAAGTTGAACCATTAATTAACAGCTCACATCTGTCATGGATATTCTCTCAAACCCAAACCACGTCTACGAGCATAGCATGGCAACCTAAGCATAACGTAGAAGTAACCCCCAAGGGTTTAAGAATAATGCAGGTAATAGGTTCTACCTCAATCTACTACCCAGACCCACAAGTTAAGAGATCCTACTCATGCAATGTGTGAGGGTTTGTTCTAATGCATAAAAACTAGGTAAATAAAGTGGTATGATCAAAGTGTTACTTGCCTTGCTGATGATTCGCAAAACCTAGAGACTTGTAGTAGCGTGCTTCGCACTCCGGGAATTCTATCGCAAGCAAACAATAGCATACATAAGCAAACAAGCAAAGATGCACAGATAAAACTCCGAATAAGAAGATCTAACCAGAAAGTTCAACTTAAGAACTCCGATTTGCAAAAAGAATCAAATCAAACGGAGCAACGAAACTCAAACTGCGAAAGAAACAAGATTTGTTTACTAGTTTGATCTGAAGTCAAATTTTACAGTATCAAAACCTTGTTCAAGTTGGTTAAACGGAAAGAGGGCTTCGAGACGAAGATCTGGGCTTTTGAATAGCCCAATTCCGACTCTCGAGCGAAAAGAAAAACTAAAAACAAGATCAGGGCAGAAATCGCGATCGAAAATAACCGCGGATAAAGCCCCGAAAAAGAAAACTGATGAACAGGCTAACGAATGAACGTTCGTTGTCTATGACTATCGGGCGAACAACGTTCATTTAAACGATCGTACGGACGAATGTCCTCTAAGCAACTAAACCGAAAAAAAACGAACCGATCTACTACAAAAATAGATCTACTGTTTTTTTTTCAAAAAAAACCGAATGGTCTAAAAAAACCTGCCATTACCTTATCGGGTCGGGCGGCGGGTTGCGGCGGAAACGACGTCGGCGGCGGTGGCTACAACGGCGGCGGCGCGACGGCTAGCGGCGGCTGCGACGTGCGGCGGTGGTGGTGGAGGTGAGACAGGGAGGCGGTGGCGGTAGCTTATAAAGGGAGCAGGAGGGGGCTTGCTTGGGGAAGGGGGCGGCGGAGGTGGTCGGCTCGGCCATGACGGGAGGCGAGCGCGAGGCGGACTCCAGCCGGAGTCGGAGGCGGCGACGCGGCGCTTGGCCGGCTGGGCTTCGGCCCAGTCGGTCCGGCTCACTTTAAAAAAAATATGCTGACGCGGAAAAACTCATAAAATACTATTCGGAGACAAAAAAATTCCTCAATAAATTTTCACCGTCCTTTAATAAAAATTTAGGACAAAGTGAACATTTTTCCCGGACCTAAATGCAATTTTGAAAAACGTGCATTTTTTGCCTATGGAGATAAAATCGCAAATAAATCCGAATAAAAACCAAAAAGTGATTTTAATATTTTTCCTCCAATATTTCTTTTATTTTAGAGAAGTCAAATTATCTCTGCTCATATATTTTATTAAGAAATACTTTTAGGAGAGAAAACTATTAAAACCAAACTGATCCCCGTACTGGTATTCGAGAAAACTCAAATACGAAAACTGTAGAATTCCCAACTCTCTCCGTAGGTCCTTGAGTTGCTTAGAATTTTCGAGGATCGCAACTCACAAATTCAATAAAAATATGCAATGCAATATGATCTATGTATAACATTCCAAATTGAAAATTTGGGATGTTACACAATGGGGATTACCCACGCGGGTATTGGAATCCCATCCCCGTCCCCGCGAGAGCCTTACCATGCCCGTCCCTGTCCCCATAACCGTCTGCGGGGATAAAAATATTCCCATCCCCATCCCCGTAGGGTTTTTTATACCCGTGGGGACCCATAGACGCTATCAGCAAAAACCTCATGTAGCATTTTAGTAGAAAAAATAGCATTTCAGCACAATAAATAGTATGCTGTGTATATGCTAGGGTTTTCCTCGGGTTTTTGGCCAAAGGGGTGGGATGGGTGAAAACTTCAGTGGGTAAGGGCATGAATTACATGGGGTCTACTAATTTTTGAGCCTGCATGTAAGGCCTACACGGGTAAGGCGGGTAACGTGCATGGGTAATGCTATCCCATCCCCATCCCCATCATTCACGCTGGGTAAGGTATTTGACCCACAAGCTTCCCCGTGGTTATTAAAGCTGGCACATACCCGTCCCCTAATAGAGTAATTACCCACGGGGACACAGGTAACTGTTAACCATTGCCAGCTTGAGCGGTTTCCATCTTGGGCCACATAGGTTGGACTGAGACGCATTATACGAAGCCCATGGAGGACTCGACATAGAAGACGAAGCTACCAGAGTCGTGGAGCACTCTATCCCAACTAACGATAAGCCGACTATATATGATTTGTAACGCTAGGTAGGCCTCGAGTATGTTATATAAGTCTGGGGGCTAGTTCGTCGATAGTATACACACAATGTGTTATATTCACATGTACTTTGTACACACCCCTATCACAAATATACAGTACCAGGAGGAGGCTTTTTCCTCAACTACAAGGACCCATACTTGGGTAAAACTTTGCCTCTTATTACCATCCAGCCTGACAGTTAGGGATATCGTACCGAATGAACTGATGGAATCATATCCGCCAACTAGTAAGAGAGAGAGAGGGGGGGCAATGTGTGCGAGAGAGGCCTAAAGATAATGTGTGTGCGAGAGACACATAGGAACATGTATGTGCATATAGAGGGTCAGCAAAAGACCGTAAGTGTGTATATATGCATGTGAGTGAAATAGTGTTTTCCACTGAGATTAGTGAAAGGAGTGGTACGTAGTAGTAAGAGAGGGATAGAGGTAGATATATAGAGAGTGTGTGAGTAAGACACCCCGGGAGAAAGTGTGAGCATGTGTGAGAGAGAAATGCCACCGTATACAAAGTGTGTGCCCTTATGCGTCAGATAGAGAGATATATATAGCGCGTGTGTGAGGACGGGTAGATGCATAGTGCATCTACACGTAAAAGAATGCACATTAAATTAAAATATAAATTGATTTTTTGGATGAGATCATGAATTTTGCAATTTGCGTATGAATGAACATTGGTCTATCAAACACCCATACTCTATTGAATTCGAGCATGTGTATGGGTTTATATCCTATTATCGATCCGTACAGAGAGAGTGGTTTGAAATCCAGACAAAGCATGGCTTTTGCAATTCATATATAAAAAATTAGTGCACTCCGTGTTGTTAGTGTCAGGCACATCTATACATTTGTCACATACATGGATACATTCCAAATTACTATCTATGATAGAATACATGTTCAATTCAACATAAAGGTGTGGTTTCGAAGATTCAGATTCATAGGAAGTGCATTCATCTATTTGAATTCAAGATAATGGCATTTGTAAATCAGATATAAAAGCGGGCATCAATCTTTGTCGTGCGTTTGAACATGCTATAAATTCATACGCATGTCTAACTATTTTTTTTGCAACCAAGGAGATTATATCTTGAACCATGCATGAATTGAGGTAAGTTGCATATTATAAATATATACTCGTGTACAATGTATATTCACATGTACCCCCTCCATTCCAAAATAATCGTAGTTTTAGGATTTTCAAGAGTCAAGATTTTTGAAGTTTGACAAATCCTGAAAGTTCAATTCAAGAGAACTATAAACGTTAATGCTTCTGCACCCAAATATTCAACGAAGCGCCAAATAAGCCTCTGGTCGCCCGAAATCACGTGAGACTAATGTTTGGTGGTAGGAAATTCATGTCCTGACTCTGACCCGTGTAGCCTATCGGCTCGATGTCCAAAACCAGGGTAGGTTTGTAACTTCACCTAGACGCGAGTCTCAACCGCCTCCGAGAAGCATTCATACACCATGGGCGCGTAAACACCTCTGTGCGCTCGGCCAGAATCTATCCCGCCTACTATTTGGGACACCTGAGATTACTGTCCTACCTCGACCCGGAATATGTTCGAAATTTTAGAGGGGGGGGGCAAAGTTTGTAACTTTCCGCAAATTTCAAACAAGCGCGTCCCAAACCAAAACATTGTTCCCCCTTAGTCCCCCTCCCTCTGTTTCCCCGTTCATACTCCGTGGGCGCCAAAACGCCCTCTCCACCAGCCGTGAAACCTCAGCCTCCTCCGTCCTCCACCCCATCGCACCCAATCCACCACCACCCTCCTCCATCACGCCGGAGCCGGTACCCCGACGTCTTCGTCCAACGCAACTGCAACCTCAATGCCCTCAAGGACTTAGCAGCTGAAGCCGAGACAGAGCTGCCTCCACGACGCCGACGCCGACATGCACCGTACTAGTACCACTTCGACCACGCTATCCTGCGCCTCGCCGCTGCCGCTCCACTTCTGCAATCATCTACTGCACCAGAGCTATTCCCGCTACGCCTTCGTTCGCCGCCTCAGATCTGGTTCCCCGCAGCCGACAGAGATCCACCGCACCACACTCAACAGCTTGGCCATGGGTTTGTCCAAGGCTCCACCATCCTCGACAACTTCTCGTTTCCAGCAAACCACAAGAAGATTGTTGGGAAAACAGAAGGAGGACACATCACTGGAAGCAGAAAGAGGTACTCCTCTTCCCTTATTCGTGCAATTCTTACGTCTTCGTTCACACATCATATTCATCCCACGGAAGAAACTAGTTGAGCGCTTCTTACTGCACCTTCGTCGTGATACTAAATGCACAAGGTTTCCTCCCATTCACTATTTCACCTTAGCCAGAGGTTAGTCGCCCGCCTGGATTTCAATTCAGGTTCAATTGATTTGCAATTAAAAGAAGTAGCAGATGCTTAGGCGCACGGAGCACCTAGTCTGCATGTTTGCCGGGGAACTGTTGCATCAGTTTCTATCATAGGGGCATGGGGCATAGGAGCTGCTTGCGCCTGATCTAGAGGTTGGCGTGGCTGAAAGGGATGGCGGGGGG
>LR738714.1:159989871-160104268 GCA_902687465.1 Secale cereale | reverse complement strand
GAGGTCGAGGGGAGGGTGGAGGCACGGGACCGGGCAGGTGGTCGCTGGCATTTCAAGGAAGATCGTCAACACTGACTGGCTGGAGGTAGATGAAGGCCATATGCCCGTTGTTTGTACATCGGACGGTGCAGAAAAAATGGACTGGCCTATTTGTTTTCAGTTGACTGTTATTTACATAGGACCACATCTTGTGGTGTGCTGGAGGAGTACCTGCCCTGTGCTCATATTTCGAATTCCTATAATATAATTTTGTGTGCCATACATGTTATAGAGCTATAATATGTCTCCCGTCATTTATTTCTCACACACTTGCTATTTGCTACTTTTACAGCATACTACTTGTGCACGCACTTCAGCCATACTCACACTATTTTTTTATGCATTGGTATTTCAAACTCTGACACTCTGTTGATAAATACACAAAAGAAAAGACAGAAGTCACTCCAGTCTAATTACAGGATGAGCAATAAGCGTTTCAGTGTTCTAAAGGGTGTAGTGTTAGTAGATGTAGACATTAAACATAGCTCTGCAGACGATGATCTTGTTTGCCATGAACCAACATCCCAGGTGCTTGCTTTAACTTCACGTTGTCATATGTGGTTGAATGTTGCATATGGTGTCTAGCTTGTATTGCTTCCAATTTGGTTAAATTGCATATGCTTACTTTACAGAGTATAACTTTGATAATGATACACCTTCCTGTTTTTGATACATACTACATCTGTCTAGTAACCATGTTCTTACATCAAACTAATGCTCTTGTGTATCCCTCATTAATCACTTATGACGAGACAGTCAGGCCAGTGGGTTATTGTGAGACGTGCTACTCCTTTAAAGAGTCCATTGTCATCCTCCCCACATGATTCTCAAGAAACAACAAGGCTAGATGAAGATAGTCAACATAGCTCTATAGTTGTTGACCACATTTCCCCTACACCACCATCGCAGGTGCTTGCTCTTACTTGGTAGTGTGATATGTGGTTGCATGTTGCATATGGTGTCTACCTTGTATTCCTTCTAATTAGTGTAAACTGCATCTGCTTAGTTAACACATTATACTTGTGAATATGACATGCCTTCCTGTTTTTGGTACATACTACGTCTTTCTATTAACCATGTTCTTACATCAGAGTACTTTTCATGTGTATCCCGCATCAATCACTTTCAAATTTACAGTGTGATATTTGTTGCATCTTGCGTATCATTTCAAGCATGTACTGCCTCTAATTAGTTCAAATGCCAGTCATGATGAGACACTTTTTACTTGGTACAGGGATTTTGGTTGGATCTTTAATATGGCGTCTAGCTTGCATTGCTTCTAATTTGTTGAAGTGCCTTCTGCTTAGCGTTTTTCGTACATATTACATCCTCCTACAATGTGGTTGCCTTACATAAAAGTTATGTTCATTAGTATCATGTATCAACAAATTTGGAAGAGCAAATTTCATTCCTTTTTCTTGTGGGTTTGACTTGACAAGGCAAAATCTAAAAGGAAGAACGCACGGGATGATGGTGGTCCTCTGGAGCAACCTAAACAGATGATCTCTGCGGATTCTCCTACTACTCCTACTGCAGCGCAAGTTCTAAATCTCATCTCCCCTACTCCAGAACCCAGGTGCTTGCTCTAACATGGAAATGTGATATATGGTTCCATGTTGCATATGGTGCCTAGCTTGTATTGCTTCTAATTTGTTAAATTGTATCTCCTTAGCCTATACATTATACATGTGAATTTGACACACCTTCTTGTTTTTGGTACATACTGCATTTGCCTATCACACCATGTTCTCACATCAAACTATTGTTCTTGTGTGGCATGCAACTATCACTTATGACGAGACAGTCACGCCCGTGGGTTAGTATGAGACGCGCTACTCTTATAAAGAGTGCACTTTCATCCTCCCCACATGATTCTCAAGAAATAAAAAGTCTAAATGAAGATATTCAATGTAGCTCTCTAGTTGAAGACGCCATTTCCCCTACACCACCATCACTGGTGCTTGCTCTCACATCGCAGTGTGATATGTGGTTGCATGTTGCATACGGTGTCTAGCTTGTATTGCTTCTAATTAGGGTAAATTGCATCTGCTTAGTTTACACGTTATACCTGTGAATATGACATGCCTTACTGTTTTTGGTACATACTCACATCTATACATTGACCATGTTCTTACATGAAACTACCGCTCTTGGTTATCCTGCATCAATCACTTACGATGAGACACCTTTATTCGTAGCATATTGCACATGATTTCTAGCCTATTGCGGTGTTGACATGTATTGCTTCTAATTTGTTGAAATACCCTTATGAGGCCACCATTTTAATTTGGCAGAGTGATATTGGTTTCATCTTTCATATGGTGTCTAGCTTGCATTGCTTCTAATTAGTTCAAACACCTTCTACTTAGTTTACACTTTCCACATCATACATGTCAATATGTCATGCTGTCTTGTTTTTCATACATATTCTATCCTCCTATCATGCGGTTACCTTACACTAAAGTAGTGTTCGCCATTATCATTCATCAATGACTTCTCAAGAGCAAATTTTATTCCTTTTTCTTGTGGGTTTGACTTGACAAGGCAAAATCAAAAAAGAGGAAGGAAAAGAGTAAGGAAGATAATGATGGTGGTCCTCTGTAGCAACGTAAGCGAAGTATCTGTACGGATTCTCCTCGTTCTGCTAGTGCATCACAAGTTCCAAGTCGCCGCTCCCCTACTCCACCATCCCAGGTGCTTGTTCTAACTTGGTAGTTTGATGTCTGGTTGCATGTTTCATATGGTGTCCAGTTTTTATTGCTTCTAATTAGTGTAAACTGCATCTGCTTAGCTTACACATTATATGTGTGAATATGACTTGCCTTCCTGCTTTTGGTACATACTATATATGTCTATCACACCATGTTCTTACATGAAACTACTCTTCTTGTGTATCCTGCATCAGTTACTTATGATGAGACACCTTTAAGTTGGTAGTGTGATATTGGTTGCGTCTTGAATATGATTTCTAGCATGTATTGTTTCTAATTTCTTGAATGCCACCTATGACGAGACCGTTCTAAATTGTGAGAGTGGTATTGCTTGCACCTTCCATATGGTGTCTAGCTTGGAGTGCTTCTAATTTGTTAAAGTGCCTTCTGCTTAGTTTCCACATCATGGGTTTGAATATGTGATGCCGTCCAGTTTTTCGTACATACTCTATCCTCGTGTCATGAGTTTGCCTTTCATCAGAGTAGTGTTTATCAGTATCATGCATGAATGAGCTCTAAAGAGTGAATCTTATTCCTTTTTCTTGTCGGTTTGACTTCACAATGCAAAATCAATAAAGTGGAAGGAAATTTGTAAGTCATTGGATGATTGTGGTCCTTCCGAGCAACTGAAATGGAGGGTCTCTACTGATTCTACTCCGTCATCCTCCCAACAAGATTCGCAAGACAACGCAATGCTAGACAGTCGACGTAGCTATGTAGATGATGAACACATCTCCCCTACTTCACCATCACAGGTGTTTGCTCTAACTTGGCACTCTTTGGTTTGCATGTTGCCTTTGATGAATATCTTGTATTGCTTCTAACTTTGTTGTATTGCATCTGCTTACTTTAGACATTATACCTGTGAATATGACACATGTTCTTGTTTGTAGAACATACTATAACTGATCAGACCATGTTCTTATATCAGACTACTGTTCTTGCATATCCAGCGTGAGTCACTTATGATGATACACCTTTAAGTGGCCACTTTGATATTGGTTGCGCCTTGCATATGATTTCTAGCATGTACTGCTTGTATGTTAAAATGCTAGACATTTTTAACTTGGCAGACTGATATTGGTTGCGTCTTTCATATGGCTACATGCATCGATTCATGTAGAGGCCGGAGGTCAACCTCCTTTTCTAAAAAAGGTCTAGCTTGCAGTGCTTCTAATTTCTTGAAATGCCTTCTGCTTAGTTACCACATCATAGGTCTGAATATGTCACATCATCCTACTTTTCGTACATATTCCATCCTCGTATCATGTGTATTCCTTTCATCCATGTAGTGTTTATCAGTATCATGCTTGAATGAGTTCTGAAGAGAGATTATTTTTCCTTTTTTTATCATTTTGACTTCGCAATGCAAAATCCATGTAGCTGAAGGAAATTAGTAAGGCAATGGATGATGGTGGTCGTTTGGAGCAACTCAATTAGAGGGTCTCTATAGATTCTGCTCCGCCATCCTCCTAGTAAGATTCACAAGACAACCTAAGGCTGGACAGTCAACGTAGCTGTGTAGATGATGAGCACTTCTCCCCTACTCCACCATCACAGGTGCTTGCTCTAACTTGGCACTGTTACAGGTGGTTGTGCTCCGTATGATGTCTAGTTTGTATTGCTCATAATTTTGTTGAATTGCATCTGCGTAGCTTACAACTTATACCTTTCAATATGACACGTGTTCTTGTTTCTAGAACATAATAAATCTGTCTATCACACCATGTTCTTACATCAAAGTACTGTTGTGTATCCTGCAACAATCACTTACCCATAAGACACATTTAACTAGGGAGTGCTGTATAGGTTGCATCTTGTATTGTCTTCTAGCTTCTACTGATTCTAATTTGTTGAAATGGCACTTATGAAAAGATAGTGTTTACCTAGTACAGTGATATTGGTTGCATGTTCATATGGTGCCTAGCCTTCATTTCTTCTATTTTTGTTCAAATGCCTTTTGTTACTGTTTTTCATACATATTCCATCCTCCTATCATAGGTGTGAACATGCAATGTTGTCCTTTTCGTATATATTACATCCTCCTATTATGTGATTGCCTTGCATCAAAGAAGTGTTCGTCTATATCATGCATCAATGAGTTACGTAGAGCTAATTTTATTTCCTTACTTGTGGTTTTGAATTCACAAGGCAATATCAAAAAAGGGGAAGGAAAGGAGCAAGTTAGGGGATGTTGGTGGTCCTCTAGAGCGACGCCAACAGAGGCTCTGTAGATTTACCCCTGCTACTGCTACTGCAGTTGAAGTCCCAAGTCTATATGATGAGTTCATCTCCCCTACTCCACCATCTCAGTTGCTTGCTCTAAGTGATAGTTCTGATAATTGGTTTCATGTTGCATATGGTGTGTTGCTTGTATTTCTTCTAATTTGATTAAATTGCACCTGCTAAGTTTATACGCTATACATGTGTATATGACACGCCTTTCTGTGGTATAGGTTGCATCTTGCATTATCTTCTAGCTTCTACTGCGTCTAATTTGTTGAAACATCACTTATGACGAGAGACTGTTTACCTGGTAAAGTGATATTGGTTGCATGTTCATATGGTGCCTAGCCTTCATTTCTTCTATTTTTGTTCAAATTCCTTTTTTTACTGGTTTTCATACATATTCCATCCTCCTATCATAGGTGTGAACATGCAATGATGTCCTTTTAGTATATATTCCATCCTCCTATCATGCGCTTGCCGTGCATCAAGGAAGTGTTCGTATTTATCATGCATCAACGAGTTATGCAGAGCTAATTTTATTTCCTTTCTTGTGGTTTTGACTTCACAAGGCGATATCAAAAAAGAGGAAGGAAAACAGTAAGTTAGGGGATGTTGGTGGTCCTCCAGAGCAACGCAAACGGAGGCTCTCTAGATTTCCGCCTGCTACTTCTACTGCAGTTGAAGTCCCAAGTCCATATGATGAGTTCATCTCCCCTACTCCACCATATCAGGTGCTTGCTCTAAGTTACATTATGACAATTGATTTCATGTTGCATATGGTGTCTAGCTTGTATTTCTTCTAATTTAATTAAATTGCACCTGCTGAGTTTATACGGTATACATGTGCATATGACATGCCTTTCTGTTTCTAGAATACACTGCATCTATCTATCGTACCATGTTCTTACATCAAAGTACTGTTGTTGTGTATGTCGCATCTATCACTTATGATTGGATGCTTTTAACTTGGCACTGTGATACTGGTTGCATGTTGCATTGATTTTTAGGTTGTACTACTTCTAATTTTTCAAAATGCCACTTATGACAAGACACTTTTAACTTGGCAAAGTGATATTGGTTGCATCTTTCATATGGTGTCTAGCTTGCATTGCTTCTAATTTCTTGAAAATCCTTCTACTTAGTTTACACATCGTAGGTGTGAATATGTCAGGCTGTCTTGTTTTTCTTACATATTCCATCCTCCTCATACGGTTATCTTACATCAAAGTATTGCTCATCTATATCATGCATTAATGAGTTCTGAAGAGTGAATTTTCTTCTTTTGTGTTGTGGGTACGTCTTGACATGGCAAAGTCGAAAAAGAGCAAGGAAAAGAATAAAGTAGGGAATGGTGTTACTCGCGGGGTGCAACGGAAAAGGATCTTCCCTCAAGATTCTGCTGGTACTTATAGTGCAATAGAATGTCCAAATCCACCAGCTAAATCTACAGACATAGTATCCCCTGCTCCACCAGCTGTAGCACCTCCTTCAATTGTACCGACATCTCAACGAGTTACTAGTTCATTTGCTCCGCAAGTGGCATGTTCACAAGCTGCCTTCACACTTGACACTACTTCCAAAGCACTACTGACATTATAGGACTTGGCAAGATCATATGAACCTCATGAGCATCAACACCAAGATATTACCTGGCTGAGTCCAGTTGCAGTTGCATGCTCCTTTATATGTACTCTCACAGTTCGATGTGCACTAACACTTTCCATCTTTGTTGTTTTACTAGCACCATGGCGCAAGAGGAAACATACATCAGGGACAATGCTTGACAGATTATCAAAATCTAAAGGAGGAAGAATGGAGATCCATTTTGAGGAAGGTTTAAAAAGGCCCCATGATGCTACAGAGTCAGCCATGTTAGTATCAGAGGCAGCCATTACCGTTAGGTGTCATGCACGTATCCTCCCAATGTGGATCCAGTACAAGAATGCAAAAGATGATACCTAGTTTAACACCTTCCTTGGCCATTTATCCATACTTAATGTTATTCATCACAATTTGTAATATTGTCTTTGTCGGTGTACAAAAGTAGGGGCGCTCCTTTATACCCCATACTTATGCACGGGCAGTTAGAGCCACGCCCGCGACCACACATAACAAGACAAAGGAGGGAAGCGAGAGACACAAGGCTACCAGAGCAGCACCAAGACAGTGGAGCGAGGAGGCCAAGCAAGAAGACAGGCTCTCCCCCGACAAGACTCTTGCCGGGGCGGCCTACACAACCCCGGCAAGAACCCTTGCCGGGGCAACTCACCCAAACGCCTCCGTTGCAGCCACCCTTGAGCCTAGGAGCTCCAACATCATCAGCAGAATTGGAACCAAGGCTCGGGAAGCGCCCACGTGATGGCATGCAGATCTTTGTAAAGACAAGGGTCCATGTGACGCCCCGAGTCCGATGCGCTAGGTGTCAGCCAGTTATTCATCGTCGTTGCCATGTCATATGCTTGTGTCTTGCAGTTTTCCATGTCATCGTGTGAATTGCATCCTCATGTTTTCAAAACTTGCATCCATTCGTAGTTACTTCATCCTCTCCGTTGTCCGTTCTGAACCCAGTCACACTCGCCCGCGCCCTTGGCACCTCTGAAATCCCCTTCTGTAAGTGGCCGGAAAACGTTCTCGGAATGGATTGAAACTTGGCATATGTTCTTATTATAGTGTAGGTAGACCGCCTGTCAAATTTCGTCGCATTCGGAGTCCGTTTGATAGTCCAACCGTTGAACATAGAGCGGCATCCTTGTCGGTATATTCGTTGGATGTTTCAGTCTCTGAAACTGTTGCCGGGCTGCCTTCTCTTCTCTCCTCCTAGCCCAACCCCATCTACGCAGCCCACGGTAGCCCACCTAGCCCCCTCCGCTCCGTAACCCTCGGATCGAGATCCGATGCCCGAAATCGCCCCAAAACCAGCTAACCCTAGCCAAAAACTCCTATATATAGACCCCCATGACTTTTTTTGAAATCCCCTACCTCTAGCCTCTCCCCTCATCAAATTCCGCGTCGCCCCGATCCCTGGCCGCCACTTGTCGCCGGCCCAGAGACCAGCCAGCCGTCGCTCCGCCACTTGGCCTTCTCCCACTCGCCAGCCGCCACCCATCCGCCTCTCTCCACCACTCCCAACCGGCCAAGTCACCCCGCAAGTCCTCCCCACCACCGTGGCCCTCCAGGCCCGCGGGAGGCCCGCCAGGGTCCCGATCTGGGCCCCGAAGCCCGCCTGCGCGCCCTTCCTCTTTGCCTCCTCCCGCAAGCAGCGCCGCTGCCTGTGCCTCCAGCTCCGCGCCGCCGCTCGTCGGCGAGCGCCTCCAGCCCCGCCGCCGCCGTGCATCCTCGCCGGCGAGCGCCTCCAGGCCCCCGCGCCTCCCCGGCTCCCTACGCCGCCTCGCCCACGGGCATCGACTGCACTGCCATCATCGGGCGCACGCCGCTCCGGCCAGATCCGCCCGAGCCACCGGCGAGCCACCTCTCCACCGTGCGCCGCCCGCCACTCTCCGCCTCGCCGTCCCGTTCTCGCCTCCGCTCGATCCGGCCTCCCCTTCGCCGGATTCAAGTTTCTCGGCCCGATATCCGACCGGACCGAGCCCCTCCGGCCGTCACCTCGCCGGAGAGCCACCATCGCCGCCGGTCCTCCTCTCTGCCCGCGCCGCGCCGAACATGTCCGGAGGAGCCGAACGTGTCCGACCCCTTTCCTCTTCCCCGAGCCGCTGCCACGTGGGTCCAACCATCGGACGTGTATGACCCCCCCTCTGGACATGTCTGTCCAGTCACCCCGAGAGGTTATTTTTTTACCTAAGTCCATGGAACTTCATGTCATCATGCCATGTTTGAGTGATGATAACTATGTGCATGTTGCCCCGATTTGCGTGTATGATATATCAAAATGTTCATATAGTGATGCTCTTCATGATGGATGCATTTGAATACATGTTAGAGTGCATTATGCCATAATTACCTCTGTTGCAAAAGTGCATTTGCTGTTAAGTGTTGAAAACTAACACAACTTGCTGATTTGTCTTTTTCATATATTTTTGTGTGATTTTTGTTTGAGCATCATGTCAACATGTGTTAGGAGCACAATCATGTCAAATTTGCGGTGGTGCAATCCATTTTTAATGTTATGCCTTGAGATGAGTGCAACAAGCTTGTAAAGTGGCCTACTCATTGTTTGTTATTTCCTGAGACTTGTTGAAAACTGCTAAGTCTGAAACTGTTATATTGTGATGCCATGTTTGCTTGATGCCCCAATGATATCTATGCTCATTTGGAGATGTCCAGTGATCATGTCTTGAAGTCCACGTTATGCTATATCCATCCATGCCCTTGTTTGCAATTATAGGTTGCTGTAGCTTGTCTCTTTCTTGCTCTCAAATTGCTATAAAATATTTCTGTCAGTCTGTTATCAGTAAGTTCTATTTTGCCATGTGAATAGCTAGTGTTCTATGCATCCTATGATCATTTTCTTGCCATGAGTAGCTACATGAACATGTCTTCTTGCTGTTGGTTATATTCACATGCCAAGATATGCTTTGAGATGAGTTGCACAAGCTTGAATACATGCCTACTTGTCGTTGTTGCTGCCATGTTCACTTTATTTCACTAAGTCTGTGAAACTGTTATCTTTTGCAATCTTGCCATGATGTTTTGAGCTTGTTCGGGTGGTGCTTGGTAGTAGCTCTTGGTTCATGTTTGTAGTGCTTGAAATGTACATGCTTTCCACGCCCTTTGATGCCATGAGATATTCATGTAGCATATTGTTTCGATGATTGCAAAGTGCTTAGTGGCTGTTTTGAGACAGATTGTTGTTATATCTTGTTTCATGTGTATGTGTTGAACCGTTGCTCCATTTTGAGCGTGGTCTATATGAAACTTGCTTGTTTTTGCATGTAGATGCACAATATCATATTGTATACATGTTTGGAGTATGTTTGCTTGTTGTTTGAATGCATATTGCATCTTTGCCATGCTTAACTTGTTTTGCTCATATCTTTTAGGCCGTAGCTCTGAATTAAATGAACTTTAGATTTAACTTGACAAGAATTTTGAGTAGATCATCATGGTGCATGTTAACTTGCTGTTTAACCAATTGAACTTAAGGTTTTTTCAGATCTGGACCAATTTCGAAATTTGCATAGAGGACTTACCGGAATTGTTATATGTTGTTTCCGGCCTCATTTAAACTTGCTTTGTGTGATATTTTTGCATGCTTCATCTCTTGCCATGATTTGCATCATGTAGCCTTGTCATGCATCATACTTGGTTGAGCATCATGTCTTGTTATGTGTTGGGTGTTTACCGTGTTGTTTGCTTTTTCTCGTTACTTCATGTTTCGTTGCGATCGTGAGGATTCGTTCGTCTACGCTTGGTTCGTCTTTGTGGCTTCGTCTCGTCTTCTTCATGGACTCGATCTTCTTCCTTGCGGGATCTCAGGCAAGATGACCGTCACGTTGGATCTCATTACTACCATTTCCATGCTAGTTGTCTCAATGCTATCGCTATATGTCGCGCTACCTATCTATTTGTCAGCCTCTCATTGTTGCCATGAAACCTTTAACCTTTGACACCATCCTAGCAAACCGTTGTTTGGCTATGTTACTGCTCGCTCAGCCCCTCTTATAGCATGGTTAGTTGCAGGTGAAGATGAAGATTGCTCCATGTTGGATCTTGGTTGTTGGAATATCACAATATCTATTAATATAATTTGCACACCTATATACTTGGGAATGGGTGGAAGGCTTGGCCTTTTGCTCGATGTTTTGTTCCACTCATGTCGCCTTCAGAACCGATAAACCGGTGTAAAGTTCCTTGATTTTGCGTTCCTAACGCGGTTGGGTATATGGGGACCCCTTGACAGTTCGCTTTGAATAAAACTCCTCTAGCAAGGCCCAACATTGGTTTTAATATGCCTCATAATAAAAACTTAATTAATTAATTAAATTGCATAGGGGGTCGCATCCCCGGGTTCTTAATTCCACATTACAGGGAGGGGCCAGTGCCGATGGTGTTGGTCCCAAACGGGTAACCTACGGGACCACCTCGGGGAAACTCGAGGTATCTGGTTTTACCTGTAGCTTGTCCCATCCAGACGTGGCCTGAGACGAGATACGCGCGGCTACTATAAGGGTGTCGGCATGCCGGGAGGTCTTGCTGGACTTGTTTTACCATTGTCGAAATGTCTTGTGCACCGGGATTCCGTGTCTGATCGGGTTGTCCCTAAGATATGAGTTTTTTACATCTGCTGATCGTGAGAGCTTGTGATGGGCTAAGTTGGGACACCCCTACAGAGTTATGATATTTCGAAATCCATGCCCGTGGTTATGTGGCAGATTGGAATTTGTTAATGTCCGGTTGTAGAAAACTTGACAGAGGATCCGAAACAAAATACACAACCGCGTGAGTAACCGTGACCGTCTGTTTTCACTTTGAGAAGAGAACACGGTGGGGATATGCTTGACTCGTAGGTAGTTCAAGATCTGTTAGTGATCATTACTAGTTTAGAACCGTTTGCATAGATGCTCATCTTATTCTTGTACTCGTAAGTTAGCCACTAGACATATGCTTAGTCGTTGCTGCAACCTCACCACTTAACCTCTTCCTACCCATTGAGCTTTGCTGATCTTGATACCCATGGTTATGGGATTGCTAAGTCCTTGTGGCTCACAGATACTACAACAACAGGTGGAGGTGCAGGTTTCCGACGACTTGATGTGAGAGCGTTGTTTACTTGTGTTGGAGTTCTTTCTTCCTCTTCGTCAGTCTTGGGATAGGTTCCTAGTCGGCAGCCTGGGATAGTAGGATGGATGTCATTGTGCTTTTCATGTTTTCATCCGTAGTCGGATATCTTGTGTATGATGTGTTGTATTCATGTGACTATTGTATGACTTGTATGTACTCCCCATGTATGTATGTAATGGTACGATGTAATGATATCCATCTTGCTAAGCACCCGAAATGCGGTTGTGCCCCAATCACGAGTTTATTACGTGATTGGGATAGAATCACGTCTTGGGCGTGACAAGTTGGTATCAGAGCCTCGACCAACCATAGGATCCCCATTGATTGATCGTAGTCTGGCCGTTGTCGAGTCTAGAAGATAACTATTTTGTAGTCTAGTTATATCGGAGAGTAGGAATTCTTTTTACTCCTCAGCCCCTTCGTCGCTCTGGTGAGGAATCTTGACGTAGATGTTTTGAATTACTCCTCTCCCCCTTCAATTTTTTTAGGATTACGCGGTTAGTTTTCGTTCGTTGCGATGTTTGCTCTTTTCATCCGGTGCAATTCTCATCAAGTTGATTTGATCCTCTTCGTCTTTTGTCGGTTCAACCCTCAGTTCTTTGCAACCGACGTTCTTTCCCCATTCCGAAGTGGTCTTTCTTTTTCCCACCCGCCCACCCTTTTTGCTTCTCGGAGCCGGAGTTCGTAATCGAGTATCCATCATACTCGTGTGAATGCTATGCATTCTTTCCTCATTGATTTCAATTGGTGAATTCTCGTCTAAGTTCGTCCTTCTTCATCTCTTTTCTTTTCCGGTGGATTCAATTCAAGTTTCGGTGTTTGTCGTGTCCTTTTCCCTCTGCTCAAATGTTTCCCCTTACTCTTTCACCTCTCGCCATTTAATTATTCCAGAGATATTAAGACATCTCAGGAGATTCGTCTATATTTCAATTAATTTGAGGTTGTCACCTCATTCGAGTCACTCAATTGTTCTGGTGCATCACTTCCCTTCCGAATAATCCTTTCCAACAGTGGTTTTCTTCTGTGGGCCCTAACCCACAGGTCTTTTCCCAGGATCTTACCTGACTCTTCTAATTTCCCGGAGTATTCCCAAATTCTTTTCAAAGTGTGACATAAGTATGGATTCCATCAGTCATATGCCTTTTCAAAGATCGCGTTCAAATTCTTTTCATGTTTGGCTCAACCTTTCCTCTTTTCATTCGTCCGAAGTATCTCAATATTTTAGTGGTGTTCCTCATCGTCATTCGCAAGATTTGCAGAACAAAGAAGAGTTTTCCTCTGAATCTTGTCCGTTCTCTTGAAGATGCTTCTAGCTTAATGCCGTTGTCTCAATTGTTTGGATCGTGACAAATTCTTTTTCTTACCCATCCAGAGATTTTCAGGATTTCTTTCCTTTCTGATCCTCTGAAGGCCATCATTTCAGAAGGTTTCTTCGTTCTTAGTTTTCAACTTCGTCCTCCAGATATTCTTAACTGATGTCTCTTTGTTCGTCTCCATATTCTTCCGGTGCTTCGTTCAAGTATTCTTTAATCCCTTCGCGATCTCTTCGTTCTTTTTCTTCGTTCGGTTTTTCTAATTCTTCACGGTGGTTTGTTCTCTTTCATCACTCGATTTTAATTCTTCCCAGTGGTTCGTTCCTTTTTGTTCACTCGGTTTCAATTCTTACGGTGGTTCATTCAATATTCCTTTCTCCTTTGTCATCGTATCAATTCACTTGTTCTTTCCAATCCAATCGGTGGTTCAAGAAGACTTTCTCGAGTTTTGCGCCATATCCCTCTTTAATCAATTTCAACGCGAATAAGTGATATGCAAGTCCATTGTTTTAATTGGTGGAGGATAAGCATAACATAATTCTTATTCTTATTTCATCAAGTTGATTAATTTCTTCATTCGGAATTTGTTCATGATGAATAAATTCTAATTCCAAGTGATTTCATCTTTTGTTTTCTGGAGTTCAAAGTTTTCCTCGCCTTCTCGTTGGAAACCCCTTCTAAAACATTGCAAGGCTTTAATCTTATTATTTTCATAATTCGTTCTGGTCTCATCATCTGTTTGTCACCGGAGTTCTTCATGGTGGTTCTTCATGATTTAATTCATTCTTCAAGTGTTCTTCAAATTCTTCTGGAGAAGCTCAAGTATTCTTCTTCTTGCATCTCGAAGTGCAAATAATTCTCCCTATTCTTTTGAAGTGGAGTTTTGCATCTCTTCCTTCAGCTCATCTATTCAATTTTTTAGTTGCGGCATAATCTCACATCAAGTTTTGGGATGTTTTCCATAAGCCCACAACAAGCTTATTCTTTTCGTTGTTGATTTTCCGACAACTCCGTTCGTCCTTTATTCGCAAGGATGCCGTCAAATTCTTTTGTGCTAGAAGGTGTTGTCCTACCTCCTCTCTTCTCATTCTTAATTTGATTCGGAGGCATTGTGTTGTTTCTCTCGTCAAGTATTATTCCATATTCTCGAGGTTATGTTCTATCCCTTCCATTTTCAGCCGGAGTGCTACCAGAATTCGTTCGTTCAAATTCCTTACTATATCTTATTAACCGGAGTGGTTTCGAATTCATTCTTGTTCCTTCAGCTCTTGTTTCATGTCTTTCAACAATCATGGTTCTCCTTTTATTCCACGTTCCTCTTTTGTATCGGAGTGTCTCATATCGCGTTCTTCTCCGTTGTATCCTTCTTCCAAGTGGCTCAACCTCTCAAGGTTCTATGGTTTCACCTTCTTCCTTTTCCCTTCCGTATCGTTCCTAAAATCTCGGGAAGAGATCTCTTGTTAGTAGGGGAGTGTTGTGACGCCCCGAGTCCGATGCGCTAGGTGTCAGCCAGTTATTCATCGTCGTTGCCATGTCATCTGCTTGTGTGTTGCACTTTGCCATGTCATCGTGTGAATTGCATCCTTATGTTTTCAAAACTTAAATCCGTTCGTAGTTGCTCCGTCCTCTCCGTTGTCCGTTCTGAACCCAGTCACACTCGCACACGCTCGCGGCACCTCCGAAACCTCCTTTTGTAAGTGTCCGGAAAACGTTCTCGGAATGGGTTGAAACTGGTCTTATTATAGTGTAGGTAGACCGCCTGTCAAATTTCGTCGCATTCGGAGTCCGTTTGATAGTCCAACCATTAAACATAGAGCAGCACCGTTGTCGGTATATTCGTCGGACGTTTCGGTCTCTGAAACTATTGCCGGGCTGCCTTCTCTTCTCTCCTCTAAGCCCAACCCCATCTACGCAACCCACCGTAGCCCACCTAGACCCCCCTCCGCTCCGGAATGATCGGATCGAGATCCGATGCCCGAAATCGCCCCAAAACCCCTAACCCTAGCCAAAAACTGCTATATATAGACCCCATGCCATTTTTGGCATCCCCTACCTCTCCCCTACCTCTATCCTCTCCCCTCATCCAATACCGCGCCGCCCCGATCCCTGGCCGCCACTTGTCGCCGGCCCAGAGACCAGCCAGCCGCATGTCCGCCAATTGGCCTCCTCCCACTCGCCAGCCGCCACCCAGCCGCCTCTCTCCACCAACCCCCGCGAGCCACATCACCCTGCACGTCCTCCCCGCCGCCGCGGCCCTCCAGGCTCGCGGGAAGCCCGCCAGGGCCCCGATCTGGGCCCCGAAGCCCGCCTGCGCGCCCCGCCTCTCTGCCTCCTCTCGCGAGTAGCGCCGCCGCCTGCGCCTCCCGCTCCGTGCCGCTGTTCGCCGGCGAGCGCCTCCAGCCTCGCCGCCGCCGTGCATCCTCGCCGGCGAGTGCCTCCAGGCCCCGGCGCCTCCCCGGCTCCCTCCGCCTTACCCGCGGGCATCGCCTGCACCGCCGCCGTCGAGCGCACACCGCTCCGGCCAAATCCTCTTGAGCCGCCGCCAGCCACGTCTCCACCGTGCGCCGCCCCTCCGTCTCCGCCTCGCCGTCCCGTGCTTGCCTCTGCCCGACCGGCCTCCCCTTCGCTGGATCCAGGTTCCCTGGCCCCACATCCGGCCGGACCGAGCCCCTCCGGCCGTCACCTCGCTGGAGAGCCGCCATCGCCGCTGGTCCTCCTCTCTGCCCGCGCCGCGCCGGACATGTTTGGAGGAGCCGGACGTGTCTGACCCCTTTCCTCTTCCTCGAGCCGCTGCCACGTGGGCCCAGTCATCGGACGTGTCCGACCCCCCCCCCTCTGGACATGTCCGTCCAGCCACCTCGAGAGGTTGTTTTTCTAACTAAGTCCCTGAAACTTCATGTCATCATGCCATGTTTGAGTGATGATAACTATGTGCATGTTGCCCCGATTTGCGTGTATGATATATCAAAATGTTCATCTAGTGATGCTCTTCATGATGGATGCATTCGCATACATGTTAGAGCGCATTATGCCATGATTATCTCTGTTGCAAAAGTGCATGTTGCTGTTAAGTGCTGAAAACTAACATAACTTGCTGATTTGTCTTTTTCATATCTTTTTGTGTGATTTTTGTTTGAGCATCATGTCAACATGTGTTAGGAGCACAATCATGTCAACTTTGCTATGGTGCGATCCACTTTTCATGTTATGCCTTGAGATGAGTGCAACGAGCTTGTAAATTGGCCAACTCGCTGTTTGCTATTTCCTGAGACTTGTTGAAAACTGCTAAGTCTAAAACTGTTATATTGTGATGCCATGTTTGCTTGATGCCCCAGTCATATCTATGCACATTTGGAGATGTCCAATGATCATGTCTTGAAGTCCATGTTATGCTCTATCCATCCATGCCCTTGTATGCAATTATAGGTTGTTGTAGCTTGTCTCTTTCTTGCTCTCAAATTGCTATAAAATATTTCTGTCCGCCTGTTATCAGTAAGTTCAGTTTTTCCATGTGAATAGCTAGTGTTCTATGCATCCTATGACCATTTTCTTGCCATGAGTAGGTGCATGAACATGTCTTCTTGCTGTTGGTTATATTCACATGCCATGATATGCTTTGAGATGAGTTGCGCAAGCTTGCAAACATGCCTACTTGTCGTTGTTGCTGCCATGTTCGGTTAATATCACGAAGTCTGTGAAACTGTTATCTTTTGCAATCTTGCCATGATGTTTTGAGCATGTTCTAGTGGTGTTTGGTAGTAGCTCTTGGATCATGTTTGTAGTGCTTGCCATGTACATGCTTGCCATGCCCTTTGATGCCATGAGATGTTCCTGTAGCATATTGTTTAGATGATTGCAAAGTGCTTAGTGGCTGTTTTGGGACAGATTGTTGTTATATCTTGTTTCATGTCTATGTGTTGAACCGTTGCTCCGTTTTGAGCGTGCTCTATATGAAACTTGCGTGTTTTTGCATGTAGATGCACAATATGATGTTGTATACAGGTTTGGAGTGTGTTTGCTTATTGTTTGAATACATCTTCAATCTTTGCCATGCTTAACTTGTTTTACTCATATCTTCTAGGCCGTAGCTCCGAATTAAATGAACTTTGGATGTAACTTGACTAGCATTTTGAGTAGATCATCATGGTGCATCTTAAATTGTTGTTTAACAACTTGAACTTAAGGTTTGTTCAGATCTGGACCAATTTTGAAATTTGCATATGAGGACTTACCGGAATTGTTATATGTTGTTTCCAGCCTCATTTAAACTTGCTTTGTGTGATATTCTTGCATGCTTCATCTCTTGCCATGATTTGCATCATGTAGCCCTGTCATGCATCATACTTGGTTGAGTATCATGTCTTGTTATGTGTTGGGTGTTTACCGTGTTGTTTGCTTCTTCTAGTTATTTCCTGTTTCGTTGCGATCGTGAGGATTCGTTCATCTACGCTTGGTTCGTCTTCGTGCATTCTTCTCGTCTTCTTCTTGGACTCGATCTTCTTCCTTGCGGGATCTTGGGCAAGAGGAACGTCACCTTGGATCTCATTACTATCATTTCCATGCTAGTTATCTCGATGCTATTGCTATATGTCCCGCTACCTATCTATTTGTCAGCCTCTCATTGTTGCCATGAAACCTCTAACCTTTGACACCATCCTAGCAAACCGTTGTTTGGCTATGTTACCGCTCACTCAGCCCCTCTTATAGCGTGGTTAGTTGCAGGTGTAGATGAAGATTGCTCCTTGTTGGATCTTGGTTGTTGGAATATCACAATATCTACTACTATAATTAACACACCTTTATACTTGGCAATGGGTGGAAGGCTTGGCCTTTTGCTCGGCGCTTTGTTCCACTCATGCCACCTTAAGAACCGATAAACCGGTGTTATGTTCCTTGATTTTGCGTTCCTAATGCGGTTGGGTATATGGGGACCCCTTGACAGTTCGCTTTGAATAAAACTCCTCCAGCAAGGCCCAACATTGGTTTAAATTTGCCTCATAATAAGAACTTAATTAAATTATTAAATTGCATAGGGGGTCGCGTCCCCGGGTTCTTAATTCCACATTACAGGGAGGGGCCAGTGTCGATGGTGTTGGTCCCAAAAGGGCAACCTACGGGACCGCCTCGGGGAAACTCGAGGTATCTGGTTTTACCTGTAGCTTCTCCCATCCGGACGTGGCCTGAGACGAGATACGCGCGGCTACTATCAGGGTGTCGACCCGTCGGGAGGTCTTGCTGGACATGTTTTACCATTTTCAAAATGTCTTGTGCACCAAGATTCCGAGTCTGATCGGGTTGTCCCTAAGATATAAGGGTTTTTACCTCTGCTGATAGTGAGAGCTTGTGATTGGCTAAGTTGGGACACCCCCTGGAGGGTTATGATCTTACGAAAGCCATGCCCGCGGTTATGTGGCAGACTGGAATTTGTTAATGTCCGGTCGTAGAAAACTTGATAGAGGATCCGAAATAAAATACACAACTGCGTGAGTAACCATGACCGTATCTTTTCACTTTGAGAAGAGAACACGGTGGGGATATGCTTGAGTCGTAGGTAGTTCAGGATCTCTTAGCGATCATTACTAGTTTACGACCGTTTGCGTAGATGCTCATCTTATTCTTGTACTCGTAAGTTAGCCACCATACATATGCTTAGCCACTGGTGCAACCTCACCACTTTGCTAGTCTTGATACCAATTGCTTATGGGATTGCTGAGTCCTCGTGGCTCACAGATAATACAACAACATTTGCATGTGCATGTTTCCGATGGCTTGCTGTGAGAGTGTTGTTTACTTGTGTTGGAGTTCTTTCTTCCTATTCGTCAGTCTTGGGATAGGTTCCTGGTCAGCAGCCTGGGATACCAGGATGGATGTCGTTGTGCTTTTCATGTTTTCATCCGTAGTCGGACGTCTTGTGTATGATGTGTTGTATTCGTGTGACTATTGTAAGACTTGTATGTATCCCCCATGTATGTATGTAATGGTACAATGTAATGATATCCATCTTGCTAAGTGCCAGAAATGCGGTTGTGCCTCAACCACGAGTTTATTACGTGATCGGGATAGAATCGCATATTGGGCGTGACAGTCCCTGACTCCTAAGATGAGAACCAGAAGACAAGTCGAACGCAAGGCTCCTTGCCAAGGATGCCCACGATGCCCCGACAAGGCCTCTTGCCGAAAACACCCCGAAGCCCCGACAAGCATCTCTCCAAGGACGCTCACAGAGGCCTCGGCAAGCCTCTCGCCGAGGATGCTCACAGTGGCCCCGGCAAGGCCCTTGCCGGGAACAGACACAGGATCGCGGCAAGCCCTTGCCGCCCCATCGTCGCCCTAGCTCGGTGGCCGAACCACTAGCTTAGGCAGGTACCCACGTGGAAGCACGTGGTTCCTGGTCCAGCTAGTCAAGCACCTGCGTGGTGGCATGCAGATCTTCGTGAAGACCCTACCACCACGCCATCTTAGCTGCCTGCCCCACTGGCCTGGACGCGCGTCGCAACCAGACGGAGCGGCCACGGACGGGACGGGCCTCGTTTCCATCCCCGATAAAGCGAGTGGACACCTAAGTAGCCAATTTAATGCATCTTGTCCCGCAATGGCATGAGATAAGCCTGTGCACTGTACACCTTTCCACCTCTTGTGTGCCACTGTGGCAGCCCCTTTTTGACTATAAAAGGAGGCCCGAGGCATACTGAAGAAGGATTCAGATCTTTTGGGCTAGACATGCACCGTAGCTAGTTCAAGAACTCAAGAACACTCAAATATACACACCAAAGCAGGACTAGGGTATTACGCGTTCAAGCGGCCTGAACCTGGGTAAATGATCATTGTACTGACTCTTAGACCCACTCTTTGCACAACCTCGTGCCCGCCAACCGTAGAAGGGATTCCAGTGATCCCATAGGTGTCATTCCCCACCGACATCTTTGGCGGGCCAGGTAGGGGGCGCAGTTGTGAAAATCTGGTCTAGCAGTTAGTTTAGCAATTCTTCATCGCTATGGCTCCCAAGAAGAAGACGATCACGGTGATTGGTTTGTCTGGAGCTGAACGGCCCATGCCGGCACGGGCTGGTGACGGGGTGGTCGCGGATGGAAGCCGAGGCATGACCCGCGAACACCCATGTCATTCTTGCAGCCGAAGCCTGGCAAGCGGTGTCGTTCGTGCACGAGACGACGAGCCGCATGCCACCAAGTCCAAGGGTGGGGCCAGGCCCCCCGCAGGAGGCGCGGGGCCCTCCAAGAGCGGCGTCATACCACGTACGGGCGGCGCGGTGATTTCCAAGATGCCCACAGCGGCGCCCACGACGCGCTCCTCCCAGGTCGTGCGTGTTGAGCAGCGCCTCCACGCTGAGAACCCCGGGCGCCACCGCGGAGAGAGCCGTGCGCCTCAGTCGCGGTATGTAGAGGATCAACATGCTCGCCGAGGCACCGGCGAAAACGGCGTACAGCTGCAGGACCGTGATAGAGCTCCTTCTAACATGGTTAGAAGTCGGAGCGCGTCACGGTCCATGCATCTTTCACCGCCACCCATGCCGATGGAGGCCTTAGCGCGCGCAGTTGCTCCTCGACTTCCCTCCTGCTGCGGAGAAGCTCGATGAGTGGAGAGCTACCATCCGGAGCCTCGTCGCCATCGCCAACAAAGACGAGCCGTGGCCAGCGGGGCCCTCAGGCAGCTGCTCTGTCGAGCCACTGCGAGCCAGTGGTGGAAGGACCGGAGGCGCCGCAGCCATGGTGCATTCTCCTCCTCCTCGCCAGCTACCACGAGCACCGATCCATCAGGACGACGCTTCTGATGACATATCCATAGCATCGCCCGACCCACAGACCCACCGCGATCAGCGCCAAGTTTAGAGTAGAGTCTTGGTGGAGTTCGTTGTAGAATGGACCTCAACGCCCAATGGCGAGATCCAAGAGACTACTCTCCCCGGCAAGGAAACGAGTCACAACTGGATTATGTACGTTGACGGGGCTTTCTCGCTGCAAGGCATCGATGCTGGTGTGCTGCTTGTTGCGCCCACCGGAGAGCACCTCAAGTATGTGGTCCAGATGCACTTCCCCACGGAGATGTCGACGAACAACACTACCGAGTACGAGGGACTACTTGCTGGTCTCAGGATCGCGGCGGACCTCGGAATCAAGAAGCTCATCATCAGAGGTGATTCACAGCTTGTCATCAAGCAAGTTAACAAAGATTACCAGAGCCCGTTGATGGAGGCCTACGTAGATGAAGTGAGGAAGCTAGAGGAGCATTTTCACGATATACAAGCAGAGCATGTTCCCCGAGCGGAGAACGACATCACCGACTACTTGTCAAAGCGCGCCACCCTCAAACTGCCTGTGGAACCAGGTACCTTTGTGCTTCGATTAACTCAACCATCCGTTGAACCATCGAGGGAGCAGAACAAGCGAAGCAAATCAGGCCCCGGTAAGTACTTTCCCGCCGAGCCCCCAGGGGTCACCGGCAAAGATGTTGCCAGGGACGCTGAGCCTGCCGTAGGGCACCAGAGTACGGCAAGGCGTCAAGCCCTGACCGTGGAGACAATTGCTCCTATGGCAGAGGAGATGCCTTTAGTCCTTGCCGTCGAGCCTCAGGCTCCGGCATGGGCACATCATACCGTCCAATTTATCCAAACCGGGGAGCTTCCTGAGGAGCAGGAGGAAGCGGAAAAAGTAGCCTATCGGTCTGCCATGTACCAGTTCGTCGATGACGTCTTGTACAAAAAAAGGCCAAACGGTGTGAAATTGAAGTGCATTCCCCACGATGAAGGATTGGAGTTGTTGGCAGAAATACACAGAGGCATATGTGGCTCTCACATAGGGTCGAGGGCCCTTGCCGGCAAGGCATTCCGGCAAGGTTTCTTCTGGCCCACTGCCCTCCAGGATGCAACGACGCTAGTAACCAAGTGTGAAGCGTGTCAGTTCCATTCAAAGAAGCTTCATCAACCAGCTCAAGCTCTCCAAACAATCCCTCTTTCCTGGCCATTCTCGGTCTGGGGGCTCGACATACTAGGCCCCTTTCCCCGTGTTGTCGGGGGCTTTGAGTACTTGTACGTTGCAATCGACAAGTCCACAAAGTGGCCAGAGGTGGAAGCAGTGAGGAAGGTGACAGCACAATCAGCCGTGAAGTTCTTCAAGGGCCTAGTCTGCCAATTTGGGATACCAAACAGAGTCGTCACCGACAACGGCACGCAGTTCACAAGCCACACCTTCATGCAGTATATTCAAGACCTCAGCAGCAAGGTCTGTTTTGCTTCTGTTGCACATCCTTTAAGCAACGGCCAGGCAGAGAGGGCAAATGCTAAAGTACTGCGAGGCCTCCGGACAAGAACTTTTGACAGACTGCACAAGTGCGGAAGTCGCTGGATTGATGAATTGTCGGCGGTTCTTTGGTCAATCAGAACGACACCAAATCGAGCCATCGGCCAGACACCTTTCTCCCTTGTTTACGGGGCGGAAGAAGTTCTCCCCACGGAACTCACATACGGGTCACCCCGAGTGCTCACTTATGATGAGCTTGAGCAAGAGCAGTTGCGGCAAGATGACGGAACTTTCCTCGAGGAAGATCATCTTTGGGCGGCTGTGCGAGCAGCGCGCTACCAGGAAGCCTTGTGCCGCTATCATAGCTGCAAGGTTCATGCCCGAAGCTTTGAGGAAGGCGACCTTGTTCTTCGGCACGTTTAGTTGGCCAAGAATTCAAACAAGTTGGCGCTGAAGTGGGAAGGCCCTTATCGGGTAATACGAGTCACCAGGCCTAGCGCAGTCCGCCTGAAGACCAAAGATGGTATTCCAGTGAGCAACTCCTGGAACATCAAACATCTTCACAAGTTTTACCCGTAAGGCGCGGTTGCCGGGCTTCCTGGCAAGCCACCCTTTTGTACAAGCCTTGCTGGCAAGGCATGTAACCCTTCGTACAAAGCCAGGTGCAGACCCTGAGCATAAATAAATGAAGCGCTGGCGCCCTAAGT
Organism: Secale cereale; assembly: GCA_902687465.1. Taxonomy (NCBI): domain Eukaryota; kingdom Viridiplantae; phylum Streptophyta; class Magnoliopsida; order Poales; family Poaceae; genus Secale; species Secale cereale. The sequence goes on along the minus strand of LR738714.1, from coordinate 160,081,277 downwards.
TTTAGCATGCATGCTAGGTTGAGTCTCTTTCTATGTTAGGGTTGATAGTGCATGGCGGCGGCTAACCCCTAGCATAGAGGTCGAGTATGTGTCTCTTTGTTTTTTTTCTGTCCTCTTGTTCACTGGATGCATGGACATTTCTGTTGAGTTGTTTGGAAGAAAGAGGATGAGCTGACGCTCTGACCCCGGCAAGACCAAGGTTGCCGGGGGCTGCAGATCCAAGGGTCAGGCCATGGCAAGACAAGGTTGCTGGGGTCTACAAGGCAAGATAAGTTTTTAATCCCCCACTCCTTACTTCCGTATGAAACTTGACCGTACGAGACTTCGTTCGCTCTTATGCCATCATGCTCCCTTTTTCCCTGTGTCCAACAAACTTTGTTTTGGACTGGAACTCGGTAGTAGTGTGATGGGAAGGGAGCAGACGAAGGGCCTAATCCTACTCTGCTCGTACTTCTGCCAAGGGCGTGAATACGGTCGAGCTATGGAGCAGGGGGGCGGCAAGGCCTGTTGCTGGGGTACGATGTTTATATTAAGATAACAAGGAACCGTTCCTTGGTGTGGCTCCTGCCCACGCACAAAAGAAACCCGGCAAACACCCTTCTCTCTATTAATAAGTTGTAAACAAGTACAATTCGTACGGAATGCATACATGAGCGAGGGGGTTACAATATTTAAATCTTAGAAAGACCCATAGGCTTAAAAACTAAAAAGAGATAAGATGCCCGTAATCCCTTTCTTGTCCCTCTCCTCAGAAAATGGAGCAAGATGGCAAAGGGCAAAGGGAGCGCCTAGGTGAAGCGCGAGCAGCAGAAATCACCAAGAGAACATCTCGGTGGCCGTGTCGAAGAAGGCTGGCAATGATGGCGCCAGGAGAAGAGCCGAAAGATGGGGCATCGGGCCGGCAATGCGCGAGTTGATGCCCGCGTAGTCTGACATGACGGCCTCCGCCCACCATATTCCTCTTCTCCGGCCTCCCAACGTCAGCCGCGCAAGGTGGCGACCCCGAGAAGTTCGAGGGGCTAGTGATGCAGATGATGGTGCTGCCGGCATCGGCCAGGGACGGTGTGTCCGCCGCCTAGTCAGACCCGTCATCCTCCCGCCCGCTGCCCTCGTCATCGATGTTGCTGTCCTCCCCATCACTATCGCTCGGGGAGGAGTTTTCGTCCTCGGTCGAGCTCTCCGCACATCACCCTAGCATGTGTCTCGAGTGCCCGAAGACCTTGACGGAGAGCAGATCACTCTCCGCTAACCTGAGGCAGAGGATGTTCCCCTTAATCAAGCAGTGGGCACGCGCGAAGGTCTTCCACCCCGGTGGAGGAGCATTGCATGAAGAGCGGGGAACTTGGTGTTCACCCACATGGCACCATGGAAACACCCCTCCATGTGAAGCCTCAACCTCGATGGCTAGTCGACCTCCAACACCCTCGCGAACGCTTCAGGAAGACGGAGGCGACTGCGTGGCAGCTCGCCCAGTTGCAAGATGAACTCCAGCATCATGTCCCTGACATGGCTGCGTGGGGAGGCAAGAGGAGACGGCGGAGGAGATGAAGACGGAGATGATGATGGCGCGGGTGTCCCCCGACCTTGCCCGCCTCTACCTCGATCGCCTCGCCAACCACAACCCCTGCCGGTGCCTCTACCTCCAACATGACCCTCGTCTTGGGCATCCGGCTCTTCTTTGACCACCGTCTCCCTCTGACAAGAGGACGACCTGGTCGCCTCCGCAGGGGCACGGTCACGGCCACGCCCTCTCGCCATAACTTGGGAAGGCAAGGAACCGAACTGGAAGTGGATGAGTGGAGAGGAGGGGAGCACCGTCCCTCTCCTCTTTCTAGAAGGGAGACCGCCCAAATCAACCAGTCCAAGCGCCAGAGGCACAAGAAAACAAGACCGACCCGCTGCTCCAATCAGCGGCGCTCGCTCCCCCGCCCCGGCGTTAAAGCCCGCACCCTTTGCGTCTGTCGCCTACCCTCCCTAATGCATGAGGGGCATGTGGCGGGCAGATCGGGGTTCAGATGGCACGTGGTACGACCGTTTTTAGCACCCCGTGACCGTGGGGCGATCGGAGTCCACTTAGTAAATGAGCCGCACCCCCGCAACTTCCCCTATCTTTTATGGGGAGAACGCGAACCGCCTCTTTACTATTCAGAAACCACGAGATGACGCAAGCATGTTGCGATCACCCCACACACGATCCCCATGTCACGTGCAGATCATGGGGAAGCGCAACCACTGGGGGAGTTACTGCAGTAAAAAGGATCCAACCCTACTGCCCGCGCACCATTCTGGGCCTAGCCCAACAACGCGTCATGATTATGTATGGCCTAGGCCCGGGGGCTCCTATCGGTGTACAAAAGTAGGGGCTCTCCTTTATACCCCATACTTGTGCACAGGCAGTTAGAGCCATGCCTGCGACCACACATAACAAGGCAAAGGAGGGAAGCCAAAGACACAAGGCTACGAGAGCAGCACCAAGACAGTGGCGCAAGGAGGCCAAGCAAGAAGACATTCTCTCCCCCAACAAGACTCTTGCCGGGGCAGCCTGCACACCCCCGGCAAGAACCCTTGCTGGGGCAACTCACCCAAACGCCTCAGTTGCAGCCACCCTTGAGCCTAGGAGCTCCAACATCATCAGCAACGTTGGAACCAAGGCTTAGGAAGTGCCCATGTGATGGCATGCAGATCTTTGTAAAGACAAGGGTCCATGACTCCTAAGATGAGAACCAGAAGACAAGGCGATCGCAAGGCTCCTTGATGAGGATGCCCATGAGGCCCCGACAAGGCCTCTTGCCGGAGACACCTCGAAGCCCCGCCAAGCCTCTTGCCGAGGAAGCTCATAGAGGCCACGACAAGCCTCTCACCGAGGACGCTCACACAGGCCCCGGCAAGGCCCTTGCCGGGAACAGACATAGGACTGCGGCAAGCCCTTGCCGCTCCATCATCGCCCCAGCTCGGTGGCCGACACACTAGCCTAGACAAGTACCCACGTGGCAGCACGTGGTTCCTGGTCTAGTTAGTCAAGCAGCTGTGTGGTGGCATGCAGATCTTCGTGAAGACCCTACCACCACGCCATCTCAGCTGCCTGCCCCGCTGGCCTGGATGCGTGTCGCAACCAAACGGAGCGGCCACGGACGGTACGGGCCTCGTTTCCGTCCTCGATAAAGCGAGTGGACACCTAAGTAGCGCATTTAATGCGTCTTGTCTCGTAATGGCATGAGATAATCCTGTGCACTATACACCTTTCCACCTCCTGTGTGGCATTGTGGCAGCCCCTTTTTGACTATAAAAGGAGGCCCGAGGCATACTGGAGAAGGATTCGGATCTTTTGGGCTAGACATGCACCGTAGCTAGTTCAAGAACTCAAGAACACTCAAATATACAAAGCAAAGAAGGACTAGGGTATTACGCATTCAAGCGGCCCGAACCTGGGTAAACGATCCTTGTACTGACTCTTAGACCCGCTCTTTGCACAACCTTGCGCCTGCCAACCGTAGAAGGGATTCCAGTGATCCAATAGGTGTCGTTCTCCACTAACAGTCTTTCTCTATCTCATATTTTCTTGCTTCCTCTTAATGAGACTCCCATTCTTTTTTCAACAGATGAGGTTCAAGTTGGATCCGAAAGTTGATGCAACTAAACAAGCATGCACTCATGTTTTTAAGTCTGCTCTGCGATAATATTGGTATCACATTAGAAAAACTCACTTTGAAGGCAAGGCTAACAATGAAATCGCCCAAACATCTCCAGTGGAATATATTATGGATGAAGACTGGACAACCCTTGTTAAACACTGGTCTGATCCAAAGTATCAGGTAGGGTATATGTATGTGATGAGATCACATATTGAACTCGTATTTACGTATGTGCCTTACAAGTCTATCTTCTTCTAGGCTAACTGTTTGAAGAACAAGACTAACCGCTCTAAAGTGAAATTCCAACAGACAACAGGATCTCGTAGCTATATTGCACACTGCGAGGCTGTTGTAAATAGCTGCTTTTTCCTTATTTTTGTTGTGTCATATTATCATATCTATATTGACTTGTTCCAAATACAGAGGAAAGCCTGTGCGGCCCAAAAAGAACCTGAACCGAATGCAGTGCAAATATTCAAGGTTTGTCACACCAGCAAGGCGAAGTGCATGAGCCCACCAGTTCAAGCCGCTGTTGTAAGTCCTTACTCCTCATGCCTTTGAACTGCTTGTTACTGTGACGTGTTCATTTAACTGCTTGGTTTGTAGCCAATGTCAGTTACTCTGTTCACTTTTATACATAGTTGTCTTAACGTATCATTTTGCCTTACACGGTTTAAGAGAAAGGAAGGATATTCCTTTGGTCTTGATTAGTACTCTAGTTCTGATGTTCATGTGCCCACACAATGATACAATAGCCTTTTTGTTTGATATATGTTTGCCGTGATATGAATGATGTCATACTATGTTCATCCTACTTTAAACATGTCTCCTTTATCCTTAGATATCAATGAATGTGAGGAAATAGACAATACAGTCGGCATGCTACATGGACATAGGCTCCGAAAGTGATTTTATCACTACAATATGTGCTAATGTATTACAGCAGCTCACCAAAATAAGTTATGTATAAACGTGAAACCTAGTTTGTTTCTTTTTGTCTCATTAGTAACTTATCTGGTACACTAATCTACAAATTCAAACTTTCAGCAAGCTATGGAACAAATGATTGAACAGCCACAACCACCTGAAGGTGACGACGCTACCACAGGCACAATGTCACCTCTTTCTGAAGTGCGTTAGTATCTCTCCGCTAACAGTGTGCAAAGGACCTTCCTGCGTAATTCTGGGTTGGTTGTCAAGGTAACCTCGTCTAAATCTCCTAATGAACAAAATCTTCGACTAGACAAAGTGATATATCTGTGCTCCGGACACAAGTCCAATCCCTAGTGGATGTCGTTTTTGAAACAAGAATAGTGTTTGACAAATGTCATCAAGATATGAATGGTTTTGAAACCAGGCTATCATACATTTGCTTCGTTGTTCAAGAGCAATGGCGGAAAAATGGGGAAGGTCATGCTGCTCCATCAAATTCTACAGCCTGAAACATTAGCTCTCACGTCAAATGATATGTGCTTTTATACATCTGATGGTGCAAGGACTATAAACTATTATGCCAACAGGTCTTTTGTTGTATGTCTATGATTTATTTTGTTGTGATACATCATTTATCATGTTGCCAAAGACTGTAGAAATTATGACGCTATTTTTGTATAGTGTAAGTTTATCTCAGTAATGTATTCGGCATCATCGATCTCCTTTCGGCCAAAATTCAAATTCCACAAAAAACAATTATGGGTCGTAATTGGCATGTAGCCAACTTAAAATATCTTGGCCTAAATCAGTATAAGCTTTCTACTTTTGATAGGCATGTGCCCGCAGTGGGCCATTAATAGGCCTAACATAATTTGGGTTAACAATAGGCCCTTAACAGGTGTAAATATCTCGCATGCGTAATATGGCCCATAAATAAGAAGGGCCTTTAGTAGGCCGAAAGTCAGATTGGGCCGTAATTAGGCATGATTATGCGCATGACTTTTAAGAGGCTGAAAGATGATTGGGCACATTAGGCCTATGCATCTCAACTCCTGCTGGCCCATTTGCAATTCAGATCGTTCACGGGCCGAAAGTCAGACGGGCCGCAAATGTGCCGACCTACTAGATGGGCCTTTAATAGGCCGGAAGAGCAGTCGGGCTTCATTTGTATGAGCGAGTATATGGGCCTTTAATAGATGTGACGTTGGGCCTCATTTGGACCATGGGATTCATCCGACGTTAACAGGCCGAAAAGCATAACAGGCTGGAAGTGGGACAAATCTGCAATGGGTCGCTGACAGGACGAATGTCAGACCTGGCCGAATATGGACCAATTTCATCCCAGTCTTTTATGGGCCGAAAGTTTCACCGGGCAATAAATGGGCCCGAATGTAAGGACCTTTAACAGGCCGGAAACACACTGGGCCATCATTTGGCCCAAGTACTTAGCGGACTATTAATGGGCTAGAACACACCATGGGCCACAATGATGCGAAATCTAAAACGATTCGTGGACGGGCCGATTTGACACTATTCCTACGGGCCTTAACTACGAATGGGCCTTCTGCAAGTAGGCTGTTAATAGGCCAGCCCAATAAATTTGGTTTGACCGTCCTTTTTAAAACTGAATGGACCAATTTCGGGCTGTGCCAGGTGTCGACGTATCATAGGCATATGCGGTCCAATGGTCGGTTGACATCTGTTTACACGAGGAGGTGACACGTGGCCCCTTCGGCCAATGACAATTTTACACGTGGAAAATCCCATTGGTCTTGGCTGTTAACGGGTTATCAGATCCAAACCGGACCCGATAGGGTTAACGGCGTGCCGTTATGTTGGATGCCACGTCTCGGTTACCCTTGACGAAAGCACTTCCATGACGCACTATTTATCGTCATGTAAGTGGACACTTCCGTGATGATAATTTTGGTATTGTCATGGAACACTTCTACGACAGCATAGATATGACTATCTTGATTCTGTCATAAAATCGTCATGGATGTACATGCATGACAAAAAACGTGACCTACTATCACAAACACGTATTATCACGGAAGTGTATTTTTTTTTGTAGTGTGACCAGGTGAACGCTAACTTAAGTTTACCTTGTAGCCTTGATGGCACAACCATGCTTATATACCCTTGTTATTGGTTGAACTTAGGTATCACATGGAAGAAATCCAACAACCTACGAGCTCTTGAAGCAACCGGTTTGGAGGAACAAGTTTGGAGAAAACAAGTTTCAAGTGAAGCTGATGCTGTCAGTTTTTAACTCTAATGTTTCATTGTGCCACACCCATGTGGTGAAGGTACGGGGCCATATGGTTACATCAACAGAAGCTACATCAAATTATCTTTCCAATGCAAAAAACCTCACATCATTTGGATTTGTGAGTCAAAAGCTATACTCATTCTCGTGGAAGGTGTCTAGACTGTCAAGGCTTCGCGAATTTCTGACCAGCTCTCCGCCAATTCCCAAAGTTGGCTGCTTATTCCCCAAGGAAGCCATGTAAACCTGCTTACTTGGCAAGTAGTCGGGATAACTAGCTGTATACCTGCCAAGGTTGGATGCAACCCATACGTTGGGCATGGCTGGCCAAAGCTACAAGAACTCCAACCCGCTATCTGAACAATCACATAACCACAAACCGGGACTAACCCACACAAAATGACCTGAACCGTAGTTCATGAATTAGGGGAAACCAGAGGCTCCTTCTCGTGAATCCGAATGAACTCACAAGAGCAAATGTAGAGAGGATCTCTCGAATCTCTCTAGCAGTCTTGCTGCATAAGCTTGTAGCTAAATGTTTTGACCAAAGGGGTCTAAGAGGATGGGGGAGATGGGGTTTTATAGCGAGGACAACCACCCTTAGCTAGGTGTGAAAATGGTTTCAAAAGTAAGAACATTTGCATGGCTTCTTTGGGGGAATAATCAGGCAACTTTGGGAGTTGTTGGAGAGCTCCTCGGAAATTCACGAAGCCTTGACAGCCTGGACACCTTCCACGAGAATGACTATATCTTTTGACTCACAACTCCAAATGATGTGAGGTTTTTTGCATTGGAAAGATAATTTGATGTCGCTTCTGTTGATGTACCCCTATGACCCCGTCTCTCCACCACATGGTTGTAGCACAACGAAACAACAGAGGTGAAAACTGACAACATCAGCTTCACTTGAAACTTGTTTTCTCTTAACTTGTTCTCCAAGCCGGTTGCTTCAAGAGATCATATGTTGTTAGATTTCTTCCATGTGATACCTAAGTTAAACCAAAAACAAAGGGGTATAAGCATGGTTTTGCCATCAATGGTACAAGGTAAACTTAAGTTAGCATTCACCTAGCCATGTGTTTGCTTGATTTGGCTTAGTAATTCTTTCCAACTAAATTGTGCACGCTATGTGCTCTTATAGTACATAGCAGCCCCCGCGTCGTCCCCTCTAGGGAGACTCAAGAGGCTCCCTACCCAAATGCTGGGGGTGCATACTCCCACCTCCCCTCCCTCCGCCGCCACAGAGGGACACCGCCGGTGTAAGCCTGGAGGACGACGGCGGTGGCGGAGGACATCACCTCTTTCCCGTGGATCTGGGGTTGTATGGGCCCCGAATCGTGTGGAGGCGCGTCATATCCGATCGCCAACGGCGATGGCTATGGTGGGGAAGCGCCGGAGGTGGCCCGAGCTGCGGGCACGACTGCAAGTGATGACCCACAAGTATATGGGGTCAATCGTAGTCCTTTTGATAAGCAAGAGTCGAACCAGCACGGAGCAGAAGGAAATGACAAGTGGTTTTCAGCAAGGTATTGTGTGCAAGTACTGAAATCATAGGTAATAAGTAGTTCGATAGCAATATAATTTTTAACGATCAAGTAACGGTAATGGTAAATAGTATGCAGCAAGGTAGTCCAATCATTTTGTGGCAAAAGACATGCCAAAACGGTTTCTTATAATAAGCAAAGTGTTCTTGAGGGCACACGGGAATTTCATCTAGTCACTTTCACCATGTTGGTTTGATTTGTGTTCATTACTTCGATAATTTGATATGTGGGTGGACTGGTGCTTAGGTGTTGTTCTTACTTGAACAAACCTCCTACTTATGATTAACCCCCTCGCCAGCATCTGCAACTACGAGAAATATTAATATAAAATCTAACCATAGCATTAAACACTTGGGTCCAAATAGGTCCCTCACGAAGTAGTGCATAAACTAGGGTTTCAGCTTCTGTCGCACTAGCAACCCATCATGTAATAACTACTCCACAATGCATTCCATTAGGCCCTAATATGGTGAAGTGCCATGTAGTGGATGTTCACATGAAACCACTAAGGGAATCACAACGTACATATCATCGGAATATCAAACACATACCAAGTTCACATGATTACTTGCATCATGATTTCTCCCGTGAACTCAAGAACAAAGGTAACTACTCACAAGTGATAAAATGCTCAAGATCTGAGGGGTATTGAATAGCATAATGGATCTGAATATATAATATTCCACCAAATAAACCATATAGTAATCAACTACAAGATGTAATCAACACTACTAGTCACCCATGTGTACCAATATGAGGTTCTCGTACAAAGATTGAACACAAGAGATGGGCACCGGAGGTGGGCCGAGGAGGGCACAACCCACCAGGGCGCGTCTGGGCTCCCTAGGGCGCCCACTTGGTGGGCCCCCTCTGGTAGTTATTTGCTCCAATAATTCTTAAATAATCCATAAAAAATCTTCTTGAAGTTTCAGCTCAGTTGGACTTGTACAGAATTGGTGGCCTGACATTGCTTTTCAGGTCCAGAATTCCAGCTGCCGGTATTTTCCCTCTTGGTGTAAACCTAGTATATTATGAGAGAAAAGACATTAGAATTTCTCCAAAAAGCATTAGTATGCATAAAATCATTATAAATAACAACAAGAAAACATGATGCAAAATGAACGCAACAGCTCCCCCAAGCTTAGACCTCGCTTGTCCTCAAGCGAAAAAATGAAATCGAAAAACATGACCACATGCTTAGAGAGAGAGGTGTCGATAAAAACAAAATACACACATAGAAGCATCATGCTTATCATTATAGAAGCAACAAAATTTATTATAACACATTACCACATAATTTTATCATATAACTTCTTATGAACAAGTAGCAATTCATCACACTACTGAAGTAGAAGCATAAACTCTATTGAAAACCAACAAACTATGTTCTTAGTCAACTTAGCAATTACATTTTATCATCTATTTTGGAAGGCTCTCATGTTGGAGGCTTTAGGCAAGTGCACATACTCAACCATCATATAGTCTTCTATGATTGCTAACACTCACCGCATACACATGAGCAAAAAGTTTCAACCGGACACATAGAAAGATAGGGGCTTATAGTTTCGCCTCCCAACGTGTTCACCTCAAGGGTGATGTCGACAATAATAATTCATGCTCACCCATATTCAACTGGATATATGTGCCTAGATCTTTCCTCACCACATGATGCTTGCAAAAACAAAAAAGTAAAAAGGAATAGATAAATATACTTTGACTCTTGCAAAAAAGTAAATACATAAAGTAAAAGATAGGCCCTACGCAGAGGGAAGCAGAGGTTGTCACGCGCCTATTTTTGTTTGCATGCCAAATCCCTTAATGCAAAAGAACGTCACAGTATATTGCCCCTTATGATAGCAACCTTTATTATGCAGTCCATCGCTTTTATTACTTTGCCATAACAAGTTCGTACAATGCTCAATTTTCTCTGACACTGAAAGATCCAACACATTTAGAAGCAATTATTATTGCCTTATTGCACCGATGACAACTTACTTGAAGGATCTTACTCAATCCATAGATAGGCAATGTCGCTAGAACTACGACGTTATTTCCCCAAAGAGGAAGGGATGATGCAGCACAGCTATGGTAGGTATTTCCCTAAGTGATGAGACCAAGGTTATTGATCAAGTAGGAGAATCACACAACACTATGTAAGCGGTACCTGCACACAGATAACAAATACTTGCAGCCCGACGTGTAAGAGGGGTTGTCAATCCCTCCCGGGTAGTAGATTGGTAAATAGATAGAATGATAATTGCAAATGGAAGAACGACAAATAAGACACAACAAGGTATTTTTTGTGTTTTTTGTAATATAGTGATGGAAATATGCTCTAGAGGCAATAATAAAATGGTTCTTATTATATTTCCTTAATCATGATAAAATTTTATTATTCATGCTAGAATTGTATTTACTGGAAACCTAAATTCATGTGTGAATACATAAACAAATACGGTGTCCCTAGTAAGCCTCTATTAGACTAGCTCATTAATCATAGATGGTTAAGGTGTCATAAGCATGGACATGAGTTGTCATTTGATAACGGGATCATATCATTATGAGAATGATGTGATGGACAAGACTCATCCTTTAGCTTAGCATTTGATCGTACAGTTTATTGCTACTGCTTCCATGTATGTCAAATACATATTCCTTTGACTATGAGATCATGCACCTCCTGGATACCGGAGGAATACCTTGTGTGCTATAAAATGTCACGACATAACTGGGTGATTATAAAGATGCTCAACAGGTATCTCCGAAGGTGTTTTGTTGGGTTGCTGTGAATCGAGATTAGGATTTGTCACTCCGCATATCGGAGAGGTATCACTAGGCCCTCTCAGTAATACACATCATAATAAGCCTTGCAAGCAATGACTAATGAGTTAGCAACGGGATGATGTATTACTGAACGAGAAAAGAGACTCGCCCGTAATGAGATTGACCTAGGCATAGAGATACCAACGATCGAATCTCGGGCAAGTAACATACCGGCGGACAAAGGGAATTGTGTATGTTGTCATAAGGTTCGACCGATAAAGATCTTCGTAGAATATGTAGGAGACAATATGGGCATCCAGGTTCCGCTATTGTTAATTGACTGGAGAGGTGTCTCGGTCATGTCTACATAGTTCTTGAACCCGTAGGGTCCGCACGCTTAACGTTCGATGTTGATTTGTTATTATATAAGTTATGTGGTTTGGTGACCGAATGTTGTTCGGACTCTCGAATGATATGACGGACATGACGAGGAGTTCTGGAATGGCCCGGAGGTAAAGATTGATATATTGGTTGATGCTATTTGGTCTCCGGAATGATTTCGGAATGCACCGGAGAGTTATCGGAATACCAGAAGGGGTTCCGGAGGCACCGGGAGAGTATTGGGCCTTATTGGGCCATGTAGAGGGAACACACCAGCCCACATGGGCTGGTGCACCCCCCTAAGGCAGCCAAACCCAATTAGATGGAAGGGGGAGGCGCCACCTCCTCTTACCATGTCTCCGGGAGGGAGAAAGGAAAGAGAGGGGGTGCCTCTCCCCTTTCCTTCTCCATTGTGCAATATATGGAAGGGAGGGTGAGGGAGTCTTGGATTTGGGGGTCCACGAGTGTTCGGTCTATCGAAGCTAGGCCGGACAGATGGGCCGTGAAGATGAAGATAAACAGGCATCCCATGTGTCCGGTTAGGACTCTTGTGTATGTAAAAAGGCAGGATAGATATCAGGTTGTAATGATTCCTTCCCAAGTAATCTTTCTAACCCTAGGCCTCCTCCGGAGGATATATAAACCGGAGGGTCTTGCTGTAGAGGCTAGTAGAATTACAATTACATAGGCCAGACTTCTAGGGTTTAGCCATTATGATCTCTAGGTAGATAAACTCTTGTAACCCTATATTCATCAAGATCAATCAAGCAAGAAGTAGGGTATTACCTCGATAGAGAGGGCCCGAACCTGGGTAAACATCGTGTCCCTAGTCCCTTGTTACGATCAATCCTTAGACGCACAGCTTGGGCACCCCTACCCAATATCTGCCGGTTTTGACATCGACAATGGTGCTATCATTGAGAGCTCTGCTGTGTACTCGCAAGAAGCGTTCGGTGGCTCGTCTCGTCATCAACAACAACATCACCCTCGGAAACAACCTGGATTTGGACCAGGTCCTCCAGCTCGACGGGTTCGCTGTATGCGCCCGCATGGCCGTTAGGCCCACCGCACCCCCCGCGGTCATCGATCACCACACCTACATCGGCTCCAAACACTCCGAAGACACGACTCCGGTGGATTCCTCGTCCTTCAACGAGCTACTGGATTGCATTTCCGCCATGGGGTTTCATCACCCAATGATCAGATCGGGCTTAAATCCGGTCAGGAGGAAGACAATTCCACCCTGATCACTCACCTAGTGGCGGCCGTCGAGGAATGGGCCGAAGATAATTCCCCTCGTGAAACGAAGACAGGCGCTATCCGGATCTCCGAACCCTTTAAGCTGAACACCCTTCCATCGGGTGGGACTCCACGTCTTTCGAGCTCAGGGATAGATGCCGGGCCCGGAGAACGCTCAGATCCCACGGGACCCGGATCGTCCACACCGAAGGTTGTACGAACCCCGGATACTACATTGGGTCGGGACTCAAAATTATCCACACCCACCCACCAGAGTAAATACTCTCCATGTAACTCCGGACCTCCGGACTTATGTGATCTCATGTACGTATGGCAGCCGCCCCAAGAGACGGTTCATCACTTCTGGGCCAGATTCCTGCTTATTAAAAACCGCAATTGCACGGACGAGGGACTCTTGATCGCCTGCGACTACGATGCGGTTCCCATATTTCACCGCAATTCCAGATTAAGGACCCCAGCGACTACGACGCGGTTCCCATATTTCACCGCAATTGCACAGACGAGGGACTCTTGAACACCCTCAACCGCCGTCGAGTATAGAGTTTTATAGAATTTTCGTATTTATTACGAAAGTACTATGCTATGGAAAGTACTTGGAAGGCCTAGAGTATACATCTGGAGCAGTCCATCTTCGAACAATATGCCGCTAAAGCAATACAGACATACCATAGCAGGGCATCCGATCATGTGCCCATTGGCAAGAAAAATAGACCTTTCACAGGACACCGGTCCATTCTGGATGAACTCTTAGATAAGCCTTGCCAAATACATGTCGTCCTGGACATTATCCCAACTCACAGCCTTCGAGCGTGTTGGGTACTTTGGTAGGTAGCGAAAAGCGGTGAAGCAATCCTCGCCACCGCAACTTCAGGGGCGAACAATTTTGATTTCCTCATTGTCTTCAATAAATTCTCCTCAAACAACCGGCGGAAGAGAGCACATCGTGAACTTGCCAAGGTTCATCAAATAAGCACTACAAGCCCATGGAACAATGCGGCAATCACTTTTTCGGTCGATGATGAACCACGAGTCTGGCCGGTCCGAGCCACAACTACTCTTGTACTAAGCCAAATAGTAGACGGCTTTCTCCTTACTAAAGTACTCATAGACGGCGGCAGCAGACTCAACCTCATCTACGAGGACACGCTCGCTAAAATGCAGGTTGATAAATCCCGCAATGAACAAAGTAATACAAGCTTTAGTGGAATTATTTCGAGCCGGGAAGCCCGGTGTTCGGGAAGTATTATGTTCGACGTAGTATTCGGTACACTTGAGAACTACAGGTCAGAGGAACTTCTCTTCCACATTGCACCCTTCAACATCGGATACCACACTCTTCTACGGCGGGACGCTTTCTCACGCTTTCAGGCCATACCCCATTACGGGTACAGGAAGCTCAAAATGCTAGGGCCCAATGGAATAATCACAGTAATAAGTGGTCCGGACAGAGCACTCCGTGCCGAGAACAAAACCGCATCCTTGGCCCTAGAGGCACTATCTGAAGCCTTCATGGCCGAAGAATTAACCACCTTACGATCCATGGTCGTCAAGGATGGCGTAGTCCTTGATGAAAGATCAAAATCTATCTCCTTCAAGCCACCAGATGAAATTATCGAATTTAAAGTGCATCTGATGGACCCCAACAAGACGGCATCCTTTGGAGCACAATTGGACCCGATAGTAGATAGTGCCTTGCGCGCCTTCCTACGTGGAAATAGGGACATATTCGCCTGGAGCCCTTCCAACATGCTTGGAATCCCATGCAGGCTGGTCGAACATAGCCTTAACATCATCAAAGGGTTCAAACCAGTCAAACAGTCACTAGGATGATTTTCAAAACCCAAAAGACAAGCAATGGGGGAAGAGCTGGCCAAGTTACTGGAGGCCAGATTCATAAGGAAAATTAAACATCCAGATTGTCTAGCCAATTTAGTCATGGTGCCAAAGAAGGATAAATCCTGGCGCCTTTGTGTTGATTTCAAGGACCTAAACAAGGCTTGCCCTAAGGATACTTTTACACTGCCCCACATTGACCAAATCATCGATGCCACTGCAGGACATGACTCGTTATGCTTCCTCGATGCTTACTTCGGATACCATCATATAAAAATGAAGGAAACCGACCAGTCCGCTACGGCGTCACCCCGTATGGGCCTTTTTGCTTCAACACTATGCCCTTCGTGCTTAAAAACACTGGTGCCACATACCAACACATGATTCAAACATGCTTAGAAAAACAAATTGGCAAGACAGTGGAGGCATACATCGACGATGTAGTCGTCAAGACCAAATGCGTCGAAATGTTGGTGGACGATCTCGGTCTCCCATTCGATAACCTCCGGGCATATGACATACGGCTTAATCTGGAAAAATGTGTCTTCGGTGTTCTGGCCGAAAAGCTGTTAGGGTTTATCGTCTCCCATAGAGGAATTGAAGCAAACCCGGCTAAAATCCGATCCTTGTCACAACCAGCCACGCCAACCAATCTAAAACAAGTCCAAAAGCTAGCAGGGCGCATGGCGGCCCTAAGCCGCTTCATCTCCAGACTGGGAGAGAAAGCACTATCACTTTATAGACTGCTATGGCGTACGGACAACTTTGAATGGACGGATGCGGCCACAGCCGGATTAGAAGAACTAAAGATCCTACTAGCAGGCAATCTAGTCCTAGCCACTACAAGTATCGGCGAGCCAATATTACTTTACATCTCTGGAACTCACCAGGTTGTGAGTGTCTTACTCATCATCGAACGAGACAAAGAGGGACATAAATTCCCTGTACAAAAACCAGTCTACTATGTATCTAAAGTTCTTATGCCGTGCAAGTACGGTACCCCCATTATCGAAAAATCGCCTATGGGGTGTTCATGGCATCTCGGAAGCTCGGACAGTATTTTCAAAAGTGTTCAATTACAGTAGCATCCGAAGTACCACTCAATGATATTATAAACAACAAGGACACCATGCAAATGGGCCATCGAGCTCTTGCCATTTGAAATAACATATAAACCATGCCGAGCTATGAAATCTCAGGTGTTGGCTGATTTTGTCGCAGAATGGACCGAGGCCGAACTCCCTAAAGAGTACGGAGCATACTCCCATTGGACCATGTATTTCGACGGATCAAAAATGCTAGCCAGTTTGGGGGCTGGCGTTATATTGATATCTCCCACAAGGGACACAGCCCGGTACGTACTAAAAATCATGTATACGGACTCAAATAATGCTGCCGAATACGATGCGCTACTACACGGCCTTTGCATGGCCGTCTCCATGGGCATACAATGCCTAGAGGTGTGCGGAGACTCAAACATGCAATATCCCAGATAAACGAAGAGTTTGACACGAAGGATCCGAAGATGGCGGCTTATCGGAATGTCATATTAAAAATATCGGCTCGGTTCGAGGGGCTGGAATTTCACCATGTTGCTCGGGATAGTAATCAAGCAGCGGACATACTCGCTCGCATGGGCGCCAAGCATGACCCGGTCCGGCCCAATACCTTTGTAGAAAGATTGTTTAAGCCATCAGTCCTATGGCAAGGTGAGAGCAGAGACATTGGTCTAGACCCGACCACACCCCGACCAGCCGAACTCAATAATGACGCCTTCGGGGATTTGGATATGGAAATAACATCTTCGGCTCATGAGATCATGGCCGTCATCGCCCCCTGGACCGAACCTTTCCTAGCCTACCTTAATAGGCAAGAGCTCCCCAATGATCAGAATGAGGCCCGTCGCATAGTTCGGTGTCCTAAAGCCTACAAAGTTCATGAAGGTGAACTATATAAGAAAAGCACTACTAGTATTCTCCAAAGGTGCATCTCTGAGGAGGAGGGATGGAAGCTTCTAGCTGAAATACATGATGGCATGGGCGGCCATCACGCCGCAGCTCGGACTCTCGTAACCAAGGCTTTCTGAACAGGTTTCTTTTGGCCAATTGCCCGAACAGATGCTCAAACCCTGGTCCAACACTGTGTTGGATGCCAGCTTTTCGCCAATCAAATTCATATGCCTCCCACCGCCTTGAGAACCATCCCCATTACTTGGCCTTTTGCGGTTTGGGGGCTGGATATGGTCGGACCCCTTAAAGGGGGAAGCCACAAATAGAAATATTTGCTGGTCAAGGTGGATAAATTCACTAAATGGATAGAAGCCAAACCAGTAAGAACAGTTGAAGCAGGGCAAGTGATAGATTTTATATCCGACGTAGTACACCGCTATGGTGTCCCGCACAATATTATCGCAGCCAATGGTTAAAACTTCAGACCTAATGAGGTAAAAAACTGGTGCGCCAAGTTAGGCATTAGGCTTGATTATGACTCTGTGTACAACCCTCAAACAAATGGTCAAGTTGAATGAGCCAATGGTTTAATAATGAGCGGCATTAAACCATGACTGGTGCGCTCCCTACGGCAGTTAGATAACCACTGGGTTGAGGAGCTTGACTCCGTACTCTAGGGGCCGCAGACCACACCTAACCGGACAACATGATACACACCTTTTTTCATGGTGTCCTGAGCAGAAGCTGTTTTGCCTTGCAACATTCTTCATGACTTACCTCGAGTGCGTATGTACGAAGAGAGAGAGGCCGAGCTCGATCGACAGGATGACCTAGACGGCCTTGAAGAGGAGCACGATTCGCGCAGACTCATTCCGCATTCTACAAGCAGCAGGCTAGGCGATACCAGAGGAGAGAAGTGTGGGGCAAAACATACAACGTTGGCGAACTCGTTCTATGCCTCCCTCGGAAGAAAAAGGACAAGCTCAAACTAAGATGGGAGGGCCCCTTCATTATTGACGAAGTTCTCACCGGAGGAGCCTATCTCCTTCAAAATGCATCAAACAATCGCCTTCAGCCGAATCCTTGGAATGCTGCCAGGCTCCGACGATTCTACGGATAGTTTGGTAGCACCTTTTCCTCTTTTTTGTCTAGGTTTCTCCTTTTATTTTTTCCGCTCTATTTTTTTCTTTCTTTCCTAGAAAGTGTTCGGCTTAAACCGAACTTTTAGGGGTGAGCATCTTCAAATGCATATACCTCAAAATACCTGGGGGCTTCTATAACGAAGCCTATTATTAAAGTTTACCGGTTGTGTCACTCATGTCGTCTGTTTATCATAGTGTCTTTGGAATTATATGCACCTTTATAACTTAAGTTTTTACCAAGCTAGGTTGCCTAGGTCCTGTGTTTATACCCTACGTTCCCGATTGTTCGGATAGGGTGTAAAGGGAGCACCTCTACGATTGTTACAACCAAGTAATCCGGACCTGTACCTCAGACGGGTGAAGCCGAAAGCTAATGTTCTTAAGAGAATAATTGGTCGGTGGACAAATGAAGAATGTCTTCGTTGTAAAATAATCTTCCAAAGGACAAAGCTTCATGTGATCCTATTATTTTTGGATCAAAGCATAGGCATGCATAAACACGCATGCTAACCCAGGGAAAGGAACCCTTAACATAACTATTCTCCTTGGAAGATGTTTCTTACGGTAAATAGTAATATAACATAACTCGCCAAACACAGCTTGTCTGCTCAAGCAATGATGACCAGATTGCCTGGTTTCCAAACATACAAGTGTTTACCACAGGTATAGTATTCGGCAATACTCCAGCCCTTGGGGTTCGGAGGTTAAAGCGGAAGGTCTGCCATGGCAATCTTTTAACAAGTTTGGTCGGAGATAAGTTTGATGATAAAGTACATTGTTACATGGAATCAAATGCCTACTCTTCATCTATACCATCTATAAGACTGTCTAACTTACAGTCCTATTGTGAAAATTTGGCGGCTGTCCTTACTTGGTCATATACCAAGCTAACGGGAATTCCTTGTACGTCTGATCCTCGAGGTCCAAACCCGGGCCATATGATTCGGATCAAGTCCAGTATAGCGTGTCTTCACCATGGCCTAGGCTTCTCGTGCACCTTCTTGACATGTTGGTGCCTTCCATAGTTCAAAACGGCGGCAAGCTCCTTTGAATAATTCACCAGCTTCTCCATAATTTCTAGAGGAGAATCAAATGGCCACAAGGCTTTAGACATGTTCTTCATGGCTTTCCGAGCTCGCTCGTGCACTTTGGAGAGCTCTTGCAGCAAGTCGCCTTGAAATTCGGACACTTCTCCCTCGGGCCGCCCAGATAACAAACCTACAGGAACCGTATTATAAAGCTCTAAATCAAGGGACTACACGAGAGATGGTTAAAGGTCATACTGAATATGCCGCCTATTAGCTTCCTGTTCTCCTTCAAGGCATCTGACTGTTGGGCTCGTATGTCCTTTAGCTCTTCGGTTTGCTTGATGTTTGCATCCTGCAGTTTGTTCTTCTCCTTAATGGTCCGCGTTAATACACGTTGACCAGCGGTTGCTTCCCCTTCGGCGTGTCTTTTGTCCGCCAGAGCAACCCTTAGCTTCTCCTTCAATTGATCTATCGATCCTGCTGCTATAATTAAAACAATGTATATTTAGAAAACATTCTTGGCACAAAATCTTATTTTCCGGACACTACTGTTCTTAACATAAGGTCCCTTCTTGGATTTCTTCGAATTTCCCAATTCGATGGTGACAGCAGTTAGCATGGTCCGACATTCTTCAAGCTCCTTGGACAATGCGTTATTCTTTTCCTTGTGTACATGAGTTATAACGATCCTTAAATCAGTTAGGCCAACTGCTTCAAGTCTCGGGGGCTACTAGCATATGATTATTGAATCTACACAAATTTCTAACCCGCATATGCTTTCAAAGCAGGTGAGTGGCTCCCGCAAGTCCATCCCGAGCAGCTCGGATATATGCATCCACAGAGCTGAGAGCGTTGAACGCCTCTTCAGTAAAAGTGGGATCGCGCATGGCCTGTTTTCGCCGATGATGATTCATCGCGCTCTCCACTTCGGAATTGGTAACAGATACATTATCTGAATCCTCTTGGAGAGAACAATCCGGCGTTACGCCCGTATCGACCCTAGTCCTTGTGGATGGGTCCGATGCCAGATTGGTTGGTGCATGGCCAGCAGGATCCTCAGACACAGTCTGGCGTATGCTCCTCCTAGAATAAGACGAACCAGAAAATATTACAATCTGGCCTTGCCACAGAGCGCATGTTAAAAATTATACATCTTCGATAAAGGAGGGGGTTCGGTGGTGTCCCCGGTTTCCTTTCATTTCGACGACTCGCCCTACGCAGGCGGCGCCTTCCTAGAAGACGCCCTTGATGTAGTACGGCTAGATGAGCGCCGCGCCTTTGGAGCATGAGACAGTGCGGTGGGTGAGGCGCGAAGTGAAGGCTCTCTTTGAGGGGATGTCTCTTGGGTACTTACGTTGGAGGAGGGAAGAAGGCCAGGGTAATCGGCTACTATAGCCACTTCTGTGCTATCATGGCTCGCCTGACAGAAAGCTCCATCCGTAAGCTCCATGAATATGTCCGGATCTTCTTCAAATTCGGGATCCATGCGAACATGGTACTCTGGTGGGGCTATGGACCCCTTCGGTCACCTTCCTCCACTCCTATTGGAAATAGCTGGATTCAGTTTGGTTAGCATGTCTCAGAAAAGAAATTGAGCAAGACCAGCAATCAAGGAAAAACTCACCCAGTCAATGGGGTTGTACATGGAGAAACCTTCTCGACATTTCAAGTGAAGAAAGTCTTCCTTCTCCCCTTTGTAAAGGTCAGCTAGGATGCCGGCCAAGGCAGCAGGGTTATCCGGGCCTTTGCGTAGACAGCGCGAGGCATCGTCCTGCCCATCGTAATGCCACATGGGAAAACCTCTAGATTGAAGCGGCTGAATGCATCGCGTTATTGAAATCACCGTTACTCCGACTATTAACAACCCGGAGTGGGAAAGTACTCTGACCTTGCTTACTAGACTTTTAACCTCTGCGTTGTCTTCTTCCTCGAGGCTTCGTGGATGCCAGTTGAAGTGTTTCTTCAAAGGGGCGCTGGAGAATTCGGGAAGGCCATGTCGGATTGGGTCCGGACGAATAACGTCTTCAATATAAAAACCATTCCGAGGGCTACTCTTTGGATGCATTCTTCGGAGTGCTGGACAGGTAACCTACCCCTTCTATGCGCCACACTTCGGCACCGTCCACCTCGAATATGGATCCCTTTTGGGAGCGGGGGATGAGGCAGAAGAATTTCCGCCATAGCTCGAAATGAGCCTCATAGCCTAGAAACAGCTCGCAAAGAGCGACGAAGCCCGTGATATGCAGGATGGAGCCTGGCGTAAGATTGTGTAGTTGGAGACAATAAAACTCCATAAATCCTCTAAGGAAAGGATGGATAGGAAATCCTACGCATCTGAAAAGGAAGGAGACAAAGCACACCCGCTCCTCTTTAGTAGGATGTGGGAAATTTTCCGCCAAGGCTTCGCCGTTAATGGAAGTTAATCCAGCCTGAACGGAGACTAGATCCACGGGAGGGAGATATCCTTGCGTCCGTAGTCTATTCAAATGGACGTGGGATACCTAGCAGCTTTCCCAATCGCCTACTTGAGGACCGTGGGGCGTGAGGAAGAGCTGGGAACGCCGGCCATGTTTGGAAAATTTTCTGTGGCGAGTTCTAAGGATTTTCTCATGGTGTGGAATGGCATCTAAGATCTAATCTCTTTAAATAGACACCTTCCTTGCATGGTCAAGGGGTTATTTGTAAAAATACCTGGACCGTTTGCATCCGTCTGACACGTGGAAGCCGAGGCGACGGTTGTAAGGAATCTACATGATATAATATTAAATGTGGAACCCAACTATCATCTGTTCCGAAGGAGAACTTGCCTTGCAAGACCGAAGACATGAACCCGGATACAGCCTCATCATTGAAGGCAAGTTCGGGCACTACTAGGGAGTGCTAGATTTGGGGGTCCACGAGTGTCTGGTCTATCAAAGCTGGGTCGGACAGATGGGCCGTGAAGATGAAGATAAATAGGCATCCCCCGTGTCCAGTTAGGACTCTTGTTTATGTAGAAAGAAAGGATAGATGTCCAGGTGTAATGATTCCTTCCTTCCCAAGTAATCTTTGTAACCCTAGGCCTCCTCCAGTGGATATATAAACCGGAGGGTCTTGTTTGTAGAGGGTAGTAGAATCACAATTACATAGGTTAGACTTCTAGGGTTTAGCCATTACAATCTCGAGGTAGATCAACTCTTGTAACCGGTCGTTACTTCGACTATTAACAACCCGGAGTGGGCAAGTACTCTGACCTTGCTTACTATACTTTTAACCTCTACGCTGTCTTCTTCCTCGAGGATTCGGGGATGCCAGTTGAAGCGTTTCTTCAAAGGGGCGCTGGAGAATTCGGGAAGGCCATGTCGGATTGGGTCCGGAAGAATAACATCTTCAATATAAAAACCATTCTGAGGGCCACTCTTCGGAATGCTGGACAGGTAACCTACCCCTACTATGCGCCACACTTCGGCACCGTCCACCTCGAATATGGATCCCTTTTGGGAGCAGGGGATGAGGCAGAAGAATTTCCGCCATAGATCGAAATGAGCCTCACAGCCTAGAAACAACTCGCAAAGAGCGACGAAGCCCGCGATAAGCAGGATGGAGCCTGGCGTAAGATTGTGCATTTCGAGACAATAAAACTCCATAAATCCTCTAAGGAAAGGATGGATAGGAAATCCTACGCATCTCAAAAGGAAGGAGACAAAGCACACTCGCTCCTCTTTAGTAGGATGTGGGAAGTTTTCCGCCAAGGCTTCGCCGTTAATGGAAATTAATCCGGCCTGAACGGAGACTAGATCCGCGGGAGGGAGATATCCTTGCGTCTGTAGTCTATTCAAATGGACGTGGGATACCTAATAGCTTTCCCAATCGCCTACTTGAGGGCCGTGGGGCGCGAGGAAGAGCTGGGAACGCTGGCCATGTTTGGAAAAATTTCTGTGGCAAGTTCTAAGGATTTTCGCGTGGTGTGGAATGGCATCTGAGATCTAATCTCTTTAAATAGACACCTTCCTTGCATGGTCAAGGGGATATTTGTAAAAATACCTAGACCATTCGCATCTGTGTGACACGTGGAAGCCGAGGCGATGGCGGTAAGGAATCTACATGATATAATATTAAATGTGGAACCCAACTATCATCTGTTCCGAAGGAGAACTTGCCTTGCAAGACCGAAGACATGAAACCGGATACAGCATCATCATTGAAGGCAAGTTCGGGCGCTACTGAGGGAGTCCTGGATTTCGGGGTCCACGAGTGTCTGGCTATCAAAGCTGGGCCGGACAGGTGGGCCGTGAAGATGAAAATAAACATGCATCCCCCGTGTCCAGTTAGGACTCTTGTGTATGTAGAAAGGCAGGATAGATGTCCAGGTGTAATGATTCCTTCCTTCCCAAGTAATATTTTTAACCCTACGCCTCATCTGGTGGATATATAAACCGGAGGGTCTTGTTTGTAGAGGGTAGTAGAATCGCAATTCCATAGGCTAGACTTCTAGGGTTTAGCCATTACGATCTCGAGGCAGATCAACTCTTCTAACCCGCCATTACTTCGACTATTAACAACCCGGAGTGGGCAAGTACTCTGACCTTACTTACTAGACTTTTAACCTCTGCGCTGTCTTCTTCCTCGAGGTTTCAGCGACGCTAGTTGAAGCGTTTCTTCAAAGGGGCGCTGGAGATTCGGGAAGGCCATGTCGGATTGGGTCCAAAAGAATAACATCTTCAATATAAAAACCATTCCGAGGGCCACTCTTCGGATGCATTCTTTGGAGTGCTCGACAGGTAACCAGCCCCTACTATGCGCCACACTTCGGCACCGTCCACCTCGATTATGGATCCCTTTTGGGAGCGGGGGATGAGGCAGAAGAATTTCCGCCATAGCTCGAAATGAGCCTCACAGCCAAGAAACAGCTCGCAAAGAGCGACAAAGCCCGCGATATCCAGGATGGAGCCTGGCATAAGATTGTGCAGTTGGAGAAAATAAAACTCCATAAATCCTCTAAGGAAAGGATGGATAGGAAATCCTACTCATCTCAAAAGGAAGGAGACAAAGCACACCCGCTCCTCTTCAGTAGGATGTGGGAAGTTTTCCGCCAAGGCTTCGCTGTTAATGTAAGTTAATCCAGCCTGAACGGAGACTAGATCCGTGGGAGGGAGATATCCTTGCGTCTGTAGTCTATTCAAATGGACGTGGGATACCTAGCAGCTTTCCCAAGCGACTAGTTGAGGGTCGTGGGGCGCGAGGAAGAGTTGGGTACGCCGGCCATGTTTGGAAAATTTTCTGTGGCGAGTTCTAAGGATTTTCGTGTGGTGTGGAATGGCATCTGAGATCTAATCTCTTTAAATAGACACCTTCCTTGGATGGTCAAGGGGTTATTTGTAAAAATACCTGGACCGTTCGCATCCGTCTAACACGTGGAAGCCGAGGCGATGGCGGTAAGGAATCTACATGATATTATATTAAATGTGGAACCCAACTATCATCTGTTCCGAAGGAGTACTTGCCTTGCAAGACCGAAGATATGAAACCGGATACAGCCTCGTCATTGAAGGCAAGTTCGGGCGCTACTGAGGAAGTCCTGGATTTCGGGGTCCACGAGTGTCTGGTCTATCAAAGCTGGGCCGGACAGATGGGCCGTGAAGATGAAGATAAACATGCATCCCCCATCTCCAGTTAGGACTCTTGTGTATGTAGCAAGGCAGGATAGATGTCCACGTGTTATGATTCCTTCCTTCCGAAGTAATCTTTGTAACCCTAGGCCTCCTCCGGTGGATATATAAACCGGAGGGTCTTGTTTGTAGAGGGTAGTAGAATCACAATTCCATAGGCTAGACTTCTAGGGTTTAGCCATTACGATCTCGAGGTAGATCAACTCTTGTAACCCACCGTTACTTCGACTATTAACAACCCGGAGAGGGCAAGTACTCTGACCTTGCTTACTAGACTTATAACCTTTGCGCTGTCTTCTTCCTCGAGGCTTCGGGGACGCCAGTTGAAGCGTTTCTTCTAAGGGGCGCTGGAGAATTCAGGAAGGCCATGTCGGATTGGGTCCGAAATAATAACTTCTTCAATATAAAAACCATTCCGAGGGCCACTCTTCGGATGCATTCTTCGGAGTGCTGGATGGGTAACCAGCCCCTACTATGCGCCACACTTCGGCACTGTCCACCTCGAATATGGATCCCTTTTGGCAGCGGGGGATGAGGCAGAAGAATTTCCGCCATAGCTCGAAATGAGCCTCACAGCCTAGAAACAGCTCGCAAAGAGCGACGAAGCCCGCGATATGCAGGATGGAGCCTGGCGTAAGATTGTGCAGTTGGAGACAATAAAACTCCATAAATCCTCTAAGGAAAGGATGGATAGGAAATCCTACGCATCTCAAAAGGAAGGAGACAAAGCACACCCGCTCCTCTTTAGTAGGATGTGGGAAGTTTTCCGCCAAGGCTTTGCCGTTAATGGAAGTTAATCCAGCCTGAAGGGAGACTAGATCCGCGGGAGGGAGATATCCTTGTGTCTGTAGTCTATTCAGATGGACCTGGGATACCTAGCAGCTTTCCCAATCGCCTACTTGAGGGTCGTGGGGCGCGAGGAAGAGCTGGGAACGCCGGCCATGTTTGGAAAAATTTCGGTGGCGAGTTCTAAGGATTTTCGCGTGGTGTGGAATGGCATCTGAGATCTAATCTCTTTAAATAGACACCTTCCTTGCATGGTCAAGGGGTTATATTTAAAAATACCCGGACCGTTCGCATCCGTCTGACACGTGGAAGCCGAGGCGATGGCGGTAAGGAATCTACATGATATAATATTAAATGTGGAACCCAACTATCATCTGTTCCGAAGGAGAACTTGCCTTGCAAGACCGAAGACATGAAACCGGATACAGCCTCATCATTGAAGGCAAGTTTGGGCGCTACTAAGGGAGTCCTGGATTTCGAGGTCCACGAGTGTCTGGTCTATCAAAGCTTGGCCGGACAGATGGGCCGTGAAGATGAAGATAAACATGCATCCCCCGTGTCCAGTTAGGACTCTTGTGTATGTAGAAAGGCAGGATAGATGTCAAGGTGTAATGATTCCTTCCTTCCCAACTAATCTTTGTAACCCTAGGCCTCCTCCGGTGGATATATAAACCAGAGGGTCTTGTTTGTAGAGGGTAGTAGAATCACAATTACATAGGCTAGACTTCTAGGGTTTAGCCATTACGATCTCGAGGTAGATCAACTCTTGTAACCCTATATTCACCAAGATCAATCAAGCAGGAAGTAGGGTATTACGTCGATAGAGAGGGCCCGAACCAGGGTAAAGATCGTCTCCCTAGTCCCTTGTTACCATCAATCCTTAGACGCACAGCTTGGGCACCCCTACCTGAGATATGCCGGTTTTGACACCAACAGTGGGGGCGCACCACTAGGAAAACCCTACGGTGGCCGCCGGCCCTATAGGAGGCGCCCTAGGGCTTCCTCCTCCCCTCCCACCTATATATATGTGGGGAGGCTGCCACACAACGTACACCTTATTCTACACCGTGTGTCGGCACCCCTCCACCTCTAGTTTACTCCTCCGCTCTAGATCGTCGTAGTGCTTAGGTGAATACATGCATGATTGCTTCACCACAACCATCACCAAGTCGTTGTGATGAGGGAACTCATCACCACCTCGCTACGCTTGCTGGATCAAGACGGCGAGGACGACACCGAGTTGAACATGTGTAGAGTGCGGAGGTGCCGTGCATTCAGATCGGGCGGATCATGAAGGTGTACGACTGCATCAATCACGCTGAATAAACACTTCCACTTACGGTCTACGACGGTACTTAGACACACTCTTCCCACTCATTGCTATGCATCTCCATGGATAGATTATTACCTGTGCGTAGAATTTTTTCTATTTTCAATGCAATGTTTCCCAACAGTGGCATCAATAGCTCGGTCTATGCGTAGATGATATGCATGAGTAGAACACAAAGTGTTGTGGGCGGTGATCATCATATTGCTTACCACCAACGTCTTATTTTGATTCGGTGGCATTATAAGATGAAGCGACCCGGACCAACCTTACATGTCCACGTACATGAGACCGGTTCCACCGATAGACATGCAACTTGTTTTGCATAAAGGTGGCTGGCAGGTGTCTATTTCTCCGACTTTAGTTGAAACGAATTTGACTGCGGCCGGTCCTTGTTGAAGGCTAAAACAACAAAACTTGATAAATCACCGTTGTGGTTTTGTGCCGTAGGTAAGAATGGTTCTTGCTGGAATCCCATAGCAGCCACGTAAAACATTCAACAACAAAGTATAGGACGTCTTACTTGTTTTTGCAGGGCATGTTGTGATGTGATATGGTCAATACGTGATGAGTTATACGTTATTGTATGAGATGATCATGGTTTATAATTTATCAGCAACCAGCAGGAGCCTTATGGTTGTCTCCTTATTGTATGAAATGCAAATGGCATGTAATTGCTTTACTTTATCACTATGCGTTAGCGATAGTTTTAGAAGCAATAGTTGGCAAGACGACAACGATGCTACGATGGAGATCAAGGTGTCGAGCCCGTGACGATGGAGATCATAACGATGCTTTGGAGATGGAGATCAAAAGCACAAGATGATGATGGCCGTATCATGTCACATAGTTTGATTGCATGTGATGTTTATCCTTTATGCATCTTATTTTGCTTAGTATGACAGTAGCATTATAGGATGATCCCTTCACAAAATTTCAAGATAAAAGTGTTCTCCCCGAGTATGCACCGTTGCTAAAGTTCGTTGTTTCGAAGGACCTCGTGATGATCGGGTGTGATAGACTCTACATTCACATACAACTGGTGTAAGACAGTTTTACACATGCAGAATACTAGGATTAAACTTCACGAGCCTAGCATGTACATACATGGTCTTAGAACACTAGAGACCGAAAGTTCGAACATGATTCATATGGTAGATATGATCAACATAGAGATGTTCACCACTGATGACTACCCCATCTCACGTGATGATCAGACCTGGGTTAGTTGATTTGGATCATGTATCACTTAAATAACCCGAGGGATGTTAATTTAAGTGTGAGTTCATTAGTAATTTGATTAATTGAACTTAAATTTATCATGAACTCAGTCAAAATGTCTTTGCATATTATGTTGTATATTAATAGCTCGCGATGTAGCTCCCATGTTTTTGATACGATCCTAGAAAAAACTAAGTTGAAAGATGTTAGTAGCAATGATGCGGACTGGGTCCATGATTTGAGGATTATCCTCATTGCTGGTTAGAAGAATTATGTCCTTGATGCACCACTAGGTGACAGACCTATTGCAGGAACAGATGCAAACGTTATGAACATTTGGCAAGCTCGATATGATGACTACTTAATAGTTTAGCGTGCCATGCTTTACGGCTTAGAACCAGGACTTCAAAAACATATTGAATGCCACAGAGCATATGAGATGTTCGAAGAGCTGAAATTGGTATTTCAGACTTATGTCCATGTCAAGAGGTATGAGACCTCTTACAAGTACTTTGCCTACAAGCTGGAGGAGAATAGTTCAGCTAGTGAGCATGTGCTCAGAATGTCTGGGTACTACAATAACTTAAATCAAGTGAGAGTTAATCTTCCAGATAAGATAGTGATTGACAGAGTTCTCTAGTAATGATCACCAAGCTACTAGAACTTCGTGATGAACTATAATATGCAAGGGATGACAAAAACAATTCCTGAGCTCTTCGCGATGCTGAAATCGGTGAAGGTAGAAATCACGAAAGAGCATAAAATGTTGATGGTTAACAAGACCACTAGTTTTAAGAAGAAGGACAAGGGAAAGAAAGGGAACTACAAAAATAATGGCAAGCAAGTTGACACTCCCGTGAAGAAGCCCAAAGCTGGACCTAAGTCTGAAACTGGGTGCTTCTACTGCAAACGGAATGGTCACTAGAAGCGAAACAATCCAAATATTTGGCGGATAAGAAGGATGGCAAAGTGAACAAAGGTATATTTGATATACATGCTATTGATGTGTTCCTTACTAGTGCTCGTAGTAGCCCCTGGGTATTTAACACTGGTTCAGATGCTAAGATTAGTAACTCGAAATAGGAGTTGCAGAATAAACAAAGACTAGTTAAGGGCGAGGTGACAATGTGTGTTGGAAGTGGTTCCAACATTGATATGATCATCATCGCACACTCTCTATACTGTTAGGATTAGTGTTGAACCTATATAAATGTTATTTGGTGTCTGCGTTGAGCATGAACAAGATTGAATCGTGTTTATTGCAATACGATTATTCATTTAAGTCAGAGAATAATTGTTATTCTATTTACATGAATAAAACCTTCTATGGTCATACACCCAGTGTAAATGGTTTACTGAATCTCGATCGTAGTGATACACATATTCATAATATTGATGCCAAAAGATGCAACGTTTGTAATGATAGTGAAACATACTTGTGGCACAGCAGCTTAGGTCATATTGGTGTAAAGTGCATGAAGAAACTCCATGCGGATGGACTTTTGGAATCACTTGATTATGAATCATTTGATACTTGTGAACCATGCCTCATGAACAAGATGACTAGAACTCTGTTCTCCGGAGGGAGCTAATAACTTATTAGAAATAATACATATTGATGTATGCAGTTCAATGAGTGTTGAAGCTCGCGACGGGTATCGTTATTTTCTCACCTTCAAAGATGAGTTAAGTAGGTAATATATGGGTATACCTACTTGATGAAACACAAGTCTAAAACATTTGAAAAGTTCAAAGAATTTCAGAGTGAAGTAGAGAATCACCGTAACAAGAAAATAAAGTATCTACGATATGATCGCGGCGGCGAATATTTGAGTTATGAGTTTGGCCTTCATTTAAAACAATGTGGAATAGTTTCACAACTCACGCCACCTGGAACACCACAACATAATGGTGTGTCCAAACATCGTAACCGTACTATATTGGATATGGTGCGTTCTATGATGTCTCTTACCTATTTGCCTTTATCATTTTGGGGTTATGCATTAGAGACAGCGGCATTCACATTAAATAGGCCATCATCTAAATCCATTGAGATGACACCGTATGAACTGTGGTTTGGCAAGAAACCAAAGCTGTCGTTTGTTAAAGTTTGGGGTTGCGACACTTATGTCAAATGGCTTCAGCTTGATAAGCTCAAAACCAAATCGAAGAAGTGCATCTTCATAGGATACAAAAAAGAAACTACTGGGTACACCTTCTACCGAAAGATCCGAAGGCAAGATCTTTGTTGCTAAGAATGGATCCTTTCTAGAGAAGGAGTTTCTCTCGAAAGAGGTGAGTGGGAGGGAAGTAGAACTTGATGAGGTAATTGTACCTTCGCTTGAATTGGAAAGTAGCTCATCAAAAAAATCGTTCCTGTGATGCCGACACCAACTAGAGAAGAAGCTAATGATAATGATCATGAAACTTCAGATCAAGTTACTATCAAACCTTCAAGGTCAACAAGAACACGTGCCGCACCAGAGTGGTACGGTAACCCTATCCCTGAAGTCATGTTGTTAGACAACGGCGAACCTTTGAATTATGAAGAAGCTATGATGAGACCAGGTTCTGAAAATGGCTTGAGGCAATGAAATCTGAGATAGGATCCATGTATGAGAAGAAAGTGTGGACCTTGGTGGACTTGCCCAATGATCGGCAAGCCATAGAGAATAAATGGATCTTCAAGAAGAAGACTGACGCTGATGGTAATGTTACTATCTACAAAGCTCGACTTGTCGCAAAGGGTTTTTGACAAGTTCAAGGGTTGACTGCGATGAGACTTTCTCACCTGTAGAGATGCTTAAGTATGTTCAAATCATGTTAGCAATTGCCGCGTTTTATGATTATGAAATCTGGCAAATGGAGGTCAAAACTGCATTCCTTAATGGATTTCTGAAAGAAGAGTTGTATATGATGCAACCAGAAAGTTTTTTTGATCCTAAAGGTGCTTACAAAATGTGCAAGCTCTAGCGATCCATCTATGGACTGGTGCATGCGTCTCGGAGTTGGAATATACACTTTGATGAGTTAGTCAAAGCATATGGTTTGATACAGACTTACGGTTAAGCCTGTATTTACAAGAAAGTGAGTGGGAGCACTGCAACATTTCTGATAAGTATATGTGATTGACATATTGTTAATCTAAAATGATGTAGAATTATCTAGAAAGCATAAAGGAGTGTTTGAAAGGAGTTTTTTTTTAAAGAAAGACCTCAGTGAAGCTGCTTACATATTAGACATCAACATCTATAGAGATAGATCGAGACGCTTGATAAGACTTTCGATGAGTACATACCTTGATAAGATTTTGAAGGAGGTTAAAATGGATTAGTCAAAGAAGGAGTTCTTGCCTGAATTGTAAGGTATGAAGTTGAGTAAGACTCAAAGCCCGACCACGGCAGAAAATAGAGAGAGAATGACAGTCATTCCCTATGCCTCAACCATAGGTCCTATAGAGCATGACATGTTGTGTACCAGACCAAATGTGTGCCTTGCCACGTGTCTGGTAAGGGGGCACAAGAGTGATCCAGGAGTGGATTACTGGACAGCGGTCAAAATTATCCTTAGACGAATAAGGAAATGTTTCTCGATTATGGAGGTGATAAACAGTTTGTCGTAATCTGGATGCATATTGAACATAGGAGCAATTAGCTAGAGGAGCTCTATGCAGAGCATTGTAGACATAGAAATTTGCAAAGTACACACGGATCTGAATGTTGCAGACTCGTTGACTAAAAACCTCTCTCACAAGCAAAACATGATTATACCTTATAACTCTTTGAGTGTTAATGACATAGCGATGTGAACTAGATTATTGACTCTACTAAACTCTTTGGGTGTTAATCACATGGTCATGTGAACTATGGGTGTTAATCACATGGTGATGTGAACTATGGGTGTTAATCATATGGAGATGTGAACTAGATTATTGACTCTAGTAAACACTTTGGGTGTTAGTCACATGGCGATGTGAACTAGATTACTGACTCTAGTGCAAGTGGGAGACTGATGGAAATATGCTCAAGAGGCAATAATAAAATGGTTATTATTATATTTCCTTAATCATGATAAAGGTTTATTATTCATACTAGAATTGTACTGATTGGAAACCTAAATTCATGTGTGAATACATAAGCAAATACCATGTCCCTCGTAAGCCTCTACAAGACTAGCTCGTTAATCAAAGATGGTTAAGGTTTCATAACCATGGACATGAGTTGTCATTTGATAACGAGATCACATCATTATGAGAATGATGTGATGGACAAGACCCATCCATTAGCTTAGCATTTGATCGTACAGTTTATTGTTACTACTTTCATGTATGTCAAATACATATTCCTTTGACTATGAGATCATGCAACTCCCGAATACCGGAGGAATGCCTTGTGTGCTATCAAATGTCACAACGTAACTGGGTGATTATAAAGATGCTCTACAGGTATCTCCAAAGGTGTTTTGTTGGGTTGGGGTGAATCGAGATTAGGATTTGTCACTCCGAGTATGAGAGAGGTATCTCTGGGCCCTCTCGGTAATGCACATGATAATAAGCCTTGCAAGAAAATGACTAATGAGTTACTCACGGGATGATGTATTATGAAACTAGTAAATAGACTTGCCGGTAACGAGATAGAACTAGGTATAGAGATACCGACGATCGAATCATGGGCAAGTAACATACCGACGGACAAACAGATTTGTGTATATTGTCATAACAATTCGACCGATAAAGATCTTCGTAGAATACGTAGGACACAATATGGGCATCTAGGTTCCGCTATTGGTTATTGACTGGAGAGGTGTCTCGGTCATGTCTACATAGCTCTCGAACTCGTAAGGTCTGCACTCTTAACGTTCGATGTCGATTTGGTATTATATGAGTCATGCGGTTTGGTGATCGAATGTTGTTCGGAGTCCCGGATGAGATCACAAACATGACGAGGAGCTTCGGAATGGTCCAGAGGTAAAGATTGATATAGATGATGATGCTATTTGGTATCTGGAATGGTTTCCGAATGCACCGGAAAGTTACCGGGATACCGGAAGTGGTTCCGTAGGCACCGGGAGAGTATTGGGCCTTATTGGGCCATGTAGAGGGAACACACCAGCCCACATGGTCTGGTGCGCCCCCCTAAGGCAGCCAAACCCAAGTACATGGAAGGGGGAGGCACCACCTCCTCTTACCATATCTCCAGAAGGGAGAAAGGAAAGAGAGGGGGCGCCTCTCCCCTTTCCTTCTCCCTTGTGAAATATATCCAAGGGGGCGCACCACTAGGAAAACCCTAGGGTGGCCGCCAGCCCTATTGGAGGCGCCCTAGGGCTGCCTCCTCCCCTGCCACACATATATATGTGGGGAGGGGTGCCACACAACGTACAGCTTATTCAATGCCATGTGTCGGCACCCCTCAGCCTCTAGTTTACTCCTCCGCTCTAGATCTTCGCAGTGCTTGGGATAAGCCCTACAGGATTGCTTCACCACCACTGTCACCACGGCGATGTGTTGACGGAAATCATCACCACCTCAATACGCTTGCTGGATCAAGACGACGAGGACGACACCGAGCTGAACGTGTGCAGAGCGCGGAGGTGATGTGCATTCGGTACTTGATCTCGCGGATGGTGAAGATTTACGACTAGATCAACCGCGTTGAGTAAACACTTTCGCTTCAGTCTACGAGGGTACGTAGACACACTCCCCCCCTCCCTCGTTGCAATGCATCTCCATGAATAGATCATTGCATGTGCGTCGAATTTTTTTTCCATGCAAAATTTACCAACATATAGATCTGAAAACAAAAGTTTCAAATAAAGGAAAATGCAAATAGCAATATAGATATGATAGTATATGATAGGAAAATAAACCCGAGGCCTATAGATTTCACTAGTGGCTTCTCTCGAAAAATAGCAACGGTGGGTGAACAAATTAATGTTGGGCCATTGATAGAAAAGCAAATATTTATGACGATATCCAAGACAATGATCATGTATATAGGCATCACGTCCAAGATCAGTAGACCGACTCCTGCCTACATCTTATACTATTCCTCCACACATCGACCGATATCCAGCATGCATCTAGTGTATTAAGTTCATGGAAAAACGGAGTAATGCAATAAGAATGATGACATGATGTAGACAAGACCTATCCGTGTAGGAATATACCCCATATTTTTATCCTTAATAGGAGCGATACATGCGTGGCTTGCTGCCCCTTCTGTCACTGGGAAAGTACACCGCAAGATCGAAACCATTACAAAGCACCTCTTCCCCATTGCAAGATAAATATATCTAGTTGGCGAAACAAAACCCAAATATCGGAGAAGAAATACATGGCTATAATAATCAAGAATGGGTATTAAATCAAGGAAAATCTGATCATAAACTCACAATTCATCGGATCCCAACAAACACACCGCACTCGTTACATCAAATAGATCTCTAAGATACCATTGTATTAAGAAACAAAGAGAGAAGAAGCCATCTAGCTACTACCTACGGACCCGTAGGTCTGAGGTGAACTACTCACGCATCATCAGAGAGGCACCAATGAGGATGATGAACCCCTCTGTGATCGTTTTCCCCTCCAGCGGTGTGCTGGAAAAGGGCTCTAGATTGGATCTCGTGGTTTTGGAACTTGCGGCGGCTAGAATAAAATTTCGTCAACTCCCCTAGGGTTTCTGGAATATTGGGGTATTTATAGAGCAAAGAGGCGGTGCAAGAGGCCACCGAGGTGGGCACAACCCACCAGGGCGCGCCCTGGTGGGTTGTGCTCCCCTCGGAGCACCCCGAGGTGCTTCTTTGGCCCATTGGGTCTCTTCTGGCCTAAAAAAATCTCCAAAAAGTTCTGCTGCATTTGGAATCCGTTTGGTATTGATTTTATGCGATGTAAAAAACAAGAAGAAAACAACAACTGGCACTGGGCACTATGTCAATAGGTTAGTCCCAACAAATGATACAAAATGATTATAAATTGATTGCAAAACATCCAAGAATGATACTATAACAGCATTTGTGTCGGTGCAATAAACCTGGGCGTGTGTTGCCCAGACTGTACACAGGCATGGAGCCAAGGTTGAAGCATCCAAGGCCAAGACCAAGAATAAGAAGATGGCCCTTTGAGGAATCAAGGGGTGAATTAAGAGGACCAAACCAAGGCAGAGGAGTAAAGCACCACTAAGGAGAAGGCCTCCCCTGCCGGGCAGGCGAGCCCGGCAAGGACGAGGCTACCCTGAAGGCAAGCCCCAAAAATCCCGTGGAAAGCCTACTGGGGACGTGAGGGGCAGATTATCCCAACAAGGCACCATCACGCCACCTCACAGCAACACCAGTCATCAATCGGTGCGGTGTCAAGCACCCAAATGACTAAGTGGCCGTAATTCAGTACATGGCAGTCATCTCCTGAGGAAATAACCAGCAGATGACACCCGTCCAGCGACGTGTCAAGCTGACATGCGAGGAGGTGGCAATATTAGCCCGGCAAGGCTTGCTAGGTAGCTCCTTGACAAGGCACTAAGCGACGCATTTAATGCACCTTGTCGTGTCTACAGAGTTGGGTATGATAGCACTGTTTGCTATCGAATAAGTATACAATGACTGATTTGCCACTATGGTGACCCCTTAATCTATAAAAGGAGGCCCATGGCGACCAAAGAAAGGATTCGGACCCTGGATCTTTGTACCCACGTATGTGCGTAGTGGCTCTGGCCCCTAGGCAACCCTTGCCGGGCACGAACGCTACGTTTTCCACCACCATCCATCCATCAATCCACCAAAGCAGGAGTAGGGTTTTACGCCGCGCGGCGGCCCAAACCTAGGTAAAAATCGTCTGTGTGACCGTCGTCGCGCTGTTGCATGCCCTCCGCTCTTTGTGCAACATGCCACGCCCCCTTGCCGAACCACAAAGGGGGCGAAGGCCCCATAGGTGTCCGCATTTCCCTGCGACATCTTTGGCGTGCCAGGTAGGGGAGCTCTTGTGCAAACCCAAGCGTGTGCGCAGCGCGTCGTCTTTGTCATCTTCATCAGCTGCTACTTCATCCATGGCGCCCAAGAATTGGAGAGAACGATTCATCGCGTTTTACGATACGGAGCCACCATCACCCCCTGTTCTTCCTTGGGAGACTAGATTTGGAGTCCGTTCAGGGCTCCGGAGAGTGGAGATTATCGCCATCGTTATCATCAACCTTCCTCCATCACCAATTTCATGATGCTCACTGCCATGTGTGAGTAATTCCATCGTAGGCTTGCTGGACGGTGATAGGTTAGATGGGATTTATCATGTAATTGCGTTAGTTAGGGTTTGATCCCTAGTATCCATTATGCTCTGAGATTGATGTTGCTATGACTTTGCTATACTTAATGCTTGTCACTAGGGCTCGTGTGCCATGATTTTAGATCTGAACCTATTATGTTTTCATGAATATAAATATGTTCTTGATCTGATCTTGCAAATGGTACACACCTATTACGAGTTATGATCCGCATACCCCAAGGTGACAATAATAGGGATCATTTCAGGTGATTGTCATAGTTTGAGGAGTTCATGTATTCATTATGTTCTAATGCTTTGTTCCGGTTCTCTATTAAAAGGAGGCCTTAATATCCCTTAGTTTCCATTAGGACCCCACTGCCATGGGAGGGTAGGACAAAAGATGTCATGCAAGTTCTTTCCCATAAGCACGTATGACTATATACGAAATACATGCCTCGTTATATTGATGAATTGGAGCTAGTTTTGTATCACCCTAGGCTATAATAGCTACATGATGAGTATTATCTGATACCTATCATTATCGATCCATTTCCTACGAGTTCATTTCATATTGGTACTTGCTTCATTACTTTCGTTACTGTTGCTGTCACCATCACTACAAAACTGCTACAGTTACTTTTGCCACCGTTACCATTACTTCCATACTACTTTGCTACTAAATACATTGATGCAGATATTAAGTATTTCCAGGTGTGGTTGAATTGACAACTCAGCCGCTAATACTTGAGAATATTCTTTGGCTCCCCTTGTGTTGAATCAATAAATTTGGGTTGAATACTCTACGTTCAAAAACTGATGCGATCCCCTATACTTGGGATTTATATCTTTTGATCACTATGAGGCCACTAAAGGATGATAGAACCAAGATCGTTCCCTCTAGAACGAGGGGAGGTAAGGAATTGCCATCTAGCTCTACACTTGATTCACCATCTATTTTGAGTAAGCTTGCGACACCTACAACTCATATTGATTCTGATATGTCGCATGTTATTTTCGATGCCACTTCTACTATGAATGATGCTTATGATGCTACTACTCTGCTTGATAAAACTGTGCCACTGGGTGAACTACTTAATAAAGATCTTGCTAAAGTAAGAAATACTGAATATGCTGAAGATGAAGATATTTCTGAAATTGATGAAATTATTGAAACTGAAAACTTTGAAACACCTGTTAGACCTAGCTCTCCTAGATATAAATTGTCTGTTATGCCTGAGGGATATGTTATGGAAGGAGAGGCTGTTAGAGACTTTCTTGCTTGCAAGGATAGGAATGATCTTAAGAAATTATTATGCAAGTGGAAAGAAAAATCTTCGAATGCTAGAATGCAATATGATCCTAAGTTTGCGACTTCACCTATCCATGTTACTGATAAGGATTATTAATTCTATGTTGATTCTGAGCTAATTACTTTGGTTGAATCTGATCCTTTCCATGATTATGATTCTGAAACTGTTATGGCACATCTTACTAAATTAAATGATATAGCCACCATATTTGCTCATGAGGAAAAAATCGCTTTTACTATATTCTTAAGATGTTTCCTTTCTCATTGAAGGGTGATGCTAAGTTATGATTTAATTCTCTTGCTCCTGGTTGTATGCGTAGTCCCCAGGATATGATATACTACTTCTTTGCATAATATTTTCATGCTCACAAGAAACAAGCTACCTTACAGGAAACATTTCACTTTGTGCAAATTGAAGAAGAGAGTCTCCAACAAGCTTGGGGGAGGCTTCTCCAATTACTTAATCCTTTGCCTGATCATCCTCTCAAGAAAAATGAAATACTTCATATCTTTTATAATGGACTAACCCATGCTTCTAGGGACCACCTAGATAGTTGTGTTGGTTGTGTTTTCAGGGAACGAACTGTTGAGCAAGTTGAAAAACTATTGAATAATATATTGAGCAATGATAATGATTGGACTCTTCCCAAACCAACTTCAAAGCCAACTCCGAAGAAAAGAGGTATTCTATTTCTCAGTCCCGAAGATATGCAAGAGGCAAAGAAATCTATGGAAGAAAAAGGTATTGAAGCTGAAGATGTTAATAATTTACCACCTATTGAAAAAATACATGGTCCTGATAACCCGACACGGGTAGTAGAGGTAAATTCTCTCTACAGATTTGATGACGGTGATATTCCTCATAATAAGTCTGCTAGTCAATGATTGGATGAGTTTGATAATTTTATTGTTAAACAAGAAAACTTCAATGCTTATGTTAGTATACAATTGAAACGTAATGCTTATCAGCTTGAATGCTTGGGTGATAATATGAGTAGAACTGTTAATGATCTTAAGCTCATTAGTAAACAAGCTTCCATGGTAAAAACTCGAGTAGAACAAGTACTTAAAGCACATAATGATTTGCTTAATGAGTTGAATAATAAGAACAATGATAATGTTGTTAGAGTTGTGACTAGAGGTGGTAAAATGACTCAAGAACCTCTTTACCCCGAGGGCCATCCTAAGAGAGTTGAGAAAGATTCTCAGAGAATTAATACTGACACACCTAGTCCTAGTAATAAAAATAAAAATAAAACTGATTGGACTTTGCATGCTTCTAGCGAACCTGTTATAGACACACCTGAGAATCCAAATGATATTTTTATTTTTGATGCTGAGACACACTCTGGTGATGAACATGAACCTAGTGATAATGTTAATAATGATGTTCATTGCTACTTCTCGAGCTTGTGTTGTATTCCCTTGAAGAGGAAAGGGTGATGCAGCACAGTAGCGTAAGTATATCCCTAAGTTTTTGAGAACCAAGGTATCAATCCAGTAGGAGACCACGCGCGAGTCCCTCGCACCTGCACAAACAAATAAGAACTTCGCAGCCAACGCGATAAGGGGTTTTCAATCCCTTTACAGTCACTTACGTAAGTGAGATCTGATAGATAGGCTAGTATGATATTTTTGGTATTTTTGGATATAAGAACAGAAAGTAAATAAAGCAAAGTATAATAGATGGAAGATTAATATGTTAAGAATAGACCCGGGGCCGTAGGTTTCACTAGTGTCTTCTCTCATGATAGCAGAATTCTACAGTGGGTGAACAAATTACTGTCGAGCAATTGTCAGAAAAGCGCATAGTTATGAGAATATCTAGGCATGATCATTATATATAGGCATCACGTCCGTGACAAGTAGACTGAAACGATTCTGCATCTACTACTATTATTCCACACATCGACCGCTATCCAGCGTGCATCTAGAGTATTAAGTTCATAAGAACAGAGTAATGCTTTAAGCAAGATGACATGATGTAGAGGGATAAACTCAAGCAATATGATATAAACCCCATATTTTTATCCTCGATGGCAACAATACAATACGTGCCTTGCTGCCCCTGCTGTCACTGAGAAAGGACACCGCAAGATTGAACCCAAAGCCAAGCACTTCTCCCATTGCAAAACTATAGATCTAGTAGGCCAAACCAAACCGATAATTTGAAGAGACTTGCAAGGATATTATAATCATACATAAAAGATTTCAGAAAAGAATCAAATATTTCTTGTAGCTAATCTTGATCATAAACCCACAATTCATCGGATCTCGACAAACACACTGCAAAAAGATTACATCGAATAGATCTCCTCGAAGATCGAGGGGAACTTTGTATTGAGATCCAAACATGGAGAAGAAGCCATCTAGCTAATAACTATGGACCCGAAGGTCTGTGGTAAACTACTCACAACTCATGGGTGAGGCTATGGTGTTGATGTAGAAGCACTCCGTGGTAGATCCCCCCTCCGGCGGAGCTCCGGAACAGGCCCCAAGATGGGATCTCATGGGAACAGAAGGTTGCGACGGTGCAATTAGGGTTTTCTCTATTGCCTGGATGTTTTCAGGGTACATAGATATATATAGGAGGAAGAAGGGCATCGGGGGAGCCAGAGGGGGCCCGCGAGGGTGGGGGCGCGCCCAGGGGAGGGGGCATGCCCTGGACCCTTGTGGCTGCCTCTCTCGTTCCCTTGCGTGTACTCCAAGTCTTCTAGGTAGATACGGTTCCAAAAATAACTCTCCCGAAGGTTTCATTCCGTTTGGACTCCGTTTTATATTCCTTTTCTGCAAAACCCTGAAATAGGCAAAATAACAACAATCTGCACTAGGCCTTGGGTTAATAGGTTAGTCCCAAAAATAATATAAAAATGTATAATAAAGCCCATTAAACATCCAAAAAAGAATATATAATAGCATGGAACAATCAAAAATTATATATACGTTGGAGACGTATCATGCATCCCAAGATTAATTCCTGCTCCTTCTCGAGTAGGTAAATGATAAAAACAGATTTTTTTGATGTGGAATGCTAACCAGCATAATTCTCAATGTAATTCTCTTTATTGTGGCATGAATGTTCAGATCCGAAAGACTCAAGATAAAAGTCTATATTGACATAAGAATAATAATACTTCAACCATACTAACAAAGCAATTGTGCCTTCTCAAAATAACATGGCCAAAGAAAGTTATCTCTAAAAATCATATAGTCTGGCTATGCTCCCTCTTCATCACACAAAATATTCATATCATGCACAACCCTGGTTTTAGCCAAGCAATTGTTTTCATACTCAATTTTTTCAAACCTTCCAACTTTCACGCAATACATGAGCGTGAGCCATGGATATAGCACTATAGGTGGAATAGAGTGGTGGTTGTGGAGAAGACAAAAAGAGGAAGATAGTCTCACATCGACTAGGCATATCAATGGGCTATGGAGATGCCCATCAATAGATATCAATGTGAGTGAGTAGGGATTGCCATGCAACGGATGCACTAGAGCTATAAGTGTATGAAAGCTCATCAAAAGAAACTAAGTGGGTTTGCATCCAACTTGCTTTCTCATGAAGACCTAGGGCATTTGAGTAAGCCCATCGTTGGAATATACAAGCCAAGTTCTATAATTAAAATTCCCACTAGTATATGAAAGTGACAAAACAAGAGACTCTCTATCATGAAGATCATGGTGCTACTTTGAAGCACAAGTGTGGGAAAGGATAGTAGCATTGTCCCTTCTCTCTTTTCTCTAATTTTTTTGGAGGGGCTTTTTTTATTTAGCCGCTCTCTATTTTTTGGGGCATCTCTTTTTTTATTTGGCCTTTCCTCACATGGGACAATGCTCTAATAATAAAGATCATCACACTTTTATTGACTTACAACTCAAAGATTACAACTTGAAGCTAGAACAAAATATGACTCTATGTGATTGATGATGAAGCATGTCATATGAACGGAACGGCGGAAATTGCATGGCAATATATCTCAGAATGGCTATGGAAATGCCATGATAGGTAGGTATAGTGGCTATTTTGAGGAAGGTATATCGTGGGTGTATGGTACCGGTGAGATTTGCGCGGTACAAGAGAGGCTAGCAATGGTGGAAGGGTGAGAGTGCGTATAATCCATGGACTCAACATTAGTCATAAAGAACTCATATACTTATTGCAAAAATTTACGAGTCATCAAAACAAAGTAATCAACGCATGCTCCTAGGGGAAGGGTTGGTAGGATTTAACCATCGCGCGATCCCAACCTCCACACAAAGGATGACACTCAATAAATACCGCATACTCTAACTTCGTCACATAGCGGTTCACCATACGTGCATGCTACGGGAATCACAAACTTTAACACAAGTATTTCTCAAATTCATAATTACTCCACTAGCATGACTCTAATATCACCATCCTCATATCTCAAAACAATCATCAAGTATCAAACTTCTCATCATATTCAATGCACTTTATATGAAAGTTTTTACTATATTCATCTCGGATGCCTATCATATTAGGATTAGTTTTATAACCAAAGCACATTACCATGATGTTCTCAATGACTCTCAAATGTATATAAGTGAAGCATGCGAGATCAACAATTTCTACAAAATAAAACCACCACCGTGCTCTAAAAGATATAAGTGAAGCACTAGAGCAAAATTATCTAGCTCAAAACATATAAGTGAAGCACATAGAGTATTCTAACAAATTCTAAACCATATTTATCTCTCTCAAAAGTTGTGTCCAGCAAGGATGATTGTGGAAAAATAAAAATAAAAGACTCAAATCATACATGACGCTCCAAGCAAAACACATATCATATGGTGAATAAAAATATAGTCCCGAGTATAGTTACCGATAGATGAAGACGAAAGAGGGGATGCCTTCCCGGGGCATCCCCAAGCTTAGGCTTTTGGTTGTCCTTAAATTTTACCTTGGGGTGCCCTGGGCATCCCCAAGATTAGGCTCTTACCACTCCTTGTTCCATAGTCCATCAAAGCCATACTCAAAACTTGAAAACTTCACAACACAAAACTTAGCCAAAAATCTCGTGAGCTCCGTTAGTATAAGAAAACAAACCACCACTCAAAGGTACTATAATGAACTCATTCTTTGTTTATATTGGTGTTAAACCTACTGTATTCCAATTTCTCTATGATTCATATCCTCTAATACTACTCACAGATGCATCAGAACAAGTAAACAACGCATGAAAAACAGAATCTGTCAAAAACAGAATAGTCTGTAGTTATCTATAACTTTCGAATACTTCTGTAACTCTTAAAAAGTTGAAATAAATTGGTGGATGTGAGGAATTTGTCTATCAATCATCTATAAATAGCACTCTCCAGTAAAATCTGGTGGCTAATCTCGTGAGCGCTAAAGTTTCTATTTTTTACAGCATGATCATATAAACTTCACACAAGTCTTCCCAAAGGTTCTACTTGGCACAAACACTAATTAAAACACAAAACCACATCTAAACAGAAGCTAGAGGCAATATTTATTCCTAAACAGAAGCAAAAGCAAAGAAAATAAAATTGGGTTGCCTCCCAACAAGCACTATCGTTTAACGCCCCTAGCTAGGCACGATACAAGAATAGATCTAGGTATTGCCATCTTTGGTAGGCAATTCTTCAATTAAGCACTTATAATTCTTAGGAACTTCTTTATTCCTATTGATAATCAAACTTCTAGGAATGAAATCAAGAAATTCATTTGTAGCAAAAGGTTCCCTTGCGAAAGTGAGAAAGTGGGGATGAACACTTATAGATTTGAGATCCGCAATTTCCTTACTAGATGATTCACCCTTATTTCTAGTAACATACATAAACTTGGCCAATTTAGTGGTAGAGGGATTCAAAGTAGTTTTCATAGCCGAAAGAGCAGACCCTACATTAGTGATAATATCCTCAATTTTATCGATCCTAGTGGAATCTTGATCTATTTTCTCTTTAACTATGGTTTCTTTTTCTTTAAAAAATTTCAGAATAACTCCTACCTTGGATCCATATTGGGTAATTTGGTTGTGGATCTTCCTATCCAAACTCTCAAACTACTCTACAGAAGCAACTTTTTTTTCAATAATTTCAAGCCTTTGCACAACATGTTCCATAGTTAAAACAGTTCCATTAACCAGCAGAGGTGGCGAGCCAAATAATTCAGTCATAGCATTATAAGAATCAAAAGTATGGCTACCCAAGAAATTCCCTCCGGTAATGGTATCAAGAATATATCTATTCCATGGAGTTATGCCAAGATAAAAATTGCTGAGAAGCCCAGAAGTGGAAAGCTTCCTAGTAGATCTATTTTGAGCATTGCAAATTCTAAACCAGGCATCTTTAGATTTTCCTCCTCCCTTTGTCTAAAATTAAGAACCTCACTCTCGGGAGTATTGATAATGATAGGTGTGCTAGCCATGACGGCGAGGCAAAAGCGAACGGTAAACACACGACAAAAAGAAGGGAAAATAAAGCGGCAAGGGTGAAGTGGGGGAGAGGAAAACGAGAGGCAAATAATATATTGCGAAGGATAAGGGTTTGTGATAGGTACTTGGTATATGACTTTTGCGTAAGCATCCCCGGCAACGGCGCCAGAAATTCTTCTTGCTACTTCTCGAGCTTGCGTTGTATTCCCTCGAAGAGGAAAGGGTCATGCAGCATAGTAGCATAAGTATTTCCCTCAGTTTCTGGGAACCAAGGTATCAATCCAGTAGGAGACCACGCGTGACTCCCTCGCACCTGCACAAACAAATAAGAACTTCGTAGCCAACGCGATAAGGGTTTGTTGTGAGTGCATCTAGGGCCACCCCTAGTGGTTTTGGAGTATTGACGACAAACTTGGTTGAGGGACTAATGTGTTTGTGAGAATTGCAGGATAACATAGGTAGTAGTCCCTCATTGATTCGGTTAACCTACCGGAGATGACCCCTAAAAATGTATGAAGACATTGATAACAGTGGTGGTACATGAAGATAATCATATTGAAGACTATGACATGAGAAGACATTGTGTGAAGACTATGGAGAGTGAAGACGTAGACATTTCGTTGTTTCCTTTTCTTCCTTGTTGAGTCATAAGAACCACCGTACTGTTAAGTGGGGTCCAAGTGAACTAAGTCAGAGTGACTGAAGTGATGCTCAACCAAACCCTATGTCTTCGAGCGAAGACTATGAGAGCAAATCTTATCCTGAGGCGGATGAGTCAGCTTTACTTGGAGCTCAAGTAAAGTTGCCGTGTGTGTTTGAAATCTGACCCTTGGAACACGTGTCAGTTCCCTAGTGACCCAGGGTCACTTCGGACAAATCAGGTCGG
Source organism: Secale cereale (assembly GCA_902687465.1). Taxonomy (NCBI): domain Eukaryota; kingdom Viridiplantae; phylum Streptophyta; class Magnoliopsida; order Poales; family Poaceae; genus Secale; species Secale cereale. The sequence goes on along the minus strand of LR738714.1, from coordinate 160,036,690 downwards.
GTTGCCTAGTGGCTATAAATAGCCCACCCCCTACACCATAAATTGGTGGCTGCTCAGAGTTATTGCACGGCTTTTGTCGTTTGAGAGCAACCCACCTCCGAAGCATTTGAGAGAGAAATCCTTGTGAGGACAAAGCCCAAACACCCAGAGCCAAAGAGTGTTAGGCATCAGTGAAGTCTTTCTGTCTGTGTGACCTGAAGACTTATTACACTTGAGGACTGTGTTTCCTCCAGCCGGTTAGGCGTCGCGTTCTGAGCATCCAAGAGTAATTGTGGATTGCTGGTGAACGAAGTCTGTGAAGGTTTGGAAGTCTACCTTGAAGACTTACCAGAGTGATTGGGCGAGGACTAGGTGTCCTTAGCTCAAGGGGAACAAGGTGAAGACGCGGTCTTCTGAGTTAAATCTTAGCCTCTCTAACCAGACGTACAGTTGTCACAGCAACTGGAACTAGTCTAACAAATCACTGTCTTCCCCGAGCTACTGGTTCTATCCTTTCCTTCCCTTTACTTACTGCTCTGTGTTGTGAAGACATTGCATGCTTGCCTTATCTGATTGTCTTCACTGAGTTTCTACCTGTTGTGATTGGCTTCATTCCTTCTTCTTTATGATCACTACTGCCTAGTTGCTATTAGTCTTCATGCTTTCACTTCATTGAATACATGACTATGGCTTATCTAGTGTAGTCCACTTTCCGCTGCATACTAATAGGCTTGAGCTTATCGTTTGTCTTCGAAACTATCATGTTTTGAAGCATTTCATAAAAATCGCCTATTCACCCCCCTCTAGCCGATACACTGCACTTTCAATTGGTATTAGAGCAAGGTACTCCCTTGTTCTGTGTGATTCGGTTTAACCACCTGGAGTTTTAGCTATGTCGACCACAGGAATGAAGACTGTGTCTTTCCCCATGTTTGACGGTCAAGAGTATCCCAAGTGGAAGACCATGATGAAGAAACGTCTCATGGCGATTAACAGGGAGCTGTGGACTGTCACTGAGATTGGTCTTACCGATCTATGCAACAGGGCAGAAGCTGATGATATTCGCAAGTTCACTCTTCTCAATCTCATAGTAAAGGACGTCATCTGCTCCTGTCTATCTCAAGATCAGTTCAGAAACATCATGCATCTCGATCATGCGAAGCTTATCTGGGACCGTCTCTCTGAAGTCTATGAAGGTCATCGAACTCGTGATGATTCTGGGTTTGAGAAATTCAAGGAATCCCTCAAGACGATGACTTTCGATCCAGAACCATCATCTTCTGCACCATGTCTTATGGCAAAAGGTGCAAGGTAACCAAATGCTATTCATCTGAATCTAGTGATGATGAATCTGGTGATGAGTTTGGACCCAGCTAAGTCAACCTTGCTTCCCTTACAAATATACAACAAATTGCTCTGGAAAAGGCTCAAATAATGCTTAAAAAGAGCAATGACATGTTGGGTGAAGAAATGGATCAGTCAAAAAACTTGGCTGAAAGTCTTCGCAGGCTTCAGGCTAAATTAACTACGCTTCACAGTCTTCATAACACTATCTTGTCCGATCATGAAAAGTTAAGAGGATGTTATGAAGATCTTCAGAAGGAGCGTGATTCATTACTTGCTCAACATGTCAGTGCTACTCATGAAGAGTTTGAACCACCATGTCTAAAATGCACTAAACGTGATAATGCTACATCTGTTGCTGAATGCTCTACTGCTGCCACTGTTGCAATATCTTCAACTATTGATGTGGTAACTAACCCCTCTGCTGAGGAAACCACTACTATTGCTGATGAAAATGCTAGGTTGAAGACTTTGTGTAGGATCGAAAGTATGTCTAGAGGGGGGGTGATTAGACTACTTGTAAATATAAAAATTCTGCCTTTTGATCGAGAACAGTTTTTGGCAGTTTCACAATTATGATCAAGACAAGTATCACCCTACACATGCAATTCTAGAGTATAAGCAGCGGAAAGTAAATTGCACATGTAGTAAAGAGAGGTGGAGAAGATCAAACGCAATTTGGAGACGCGGAGATTTTTCTCGTGGTTCCGATAGGTGGTGCTATCGTACATCCACGTTGCTGGAGACTTCAACCCACGGAGGGTAACGGCTGCGCGAGTCCACGGAGGGCTCCACCCACGAAGGGTCCACGAAGAAGCAACCTTGTCTATTCCATCATGGCCTACGCCCACGGAGGGCTAGCCTTACTCGGGGTAGATCTTCACGAAGTAGGCGATCTCCTTGCCCTTACAAACTTCTTGGTTCAACTCCACATCTCGAAGACGGAGGCTCCCAAGCGACACCTAACCAATCTAGGAGGCACCACCCTCCAAAAGGTAATAGATGTTGTAGATGATGATGAACTCCTTGCTCTTGTGCTTCAAATGATAATCTCCCCAACACTCAACTCTCCTCACTGATATGGCTGTGGTGGAAGAAAGGATTGAGTGGAAAGCAACTTGGGAAGGTTAGAAATCAAGTTTCATATTGTAGGAATGGAATGGCTTGATCTCAACACAAGGGTAGGTAGTTCTCTTCTCAGAAAGTGTAAGGTAGGAGTGGTAGTTCTTTCTGATGGCTCTCTCCATGAATGAAGACGGGGTGGAGGGGTATATATAGCCTCCACACAAAATCCAACCGTTACACACATAATTGAGCAATCTCGGTGAGACCGAAGTGGAAACTCGGTCAGACCGAAAGTTCAAATATAGTGAACGCTGGGGTTTTCGGTGGGACCGAAAATACCATCTCGGTTTGTCCGATATGAGTCAAAGATAGGAACTTGCCAGTTTCGGTGGGACCGAAATCAACAACTCGGATATTCCGAAATGATGACAAACGGTTACAGAAGGTTGGCAGCCCGGTTTCGGTGAGACCGAACTCAAACTCGGATTGACCGAAATTTCTAGGGTTTGGAAAATAGCTGAGGTGGTTCATCTCGGTGGGACTGAGTTGGAAGAATCGGTTTGTCCGAGATTACTTATGAGTGTGTTTTGTAGTGAAGATTGCTGATAGTTGAAGGAGATATATCACTAAGCACTTGAGCAACCAGATCATCAACACAACCTCATCCCCTTTTAATAGTATTGGCTTTTCCTATGGACTCAATGTGATCTTTGATCACTAAACCAAAAATGGAGTCTCGAGCTTTTGCCAATGCTTGCCTTAGCATTTTGAGGGGTCCACTTCTTCAGACATTTCCATACCCATATCACTGAACTTCTCTGAAATGATTCTCAAGTAACTATTAGTTCAATGATATATATGTTGTTATTAATTACAAAAACCACCCGGGGATTAGTTGCACTTTCAATCTCCCCCTTTTTGGTAATTGATGACAACATATAGATCAAAGCTTCGACAAAAGATATAATCAATGAATAATATCGTCGCTTTGAGAAGTATGTGATAAACAAGAGCTCCCCCTAAATTTGTGCATTATTTAAAATTTGAGTTTGAATGCAAATGCACAATCAATTAGGATTATGGGTCACTCTTCCATGTCACATACATCTTGGTGGAGCGCACAAAATGATAAGAATGAATAACATGCACCCAATCACCAAGACATGAGTAAATAGCCATACAAGATAGGAATAGCATATGATAAGCATTAAGCACACATTTAAGCATATTATGACTAAGCACTCATTAAGGTAGCATTAAATGTAGTATCAAGCATCAAACGTAGTATCAAGCACACTGAAAGTTTCAAGAACCAAAAGAACCAAAAGTATCTCAAAGAAAACCGGCAAAAGAACGAAAGAGCACTCTCTCTCTCGAAGCCCTATGATCTATACAATTTCTCCCCCTTTGGCAACAAGTTACCAAAAAGTTCGAAAAAGCATAGAGCTAAATGTCACTGTCGCTCTGCTGGCGGCTGCTGTCTGGGTAGATGTCGGAGTAGAAATGACGGCATCGGCGAAGACTTCAGCTGATGTCTGCGCTGGAGGAGTGGATGCTGGAGTTGTGGCTGGAGTAACTGCTGGAGCTGTAGAAGGTGCTGAAGTGGTAGCCCTGGAGTCAGTCACTGGGATAGCTGCTGATCGGGATCCTCTGGGAACCTGAGCAGTCTGGCGATGAGAGTCCTGGACTAGATCATCCTGCATGAGCTCTGCTCTGTCCTGCCTTGCTTCCTCCATGTCTGCCTCAAGCTTGTTGACAGTCACCTGAAGTTCAGTCAGCTTCACGTCCAGAGCGTGGATCTTGTCGTCAACAATCCTCTCTAGGCTTTCCTGAGATTGTTCAATGCTGGCCAGGCGTTGTTCAATCCTCTGGGTAGCTTCAAGAATCTACTCTCCGAAGCTCTTTGGTTTAGCTGCTGCTGCTGCTGCCTCTTTATCAGCTTTGGCTTTCTTAGCAGCTTCTATCTTGGCTTGACCTTCAACTGAAGTTGGATCCTCCTCATCCATCACAACAATGTTGTCTTCATGCTCTGGCTGCAGTGGCAAGTGCTTCCTATCCAACATGAATTTTCCCGTGCCAAACTTGGCATTGATAAGCATATGAATCTGCGGGGCAAATCCACACGACCTCTTTTTGTCAGCTGCAGTCCTCTTAATGGTCTCTACCATTAAGTCCATCACCTTGAAAGGTGCCTTCTCATCAAGTATGTGCAGCATGTTGATAGAATAGCCTCGAATCATGCGATGGTCTCCAGACTTGGGCATCAAGGTATGCCTCAGAATAGTGTTGGTGGTAGTTAGACCTGCCTGGAGATAGTACACTGAGCCAAGCTTCCACCCTTCCAAATCAGCTGCGGGGATCTCCTTGTACATGTTCTTCATGGAATCATGGTTCTTCTTAGGAATCCCATAGACATCAACGTCGTCCTCTCTCTGCACTGAAGCATTCAGAAGTTCTGCCCATTCTTCAACAGACGAAGAAAACCTTTGACCTTCAGTCATCCAGGTGATCTTACCATCAGGATAGAAGTGGGCTGTGGCGTAGAACTGCATAATCATCTCATCATTCCAATCTGTCAGTTTCTGACCCACAAAGTCATCAACTCCACATGCAGTAAAGCTCTCATGCACATGGGGAAAGAAGTCTCGGTGCTCTTCACTGTCAATGTACTCCCAGTCAACATACCTGGTGTCTGCAACAATAGGCTTCTTATCCATCAACACAGTCTCATAGAAGTCCTGCTGCTCTCTGGTGTGGAATCTGGGGTCCACAGCAGTCCTTCTCCTCACGGCATATGGATCAGACTGTCTCCATAGCCTGAGACCTCTATCCTTCCTTGCCTTCATATCCTCGGCTTGAGGATGAGCATCGTTGTGGAGTGGCAGTTTTGGACGGAGCTTTAGCAACACATGTTCTTCTTCAGACTCAGACGGTGGCATATCACCTTTGTTCTTCTCAGAGGCTGGGATGTTCCTGGTAGTCCTCTTGGGCTTTGCTGGAGCTGCCTTGGCTTGAGCAGGCTTCTTGGGCTTAGAAGTGGCTTGAGCCCTAATTGCATCACCCATGAACTTAGCCTTCTGAGGAGGAGGCTGGGGTGCATCTTCTTCTTCTTCTTCAACTGCTGCTTCTGCATGAGGTTCAGCATATACTACCCTCTTCCTCTTGGAAGTTTTCTTCACTTTACTTTGGGTTGGCTCTTCCAAGTTCAGCTTCTTGGCAACAGCTGACTGCTTGACCTTGCTTGTTCCTTTCCTCGACTGAAGCCCTTGGTGCTCTTTGGCAACAACTTTTCTCTTGGGCTTGGAGGTTACTTCCTCAGCAATGAAGTCAGAGTCCTCATCATCAGAATTTCTCTGCTTTCTGGTTCTGGTGGCTGCAGGAGGCAAACCACTAGGGGTACTCCTCTCACCATCATCACTAGGACTACTAGCCTCAGGACTAGTATCTGCCTCTGGAATCTCTGCAAAAGGTGACTCAGACCTGTTCTGGCTGTCACTGGCATCTGACATGGCTGACAACCTGTGAATAGATAAGGTATAGGCAGAGTAGAAGAGTTATCACAACTGCAGAGGTTTTTGCAAAAAAAATGAGTTCAAATCTTAGTTTTGAGTTTTCACAGAATGCATTTCGGTCAAACCGATTTTCAGTTTCGGTGAATCCGAAGTGTATAACAGAAACTTACACACCACTTTCGGTCAGACCGAAATGGGTTTCGGTCCTGCCGATAAACTAGGGTTTCACTAAAACTGAGTTTCGGTCACACCGATTTGCACGACTCGGTTAGACCGAAAGTGCAGTGCAATGGCCAGAGGCCAAATCGGTCACACCGAAAAATTAAATTCGGTTTCACCGAGATGTGTTCCGTGGAAACCTAAACCTAAGAATTTCGCTCGAAACTAGAACGATCTGATCTGATGTTAAGGAATATTTCAAACGTGGCTAGATGCAGGGCAAACCAATCGTGCAAAGAGTCGGATGGGGAGCACGAGAGGGATCGAGACTCACCCTAACTTGGTGGAGTCCCTCTACGGCGGCAACGGCGCGGAGAAGAAAACCGTTGACGGCGACGGAGACCTGCGGCGAGGGCGCACAGGCGACGACGGCGACGATCCGAAGACCAGGGCGACGGCAGCAGGGGATTTGGGGGCGAAACGGTTTGAAGAAATAATCGCGCGCTGCCCTCAGTATTTATATCCCCATGCTGTCGGTGGGACCGAGTTGAAAAACTCGGTGACACCGAAATGGATAACTGCTGTGCAGTTACACATATCGGTCACGCCGAGATTCATAACTCGGTTTCACCGAGATGAAACCTAGATCAGTCTAAGCGTTTCGGTTGGACCGAGTGGGAGAAGTTGGTCAGACCGAAGTTGACTTAGAAGGTTTTGGAGGTCAGCCTTAGACGGATCGGTGGCTCCGAGTGCTCCTCACTCGGAGGGTCCGAAAATGACTTGTTCAAAGTTGTGATATGAGCATGAATAGAATTTGAGACAAGAAAGCATAGATAGCTAGGGGAGGTGCTTAGGCATTCTTGTCCATCCATTTGGCCAGAAAAAAAAAATCAAAACAACCAAAACAACAAATGGATGTCCTCGAATGGATAAAATCATGCATTCAACATGCTCACACAATAAGATAGCAAATGAAATATGTGTCAAACATGCACACCCAAAACTCTAGCTACTAGCACACAATTTGTCGATGACTAGGTCATCTATATATGAGTATTTTGACTTAGGAGTCAAATGAGAACATTTGATCATAGGTCATACTCATCGTTTAAGCACAAGTGGGGTTACCACTTTTACATAAAGCATTGATGTGTTCACATCATTTGGAGACGCTTTAGCTCAATTTTTTAGAGCAAAGGGTCAAACTAACCTTGGGTTGTCGTAGAAGACTTCATGTAGATGTTGAAGATGTGGATGCTCAATGTTGATGTAGATCATCAAGAGTTGGGAGCTATCCTTTGGATTAGGGCACTTTCAATACCTACATGGGTTAGTCCCACAAGGAACAAACAAGGATATCCATAGACATAGATTGAAGTTCACAAAAGATGATGTCCATGAAAGCAATGATTACCTTGTCCCTTGACTTACCAACAAGAGGGTTTGTGACTCCATGAACTAGTGCATGATGTGGAAGTTGTTTGCACAAGTTGCCAAAATGAATGTGAGTGAAGTATGTTGGCGGAGTCACCCTCAAGAACCTTCTAGTTCTTCTTCTTCGGGATCCACATCATCTTGATGGAAATCCTTGGGGTTGTAGTTGAGCTTGACGAAGTAGAACTTGATGTGTCCTTGGGAACCCACTTGACCATGGCTTGAGGTGCTTCAATGAATGCATCAATCTCCTCTTGAAGCTTGTCCTTGGCCTTTAGCTTGTGGTCTTGTGGTGGATGGTCATCTTGAGCTTGTTCCACATTGGAAGAAGTAGGATCATACTTCTCCTTTTGAGAAACAAACTGTGGAGTAGGGTATTGACCTTCTTCCCACTCAACACCTTCGGCGTTGAACTTTCGCTCAAAACCAATCACTTGATTCTTCCGGTGCCTTCCTTGTTTGCGAACAATTTCCTCAAAGTTCTTGCTTCCGGCAAGACTCTTGTAGACACCTTTCTCTATGATTTCCTTCAATAAGCTATTTTCTTGCTCAAGTGTAACTTGGCTTGAAACATTGTTAGTGGAATCAAGAGAACTACTAGAAGTAACAATATTAGATTTAACATGGTTATTGTTACTACTAGAGGAAGAATTTTTCTTATGCTTGTCATGCTTAGTCTTAATGGGTGGCAAGAAATTAGACAAGAGAAGTCGTTTGGCAAGATATGAAGAACTCTTCTTTCGAAGATCGTCATTGATCGCTTTTAGAAACTCATGTTCTTGCTCTAGAGTGAGCTTCTCGAAGCGTAGCTTCTCATGAGATCTTAGGAGCTCTCTATTATCTTCTTGAGTTGTTTCATGAGCTAACTTAAGAGTGTTTAGTTCTTTAGTTAGACGCTCAATCTCCTTCATAGCATTGTCATTCGACTCTTCTCGACTATAAAGACTACTAGCATTTTCATCGTTACTAAGCTCACTAGATTTATCATGCAAGAGCTCATATTCACCAAGCAAGTCATCCTCATCACTATCAAAGTCAATGAATTCAGGGTGTGTTACCTTGGGGCCTTTAGCCATGAAGCATCTTCCAATTCCCTCATTTGGTGAATCAAATAAGTCGTAGGAGTTGGAGTTGGAGGATACGAGTGCAAGACCGGCAACACCTTCATCTTGACTGTAGTCGGAGTCGGAGTGATAGCTTCCATCGGATTGATTGTCGGAGTCGGAGCCGGAGACCCATTCACCTACATGAGCTTGATGTCTTCTTCTTGTGTAGCTCCTTGATGACTTGTCTTTCCTCTCCGAATCCTTGCTTCTCCGAGAGGGTCTTCGTTCATAACGATCATCTCTACTCCTTCTCTCTCTCCGAGGTGACTCATCTCTTGCTCTTCTTCTTGGAGATTCTTCTCTTCTCTTGTGGGGAGCCGTACACTCATTCGAGAAGTGTCCGAGTCTTCCACAATTGTAGCAGTTTCGATCACGACTAGAAGATCTCTTTTCATCATATGATCTAGACTTTGAGCTTCTTTCTTTGCCTCTATTCTTGTAGAACTTGTTGAAGTTCTTAACCATTAGGCTTATCTCTTCATTGGAAATTAACTTGTCACTTGAGGTTGTGGGAGCATCACTTGTAGCTTTGTAAGCACCACTTGACTTGTTGTGAAGCTCTTCCTTATCCTTAAGTGTCATCTCATGAGCAACAATTCTTCCAATAACTTCAGTTGGCTTGAGAGTCTTGTAGTTTGGCATCATTTGGATCAAAGTGCACACGGTGTCATATTTTCCATCCAAAGCTCTGAGAATCTTCTTAATGATGAATCGGTCGGTCATTTCTTCGCTTCCTAAGCCGGCCATCTCATTTGTGATGAGAGCAAGCCTAGAGTACATTTCAGCGACTCCTTCACCATCCTTCATCTTGAACTTGTCAAGTTGACCTTGAAGAATATCTAGCTTTGATTCCTTCACAGATTCGGTACCTTCGTGCATTTCAACCAAAGTATCCCAAATCTCTTTAGCATTCTCAAGACGGCTGATTTTGTTGAACTCCTCGGGACACAAAGCATTGAAGAGAATGTCACAAGCTTGAGCATTGTTTTGCAACATCCGCAACTCTTTCGGTGTAGCTTCGCGATCCGGAACTTTTCCTTCCTCGAAGAATTCACCTTGCATACCAACACAAATAATGCCCCATGCGGCTGGGTTATGACCAAGAATATGCATTTTCATTTTATGCTTCCAACTAGCAAAATTTGTACCATCAAAGTAAGGACCTCTACGATAATTACCCTCACTAGACGCCATACTCTCCTAGGTTGTGAAACCAAGCTTATGGAGTCCAATGCAATGGAAACCAAAACAATGGAGACCAAAGCTCTGATACCACTTGTAGGATCGAAAGTATGTCTAGAGGGGGGGTGATTAGACTACTTGTAAATATAAAAATTCTGCCTTTTGATCGAGAACAGTTTTTGGTAGTTTCACAATTATGATCAAGACAAGTATCACCCTACACATGCAATTCTAGAGTATAAGCAGCGGAAAGTAAATTGCACGTGTAGTAAAGAGAGGTGGAGAAGATCAAACGCAATTTGGAGACGCGGAGATTTTTCTCGTGGTTCCGATAGGTGGTGCTATCGTACATCCACGTTGATGGAGACTTCAACCCACGGAGGGTAACGGCTGCGCGAGTCCACGGAGGGCTCCACCCACGAAGGGTCCACGAAGAAGCAACCTTGTCTATTCCATCATGGCCTACGCCCACGAAGGGCTAGCCTTACTCGGGTTAGATCTTCACGAAGTAGGCGATCTCCTTGCCCTTACAAACTTTTTGGTTCAACTCCACATCTCGAAGACGGAGGCTCCCAAGCGACACCTAACCAATCTAGGAGGCACCACCCTCCAAAAGGTAATAGATGTTGTAGATGATGATGAACTCCTTGCTCTTGTGCTTCAAATGATAATCTCCCCAACACTAAACTCTCCTCACTGATATGGCTGTGGTGGAAAAAAGGATTGAGTGGAAAGCAACTTGGGAAGGTTAGAAATCAAGTTTCATATGGTAGGAATGGAATGACTTGATCTCAACACAAGGGTAGGTAGTTCTCTTCTCAGAAAGTGTAAGGTAGGAGTGGTAGTTCTTTCTGATGGCTCTCTCCACGAATGAAGAGGGGGTGGAGGGGTATATATAGCCTCCACACAAAATCCAACCGTTACACACATAATTGAGCAATCTCGGTGAGACCGAAGTGGAAACTCGGTCAGACCGAAAGTTCAAATATAGTGAACGTTGGGGTTTTCGGTGGGACCGAAAATACCATCTCGGTTTGTCCGATATGAGTCAAATATAGGAACTTGCCAGTTTTGGTGGGACCGAAATCAACAACTCGGATATTCCGAAATGATGACAAACGGTTACAGAAGGTTGGCAGCCCGGTTTCGGTGAGACCGAACTCAAACTCGGATTGACCGAAATTTCTAGGGTTTGGAAAATAGCTGAGGTGGTTCATCTCGGTGGGACTGAGTTGGAAGAATCGGTTTGTCCGAGATTACTTATGAGTGTGTTTTGTAGTGAAGATTGCTGATAGTTGAAGGATATATATCACTAAGCACTTGAGCAACCAGATCATCAACACAACCTCATCCCCTTTTAATAGTATTGCCTTTTCCTATGGACTCAATGTGATCTTTGATCACTAAACCAAAAATGGAGTCTCGAGCTTTTGCCAATGCTTGCCTTAGCATTTTGAGGGGTCCACTTCTTCAGACATTTCCATACCCATATCACTGAACTTCTCTGAAATGATTCTCAAGTAACTATTAGTTCAATGATATATATGTTGTTATTAATTACCAAAACCACCCGGGGATTAGTTGCACTTTCACTTTGCTTGAAACATGGATGCACAAAAGCCTCAAAGGGCATCAGACTCTATGTGATGTCCTCAAAAAGCAGATACTGAACCGAAACCCTAGGAAAGAGGGTGTTGTGTTCGACAGGAAAATGAATGTTGATGGTTCATACTAGAAGCCTGAGCAGTATCCCAAAACCACATGGGTTACTGCAAAGGGACCTTCAGTGGATCCATCTACCTTATCTGGCTTTACTTGTGCTAATCCTATTATCATTTATGAATCCTTTGATGAAAACTATAAACTGTTTAAGAATCAAAATGGTGAAGTGTTTGCCAGGTATATTGGTACTAACTGCAGGAATGGACCACCTATGAAGAAGATCTGGGCACCCAAAGGTTGTCTTGAGAAGCTTCAAGCAAATAAAATCATGACACCTCCTGGAATGAAGACAAACCCCAGACCAAAGGCTTCATATGGTCCTAAGGCTTCATACAGACAAAGGACTCACCTGAGTCACCCTAACACAGATGTTTTGCAGGGAAATCATACTCAGACCCATGAATATGAGCGTGTTTCTTCAAACCGCTATGTTCATAAATCAAAGAACTTTTCTGCCTATTCTTATGAGTATTATTCTCCTCCTGTAAGACTATTTGCTAGGGCCCCAAAGCCAAAATTCTCAGATGCTTCTCTTAGACTCATTGCTTCTAAGCCACCCCTGAAGATGTGGGTGGTTAAGAAGAACTAACTTTCTCTTGCAGGGAAAGGTCTCCAGCCTATAATCAAAGGCTTCTGATGCTATTGCTGGGGACCTAAAACACTTGTAGGGCACAAAATCAAATGCCCAAAATGACTTACTGCTCATACTACTCATAAATCACTTGTTGAACATCTTATCAGTCCTGTCTTACATCTAAAGCCATCATAATCCACTTATGCATCAAATGTTTATGCTTCATAATGGCTTTTGGTGAAGCCTATCCTCCTAACTGCATTGTAGGGGGAGACACCAAAGTCTTCAGAATGTATTATGGATAGCGGATGCACAAATCATATGACTGGTGATCGAAATCTTCTCATGGACTCAACTTTACGTCCGTCCAACAAGAGTCACATCACATTCGCTGATACTGGTAAAAGCAAAGTGTTGGGTCTAGGTAGAGTTGCAATCTCAAGAGATCAGCACATGGACAAAGTCATGCTTGTTAAATCTCTTGGCTTCAACTTAATGTATGTCTCAATGCTTTGTGACTTAAACATGATTGTGATCTTTGGTAAATTTCGTTGCATTGTACTAATGGAATCTAACAAGTCTTTAGTATTTGAAGGATACAGAAAAGGTGATTTGTATATGGTAGATTTCTCAGCTGGACCGCAGATGGCAGTATGTCTTCTAGCAAAAGCTTCAGAGTGCTGGCTCTGCAATCAGAGGCTAGGACATGCTGGCATGAGGAACTTGCACACTCTCGCAAAGAAGAAGCATGACATAGGCATCGAGGAAGTCAAGTTCAAGAAAGATCATCTATGTGGTGCCTGTGAAGCTGGGAAGATGACTAGAGCCAAGCATCCCTCAAAGACAATCATGAAGACATCTAAACCCTTCGAGCTGCTCCACATGGACTTATTTGGCCCTACTCACTACTCCACATTCTCTACCACAGCCTGTCTCTATGGCTTCGTCATTGTTGATGATTATTCAAGATACACATGGGTGCACATAATACTCTACAAGACTGAAGTGCAAGATGTCTTCAGACGCTTCGCCAACAGTGCCATGAACAACTATGGCATCAAGATCAAACACATCAGAAGTGACAATGGCACTGAATTTAAGAACACTGGCCTCGATCTTTATCTGGATGAGATGGGAATCACTCATGAATTCTCAGCCCATATACACCTCAGCAAAATGGGATCGTTGAGCGCAACAATAGAACTCTAATTGAGATGGCTCGAACGATGCTCGATGAGTACAAAACACCAAGAAGATTCTGGCCCGAAGCTATTGATATTGCATGCCATATCATCAACCGTGTTTATCTTCACAAGCTTCTGAAGAAAACATCCTATGAATTCCTCACTTGAAAGAAGCCAAATGTAAGCTACTTCAGAGTATTTGGAGCTAAGTGCTAGATCAAGGATCCTCATCATAAGTCAAAATTTGCACCCAAAGCTCATGAAGGCTTCATGCTCGGATATGGAAAGGACTCACACTCCTACAGAGTCTTCAACATTTTTCTCTATAAAACTGTTGAAACTGTGGATGTGAGGTTTGATGAGACAAATGGATCACAAAGAGAATCCCTACCAAATGTGCTAGATGAAGCTTCACCAAATGAATCTATCAAGCTAATGGGAACTGGTGAGATCATGCCTTCTGAAGCACAACCTGACGAGGAACTCATCATCTCTGCTCCAAAATCAACCTGACGACAATGCTCAGCCTGAAGACAATACTCCTGATGAAGACAATGCACACCAAGAGCAAAATCTTCGTCCAGTTCATACTCGTGTTGCAAATGAAGTACAAGTTGAGAAGATAATTGATAGCATAAATGCCCCTGGTCCACTCACTCGCTCAAGAGCAACACAGCTTGCAAATTTATGTGGGCACTTTGCTTTTGCCTCAATATCTGAACCCAAGAAAGTTGCTGAAGATTTTATGGAGCCTAAATGGATTCAAGCAATGCAAGAAGAGCTTCAACAGTTTGAGTTGAACAATGTGTGGGAACTTGTCAAGCGTCCTGATCCTCGAAAGCACAACATAATAGGCACAAAATGGATCTATCGCAACAAGCAAGATGAGCATGGTCAAGTGGTCAGAAACAAAGCTCGTCTCGTTGCTCAAGGATACACTCAAGTTGAAGGGATTGACTTCGATGAAACATTTCCTAGTGTGGCTAGACTCGAAGCTATTCGTATACTGCTAGCCTATGCAAATCATCACAACATACTTCTATATCAAATGGATGTAAAGAGTGCCTTTCTCAATGGAAGAATTGAAGAAGAAGTGTATGTTGCACAACCACCTGGCTTTGAAGACCCAAAACATCCTGATATGGTATACAAGCTCAGCAAGGCACTATATGGCCTCAAACAAGCGCCTCGTGCTTGGTATGACACCCTCAAAGACTTCCTGAAGAGCAAAGGCTTCAAACCTGGATCCCTAGATCCCACACTCTTCACGAAGACATATGATGATGAGCTATTTGTCTACCAAATCTATGTGGATGACATTATCTTCGGCTGCACGGACAAGAAATACAATGATGAGTTTGGTCACATGATGCAAGAGCAATATCAAATGTCTATGATCGTTGAGCTGAAGTTCTTCCTTGGTCTTCAAATTCGTCAGCAAAGCAACGACATCTTCATATCTCAAGAAAAGTACCTCAAAGATTGCCTGAAAAAGTTTGGAATGCAAGACTGCAAAGGGTACTCGACGCCAATGCCTGCTAAACATCATCTGGGTCCCGACGCCAATGGTAAAGAGTTTGATCAACAGGTATACCACTCCATGATTGGTTCTTTACTTTATTTATGTGCATCTAGGCCAGATATTATGCTTAGTGTTTGCATGTGTGCTCGATATCAAGCGACGCCAAAGGAGTCGCATCACTTAGCTGTGAAGCAAATACTTCGATATTTGGCTTACACCCCAACACTAGGATTATGGTATCCAAAGGGCTCAGAGTTTGATCTAGTAGGATTTTTAGATGCTGATTATGCAGGTGACAAAGTTGATCGTAAGTCCACATCTGGCACATGTCACTTTCTAGGACGATCACTTGTCTGTTGGTCTTCAAAGAAACAGAACTGTGTATCACTCTCCACTTCTGAATCTGAATACATTGCTGCTGGATCTTGCTGCGCTCACTTGTCTATTGGTCTTCAACATTGCTGCTGGATCTTGCTGCGCTCACTTGTCTCCACTGCTGAATCTGAATACATTGCTGCTGGATCTTGCTGCGCTCACATGTCACTTTCTAGGACGATCACTTGTCTGTTGGTCTTCAAAGAAGAAGAACTGTGTATCACTCTCCACTGCTGAACCTGAATACATTGCTGATCGATCTTGCTGCGCTCAACTTCTCTGGATGAAGCAAACACTCAAGGACTATGGAGTCCATCTGAAGCATGTGCCACTCTTCTGTGAAAATGAAAGCGCCATCAAGATTGCCAACAACCCAGTTCAGCACCCGAAGACAAAGCACATTGAAATTCGTCATCACTTTCTCAGAGATCATGTTATGAAGGAAGATATTGATATCATACACGTCAACACTGAAGAGCAACTGGCAGATATCTTCAAAAAGCCCTTGGATGAGAAAAGGTTTTGCAAGTTGCGGTGTGAGCTAAATATCTTAGAATCGTCAAATGTCATGTAATCAGGCACACATCCTAACACCTATGCATATTGATGACTTAGATGTGCAACACACGAAGTAAAGTATATCTTCAATCAATGAAGACTTACATTCTAAGTGTGAATACATTAACACGGAATTTGACTTCGGAGCGCCACGATAATTGTGCGCCGTGTCTGGGTCTAATACTTCCTATATGGTGGGTAACGCCACCACCAAATTCTTGTTTGAAGCATTTCTTGTGGCGTTAGATTTGCAAAGTCTTCGCACTTGGTTTATCTTCACATAGGACACACACACACACACACACACACACACACACACACACACACACACACACACACACACACACACACACACACACACACACACACACATATATATATATATATATATATATATAGAGAGAGAGAGAGAGAGTAGTGTTCTGTCCTCAACAGCATTCACAAAGTGAATGTGATCGGACCCTAACCTCTCTATGCTTTCTCATCTCACATTTTGTGTGTCCAAATCATATGCATTCTGTTGAAACAGTCGAATATCTTCTCTGCATCCTTGTCAGCAGAAGATACGGAGACAAACTTTAAATTTGATTTTAATGCTCCATCCGTTATGCTTGAAACCGGAGAAGCCGGAACAACTACTCCGACAGTCGTGGTGTACATGGGATCGTGGGACAACTCCCAATGCATTACATGACCGCCACGTGTCACTCGTACGTGAACCGTCAGGGGCACCTGAGTAATTACGCTGTGCCGTCTCCCATGCCTATAAATGCACGTCCCATCACGGTCAAAAGTTTCTTCCACCACCTCTCCACCTCGAACAACCCTAGCGCCTCCGCTAGCTTTCGATGACGCCGGCCACGAAGCTCTTCGCTGCTGCAACTTTGTCGACGCCGTCCTCACGCCGGCCGCGGACCTCTTCTACTCCGTCGTCGCCGTAGCTGTCCTCCGTCGCCAAGTTAGGGCACAGACGACCAAACTGCTGGGCATCCAACTCCTACTCCGTCTAAGCAGTTCATCGTGTGGTAAATAAAACTTGATTTTTACCATCTTCTAGATCCATAAAGATTCATCTACTTTACCACAAGAGGTTTCTACCCACCTAGATATATAGATCTATCATGTCTGCATCTCATATATTGCCTAGTACATTCACATATGCTTCAACTATAGTTAGATTCCTCACTTGTACTTATTCGTGGATTCGTACAAATCTGGAACCAACTCCCATGAGTGAATGTCTTCGCACTATGAGGTCAAAGTCTTCAAAATTGTTTTAATCTTCAAAACTTCTGAGAATGCATATGACCTCTTCCCCTTCCCTCGCATCTCTAATGATGTCACAGGTACATGTCCGTGGGAGAATCCCTTGGTTCTCATAGTCTGCATTCATTTGCAGAGTTTTTGCAGCGTCACATTCATTCCCCTAAAGCTAGTTCCTATCTGACCAGCAAACCGAAGCATTTGCCAGTTTTGAAGCCATTCAATTTGAAGCCATTTAGGTTGAAGCAAATGACAACTGACAAGACAGTAAGAAAGGGTGGCAGACAGCGCCGTGGCAACACCTCCCGTGATTTGCCTCCTGATCTCAGTGAGATATACAAGACTGATCCAGAGGAGGATTACAATCAGAGGAAGACTCGAATCCAATGGATTCGAAGATACTGGGCTGAACAATGGTTCAAATATAAGTTCGTGACCCAAGAGTATGCCGAGAAAAACGCCATCAAGCATCCTTGGGGAGATATCACTTATAAGAATCTTCCCCCCAAGACTCGAGCTGAAGCCATTGCTCAAGGCTTCTATCCTTGCATGGTTAGAGGGCCACAGCCTGCTGATGCTGATCCAAGCGCTCTGCTCTGGTGTCGCGACGACAATCTGTTCAAGCGAAATCTTCAATTCGCTAGGAACTCGGCCAAAGAAAACAAGAAGCTGTGGGGATTAGACTTCAATCCTGGCCCCTCTGTGCCCCTCGCTGATGGCTCGCGCGAAGCTGAACCGAATCTGGTTGGGCCCTTCTACAACCTAGAGGGCCTCATCAGTCACATAAGTGTTCAAGGGGTAGATGTAGATCAGCCAGAAGCAGATGATGACTCTGAAGAAGCACCTGCAATGCCGAAGCCCCAGAAGAAGAAATCAAAGGCTTCAAAGTCTACTCCACCAAGAGCTTCTAGAGTGAAGCCTTTGGCCACTGCTCCACCTGCACCAAGTGTGCAATCTGAGGAACACTCTCGAATCTCCAAGAGCAGACAGCTGAAGAGGAAGCCAACATGCAACCCCTGTCCAGCTCTCACTCCAGATGCAGTACTGAAGACTGCCAATGATGCCCTTGATCTCTCAAGTGATGAAGATCTTAGAGATGATGCTTTGGAGCTATTGATCAAGAGCAAGCAGGATGCTGAAATCTTCAATGATTTGCCGCTCTTTGACGTTGAAATGCTCAATAACTTCATTGATGAATGGTTTGACACTCCCAACCTGAGCTTCGACGATCTTCAACTTCCAGTTGGCCTCAGCGTCTCCTTCCATGGCGTCATTGCTTCTGAGCTGGCTCTGGCTCAAAGAATTGTTGAGATGAAGCAAAAGATAGACTATGAAAAAGCTCAGTTCAAGAAGCAAATGAACAAGCTCAGCGTGCAAGAAGTTCAAAACTTCAAGGTTATGATGCAAGAGCTCAAGGAAGCCTTTCGCCAGCGGCGTGAAGAAGCTAAAGGTTCTCGAGAGCGCATCAAGGACTTGGCTGCAAAATGCGTTCAAGCCTTCAATGAAGCTGAAAAGTGCAAGGCACTTGGGTGTCCTGGCATTGATCCAAGGATGGCTGCCAAGAAGAAGAAGAAGCAGCATGTGCGCGAAGCTGAAGCATCTGGGCAAGAAATGCCTCGCATAGTCTTCCCTGCTAGCATGACGGGCACGAAGCCTAAGGCAACTCCAACCACTTCAAAGCTCAAGAAGACTAAGGTGGCTGAAGCTGAAGCTCGCAAACGTAAGCAATCTACTGATGAAGCTCCACACACCAAGAAGCGAAAGACCAAGAAGGATAAGGCTGCTTCCAAAGAGCCTATCTTTGTCGAGCCAATCTCAGTTGCTCGCCCTGCTTCTGCCCAGAGAGAACGAAGACTGACTATTCATGAGCCTGCTCCCACAGAGGCTGAAGACATTCCAGCTGTTGACCCCACCGCAGCTGAAGACATTGGTCCTCACGACAATGTTGAAGATGATGAAGTTTTTCCTCAGATCGAATACAACATTGACTCTTCGCCTGTTCTCACGAACAGTGAACGCATCAGCATTGGTCGTCCATTGACGCCAATTGCTCAGGATGACTCGTGGGCTGATCACCCACAGGACACACAAGACACTCCCCAACAATCTCAAGACACCAGTATGGTGCTTGAAGACGAAGACTTTGAGGCCCAACAACCTCCATCTCCTCAGGCG
Organism: Secale cereale; assembly: GCA_902687465.1. NCBI lineage: Eukaryota > Viridiplantae > Streptophyta > Magnoliopsida > Poales > Poaceae > Secale > Secale cereale. The sequence continues at coordinate 160,017,536 of LR738714.1, read as the reverse complement.
TCGCCAGCTTTTCGCAGGCTTCACAAAGGACCAAGGCCTCAAGTCACTGCCCCAAGTGCTCCAGAAGGAGTAGAGCAACCATCTGCACCTAATGTTGCTCCTACTGGAAGCCACTCAGAATCTGAAGCCAAAGCGGCTGGAGATATTCCGGCTGCATCAGCCGAAGAAGAACCACCCCAACAACAAGAAGAAGAACCACCCCAACAACCCCAAGTTGATGAAGAAAGTACTGCCGCACCACCTGTTCTCGAGGAGAACGTGTCCGACCCTCCAGCTCCTGAAGTGGAGGTACCAAATCCAGAGGCTGCCACCACCAACAGTGAAGACAATGACGTGGTCATGGCTGAAGCTTATGTGGCACCTAAAGATATTGTGGAGCCTGAAGCACCTGCGCCTGAAGTAACTGCTCCTGAAGCCAGTGCTGCTCCTCAAGCCAGTGCTATGCCTGAAGCCAGTGTTGTGCCTGACGCCAATCTGCAGCTTGAAGACAATGCCTCTGCTCCTGTTCCGCCTCCACGGCCTTATACCATTGAACAAGCATACAATAGGGATGATCATCTTGTTACTTACCGGTGGCCCATTCTGATTCCGCCACCTACAACTGAACCGCGTGCTGCTGGTCCTCAGTTTGATCATCATGTTGCGCACAGGCCCCAAGTTCAGAAGCCTAAGCCAAGACTGCCAAGGTTTCCCAGTATTGCAAAATCTTCAGGGTCATTCAATGCCAATAGCTTCACTGCACACAACACCTTCTTTGACAGCGCCAAGAACCCATATTCCAAGCCAAGAATATCATCAGATAGGTTCTGGAGCCATCAACAGCGCAGGTACTACTCAAGAGTACTCTATGATCAAGGCCGCATTTTCCCTCATATGCGTCTTGACACTGAAGCTATTGCTGGTCTGCCCTGCTTGGAGGAAGCCCTTGACTGCTTCCGTGATGCTGGCTTACTTAATTTTGTCCTGGATAAAGAGCATTGGAGTTAAGAGCTGCTTCTGCAATTCTATGCAACACTCCACATACGAGGCTACAGCAGGGATCCGAAGACATGGGTCCTTGAGTGGATGACAGGCAATGTGCATCATGAAGCTAAAGCCTTTGATCTCATTGAGCTTACTGGCCTGCCCACTCCAGGAGATATATATGAACCTGGCTGTCAACTGCACACTGAAGCCTTGGAGAGTATCTTTCAGAAGCGTCAGCCCAACATGAGCCAAATGCTCAGCATGATGAAGCCTTTGCCAAGTGATGCTGAATATCCTAAGGAATTCTTTGTTGAAGACCTTGAGTACCTGCCGCGCACCATCTATCACATTATAAGGCGTACTCTATGGCCAATCAATGGACATTCTTCATCAGCCAAGCTTGAAGGCACTTTGAAGACTTTGGTCTTCTATATCTTCAATGGCATCAGCTTCAATGCTCAAGATTTCTTCATTAGGCAAATGGCTATGTCTGGAGCTGATCTATTTGGACTGAAATTTTATGCCCCTTGGATAATGCGCCTCATCAAGTTGCACTCAGCTGTCACTTATCAGCCCTCTGCTCGCAACCATCAGATTTTCTTGCCTAAGGTTGTTATGTCAGCTGAAGCCATTTACCAAGAGCCTGCTAAAGAACCAGTTAGTCTTCACAATGCTGATCATCAAAGCTTCACCCAGCAGATTGAAGGGGTTCCAGCAGTCTCACGCGTCTATCCTCTTGCTGGCCGTACTCGTCTACCTCGACAAGCTGAAACCGAAGCCACTGAAAGCACCATCCCTCAAAGGCCTCAGAAGCGATCTCGTGTCCTGAATAACCGAGAGCTTCTGGTAGCCCTTCATCAGAATCAGGACAAGCATCACCTCTGGTTAAAGCGTCAAATGCAAAGCCTCTTGGTGGATGTCAATCGCATTCGCAATCTTGCCACCAAGAATGCTTTTGTTGCTCATGAAACATGCAGGAGGTCTTGGAAGAGTTTGACCTTGCTGAGTGCTGAAGCAGATCTTCAAGGCGATGGCTTCACTGAGAGATTCAAGTTGGACAACACTCCTACAAGGACTGCTGTTATGCGTCGAACTCCATCCCTTGAAGACTCTGAATACTCCTCCTCCGCTGCAACAATTGACGACAGGGTGATCGATGATCAGGATGATTCTACTTCACCGCCTCCTACTTCAGCGCACATCGACACTGCACCAACCACTTCTGCACCGCCAAATGACAACACCGACCCTGCATCCTCTTCTGCTCCGCCTGGGAATGAGTAGAGGCTCTATGTCTTCAAACATTTTTGGTCCTTACTGACAAAAGGGGGAGAAGCATATGAGTTGATAGACTTCAAGCGGGTCCATATGGGCGGGTGCTTTATAATTTGCCTAGTGTTTACAACTCTCGTTTTGCTACATTTGGTTCTTTGAGTTGTAACACTTAAACTGATGGTCGTCTGCTACATTTTTATACTACTTTGTAATGCGATGATAAATTCCGCATCTGCTACCTTATATTCCGCACTTAGTCATTATTGCAGACGTCCATTTCTCATTATGCATGTCAATATCTTCGACATATCAATTATGCATGATGAATTGTCTTCATAAGTTGAAGAGGATCTCCACAAGTACAACCTGCCATGTGCATTTGCATTCAAAGGCAAATCAACTATATGCACATCTTCAGGAGGAACCTTTTGCTACTTACGAAGACAATACCTTATCCTTTACAATTTCACATATCTTTATCCCCGTTGAAAACTTCAACCAGTTTGTCATCAATCACCAAAAAGGGGGAGATTGTGAGTGCATCTAGTGCCACCCCTAGTGGTTTTGGAGTATTGACGACAAACCTAGTTGAGGGACTAATGTGTTTGTGAGAATTGCAGGATAACACACGTAGTAGTCCCTCATTGATTTGGTTAACCTACCAGAGTTGACCCCTAAAAATGTATGAAGACATTGATAACAGTGGTGGTATATGAAGATAATCATATTGAAGACTATTACATGAGAAGACATTGTGTGAAGACTATGGAGAGCGAAGACGTAGACGTTTCGTTGTTTCCTTTTCTTCCTTGTTGAGTCATAGGAACCACCGTACTGTTAAGTGGGGTCCAAGTGAACTAAGTCAGAGTGACTGAAGTGATGCTCAACAAAATCCTATGTCTTCGAGCGAAGACTATGAGAGCAAATCTTATCCTGAGGCGGATGAGTCAGCTTTACTTGGAGCTCAAGTAAAGTTGTCGTCTGTGTTTGAAATCTGACCGTTGGAACACGTGTTAGTTCCCTAGTGACCCAGGGTCACTTCGGACAAATCAGATCGGGTTGCCTAGTGGCTATAAATAGCCCACCCCCTACACCATAAATTGGTGGCTGCTCAGAGTTATTGCACGGCTTTTGTCGTTTGAGAGCAACCCACCTCCGAAGCATTTGAGAGAGAAATCCTTGCGAGGAGAAAGCCCAAACACCCAGAGCCAAAGAGTGTTAGGCATCACTGAAGTCTTTCTGTCTGTGTGACCTGAAGACTTATTACACTTGAGGACTGTGTTTCCTCCAGCCGGTTAGGCGTCGCGTTCTGAGCATCCAAGAGTAATTGTGGATTGCCGGTGAACGAAGTCTGTGAAGGTTTGGAAGTCTACCTTGAAGACTTACCAGAGTGATTGGGCGAGGACTAGGTGTCCTTAGCTCAAGGGGAACAAGGTGAAGACGCGGTCTTCTGAGTTAAATCTCAGCCTCCCTAACCAGACGTACAGTTGTCACATCAACTGGAACTGGTCTAACAAATCACTGTCTTCCCCGAGCTACTGGTTCTATCCTTTCCTTCCCTTTACTTACTGCTCTGTGTTGTGAAGACATTGCATGCTTGCCTTATCTGATTGTCTTCACTGAGTATCTACCTGTTGTGATTGGCTTCATTCCTTCTTCCTTTATGATCACTACTGCCCAGTTGCTATTAGTCTTCATGCTTTCACTTCATTGAATACATGACTATGGCTTATCTAGTGTAGTCCACTTTCCGCTGCATACGTATAGGCTTTAGCTTATCGTTTGTCTTCGAAACTATCATGTTTTGAAGCATTTCATAAAAATCACCTATTCACCCCCCCTCTAGTCGATATACTGCACTATCAGTTGTCAATCCCTTTATGGTCACTTACGAAAGTGAGATCTGATAGATATGATAGTATGATATTTTTGGTATTTTTGGATATAAGAACAGAAAGTAAATAAAGCAAAGTAAAGTAGATGGAAGATTAATGTGTTGAGAATAGACCCGGGGGCCATAGGTTTCACTAATGGCTTCTCTCATGATAGCAGAATTCTATGGTGGGTGACCAAATTACTGTCGAGCAATTGATACAAAAGCGCATAGTTATGATAATATCTAGGCATGATCATTATATATAGGCATCACGTTCGTGACAAGTATACTGAAACGATTCTGCATCTACTACTATTACTCCACACATTGACCGCTATCCAACATGCATCTAGAGTATTAAGTTCATAAGAACAAAGTAATACTTTAAGGAATATGACATGATGTAGAGGGATAAACTCAAGCAATATGATATAAACCCCATCTTTTTATCCTTGATGGCAACAATACAATACGTGCCTTGCTGCCCCTGCTGTCACCGGGAAAGGACACCACAAGATTGATCCCAAAGCCAAGCACTTCTCCCATTGCAAGAACTATAGATCTAGTAGGCCAAACCAAACCGATAATTCGAAGAGACTTTCCAGGATATTATAATCATACATAAAAGATTTCAGAAAAGAATCAAATATTTCTCGTAGATAATCTTGATCATAAACCCACAATTCATCAGATCTTGACAAACACACCACAAAAAGATTACATCAAATAGATCTCCTCAAAGATCGAGGAGAACTTTGTATTGAGAACCAAAAAGAGAGAAGAAGCCATCTAGCTAATAACTATGGACCCGAAGGTCTGTGGTAAACTACTCACAACTCATGGGTGAGGCTATGGTGTTGATGTAGAAGCACTCCGTGGTAGATCCTCTCCCCCCCTTCCCGGCGGTGCTCCGAAACAGGCCCCAAGATGGGATCTCATTGGAACAGAAGATTGCAGCGGTGGAATTAGGGTTTTCTCTGTTGCCTCGATGTTTTCAAGGTACATGGATATATATAGGAGGAAGGAGGGCATCGGGGGAGCCAGAGGGGGCCCACGAGGGTGGGGGCGTGCCCAGGGGGAGGGGGCGCGCCATGGACCCTCGTGGCTGCCTCTCTCGTTCCGTCGCGTGTACTCCAAGTCTTCTGGGTAGATACGGTTCCAAAAAATAACTCTCCCGAAGGTTTCATTCAGTTTGGAATCCGTTTGATATTCCTTTTCTGCAAAAACCTGAAATAGGCAAAAAAAAAACAGCAATCTGCACTGGGCCTTGGGTTTATAGGTTAGTCCCAAAAATAATATAAAAGTGTATAATAAAGCCCATTAAACATCCAAAACAGAATATATAATAGCATGGAACAATCAAAAATTATAGATACGTTGGAGACGTATCGTTCATATTGATGCTCAACCTAGTAATGATAATAATTTGGAGATTGAACCTGCTGTTGATCTTGATAACCCACAATCAATGAATCAACATTATGATAAGAGAGACTTTGTTGCTGGGAAACATGGTAAAGAAAGAGAACCATGGGTTCAGAACCCCATGCCCTTTCCTCCCAAACCATCCAAGAAAAAGGATGGTGAGGAATTTGAACTATTTTATGAGATGATTATACCTATATTTTTGCGTATGCATTTGACTGATATGCTGAAAATGTCTCCTTATGCCAAGTATATGAAAGAAATTGTTACTAATAAAAGAAAGATACAAGAGGCTGAAATTTCCACCGTGCTTGCTAATTATACATTTAAGGGTGGAATACCAAAGAAACTAGGAGATCCAGGAATACCCACTATACCATGCTGTATTAAAAGAAATTATGTAAAAACTGCTTTATGTGATCTTGGAACCGGTGTTAGTGTTATGCCTTTCTCTTTATACCATAGACTTGATTTGAATAAGTTGACACGTATTGAAATCTCTTTGCAAATGGCTGATAAATCAACTGCTATACCCGTCGGTATTGGTGAGGATGTGCCTGTTGTAGTTGCAAACGTTACTATCTTAACAGACTTTGTTATTCTTGATATTCCCGAGGACGACAACATGTCAATCATCCTTGCTAATTATACGCTTTTTTAAAGAAGTTTGTCAATAAGACTTGATCAACCTTGTTAACGGATTCCTTTTGATGAGCATGAGATGGATGGATTTGGAGAGCACCACTTTCTATACCCGCTTTTTACTTTCCGTTATTTAGAGTAAATAAAGCAAAAATAGGATTATCTGCCTGTTTTCTGAATTACCCGTGCAATAAAAATGTCCCGAAAATAAAAGTTCTCCAAATGCCCTGAAAATTTAGTATGATTTTTTATAGAATATTTTAGAATTTCTGGCACTAAATATGCACGAGGTGACCACAAGGGTGGAGGGCGCGCCCCCTTCCTTGTGGGTCCCACAGAGGCCCCCTCCACTTATTCCAGCACCCATCCACTTCATCTTCCTCCAGAAAAAATACCACCATTGCTCAAACTTATGGTCTAACTCATCTTGCTGCCATTTTCAATCTCCTTTCTCAAATTATCATTCGCAAAACTGTTTTGGGCGACTTCGGTATGTGACTCCTCCAATGGTCCAATTAGTTTTTGTTCTAGTGCTTTATCTATTGCAAATTTTTGCTGCTATGGTGACCCTGTTCCTGAGCTTGCAAGTCAAATTTATATGGTCCAAAGTAGTTTTGATGCATGACATAGCCTCTAGACACTTGTAGGAGTAGTTGCTATCGATTTTGTTGTGTTTGGTTCACTTTTATTTTGAGTCACTAAATTTTTTTAGAATTTTTTTAGAGGAAGAAAAAATGTTTAGGAATTACCAATGTGGTTCTTCGAGGAAGCAAGCCCCAAGTCTTGCGATACGTGAGCCTAACCTTGAACCGCCAAGAGAAGTTGAAGTACGGCCCTGTGAATGGCCCTCAGATGAATTCATGATTCAAGCATGCTTCAAGGAGGAATTCTACGCATACGTGCAAACTACAGGCCTTGAGGACTTCTTGTCAGATAAGTGTCAGCAATACTATCACCCAACTGATTCATTTTGTGAAGATTTGAATTTACATCACAGCGCAATACTCATAATGTCCTATTTGATCTTTAAGATAAATCATATACTATGGACCTTGAAGATTTTAGTGATGCATGCAAAATTCCACAAGGGGGTATTTGATACGTCTCCAACGTATCTACTTTTCCAAACACTTTTGCCCTTGTTTTGGACTCTAACTTGCATGATTTGAATGGAGCTAACCCGGACTAATGCTGTTTTCAACAGAACTACCATGGTGTTATTTTTGTGCAGCAATAAAAGTTCTCGGAATGACCTGAAACTTCACGGAGAATATTTTTGGAATTTATAAAAAATACTGGCGAAAGAATCCACACCAGGGGGCCCACACCCTATCCACGAGGGTGGGGGCGCACGTGCCCCCTAGGCACGCCCCCCTGCCTCGTGGGCCCCCTGGAGCTCCACTGACCTCAACTCCAACTCTATATATTCACGTTCGGGAAGAAAGCAAATTAGAGAGAAGGATTCATCACGTTTTACGATACGGAGCTGCCGCCAAGCCCTAATCCTCTTCGGGAGGGCTGATCTGGAGTCCGTTCGGGGCTCCGGAGAGGGGAATCCGTCGCCGTCGTCATCATCAACCATCCTCCATCACCAATTTCATGATGATCACCGCCGGGCGTGAGTAATCCCATCGTAGGCTTGCTGGTAGGTGATGGGTTGGATGAGATTTACCATGTAATCGATTTAGTTTTGTTAGGGTTTGATCCCTAGTATCCATTATGTTCTGAGATTGATGTTGCTATGACTTTCCCATGCTTAATGCTTGTCACTAGGGCCCGAGTGCCATGATTTCAGATCTGAACCTATTATGTTTACAAGAATATATGTGAGTTCGTGATCCTATCTTTCAAGTCAATAGTCACCTACTATGTGTTATGATCCGGCAACCTCGAAGTGACAACAATCGGGACCACTCCAAGTGATGAACGTAGTTTGAGGAGTTCATGTATTCACTAAGTGTTAATGCTTTGGTCCAATACTCTATTAAAAGGAGGTCTTAATATCCCTTAGTTTCCAATAGGACCCCGCAGCCACGGGAGGGTAGGACAAAAGATGTCATGCAAGTTCTTTTCCATAAGCAGGTATGACTATATTCGGAATACATGGCTACATTACATTGATGAACTCGAGCTAGTTCTGTGTCACCCTATGTTATAACTGTTGCATGATGAATCGCATCCAAAATAATTATCCATCATTGATCTGTAGCCTACGAGCTTTTCATATATTGCTCTTTGCTTAGTTACTTTTCCGTTGCCACTATTACAATTACTACAAAACTGCTGTTGTTACTTTTGCCAGCGTTACCGTTACTTCCATACTACTTGCTACTAAGTACTTTGCCGCAGATATTAAGTCTTTCAGGTTTGGTTGAATTGACAACTCAACAACTAATACTTGAGAATATTCTTTGGTTGCCCTTGTGTCGAATCAATAAATTTGGGTTGAATACTCTACCCTCAAAAACTGTTGCGATCCCCTATACTTGTGGGTTATCAAGACTATTTTCTGGCGCCGTTGTCGGGGAGCATAGCTATATTCTTTGAGTCACTTGGGATTTATATCTATTGATCACTATGAAGAACTTGAGAGATGGAAAAACCAAGATTTTCCCCTCAACTACGAGGGGAGGTAAGGAACTGCCATCTAGCTCTGCACTTGATTCACCCTCTGTTACGAGTAAATTTGTGACACCTACACCTGCTATTGATTCAGATATGTCGCACATTATTGATGATGCCACTTCTATTATGCATGATACTTATGATGAAACTACTTCTATGTTTGATAATACCGTGCCATTAGGTGAATTTCTTGATGAACAACTTGCTAGGGCTAGAGAGAATGAAATCATTGAAACTAATAATATTGATGAAAGTGATGATGAAGATTCTCCCCCCAAATATGAATTGCCTGTTGTGCCTGAGGGTTATGTTATGGATGAAGAAACTGCTAGAGATCTTTCAGCTTGCAAAGATAGATATGATCTTAAGAAACTATTAGCTAAGCTAAAAGAAAAGTCTTTGAATGCTAGAATGAAATATGACCCTGCTTTTGCTACTTCACCTATCTATATTTCCGATAAGGATTATGATTTCTCTGTCGATCCTGAGATAATCACTTTGGTTGAATCTGATCCTTTTTCTGGCTATGACTCTGGAACTGTTGTGGCACATCTTACTAAATTGAATGATATGGCCACGCTATTCACTCACGAGGAAAAACTTTATTACTACTATATCCTTAAGTTATTTCCGTTCTCCATAAAGGATGATGCTAAAACATGGTTTAATTCTCTTGCTCCTGGTTGTGTGCATAGTCCCGAGGATATGATTTATTACTTCTCTACTAAATATTTCCCTGCTCATAAGAAATAAGCTGCTTTAAGGGAAATATATAATTTTGTGCAAATTCAAGAAGAGAGTCTCCCACAAGCTTGGGGTAGGCTTCTCCGATTACTTAATGATTTGTCTGGTCATCCTCTCAAGAGAAATGAAATACTTGATATCTTTTATAATGGACTAACCGATGCTTCCAGAGACCACCTGGATAGTTGTGTTGGTTGTGCTTTCAGGGAAAGAACTGTTGAGCAAGCTGAATTGCTATTGAATAATATGTTGAGTAATGAAAATAATTGGACACTTCTTGAACCAACTCCTAAGCCAACTCCGAAGAAAAGGGGTATTCTATTCCTCAGTCCTGAAGATATGCAAGAGGCACGGAAATCTATGAAAGAAAAGGGCATTAAAGCTGAAGATGTTAAGAATATACCACCTATTGAAGAAATACATGGTCTCGATAAACCGACACAGGTAGTAAAGGTAAATTCTCTCTATAGATTTGATGAAGGTTATATCCCTCATAATAAGTCTGCTAGCCAATGCTTAGATGAGTTTGATAATTTTATAGTTAAACAAGAAAACTTTAATGCTTATGTTGGTAGATAATTGAAACGTAATGCTTATATGATTGAACACTTGAGTGATTATATGTCTAGAGATAAAGGTGGACTTAAACTCATTCGTAAACATGCTTCTATGGTTACCACTCAAGGTGAACAAGTGCTTAAAGCACAAAATGATTTGCTCAATGAATTAAATAATAAGAAAAATGATAATGATGTTAGAGTTATGACTAGAGGGGGTAGAATGACTCAGGAACCTTTGTATCCTAAGGGCCACCCTAAGAGAGTTGAGCAAGATTCTCAGAGAACTAATGTTGATACACCTAGTCCTTCTAAGAAGAAGAAAAAGAAAAATGATAGGACTTTACAGGCTTGTAGTGAACCTGTTGTTGACACACCTGAGAATCTGAAGGTTATTTATATTTTCGATGCAGAAACACAATCTGGTAATGAACATGAACCTAGTGAAAATGATAATGATGTTGTTCATGTTGATGCTCAACCTATTAATAACGATGATGTAGTGATTGAACCTGGTGTTGATCTTGATAACCCACAATCAAAGAATCAGCGTTATGATAAGAGAGACTTTGTTGCTAGGAAGCACGGTAAAGAAAGAGAACCATGTGTTCAGAAACCCATGCCTTTTCCTCCTAAACCATCCAAGAAAAAGGATGATGAGAATTTTGAGCGCTCTGCTGAAATGATTAGACCTATCTTTTTGCATATGCGTTTGACTGATGTGCTTAAAAACGAATCCTTATGCAAAGTATATGAAAGATATTGTTACAAATAAATGAAAGATACCTGAAGTAGAAATTTCCACCATGCTTGCCAATTATACTTTTAAAGGTGGAATACCAAAGAAACTAGGAGATCTAGGAGTACCAACTATACCATGCTCCATTAAAAGAAATTATGTTAAAACTGCTTTATGTGATCTTGGAGCCAGTGTTAGTGTTATGCCTCTATCTTTATATCGTAGACTTGATTTGAATAAGTTGACACCTACTGAAATATCTTTGCAAATGGCCGATAAATCAACTGCTATACCTGTCGGTATTTGTGAGGATGTGCTTGTTGTGGTTGCAAACGTTACTATTTTAACGGACTTTGTTATTCTTGATATTCCCGAGGACGATAGTATGTCTATTATCCTTGGTAGACCCTTTTTTAATACTGTAGGGGCTGTCATTGATTGCAACAAAGGCAATGTCACTTTTCATGTTAATGGTAATGAGCATGCGGTACACTTTCTGAGGAAACAACCTCAAGTCCAAAGTATCAATTCTATTGGAAAGATTTCAACGATTACAATTGGAGGTTTTGAATTCCCTCTTCCTACTGTCAGGAAGAAATATGATATTCTTATTGTTGGGGACATGCATATCCCCATTGAGGTAACCTAGTGTTATTCGAAAATTCTCCGGTTTCATCTTATTCGGAAAGAGTTTGTTAACAAGACTTGATCAACCTTGTTAGTGGATTCCTTTTGATGAGCATGAGATGGATGAAGTTAGAAAGCACAAATGTTCTATACCCTCTTTTACTTTCTTTTATTTAGATTAAATAAAGCAAAAATAGTATTTTTTTTGTCTGTTTTCTGGATTATCCTTGCAATAAAAAATACCCCAAAAATAAAAGTTCTCCAAATGTCCTGAAAATGAAATATGATTTTTTTAGATCATTTCAGAATATTTGGCTCTCAGAACACGCCAGGGGGCCACACCACCTGGCCACGAGGGTCCAGAGCGCGCCCCCTGGCTCGTGGGCCCCACGTGGACCCCCTCCACTTATTCCAGCACCCACACACTTCATCTTCCTCTATAAAAAACATTTCATAGCTCAAACCCATGTCCTTGCTCATCTTGTTGCCATTTTCGATCTCCTTGCTCAAAGCTTCATTGACAAAACTGTTTTGGGGGATTTCTCTTCGGTATGTAACTCCTCCAATGGTTCAATTAGTTTTTGTTCTAGTGCTTTATTTATTGCAAATTTTTTGCTGCTTAGGTGACCCTGTTCTTGAGCTTGCATGTCAAATTGATGTGGTCAATAGTAATTTTAATGCATGATATAGCCTCTAGGCACCTATGGGAGTAGTTGCTATCAATCTTGTTGAGTTTGGTTCACTTTTATTTTGAGTTACTAAAATTTCAGAAATTTTTCAGAGAAAAATGCATAGGAAAATTTACCAAGGTGGTTCCTCAAGGAAGCAAGTACCAAGGCTCGCGATACATGAGCCGAACGATGAACCACCGAGGGAAGCTCAAGTGCGGCCTTGCGAATGACCGTCGGAGGAGTTTATGGTCCAGGCAGGCATCAAGGATGAATTTGACACGTATGTGCGTAATGCTGATCTTGAGGACTTCGTGTCAGATAAGTGCCCACGGTACCACTACCTAACTAATTCCTTTGTGGGAAGGTTTAAATTTACATCCTCACGCAATTCTCACACTATTTTATTTGATGTTTATGATAAATCATATACCATGGACCTAGAAGATTTTAATATTGCTTGCAAACTTCCGCAATGGGGCAATGTTAGTGAACCTCGCAAATCTGAATATAAAGACTTTCTAGCTAGTATCACTTTGGGGTAATCTAAAGAAATCACACAAGCTACCATAGGGAGCATTCATTTTCCTTCATACATTATTTTGCTCTGTTTATAGGTAGATGCATTAACCGTAAAGATGAGGCTTGTCACATGTGTGTTCCAGATCTTAGTGTCCTCAAGAGTGCGGTATTAGGTGATACACAATATAACTTGGGGTCCATTGTTGCACGAAGGTTACATCTTAACGGTTTAAGTGGAGATTTGTTTGGTGGAATTTATGCAACTCGTGTGGCTAATCATCTTTGTGTACCCATAAATAAAAATGATATGAAGTTGCCTCCTGCTTATTTAGATTATAATGCTATGGTTCGCCATCAGTTTGTTGAGAGGAATGAACAATTTCTCCAGTACCGACTAATCTTGACAAACAGCGCACCATCCATGTTGCCCTTCCTTCTCCTACTTTCTTTAACTTTCAGGAAAAAGGATATATGTTATAACCAGGGAGGAGGTGAACGAGTATAAGGAGAGGACGGAGGCGACTCGTCTCCAAGTTGTACCTCATCAGGCAATAGCCGCTGCATCGCAGTACAACCCCAACTACGACTTTGGATATTCCCCAGGCCAGCAGTGGCCATAGACCAACTTAGGCCAAAAGCCTAACCTTGGGGGAGTAGGTATTTCTCACCGGCATTACATTCATGTTCACACACTAATTCTAGTTGTCAGTGCTCATACTTTTTCATTGTACTATCCATGTTAGTTTATTTTCTTTTCTAAGTCTTTTTCTTATGTGTTTGAAAAACCTTAAGAAAAAACCAAAAAATGGTTGTAGCTTTTAGCTAGTTTACTTTCCATGACTGTAGTAGTAATAATTAAAGGAAAACCCAAAAAGATTTCTCGTTCTTCTTTTGCTTGTTGGGAGCTTTCTCGTGTAAATAGTTCTATTTCTTTTCTTTTCTTTGGGGGTCTAGAGGAGAAGACCATGATAAAAATGTTGAGTGGCTCTCATATGCATTATTGTTGATTTAACCAAGAGCCATATTACCTTGTCTTCTCCCTTGTATTAAGTGCTTGCGGATTCCAGCTTAGTCCAATGCACATACACTATTATTATTATCCACACCGTTCGGTCGTGTGACTGAAAGGCAATAATGACGATATATGATGGACCGATTGAGATGAGAGAAGCTGGTATGAACTCGACCTATCTTGTTTTTGTAAATATGATTACATCATCATTCCTGATTCAACCTATTATGAATGAAACATGTTTGCAATGACAATTAGAGATTATAGTAGTTCATGCCATGCTTAATTATCTAGGAGTTTATAATGGCCTACCTTGTGTGCCAACATGCTATCAAAATGGTTGTGATGCGGTATGATAGGGTGGTATCCTCCTTTGAATGATTCGAGTGATTTGACTTGGCACACGTTCACGCATGTAGTTGAAACAAAATCAACATAGCCTTAACGATATTTATGTTCATGGTGATTTATATCCTACTCATGCTGGCACTCATTATTGATTAATCTTAATGCATGTTCATGACTATTTTCGCTCTCTAGCCGGTCGCTTCCCAATCTTTTTCTAGCCTTCAGTTGTACTATAAGCGGGAATACTGCTTGTGCATCCACTTCCATAAACCCCAAAGTTATTCCATATGAGTCCACCATACCTTCCTATATGCGGTATTTACCTGCTGTTCCAAGTAAATTTGTATGTGCCAAACTCTAAACCTTCAAATGAAATTATGTTTTGCATGCTCGAATAGCTCATGTATCAACTAGGGATGTATATATCTTCCATGCTAGGTGGGTTATTCTCACGATGAGTGGACTCCGCTCATCATTCACGAGAAAATAGCCGATACCCGGGATGCCCAGTCCCATGCTCAAATCAAATCAAAATAATTGCAAACAAAACTCCCCCAGGACTGTTGTTTGTATGGACGGTACCCATTGTTTCAGGCCAGCCGTGGAATGTGCTTGTTGGTGGTGGGGGAGTATAAACTTTACCATTTTGTTTGGGAACCTCCTATAATGTGTGTAGCATGGAAAATATCTATATCTCTCGGTTGTTATGTTGACATTGAAAGTATGCCACCCAAAATATTATTTACATCTATTTCAAAACTCGAGCTCTGGCACCTCTGCAAATCCCTACTTCCCTCTGTGAAGGGCCTATCTATTTAATTTTATGTTGAGTCATCATCCTCTTATTAAAAAGCCCCAGTTGGAGAGCACCACTGTCATTTGCATGCATTGCTATTAATTTTCATTGAGTATGACTGTGACTGGATCTGTTTTACCATGAATTACAATGTCTAGTCAGTCCTTGATCTTCATAGGTGCTCTACATTTATGTTTTGCGGTCCCAGAAAGGGCTAGCGAGATACCATCTTGTTATATCATATTATGATTGTTTTGAGAAAGTGTTGTCATACAAGATTTATTATTATTGCTCGCTACTTGATTATGCCATTGATATCAGTAAGCATTAGAACTAAATGTTATTGTGAATGTGGTTAGTTCATAATCTTTGCTGAAAACTTGAATGCTGGCTTTACATATTTGCAACAACAAGAGCAAACAGAGTTTGTAAAAGTTTTTCTTTATCACTTTCAGTTTGTCAACTGAATCGCTTGAGGACAAGCAAAGGTTTAAGCTTGGGGGAGTTGATACGTCTCCAACATATCTACTTTTCCAAACACTTTTGCCCTTGTTTTGGACTCTAACTTGCATGATTTGAATGGAACTAACCCGGACTGACACTGGTTTCAGCAGAACTGCCATGGTGTTATTTTTTTGCCGAAATAAAAGTTCTTAGAATGACCTGAAACTTCACGGAGAATATTTTTTGAATTTATAAAAAATATTGGCGAAAGAATCAACACCAGGGGGCCCACACCCTGTCCACGAGGGTGGGGGCGCGCCTGCCCCTCTAGGCGCGCCACCCTGCCTAGTGGGCCCCCTGGAGCTCCACTGACCTCAACTCCAACTCCATATATTCACGTTCGGGGAGAAAAAACAGAGAGAATGATTCATCGCGTTTTACTATACGGAGCCGCCGCCAAGCCCTAATCTTCTTTGGAGTCCGTTCGGGGCTCCGGAGAGGGGAATCTGTCGCCGTCGTCATCATCAACCATCCTCCATCACCAATTTCATGATGCTCACCATCGTGCGTGAGTAATCCCATCGTAGGCTTGCTGGACGGTGATGGATTGGATGAGATTTACCATGTAATCGAGTTAGTTTTGTTATGGTTTGATCCCTAGTATCCATAATGTTCTAAGATTGATGTTGCTATGACTTTGCCATGCTTAATGCTTGTCACTAGGGCCCGAGTGCCATGATTTCAGATATGAACCTATTATGATTTCATGAATATATGTGAGTTCTTGATCCTATCTTTCAAGTCAATAGTCACCTACTATGTGCTATGATCCGGCAACCGCGAAGTGACAACAATCGGGACCACTCCAGGTGATGACCGTAGTTTGAGGAGATATGTATTCACTAAGTGTTAATGCTTCGGTCCGATACTCTATTAAAAGGAGGCCTTAATATCCCTTAGTTTCCAATAGGACCCCGCTGCCACGGAAGGGTAGGACAAAAGATGTCATGTAAGTTCTTTTCCATAAGCACGTATGACTATATTCGGAATACATACCTACATTACATTGATGAACTGGAGCTAGTTCTGTGTCACCCTATGTTATAACTGTTGCATGATGAATCACATCCGACATAATTATCCATCATTGATCCATTGCCTATGAGCTTTTCATATATTGATATTTTCTTAGTTACTTTTCCGTTGCCACTGTTACAATTACTACAAAACTGCTACTGTTACTTTTGCCACCGTTACCGTTGCTTCCATACTACTTGCTACTAAATACTTTGATGCAGATATTAAGTCTTTTTGGTGTGGTTGAATTGACAACTCAATTTCTAATACTTGAGAATATTCTTTGGCTCCCCTTGTGTTGAATCAATAAATTTGGGTTGAATACTCTACCCTCGAAAACTATTGCGATCCCCTATACTTGTGGGTTATCAGTATTCTTAGCGTAGGACTGAGTATAATCATTTGCTTGCTAGCATCACAGTGGGAGAAACTAGAAAAATTATGCAAGCCACTATGGGGAGCATTCATTTTCCTGCTATACACTATTTTTCTCTCTTTATAGGTAGATGCATTAATGGTAAACATGAGCATAGCCACCTTTGCATTCCAGATCTTAGTATCCTCAAGCGTGCGGTGTTACCAGTTTATTGCAAGGAACGATCAGTCCCTCGTGTACCAACTAATCTTTGACCGACAGTGTGATGTCCATATTACTCTTCCTGCTCCTACCTTCTTTAACTTTCAGGTAAAAGGGAGATATTTTATAACTAGAATGAGGCGAATGAGTACGAGAGAGGGGCGGCGGCCGCTCGACTTCATGTTGCAGCCCTTCAGGCAGTAGCTGCCGCATCCCAGTACAACCCCAACTACATGGGCATCCGCCGGGCCGGCTGTGGCCATAGAACAACTTAGGCAAAAGCCTAAGCTTGGGGGAGTATTTATTTCTCACCGACATTACATTCATGTTCACACATTCATTCCAGTTGACAGTGTTCATACTTTTTCATTGTATCATCCATGTTAGTTTATTTTTCTCGCTTTCTTCTTGTGTGTTTGAAAAAACATTGAAAACCCAATAATATTTCTTGCTTCTTTTTGTCTTTTCTTTCTTGCTCGATTCTTCTAGTAGTATGTTGTATTAAATAAGAAAATCCAAAAGATTTCTCATCCTTCTTTTGTTTGTTCAGAGCTTTCCCATGTAAATAGTTTTTCTCGTTCTTATTTTACTTTCTTCAGAAAAACAAAAACTCCAAAAAACATTTCAGTGTGTTTCTTTGAAATGTTTTTTCTATTCTTTGGGGGTCGAGAGGAGAAGACCACAATGATAATATCGAGTGGCTCTCATATGCATTATTGATTATCTAACAGAGAACCCATATTACCTTGTCTTCTCCTTTGAATTAATGTTTGCAGATTCCAGCTTAGTCCAATGCACTTGCACTATTATTATTATCCACACCGTTCAGTCGTGCAAGTGAAAGACAATAATGACGATATATGATGAAGTGATTGAGATGGAGAAAAGCTGGTATGAACTCGACCTATTTTGTTTTTTGTAAATATGATTAGTTCATCGTTCTTGACTCAACTTTTTACGAATGAAACATGTTTGCAATGACAATTAGAGATCATAGTTACTCATGCCATGCTTAATCAGCTAGGACATTGTAATGGTTTATCTTGCGTACCAACATGCTTTTAAAATGGTTGTGATGTAGTATGATAGGATGGTATCCTCCTTTGAATGATTCAAGTGTCTTGACTTGGCACATGTGCACGCATGTTGTTGAAACAAAATCAACATAGCATCCACAATATTTATGTTCATGGTGATTTATATCCTACTCATGCTTGCACTCAATGTTGGTTAATCTCAATGCATGTGTATGACTATTGTCGCTCTCTAGTTGGTCGCTTCTGAGTCTCTTTCTAGCCTTCACCTGTATTAAGCGGGAATACTGCTTGTGCATCCACTTCCATAAACCCAAAGTTGTTCCATATGACTCCACCATACCTACCTATATGAGGTATTTACCCGCCGTTCCAAGTAAATTTGCATGTGTCAAACTCTAAACCTTCAAATAAAATTCTGTTTTGTATTCCCAAATCGCTCATGTAGCGATTGGGGGTTGTCTTTATCTTCCATGCTAGGTGGGTTATTCTCACGATAAGTGGACTCCGCTTGTCATTCACGAGAAAATGGCTAGTAACTGGGATAGCCAGTCCCATGCTCAAAATCAAATCAAAATATAATTAAACAAAGCTCCCCCTGGACTGTTGTTGGTATGGACGGTACCCGTTGTTTTGGACAAGCCATGGAGTGTGCTTGCTGGTGGAGTGGGATTAAAAATTTATCATTCTGTTTGGGAACCTCCTATAATGTATTTAGCATGGAAGATATTGAGAACTCTTGGTCATTGCATTGACAATGAAACAATACCGCTGAAAATTATATCCATCTTAGTTTTAAAAACCCGAGCTCTAGCACCTCTGCAAATTGTTGCTTCCCTCTACGAAGGGCCTATCTATTTACTTTTATTGCTAAGTCATCATCTTCTTATAAAAACCACCAGCTAGAGAGCACCTCTGTCATTTATATGTGTTGTTATTAATTGATATTGAGTATGAGTGTGACTGGACCTCTTTTACCATGAATTACAATGTCTAGTCAGACCTTGATCTTCTCAGGTGCTCTGCATTTATGTTTTGCGGTCTCAGAAAGGGCTAGCGAGATACCACTTTGTCATATTATATCATGATTGTTTTGAAAAAGTGTTTTCATCCGAGATTTATTATTATTACTCGCTAGTTGATTGTGTCATTCATATGAGTAAATGTGAGACCTAAATGTTATTGTGAATGTGGTTAGTTCATAATCTTTACTGAAAACATGAATGCTAGCTTAATATATTTGCAACAACAAGATCAACCATAGTTTGTATAAGTTTTTCTTTATCACTTTCAGTTTATCAACTGAATTGCTTGAGGACAAGCAATGAGTTAAGCTTGGGGGAGTTGATACGTCTCCATCGTATCTACTTTTCCAAACTCTTTTGCCCTTGTTTTGGACTCTAATTTGCATGATTTGAATGGAACTAACCCGGACTGACGTTGTTTTCAGCAGAATTGCCTTGGTGTTATTTTTGTGCAGAAATAAAAGTTCTCGGAATGACTTGAAAATTTACGGAGATTATTTCTGGAAAATATAAAAATATTGGCAAAAGAATCTATCGGAGGGGACCCACCGGCTATCCACAAGGGTGGGGGGCGCCCACCCCCTTAGGGCACGCCTCCTTGCCTTGTGGGTCCCCCATAGTACCACCAATCTTAACTCCAACTCCATATATTCATGTTCAGGGAGAAAGAAATCAGAGATAAGGATTCATCATGTTTTACGATACGGAGCCGCCGTCACCCCTTGTTCTTCCTCGGGAGACCAAATCTGGAGTCCGTTCAGGGCTCTTGGGAATGGAGATTGTCGCCGTCGTCATCATCAACCTTCCTCCATCAGCAGTTTCATGATTCTCACTGTTGTGTGTGAGTAATTCCATCGAAGGCTTGATGGACGGTGATGGGTTGGATGAGATTTATCATGTAATCGAGTTAGTTTTGTTAGGGTTTGATCCCTAGTATCCATTATGTTCTGAGATTGATGTTGCTATGACTTTGCTATTCTTAATGCTTGTCACTAGGGCCCGAGTGCCATGATTTCACATTTGAACCTATTATGTTTTCATGAATATACTTGTGTTCTTGATCCGATCTGGCAAGTTGTAGACACCTATTACGAGTTATGATCCGCATAACCCAAGGTGACAATAATTGGGATTTTTTCCAGTGATTGCCGTCGTTTGAGGATTTTATGTATTCATTAAGTGCTAATTATTTTTTCCGGTTCTCTATTAAAAGGAGGCCTTAATATGCCTTAGTTTCCATTAGGACCCCGCTACCACAGGAGGGTAGGAAAAAAGATGTCATGCAAGTTTTTTTCCATAACCATGCATGACTATATACGGAATACATGCCTACATTATATTGATGAATTGGAGCTAGTTTTGTGTCTCCCTAAGTTATAACTGCTACATGATGAATATTATACGATACCTATAATTACCGATCCATTGCCTACGAGTTCATTTCATATTGATACGTGCTTTGTTACTTTCGTTACTATTGCTGTCACCATCACTACAAAACGGCTACTGTTACTTTTGCTAACGTTACTGTTACTTCCATACTACTTTTCTACTAAATACTTTGCTTTAGATATTAAGTCTTTCCAGGTGTGGTTGAACTGACAACTCAGCTGCTAATACTTGAGAATATTCTTTGGCTCCCCTCTTGTTGAATCAATAAATTTGGGTTGAATACTCTACCATTGAAAACTGTTGTGATCCCCTATACTTGTGGGTTATCCGCGACCGGCGCAAGGATCACAACTAGAGCCACGTGACCAATGGCTTCATCCGATCCTCGGACGTGTCAAGACCCGCGGAGGGCCCTAAAGGAAGGGCGGAGGGGCGACGCGTGCATGACCACCGAACCACGCCGCGGAGCCTGCCACCAGTCCGATAGGCGTGGTGGACCTGACGTCGACGAACCCGTACTCAGTGGGGGCGAGTACCTTCCTTTCAAGGTTGGGTGCCCCGCCTTCATCCGTGATTTGCGGCAAGTCCGTTGGCCATCCCCTCGCACGTTCAAGCCAGAGATACCAGAGAAGTACGACGGAAGGTTGAACCCGACAGAGTTCATGAGCATCTACACCATCGCTATTCAAGCTGCCGGGGGGAGAGATGAGAAGGCGTTCGCCAATTACTTCTCTTTGGCACTCAAGACAAATGTGAGGTCTTGGCTGATGCACCTACTGGAGAGCTCCAGCTCGACCTGGGCTGACCTGTGTCGTGAGTTTATTGGCACCTTCACCAGCGGCCATCAAGAACCAGGTCGACCGAGCGATTTGCAGCTTCTCCCGCAGAAAGAAGGAGAGACTTTGTGGAAGTATATGCAGAGGTTCAGTCAGGTACATATAAACATCCCAGACATCCACCCGGCAGCTGTGATAGCTGCATTCTAGTCCAACATGCGCAACCGCATGTTGCGTTCCAAGATGCACGTGCGGTTGCCCAAGACTGTGAATGAGTTATAGACACTGGTGGAAAAGTGTGCCTGCATGGAGGAATGGAGGCGACTCCCTGGGGAGGAAGGTGGCAAATTCGTTGATTCAAAGGACGACGACGACGCCACCTGTCAGAAGAAGAAGAGCAAGAAGCGCAAGGATAAAGTGGTCATGGTTGTTGAAGGATCGGGCTCACCTAACACCGGTAAGAAGGCTAAGACCGAGGCCCCCGGCAAGGAAATTGTCACGTCCACTGATTGTCGAGATGCTGCGGCTGCTGAGAAAGCTGGGAAGGGTGATGGATAGTACTGCAAGATCCACCGGACTAAGGGCCACGATCTTCAGGAGTGTCGTCAGGTTGAGCAGCTTGTCAAGAATCAGAGGGCTGAGTATGAGAGGCGTGATAAGGAGAAAGGTCTGGATGGTGCTGGCGGGAAGGGCCGTGGCAACAGAGCAAATCTCCCCGACAAGGAACCTCGGTACCAAGGAAATCCGCCAGGGGCTGTGAGAAGAAGGATTGCGAGGACGAAAGTGAGGAAGGGGGTGAAGAGGAAACCAGTGAGCAGTAGTTCCAGAAAACCACTAACGCCCTTTGCATTGACAGAGGCGCATCTTTGCACTCCTCTCACCGCCAACTTAAAAAGTGGGTGCGTGTGGTCAATGCAGTGGAGCCAGCGGCAGATTCTCCGAAACCACTCAAATGGTCCCGCACCCCCATCGTCTTTGACAAAGAGGACCACCCTAACCACACCGCAGCGGTAGGGTGTTTGCCATTGTTGCACTAGTAGAAAAGGGGCCATTTGTCCCGGTTCGTAATGGCCATTTGTCCCGGTTGGGGAACCGGGACTAAATGGTCGATACAAATGCCCTAGACCATTAGTCCCGGTTCTTATATCAACCGGGACATATAGGGTTCCACGTGGCCACTGCGGCTTGCCCAGGAAGGGGGGGGGGGGTTTGTCCCGGTTGGTAGCACCAACTGGGACAAATAAGCTTACACGCGTCAGCAGTTCGGTGGCTTGGGTTTTTGTTTTTTTTCTGAAAGGGGAGAGGGGGTTTGGGGGTTTTGTAGGGTTAATTTAGGGGTTTCATATATTGTGTTAGCCCGCTAATAGAGAGAAGTGTCCTCTCTTATCTCCGTGCTTGGTCGATGCTATGTAGTATATATATACGCATAGATCGGAGGACTCGGCACGCTAGCTAGTAAGCAAATGAAGGAAACCATTAAGTACAGAAGATCGACCTCTCTCCTTCTCCGAGAGAGATAGGTCGAACAACAAGTTTTCGTATATCTATCGGACGCTACTGGCTACATACATACAATATAAGATCTCTTACTACAATTCCCTAACATCTTAACTCAATTTCCAGATGGTATTCTCCGGCTTTATTGATGACGTGATCAAGAAAGAATCCCGCCAATTCCTCTTGAATTTCCCGTATGCGATCTTCTGGTAGGAGTTCATCCCGCATCTGCCACATCTAATTCGAAGAAGGGGGTCAGTATATATATATATGAATTAAACTCAACAGAAATGATGGTAATAAAATAAAATTGTGAATATTTTTGCTTAGGCACCTCAAATTGTCTTTTAGAGTAGCCCCGCCTATTCTTGGCCATTGCATTGTAGATGAACTCGCGGATATAGTATCCATAGTACTTATTCCCTGGTTCCTGCCACAAGCACTTTACAAGAAATAGAAGTCAATCAAAATGATAATGAAGCATTATAAAGGCATTGATGAAAGTATAGCTAGAGTCAACGGGTGATGCGCGGAACTAGCTAGCTAGTATTACTTACTTTTGGGTAAATCCATCGCAGTTCCCGCGGCAGTGCCGAAACTTTTTTGGCGAATTCTTTCCAAACCCTGCGAGACATAGAAAACAATTACTTTATATCAGGAAATGAACAAAGTTGCCGATATGGTGCGGTAATGATCGATTGAACTTACTTGTTGAGCATTTTAGACATGTGCGCAAAGGTCTCGGGATCTTTTCGTCTCGAGTCTAAGATGGTTACTAGTCCCTCCTCAAGTTTAATCTCTAGGAGAATATAGTGGAACATGCGCACGCATGCATAGAACTCATCAATTACATTAATTACTATAACCTCGAGTAATATATAATTAAGGGAAACAGAATATGCACAAGACAGTAACACTCACTTGAAGTTGTAAGGAAAGAGTATTTTATCTTTGTTTTGATTTACTATCAATGATTGTAGCAAGTTGGCCTCGGCTTCTTTGGCATGAAATTGAACCTGATATTCATCTATGAGATTTGTGTTAATGAAGCCAATATCATAGATATCAGCTTTTCTACATTTGACGATCTTCAACCTGCATAATATAGTGAGGATAATTATATATACTTGCAATGAAGTATACTTGCAATATGAAGAGCTGAGCTATATACAGAGACTTAGTTAATGACAGAACTAGTACTTACAGACAGTAGCAAGTGATCGTTGGTTTATCGAGGGCCTTCTGATTGAAAAAGTTGAAGAACTCCTCAAATGTAATAGACAACATTTCAATTCCAACGAGGTCATGCTCCTCTTTAACTTTCATCATCAGAGTATCCTGGCCACCAGAGTCTCTGCAGGTTTCCATGTACCAGTCATGCAATCTTCGCATCATCATGATTAGAGTTCTGGCATCTTTGGCGAGAGGCTTCCCGTACTGGTATTTGTGATCATCCACCTCTAACACATCAGGAACTACATCATCGCTCAGGTAATCTCCAAGATAGGTATTGGGAGCCATCCCCGAATGA
Organism: Secale cereale; assembly: GCA_902687465.1. Taxonomy (NCBI): domain Eukaryota; kingdom Viridiplantae; phylum Streptophyta; class Magnoliopsida; order Poales; family Poaceae; genus Secale; species Secale cereale. The sequence goes on along the minus strand of LR738714.1, from coordinate 159,993,361 downwards.
TGAGGGACGATGTCGCTAGGCACCTTGAGCGGGGGGCACGATTGGTTCTCTTGTTCATCGTGCTGGGGAATTTGTTTCCCACTTTTTTTCTGTGCTAACATGTGATCACTGCAATTACTTCCCGACCGCGATGCTTCAACATATGACATTTGAATAATGCACTCATAGTTGGTTTTCGGCGGAGATGGTGGTGGTTTCTTCAGGGCATCAATAGTGTGCTTCGCTCTCGCTGAATCTATCTTTTGCTTTGGAGGTAGAGGTTTCTTTTGCAAAAAAGTCCTTCACTTTGGCTTTACAGATCTCCACGTTCTCCTCGTCGGTCCTCTCGTATGGTAACTTCTCTAAGGGCCTGAGAGATGGACCGTATCTGTATTGCCTCCTGCCTCTGGTTGTACTGCTAGACGCCTGGGCAGTCCCAACGACTGCCTTCTTTTGTTGCTTACGAGGCGGAGGAAGAGGCTGGGTGCTACCACACGCTGGAGCAGCCGGAGCGTCGGCGGCTCTCTTCACGCCTTGCTGACGAGGCGGAGAAGGAGGCGGGCTGCTCAGACGCGCCGGCGCAGGCGGAGGAGGAGGCGGGTTGCTCGGACGCGCCGGCGTAGGCGGAGAAGGAGGCGGGCTGCTCGGACGCGCCAGCACAGGCGGAGAAGGAGGCGGAGTGCCGCCATGTGCCTGATCACCCGGAGAAGGAGATGGAGTGCGTTGATCCCTTGCTGGAGGAGGAGAAGGAGTGCGTTGACTCGCCAGAGGCGTCCTATTCACAAGGTTGATGAGGTCCTTCCGCCATAGGCATGGAGTCTTCAGAGAAGAACCCAGCCGAGTCTCCCCTTCACCGGTAGGGTGGTCAAGCTCGAGATCCTCAAACCCCTCCGTTATTTGATCCACCATCACCCTAGCATATCCTTCTGGAATCGGGTGGCAGTGAAAAGTTGCGCCGGGTTCAGAAGGAAAAACAGAACCTACAGCCGCCTTGACTTTGAATTGCATTCATTGCGTCATATTGTGGCAATGATGAGACTCTATGATAGCATCCACGGGGTAGCTAGCAGGAGCTGTGAAGACAGGCTCCTCAGGCAGCTTGGTGGAAGCCATGCTGCTTTTCTGCTGAGATGGCGGGGTAGCTTCGACAGGTTGCTTGCTGCGAGATACTTCTCGTTCGTCCTCTAGCGCCTTTACTCTTGCGTGCAGCGCCTTCAAAGTGGTTTGATCCACTTTCTTCTTCCTCTCCCGGCATTTGTAGCCGCCAGCGTCGGGAAACCCGGCCTTCCACGAATATGAGCTTGGCGTGCCTCGTGTCCGTCCAGGGTGCTCAGGATTCCCAAGGGCCATTGTGAGCTCGTCGTTCTCTCTGTCGGGAACGAACGTCCCTTGTTGCGCTGCTTCGATATAGAACTAAAGCTGCATGATGTGTATTGTAAGTTGCTCGTCCGTCCAAACGCAGTTCCCTGTTACAGGGTCCAAGGTTCCCCCAACTCCGAAGAACCAATTCCTTAAACGATCTGGCCAGTGTAATGTCTGTGGTCCGACCCCTTTAGAAAGCAGGTCATTCTCGGCCTTGTCCCACAACGGTCGGGCTTTGAGGTAGCCACCTGACCCTGTGCGACGGTGATACTGCTTCTTCGCAGTATTTATCTTGTTTCTCTCTGACATCTCCTTACTGTTTTCCGATTTCTTGTGGGCCATAAATGCGTCCCAGTGATCTCTGATCTTCTCGAACCGGCTAGTGAATTCTGGAGTCTTGTTTTTTTCGACAAACTTTGCATTCAGCTCATTCTCCCACCTCTTGAATAGTTGCCCCATCTTCTTAAGAGCGGCCGCCTTGACCAATTGCTCTATAACTGGTGGCTGCTTCCCCGGATCCTCCTCTGGCGGTAGGGTGAAATTGGACTTCAGCGTGCTCCAAAGATTATTTTTCTGCATATCGTTGACATAAGACACCTGAGTGTCTTCGTTCTTAGGCTTGTACCATAGGTGGATGCTGATCGGGATAATGTCCCTAACAACAACCCCGCACTGAACAGTAAATGTGTCATTGGCCTTGCTGGGTTTACTCGGTAGGCCATCACGCCCAATTTCTTTGATGATGAACTTTTCATCCTGGCGCAACCTTTTCTTCGGGCCTTGTGTCTTTACCGAACTTTTGCTCGATCCGGAGGGCTAGAAAAGAAGAAAGAAGAGAGTTAATATGTGTACATATATACCAAAACAATCAATGCATCAATTAGCTATAGTGCCAGCACATGCTTAATGAATACATATATACCTGGCCGGACTCCATTCGGTCACCGGAGCCGTCATCACCGTGTCCTTCTTCCACCGGTAATCGGTCACCGGAGCCATCATAATCATGTGTTTCCTCTTCCATTGGACCATCATAATCATGTGTTATCTCCTCCATTGGATCACCGTAGCCTACTTATTTATCACCATGTCCTTCTAAATGACCATCGTACTCGACGTTCATATACAATTCGACAACACCTTCGTCTGCGATTATGCCCCCCAACACCTGTTCTACTACCTCGTCTCGTCCTATCTCCATAGTTTCTGCAAATATTACGACATGGCAATTATTATACAAACTTGACACAACGGATATATTAGTGGAAAACGTAGACCTAGCTAGCTATAATCACCACAAGGAACCATATTAGTGGCCTCGACGCTTCTCTAGGGTTTGCGGTGGCCTCGGCGACCTTCGACCCCCTCGACCCTCGAACCCTCAGCAACCCTCGACCCCTCGGCTACCCCTCCCCCCTCATGTCGAAGTTATCGGGGAGGGGTATATATATCGACAAGAATGACATATACGTAGAAAAAATGTTATAGGGTAGGGGGTAGATCGATCGACCCCCCTCATGTCGAAGTTATTGGGGAGGGGTTATATCGACAAAATTACATCATCATATATCATCGAATAAAATTACATCATCATCATCATATATTATACATCTAAAAAAGTTTTCATATATCACCATATATATCATCATCATCTAGTACAAAAAAATTGACCAAGCAAGTTTTCATATATCATCATCATCTACTACAGAAAAAATTGACCCCTCGACGACACTCGAACCCTCGACCCTCGAACCCTCGGCCCCTCGACGACCCTCGAACCCTCGACCCTCGACCCCTCGGCGACCCTCGACCCCTCGGTGACCCTCGACCCCTCGAACCCTCGACCCTTGACCCCTCGACCTTTTTTTCTTCTTCTTCCTTTTCTTATTTATTTCTCCTCTTCTTCCTTCTCCTCTTCTTCTCCTTTTTCTTTTCCTTCTTCCTAACCTAAACATAAACGAAAATAATCCTAAAACTAAACGAAACTTCTCCTCCTTTTTTTCTTCTTCTTTTTTTTCATCCTAAAACTTTATGAACAAAATTACAACAGCAAAAAACCATAAAAATTCTATGAACAATATAAAAATTCTATGAACAAAATTACAACAGAAAAAATCATAAAAATTCTATGAAGAATCCTAACATTTAC
>LR738714.1:159974569-159989519 GCA_902687465.1 Secale cereale | reverse complement strand
GAAGCTCAGGCCTTTGGTCCCGGTTGGTAGCACCAACCGCGACTAAAAGGGGGGCATTGGTCCCGGTTGGTGCCACGAACCGGGACCAAAGGTGGGTATTGGTCCTGGTTCGAGCCACCAACCGGGACCAATAGCCTGTGCACAGCGGCGTGGTTGTGGGAGTTTGGTCCCACCTCGCTAGCTGAGAGCGACGAGCACCTGTTTATAAGCCCCGCTGTCTCTTCTGTCTTGAACCCCTCTGAACTGCAGGCCTATGGGTCTAAACTGACAATGCTATGCATGTGGGCTTGCTGGGCTTTCTACGGACCTGAATCCTGGCCCATGGTTGGGTTTCTAGTCGTATTCAGGCCGTGGTGGCCCAGTAGGTGGCATTTTTTTAATTTTTTTCCATTCTTTTCTTTGTTGCTTTATTTTTTAGTTTTGTTTCTACTTTCAACAAAATACTTATTGTTGCTATTTTTATTTATTTTATTAAAGTTTATTTATTTTACCTTATTAAAGTTTATTTTGTTTCTACTTATTTATTTTATTTTTATTCTACTTACTTATTTTATTTTATTTTATGCTTTTTTATTTATTTTATGAAAATTCTTTTTGATTTTAATGTTTTGAATAGAAAATACTTTCATAATTTTAATTGCATAAATTTTATATAATTCTAGTTTCACTAATACTAGAGGTTTATAAAAGCTTTTTGGTTGATTCCTTTAGCTATTAGAGTTTCATTAAAGTTTTCTAGATGTATGAATACTGGATGCACTTCGTGTACAAAATGGACTATTTGTTTCGAGGTATCAGGGTTTCAGACGAAAACTCATCTATTACAAAGGGATTTCAATTTTTTAACTTATTTGAACTACAGACTACTTCTGTGTTCAAAATGCACCATTACAAAGTGATATTCTAGATTAAAGGCATCATCACAATAGTTGTGGAGAGAAAGTCTTCACTTTTTCCTCGCTTGTGTCCTTTGCTTATTGCGCCGTAACCGTGGATAATCTTCATTGTTTATCAGGGTGCTTGGGTGAGCCTTGACTTTGAAAGGGGGAATTTCATGAAACTTTTCATAATCTTCGGAAATGTCTGTCTTGCCCTCCACTCCCACGATGTCTCTTTTTCCTGAAAGAACTATGTGGCACTTTGGTTCATCATTTGATGTGTTCACTTCCATATCTTTTCTTTTTCTGGTTCTTGTAGACATGTCCTTCACATAGAAAACCTACGCCACATCATTGGCTAAGACGAACGGTTTGTCTGTGTACCCAAGATTGTTCAGATCCACTGTTGTCATTCCATAATCTGGGTCTACCTGTACCCCGCCTCCTGACAGATTGACCCATTTGCACATAAACAAAGGGACCTTAAAATAATGTCTGTAGTCAAGTTCCCATATGTCCACTATGTAACCATAATATGTGTCCTTTCCATTCTTGGTTGCTGCATCAAAGCGGACATCGCTGTTTTGGTTGGTGCTTTTTTATCTTGGGCGATCGTGTAAAATGTATTCCCATTTATATTGTATCTTTTGTAAGTCAATACAGTCGAAGATGGTCCCCTGGACAACGAGTACAGCTCATCACGAACAGTGTTGTCACCTCTGAGATGTGTTTCCAACCAACTGCCGAAAGTCTTGATGTGTTCACATGTAATCCAGTCGCCACACCACTCTGGGTGTTTGGAGCACAGACTGTTCTTGTGTTCATCGACATACGGGGTCACCAGGGTAGAGTTCTGTAGAACTGTGTAGTGTGCTTCAGACCAAGAATGCGTGTCCCTGCATATTATTGACTCCCCTCCAAGCGTGCCTTTCCGAGTTAGTCTCCCCTCATACCGCGATTTAAGGAGACCAATCTTCTTAAGGCCAGGAATGAAGTCAACACAAAACCCAATGACATCCTCTGTTTGATGGCCCATGGAGATGCTTCCTTCTAGCCTAGCGCGGTTACGAACATATTTCGTTAGGACTCCCATGAACCTCTCAAAGGGGAACATATTGTGTAGAAATACGGGGCCCAGAATGACAATCTCGTCGACTAGATGAACTAGGACGTGCGTCATGATATTGAAGAAGGATGGTGGGAACCCCAGCTCGAAACTGACAAGACATTGCGCCACATCACTCCTTAGGCTTGGTATGATTTCCGGATCGATCACCTTCTGAGAGATTGCATTGAGGAATGCACATAGCTTCACAATGGCTAATCACCTATTTTCCTGTAGAAGCCCCCGCACTGCAACTGGAAGTAGTTGCGTCATAATCACGTGGCAGTCATGAGACTTTAGGTTCTGGAACTTTTTCTCTGCCATATTTATTATCCCTTTTATATTCGACGAGAAGCCAGACGGGACCTTCATACTGAGCAGGCATGCAAAGAAGATTTCCTTCTCTTCTTTGGTAAGAGCGTAGCTGGCAGGACCTTCATACTGCTTTGGAGGCATTCCGTATTTTTCGTGCAAACGTTGCAGGTCCTTTCGTGCCTCCGGTGTATCTTTTGTCTTCCCATAAACGCCCAAGAAGCCTAGCAGGTTCACGCAAAGGTTCTTCGTCACGTACATCACGTCGATTGAAGAGCGGACCTCTAGGTCTTTCCAGTAGGGTAGGTCCCAAAATATAGATTTCTTCTTCCACATGGGTGCGCGTCCCTCATCGTCATTCAGAACAGATAGTCCGTCGGGACCCTTTCCAAAGGTTACCTGTAAATCATAGACCATAGTAAATACGTAATCACCGGTACGCATGGCGGGCTTCTTCCGGTGATCTGCCTCGCCTTTGAAATGCCTGCCTTTCTTTCGACATTGATGATTGGTCGAAAGAAATCGACGATGCCCCAGGTACACATTCTTCCTGCATCTGTCCAGGTATATACTTTGGGTGTCATCTAAACAGTGTGTGCATGCATAGTATCCCTTGTTTGTTTGTCCTGAAAGGTTACTGAGAGCAGGCCAATCATTGATGGTTACAAATAGCAACGCATGTAGGTAAAATTCCTCCTGGTTGGCCTCATCCCACGCACATACACCTTGTCCATTCCACACCTGTTAAAGTTCTTCAACTAATGGCCTTAGGTACACATCAATGTCGTTGCCGAGTTGCTTAGGGCCTTGGATGAGTATTGGCATCATAATGAACTTCCGCTTCATGCACAGCCAAGGAGGAAGGTTATAGATACATAGAGTCACGGGCCAGGTGTTGTGATTGCTGCTCTGCTCCCCAAAAGGATTAATGCCATCCGTGCTTAAACCAAACCATACGTTCCTTGCATCACCTGCAAACTCCTCCCAGTACATTCTCTCAATTTTTCTCCACTCCGACCCATCAGTGGGTGCTCTCAACTTCCCGTCTTTCTTACGGTCCTCTGCGTGCCATCGCATCAACTTGGCATGCTCTTTGTTTCTGAACAGACGTTTCAACCGTGGTATTATAGGAGCATACCACATCACCTTGGCAGGAACCCTCTTCCTTGGACGCTCGCCATCAACATCACCAGGGTCATCTCATCTGATCTTATACTGCAAGGCACCGCATACCGGGCATGCGTTCAAATGCTCGTATGCACCGCGGTACAGGATGCAGTCATTAGGGCATGCATGTATCTTATGCACCTCCAATCCTAGAGGGCATACGACCTTCTTTGCTGCGTACGTACTGTCGGGCAATTCGTTATCCTTTGGAAGCTTCTTCTTCAATATTTTGAGTAGTTTCTCAAATCCTTTGTCAGGCACACCATTCTCTGCCTTCCACTGCAGCAATTCCAGTACGGTATCGAGCTTCGTGTTGCCATCTTCGCAATTGGGGTACAACCATTTTTTGTAATCCTCCAACATGCGATCAAACTTCAGCCTCTCCTTTTCACTTTTGCACTGTCTCCTTGCATCAACAATGAACCGGCGGAGATCATCGTCGTGCACAACATCGTCTGGTTCCTCTTGACCTTTAGCAGCTTCCCCCGTTGCAGCATCACCGTATTCCGGGGGCACATAGTTGTCATCGTCCTCTTCTTCTTTGTTGTCTTCCATCATAACCCCTATTTCTCCGTGCTTGGTACACACATTATAGTGTGGCATGAAACCCTTATAAAGCAAGTGGGTGTGAAGGGTTTTCGAGTCGGAGTAAGACCTCGTATTCCCACGGATAGTGAATGGACATCACATAAAACCATTATGCTTGTTTTCCTTAGCCACTTCGAGAAAATTATACACGCCATTAATGTACTCGGAGGTGCGTCTGTCACCGTACATCCATTGCTGGTTCATCTGCTTGCATTTATATATAATTAAGTGTGTCGAAAACCATTACAAAACATCATGGATAGATAAGTGATCAAATTAATATAAGTTCATCATCACATTATATTCAAAATACATGCATAGCTCACCACGGTGGTGCCGGCGACGAGATCGGCACGGGCAATCGACGGTGGTGAAGACGGGGACGGGACGTGACGGACCGCTCAACCTAGCCAAATCTCGGAGAAAATGGAGCTTCGAGTTCGAGCTTCGAGAGGAGAAAGCTTAACAAGTGTGGCTCGGGCATTTCATCAAACACCTCATGTGCATATATGGGAGGTGAGCTAGAGCACCAAACAAAGCTCTCCCCTCGCCGGCCAGAAAAAACAGAGTAGTGTGGGCTCGCCGGCGATGGGGTATATATATAAGCAACCAATTGGTCCCGGTTCGTTAGTGGAACCGGGATAGAAGGTGTGCCTTTAGTCCCAGTTTCAGTCACGAACCGGGACCAATTGGTGTGGGCCAGGAGCGAGGCCTGTTGGTCCCGGTTCATGTCTGGAACCGGGACAAATGGGTCCAGACCAACCGGGACAGATGCCCCACGAGGCCCGGCCGGCCCCCTGGGCGCAAGAACCGGGACGTATGCCCACATGGGTCCCGGTTCGTGAGTGAACCGGGACTAATGGGCTGGCCAGGCCCGAACCAAAGCCATGTTTTCTACTAGTGTTGGTCTCTCCAACAATCTGCAACCTCAAGGTCACAAAGATGTTGGTTGACGACGGGGTTGGGTTGAATCTGATATCCCCAACGGTCATCGACAAACTATAGATATCAGATGAAGAGTTCAAGGCCACTAGCATGTTTGAAGGAATCAACCCCGGTAAGAGTCGTCCTAAGGGAAAGATCACGCTGTCGGTGACGTTCGGGGGGAGGAGTTGAACTACCGGACTGTGAAGATTGTTTTTGATGTGGTTGATCTCCCCTTGCCATACAACGGGATCCTTGGTCGTCCAGCTCTGGCAAAGTTCATGGCGGCATCTCACTATGCCTACAATATCCTGAAGATGCCAGGGCCAATGGGTGTCATCTCCATCCCATCAGACAAGAAATACGCAGTCATCTGTGTGGATAAGATGTATCGGGACGCAGTTGCGGCAGAGCCCATGGAGGTCAAGGTTCCCGCTAGGGAAAGCAAGAGGAAGGCGAAGGCTAGTGTGGACCCCGACATGGAGTCCAGGAAGTGTACCTCTTTGGAGTACGCTGCGCTCGTCGACGACTTGCTGGAGAGTTCCAACAGCAAGAGATCCAAGGCTACGGCGCCTGTTGTGAAGAAGGTCCCGACATGACTGGCTGGCGTTGACGGTACCTTTACCATCAGTGTCACCCTCAACGAAAAATAGGAAAGTGCGCTTGTTGCCTTCCTGTGGGCGAATGTTGATGTGTTTGCATGGAAACCATCTGACATCCCCGGTGTTCCTAGAGAGGTAATCGAGCACCACCTTGTTGTCTGCCCACATGCCAGGCCCATCAAGCAGAAGGTCCGGAAGCAAGCATTGGAACGGTAGCAGTTCGTTGCTGAGGAGATCAAGAGACTTGAGGCAGCTGGTCTAGTCAGAGGAGTGTTACACCCAACGTGGTTGGCTAATCCAGTGGTAGTGCGCAAGGCTAATGGGAAATGGAGACTTTGCATTGATTTTACAGATCTAAACAAGGCATGCCCAAAGGACCCATTCCCCTTGCCGCGCATCGATCGGATTGTGGATTCAATGTCCGAATGTGACCTGCTTTCCTTCCTGGATGCCTACTCTGGATACCAATAGATCTTCATGTCAAAGGAGGACAAGGAGAATACAGCATTCATTACCCCGTGCGGCACATATTGCTTCGCGCGGATGCCTTTCGAGTTGTAGAGCGCTGGATCCACTTTCGTAAGAGCAGTGCCTATTAGATTTGAGCCACAGTTGCATAGCAATATTAAAGCTTACATGGATCATATAGTGGTGAAAACCAGGGACGGGTCTACTCTCGTTCGGGACTCGGAAGAGACCTTTGCAAACCTGCACAAGCTCAACTTGATGTTGAATGTAGAGTAGTGTGTGTTTGGCGTCCCTTCTGGCAAGCTACTTGGTTTCTTTGTGTCCCACCGGGGGATAGAGTCCAATCCCTATGAGATGAAGGCCATTGAGCAGATTCAGGCACCCAAGACATTTAAGGTTGTGAGGACGTTTGACTGGATGTGTTACCATGTTGAGCAGGTTCATTTCCAAGTCCGCTGAGCGCGCCTTGTCGTTCTTCAAAATCCTGAAGAAGGCAGGGCCCATGGAGTGGACCCCAGAGGCAGATGATGCACTACAAGAATTGAAGGCCTACCCCTCTTCTGTTCCCACCTTGGTCGCTCCAAAACCACAAGAGTTGTTGCTGCTATACTTAGCGGCAACCAATCAAGTGGTTAGTGCGGCGTTAGTGGCGTAGTGAGAGGTAGATTACACGGCAGCAGCCACCACAGCCCCCTCTGTGAAGGAAAGTGAACCCATCTCGGCAGGGTCAGAGGCGGTTCAGGATAAGGAAGAGCATAGCAGCAGAGACAACTCCATGGTCGTGGCAAGGAAGAAAGTGGTGCAGCGCCCAGTATACTTCATCAGCTCCTTGCTGCAGGGGGCTAGATAGAGGTACTCTGGAGTGCAAAAGTTGATCTTTGGCATCGTCATGGCCTCAAGGAAACTGCGCTACTACTTCCAAGCCCACGAGATCACAGTTGTCACCCGCTTCCCTTTGCGATGTATACTCCGGAACCCTGAAGCCACTTCAGAAGTGTGGAATGGGCCTTGGAGCTGTCCAGATTTTGTTAGAAGTTTGAGAGCAGAACAACTATCCAAAGTAGATCACTAGCGGAGTTCATCACAGAGTGGACGCCAACTCCTGGTGCAGAGGTATTAGAGATAGTTATCCCCGGCAAAGAAGCACCCCAAGACTGGATTATGTACTTCGATGGTGCCTTCTCCATACAAGGTGCAGGGGCTGGCATGCTTCTGGTTTCTCCTACCGGGGAGCACCTCAATTACGTCATCCAAATGCATTTTCCTCGGGAGGAGGCCACCAACAACACTGCGGAGTATGAGGGACTTCTTGCCAAGCTCAGGATTGCCATCGAACTTGGAATCAAGAGACTAATCATTTGAGGAGATACGTAGCTGGTGGTGAGACAAGTGAACAAGGATTACCAAAGCCCATTGATGGATGCATACATCTAGGAAGTCAGGAAGATGGAGGAGCGCTTTGACGGGTTGCAAACAGAGCATGTACCCCGTGCGGAAAACAGCATAACTGATCACCTGTCAAAGTGTGCTACGCAGAAACTCCCTATGGAACCAGGGACTTATGTTCTCCATCTGAATCAACCCTCCGTATCCCCGACAGCAATGGCCCGGAAGAGGAGGAAACTAGACTCTGTCAAGCCTCGCCCGGTAGAGTTTTCCGAAACCCCCGACATGGTTCTTGCCGGAAACAACTCCCCTTTGATCGGCAAGCTACACCCTCCCGCCAAGGAACCAGTTTCTGCGGTCGAGGAGTGTGCTTCCGTGAATGAGGAGGTGCTGCTGATCCTCATTGCCGAGCCACATGCTCCAACTTGGGCACGACACAGTGTCCATTTCCTCCAAACTGGAGAACTTCCCAAAGAGCAAGAACTAGTTGAAAGAGTTGCCCGGAGGGCTAGTATGTACCAGTTCATCAATGACACACTATACACAAGGATGCCCAACGGTGTCAAATTGAAGTGCATTTGCCGGGAAGGTGGAAAGGAACTACTGGCAGAGATACACAAAGGAATGTGCGGCTCCCATATTGGATCGAGGGCTTTGGTTGGGAAGGCTTTCAAGTAAGACTTTTATTGGACCACCGCCCTCTGATGTTGCTTAAAGCTACGTTGGTATTTCCCCAAAGAGGAAGGGATGATGCAGCACAGCGGCGGTACGTATTTCCCTTAGATGTGAAACCAAGGTTATCGAACCAGTAGGAGAACCAAGCAACACAACGTACACATCACCTGCAGACAAATAACAACTTCTCGCAACCCGATGTGTTAAAGGGCTTTTCAATCCCTTTTGGGGTATGGCGCCTCAAGATAGGCAAAACGGACATAAGGAATTTGTAGTAGATTGGTAGATCGAAGCCAAATAAAACAAATGAGAATAAATTGCAGCAAGGTATTCTTGTATTTTTGGTTTAATAGATCTGAAAATAAAGGCAAGGAAAAAGTAGATCGCAAAGGCAAATATATTAGAGAGAAGACCCGGGGGCCATAGGTTTCACTAGTGGCTTCTCTCGAGAAAAATAACAAACGGTGGGTAAACAAATTACTGTTGGGCAATTGATAGAACCTCAAATAATTATGACGATATCCATGCAATGATCATTACATAACCATCACGTCCAAGATTAGTAGACCGACTCCTGCCTGCATCTACTACTATTACTCCACACATCGACCGCTATCCAGGATGCATCTAGTGTATTAAGTTCATAGAAAAACGGAGTAATGCATTAAGAACGATGACCTGATGTAGACATGATCCGTTTATCTATGGCGTTAGATATGGATCTCGTTGTTTTTTCCTTAGTGGCAACGATACATACGTGTCGGTTCCCTTTCTGCCACTTGGATCAAGCACCGTAAGATCGAACCCACTACCGGGCACCTCTTCCCATAGAAAGATAAATAGATCAAGTTGGCCAAACAAAACCCAAATATCAGAGAAGAAATACGAGGCTATAAGAGATCATGCATATAAGATATCAAAGAGACTAAAATAACTTTCATGGATATGAAAAGATAGATCTGATCATAAACTCAAAGTTCATCGGATCCCAACAATCACACCGCAAAAAGAGTTACATCAGATGGATCTCCAAGAGACCATTGTATTGAGAATCAAAAGAGAGAGAGGAAGCCATCTAGCTACTAACTACGAACCCATAGGTCTACAAGGAACTACACACGCATCATCGAAGAGGCACCAATGGAAGTGGTGAACCCCTCTGTGATGGTGTCTAGATTGGATCTGGTGGTTCTAGACTCTGCAGCGGCTGGATGAATATTTCGTCGACTCTCTTAGGGTTCCTGGAATATTGTTATATTTATAGAGCAAAGAGGCGGTGCGGGAGGCCACCGAGGTGGGCACAACCCACCTGGGCACGCCAGGGGGCTGGAGCGCCCTGGTGGGTTGTGCCCCCTCAGGGCACCCCCCAAGTGCTGCCTTGGCCCATCAGGTGTCTTCTGGCCCATAACAATTCGCCAAAAAGTTTCGGAGTGTTTGGGCTCCGTTTGATATTGATTTCATGTGATGTAAAAAACATGCAGAAAACAGCAACTGGCACTTGGCACTATGTCAATAGGTTAGTACCAAAAATGATATAAAATGACTATAAAATGATTGTAAAACATCCAAGAATCATAGTATAACAACACGGAAGAATCAAAATGTATAGATACGTTGGAGACGTATCAGCATCCCCAAGCTTAACTCCTGCTCGTCCTCGAGTAGGTAAGTGATAAATACAGAATTTTTGATGAGGAATGCTACTTATCATGTCATATCATATTATTTTCTTTATAACATGGACACTTGTAATTTTATATAGTTCAAAGCAATAGTCTAGTTTTGACATAATAATTTAGATACTCAAGCATATCAACAAGCAACCATGTCTTTCAAAATATCAATGATATAAGTTATCCCTAGCCCATTATGCTCAACCATTGACCCATTCATGAAACACATTCGTATATTAGTTACACCCAATGCTCAAGTACGATCATAGTGTTTCCTAGTTGGTTCTTTTAAGAGAAGATGAAGACTTAAATCCAAAAATAAAAATTGCATAAGTAAATGAAAGGCCCTTCATAGAGGGAAGTAGGGATTTGTAGAGGTGCCAGAGCTCAAAGCTAAAATTGAGAGATATTTTTTTGGGAGGTATGCTTTTCCCACCAACGAGAACGACTTGAGGTTCCCAACACTTTCCATGCTAGATATATCATAGGCGGCTCCCAAACAGAAAATAAAGTTTATTCCTTTTCCACCAAACTTTCACAAGCCATGGCTAGCCGAATCCACGGTTGCCTTCCATACCAACACTTTCCAAGGAATTTATTATTTGACAACATAAAGTAAATTTGTTTTTCATTTCGGGACTGGGCATCCCTAATACCTTTGCCTTACTCTCGTCCAATGACAAGTGAACAAACACTCATCGTGAGAATAACACATCTAGCATGGATAATATTGGCCACCCCTCACCGCATCGCGAGCGGTATGGGCACACAAAAGGGAAATTTATTTTGAAAATTAGAGATGACACATAAAAAATTGCTTAGAACGGCAAGGAAATACCGCATATAGGTAGGTATGGTGGACTCATGTCGCAAAACCGGGATAAAGGATTTTGGATGCACAAGTAGAGATCATACTTAGTGTAAAATGAAGGCTAGCAAAAGACTGGGAAGCGACCAACCATGAAACAAATAATCTCGTAAGCGAACATTGAGAATAACACCGAATAATGCACCACAAGTAGGATATAATTTCATTGCATAATTATTGACTTTCGTGCTTGCACAGGGAATCACAAACTTTAACACTAATATTCTTACTAGAGCACAATTACTCATCAACATAACTCACATATCACATCATCATGTCTCAAAACTATTACAAGGAATCAAGTTTATTTTGCCCAATGATCTTCATGAAAGTTTTTATTATATCCTTCTTGGATATCTATCACTTTGGGACAAATCTTCATGTGTTGCTTTTGATAAGCTCAAACAAATATAACTGAAGATCATGAGCATAATTTTTCTTTCTTTCTCTCAAAATAATATAAGTGAAGCAAGACATAATTTCTTCAAAAATACTAAGCACACCGTGCTCAAAAATATACAAGTGAAGCACTAGAGCAAGTCCATTGCTCATAAAAAATTAAATGAAGCTTAGAGAGCTATTCTAGCAAGTCATGGCACAATTTTGGCTCTCTCAAATAGGGGTTTAAAGCAAGGATTGATGCCTTAAAAAGCAAAATAAAACAAGCAAGGACTCATATCATACAAGACGCTCCAAGCAAAACACATATCATGTGACGAATAAAAATATAGTCTCGAGTAAAATACCGATAGTTGTTGGAAGAAAGCGGGGATGCCACTCGGGGGCATCCCTAAGCTTAGTTGGTTGCTCATTTTTGGATAATACCTTGGGATGCCGAGGCATCCCCAAGCTTAGGCTCTTCCATCCTTCCTTCATCCATCGTAAGATAACCCGAAACTTGAAAACTTCAGTCACACAAAACTTCAACAAAACCTTCGTGAGATCCGTCAGTATAAGAAAGCAAACCACTACTATAAGTGATGTGTCAAACCAATTCATATTTTGTTTTTTTATTATATCTACTGTATTCCAACTTTTCTATGGCAAAAACTCATCAAAGAAAACCATAGATCCATCAAAACAAGCACACAACACAAAGAAAATAGAATCTGACAAAAACAGAATAGTCTGTAGTAATCTAGAAGTTTCGAATACTTCTAGAACTCTAAAAATCTTGAAAAAACTATGGCCACGTGGGAAATTTGTATATTAATCTTCTGCAAAAATACCAACTAAAAATCACTTTTCTGTTAAAAATGAGAATTTTTCTCGTGAGCGCAAAAGTTCTGCCTTTTTCAGCAAGATCAAACAACTATCACCCAAGAATATCCTATCAGTTCTACTTGGAACAAACACTAACTGAAACACAAAAAACACAATCATACCAGTAGCATAATTGTGCTAACACTCAAGAAAAGAAAGCAAAAAGAAAAAATAAATTTGATTCATTCGGTTGCCTTCCAACAAGCGCAATCGTTTTACGCCCTTAGCTAGACATAATTCAAGGATCTAAGTTTTGTCATCTTTGTCCAACTCTTCAATCAAACACTTAGAATCCTTCAGTGATTTAGCATAAGGACCTTCAATGGCAATACTTCTCGGGGTAAATTTAAATATTTCATTCTTACAAAAAGGATCTCTTATCACTTCAAAAAAATCCGCATGGATGATAATCATCTTAAGGTCTCCCTTATCATTATCACTAGAAGTTGCACCGATGTTCCTAGATCTCCTACTCTTTACGGGAGTTTCCTCAATAATTTTAGTGGTGGTAAAAGCCGTTCTTAGATTATTAAAGATTTCTTCCAATTTATCGATCCAAGACGGACTTTCCTCTATTCCTTCATGGATTAAGGTACCCCTTTCTTTTAACAACTTAAAAATATCACCCGCTTTTGTCCCAAGATTAGTAGCAAAATTATGCATCTTTTTATGTAAGATTTCCATATGATCTTCGGTAAGCATTTTCTTTTCAATAGCATCTAGTCTTTCCATAACATGCTCAAGAGTCAAAATTGTTTCATCAACCATAAGAGGTGGTGAGCCCACTAAATTTCCCATAGCATTAAGAGCATCAAAAGGAGGACTCATTAGAAAATTTCCACCGGTAATCGTATCAAGGACGAATCTATACCAAGTGGTGATGCTAACATAAAAACGACGCAGAAGCAGAATGGTAGATTGCTTACGGATGGATCTATTATGAGAAATGCAAATTCTATACCAAGCATCTATTAAATGTTCTCACCCCCTTTGTTTAAAGTTGAGGACCTCGTCCTCGGGGGTGCAAGCAATAGAGGTGTTGACGCTCAAATGTGGCACAATCGTAAAAGTTGCTTTAAGCTATGTCAAGATTAATTCAAACTTATGATTGGAAGTCATCATGAGATGGCTTTCCGCGAGAAGATCAAGATGGATATGAAAGTGGTCTAAAACGGAGTTCGGATGCAAAAGTTATGACAAGTTCTGGGATGCTCATGGTGACACCGGATTAAAGAATGGCTTGAAACCCATTTAAGATGACTTCAAATGGAAAAGGTTTCAACATGGAAGTTGTACGTCTCATCGAAACGGATGATTTTGATATAAAAATCGTCTTATTATGAGGTCGTATGCAAATGTTAGAGCCAAAAATGTGCGGATGCATCTGGATGGCGAGACACTCCGGGGTTAATCATCCGGGTTTTGAAATTCTCTGGATTTCGCTGCTACAGACTTCGGAAAACAGCCGAAAACTCACTCAAGATGTCCTCTGATCAAACAACGTTCAACATGAAAGTTGTTCGCCTCGTCGAAATGGTCAAGATTGCTTTTGGGCTCGGTTCCATCCGAGGTTGTTTACTGCCCCAAAAGTTACCCGCAAATTGCAGCCAGGTTGTAAACCGAACAGTTTTGGAAAGTTCGGATTTCTAATTGTACTCGAACTAGGGTTTTGAACATTAATTCCAACCTTTCCTTGCACGGGAAGTCCATCCGCCTCTTATATACCTAAGGGGTGACGGCCGATTGAATGACACACAATCGATCAACTCAACTACCACTTTTTATCTTTTATCTTTTCTCCTTAGCCCTAGTTCTTCTTCTTCTCGTTCTTCGCTCATTCTTCGTTTGCAGGGTGGTGAGCCTCAAGGCCCTAGGGTCGGTCAGGCCGACCTGGGGCAGCCCATAGCCGCCGTGCGTCCAGACGGGGTCCTCCCGGGCGCTTGGGGTTTCGGGTCTACAAAAGTGCCCGCCAGATTGGTTGCGTACCGCGCTTCCGGACAGGTCTCCTTCGACGTGAGCTGTGGTGCATCACCCTCGACGTTGGAGGTCCATGGTGACATGTTCGTGTGCGAACACACTTTTGGCGACTCCACTGGGGACGAAGCTTTGAACGGTCTCCAGCCCGTTCTTGCTACGAAGAGATCGTCATCTAGGATTTGCAATCTACAAAGGTAATATGAATACCCAATTCCCTACTATATATGCAAATAATTCATATGGTGTTACTAGAACGTTCAATGAGTATGCTCTATCGGCCAGCCCTAGTTTGTTCAACCATGCATCTAATTACGTGCATAGGCCGATTCAAAATAATTTATATGCTTCAACTTCTTATGATACTAGTAACATGCACCATATGTATCACCATTCTCATGCATCGGCAACCCCACAAATCGTTATGCCGATGAACAACTTGGTGAGTTTGGTTAATAAATTTGAAACGCCTCATGTTAGAATTTCCAATGCCATGCAAGAAAGTGTTTCACCCTTTCATTCATCGGCAACTAATTTGCAATATACTAGTTCAACCATGCCGGCGGATGCAAGAATTGGCCATGCTACTACTAGCTATTCGGCCAGTTACTCTCAACCGTCATATGCTACACCTCATGTCAGTAATTTTTCAGCACCATAGACAACTGTAGATGTTCATAATTCGGCTTCACACCTTCCTAGTCATAGCCGAATAAATGTAAATTTTACACCAGCGGTTGTGCCCAATATTGTAGAAGATGAGGTAGTGGTGGCTGCATTGAAGAGTTTATCCCAAAATAAGAGGATTAGTGCTCTTTGTCTTGAACAACATGAAAAGAGGCTATTTCCTGATTATAATGCAATAAAAGCTAGAGTTTTGCGAGAAGATGAATCTTTGTCAATTGATAAAATTGGCGAGCAAAGATATGGTTTTACAACAATGCATGTGCCTTCGCCTAGTACTACATCATATTATGTACCCCCTACACAATTGCAAAATTTCAGCAACACCCATGTGCCATTGCCGAAAGAATCTAAAAGCATTGGGGGCAATCGTATCCGGAGTG
>LR738714.1:159801952-159974559 GCA_902687465.1 Secale cereale | reverse complement strand
GGCTTCACACCTTCCTAGTCATAGCCGAATAAATGTAAATTTTACACCAGCGGTTGTGCCCAATATTGTAGAAGATGAGGTAGTGGTGGCTGCATTGAAGAGTTTATCCCAAAATAAGAGGATTAGTGCTCTTTGTCTTGAACAACATGAAAAGAGGCTATTTCCTGATTATAATGCAATAAAAGCTAGAGATTTGCGAGAAGATGAATCTTTGTCAATTGATAAAATTGGCGAGCAAAGATATGGTTTTACAACAATGCATGTGCCTTCGCCTAGTACTACATCATATTATGTACCCCCTACACAATTGCAAAATTTCAGCAACACCCATGTGCCATTGCCGAAAGAATCTAAAAGCATTGGGGGCAATCGTATCCGGAGTGGGCTAAAATTGAGAAAAAGATTAAAGACAATTTTTCTGCTCACCGCCAGAAACAAAAAGAAACAGAATTGGCTCAAGCAAAAGAAGCAATGCCAATTGGTAGAACCGGTGAAGAGAATGATGATTTAAAAACTAAAAGTGCTTCGGTTGAAAAAGCCGAATCTGGTAGTATACATTTCAAATCCATCAAATCCAACGAGGCAAGCATCACTGAGAAAGGGCATGGCAAGCATAGGAAAATAGCGGTGCTTGATTTTTCCAAAGTTAATGGGACCTAATTCCTGCCCTATGAGTTCCATGCCGTACAAATTGACAAGCCTCAAGAACAAGAGCAAGTAGCCGAATGAAGTTCGCTTGACAAGGATCTTCAAAGTAATGATGCACAGAATCAAGAAAAAGATGATGATAAGGCATTAGGGAGCCATCCAAAGATGGAGCAAGATATTGTTCAAGTCACACCACCATCATGCTCTCCCAACATATTTCAAGAGGTATGCGTAGCAAGTAATTTTCCTATTTTCATATTTGGTCGCAACTTCATAGTTGATGCATCTATTAGAACTATTCTCATAAGTAATTTTGAAAGACCAATGAAGAAGGGTAATTTGCTTGTTAGCAATGAAGTTGTTATTGAGCATATCGGTCAACCCATTGCGCCATTTATAAAGACCGATAGTGACTTATTGTTGCAGCCAAGGTTGTCCCTATTGCTTTATCTAAAGTTCATATCGAATTGGGTAGCTTTGCTTATTTATCACATGGCATGCATTTGGTCTCAATTGAGACATGTACGCTCTAACTATTTTCGTTTCAGAAATTTAAAGCCAAGATTAAATTATTTTGAGAAAACAGATGCTATTATGATATCTTATCGAAAGACATTGGATATAGAGAGAAAAACACATTGCATAGCCGAACGGGGAGATTCCAAATCTGAACCATTCGTTTGCTTACCTCTCAAGCCGTTCTCACAGCAAGACCGGCTAAACAATAAGAAGTATACCTTCAATTCAAGCATGTGTGATCAAATATTTGATTTGTTGCTGAAAAATAATTACATTAGAATTCTTGATCACCATCTCAAGTCATCAATCCAGGGACGAATGTATTGTAAGTTGCATGGTTCGTCCAAGCATAATTTTGAAGATTGCAACATGTTTCGTCAAATAGTTAAATCGGCCATTGAAAAAGTATGATTGAAGTTTGTTGAAACGCCAAGAGATGACCAATCTATTCTGATTGGTCCTGATGGCAAAAAGTTTTTGCATCGGCTGCTTCAAGCCAATCCATTTAAAGAGAAGGTAAAAACTGCAGGTGATGAGATCAAGGTTTCAAGTAAAGAAGTGGTTGAAGAGCATAATTAACATAATCTTGAGGGCGAGAATTCCATCGGAGCTACAATGGAGACGCCAAGGACTGGGGGGCAGCAAGCAAATCCAACGATCGATGAAAGCAAACCAAAAAAACAAAGGCCGAAGTAAGCGAAAGTGTAAGGGATCAAAAATCACCTTCGCTGAACTATTGGAAAAATATCAAAAGAAGAGTGAAGAGAAGAATGCTTATCGGCCAAATCATGCAAAGAATCCAAGATCACCCCCAAGGCGCAAGCATGAGGATCGGTATTGGCAAAGTGAGAATTTTAATGCAATGTATTCATATCATTATTTTGGTCCGCCAATACAAATGCCGTGGATGCCTCCCTATGCTCATATAGAATCATATCCATCATGGGACAGGTATGATACAAGGGCACATTCTCCATGTTATTTTTGACTATCTCACCAACATTATGCAGCTTCAAGAGGATTAACATTTGAACAATCATATGTTAATGACCATTTCAATCATAAGGAATTGGTTCAGAACTCAAGGAAGAAGAAAGAGGTGGTGAAGCAAGTTTACCGTGATAAAAGAGATGGTCGTTAGAGTGCAACTTCAGATTTGATCTCAAATGAAAAAGATCCAATTAAAGTGTTGGCATTGGCTACTAAAGGAAATAAGATGAAACAACCAATTATTGATAGTCAAAGTGCCAAATCTGAAGAAAAGAAGTTGAGGGTGCACAAGGTAAAACAAGAATTGCCATTACTTTAGAAAAAATCGCAGCCTGGGTGCCCACTCGGCTTATCATATTGGCAAAATAAGATATTACAAAAACTTAGTGCACAAGAACTTGAAGAAAGGAACATGGCATGGGTTCCCAAAGGAAGTGCTCAAAGTAAGAATTATGTGCAAGCTTCCATTACAAGAAAGTGCGGCAAAGGTGAAGAAGGAAAAGAGCGAAAACTATGAAGGACCAAGCCGAAGGTTTCAGCATCTTCGGTCTACACATTATCCATATTCTTCAACTATGCCATTAACGCCTATGCCATGGAATTCTTCATCAGGTATGATTGGTAACCCTCAATCGTCTTATTTTAATCCATGGATGCCATATAATTTCTTACATCATGAAAGGGTATTACCATGTCACTATACATTTGATTAGCTACAAGTTTGTTGCTGATCCAAAGGGCCAAAATAATTGATTTGTCATTTCATTTGTTTATTTCGGCTACATGTTCTTTGAATGATGTATACATGGTAATGGCCGATATTTATCTATCGTCCTAAGAGTATGTCAATGCATGGCCGGTGTAGTATTCTAGCATCCTCCTTAGTTTGATTGGAGATCGAGACAAGGTATGTGCTCATGGAAATTCATATGTATGCCTATATTATGATTGAATGGAGTTGAGACATCATTGAATATATGTTGCATAGACCAACTCATAGTTGCAGAATTGGCTAGTGGGCTTATACTTTGTTTGGATATGATTTGGCTTATGCATCTTTGAGATCTATAAGAGGTCAAATCATATCTGATTTTATTACTGAACATCGGATTAATGACATGCATAATATTGATGTTAGCCTTGTCTCTCTAGTACTATGGAGATTATGTTTTGATGGTTCAATTCTTAGCATTGGCCAAAGTGTTGGTGTTGTTTATATATCTCCTTATGGTACTATTTTTTGAAGCCTCATGCCGCTTAGAACATTTTTATGCATGATTAATCAAAGCCGGATATGCATTGTTATTCGGATTGACTTTTTTCCTTGCTATAGGTGCTATACATATTGAGGATTTCGGTGATTCGTTATGAGTAGTGCAACAAATATTCAAGGGTTATCAATGTTTTGACGAATCACTTATAGTTTATCTTGGTGTATGTTTAGATGCAAAATTTACCTTGGGTTGCATTAAAATTGTTCATATATTTAGACATGACAATTCAAAAGAGTTGGCACAACAAGCATCCAGCTATTATGTTAATAATTATGTATTGCATTTCTCTCAATAGCCGATGCTTAGTCTCGTCAACATAGGTAAGGCCGAACCTAAGTCAACAGCTTCGGCCACTAATGAAATTTTTACGCAGGCGAAAGTAAGGATGGGATAAAGCTTATTGTTCATTATCTACAAAATCCTAGAAAAAGGGTGAACAATATGGTTCGGAGGATGACCTTGAGATACATATCTATGGGACTTTACCATCGGATTGTTAATGAAGTTAAGAAGGTTTCGCCCAAGTTTGCATCAAGGATTCAAAAAAAATGATGGCCGATATATAATTATCGCCCTAAGCATATAAATGGCCGATGGAGTGTTGACATCGTCCTTAGAACAAACATGGTACAAGTTATTTTTCGGCATGCTAGCTTTGTCGAAAAATAGGGGGGGCATGTGTTGACGCTCAAAAATGGCACAATCATAAAAGTTGCTTTAAGCTATGTCAAGATTATTTCAAACTTATGATTGGAAGTCACCATGAGATGGCTTTCCTTGAGAAGATCAAGACAGATATGAAAGTGGTCTAAAACGGAGTCCGGATGCAAAAGTTAAGACAAGTTCAGGGCTGCCCATGGTGACACCAGATTAATGAATGGCTTGAAACGCATTTAAGATGACTTCAAATGGAAAAAGTTTCAACATGGAAGTTGTGCGTATCGTCGAAACGGATGATTTTGATATAAAAGTCGTCTTAATCCAAGGTTGTATGCAAAAGTTACAGCCAAAAATGCGCGACTACATCTGGATGGCCAGACACTCCGGGGTTAATCATCCGTGTTTTGAAATTCTCTGGATTTCGCTGCTGGAGACTTCGGAAAACTGCCGAAAACCCACTCAAGATGTCCTATGATCAAAAAACATTCAACATGATAGTTGTTCGTCTCGTCAAAATGGTCAAGATTGCTTTTGGGCTCGTTTCCATCCGAGATTTTTTACTGCCCTAAAAGTTACCCGCAAGTTGCAGCCAGGTTGTAAACCAAATAGTTTTGGAAAGTTCGGATTCCTAATTGGACTCAAACTAGGGTTTTGAACGTGAATTCCAACCTTTCCTTACACGAAAAGTCCATCCGCCTCTTATATACCTAAGGGGTGATGGCTGATTGAACAACACACAATCGATCAATTCATCTACCACTTTTTATCTTTTATCTTTTCTCCTTAACCCTCGTTCTTCTTGTTCTCGTTCTTCACTCGTTCTTCGTTTGCAGGGCGGCGAACCTCGAGGCCCTAGGGATGGTCAGGCCGACCTAGGGCAGCGCATAGCCGCCGTGCGTCCAGACGGGGTCCCCCCGGGCGCGTGGGGTTTCGGGTCTACAAAAGTGCCCGCCGGATTTCTTGCGTACCGCACTTCCAGACGGGTCTCCTTCGACGTGACCTGCGGTGCATCTCCCTCGATGTTGGAGGTACACAGTGACGTGTTTGTGTGCAAACAAGAGGAAGTACAATCCATGATGAAAACGGCAAACAAGATTGCACACAAAAACAGATCCGGCAAGAGAAATGGCGAACGAAAAAGAGAGGCGAATAAAACGGCAAATATTGGTGAAGTGGTGGAGATGAAAACGAGAGTCAATTTGAAAATAATGTAAATTGCGAGGAGATGAGATTTGTGATTAGGAACCAGGTATATGTTGAAGGTGCTCCCCGGCAACGGCGCCAGAAATTCCTTTTGATGTCGCTTAAAGCTACGTCAGTATTTCCCCAAAGAGGAAGGGATGATGCAGCACAACGGCGGTAGGTATTTCCCTCAGATTTGAAAGCAAGGTTATCGAACCAGTAGGAGAACCAAGCAACACAACGTAAACAGCACCTGCACACAAATAACAACTTCTCGCAACCCGACGTGTTAAAGGGGTTGTCAATCCCTTTCGGGGTACGGCGCCTCAAGATAGGCAAAACGGACGTAAGGAATTTGTAGTAGATTGGTAGATCGAACGCCAAATAAAAAAATAAGAATAAATTGCAGCAAGGTATTTTTTTATTTTTGGTTTAATAGATCTGAAAATAAATGCAAGGAAAAAGTAGATCGCAAAGGCAAATGTATGAGAAAAAAGACCCGGGGGTCGTAGGTTTCACTAGTGGCTTCTCTCAAGAAAAAGAGCAAATGGTAGGTAAACAAATTACTGTTGGGCAATTGATAGAACCTCAAGTAATTATGACGATATCCAGGCAATGATCATTACATAGGAATCACGTCCAAGATTAGTAGACTGACTCCTGCCTGCATCTACTACTATTACTCCACACATCGACCGCCATTCGGCATGCATCTGGTGTATTAAGTTCATGGAAAAACTGAGTAATGCAATAGGAACGATGACATGATGTAGACAAGATCCGTTTATCTATGGCGTTAGATATGGATCTCGTTGTTTTATTCTTAGTGGCAACGATACATACGTGTCGGTTCCCTTTCTGTCACTAGGATCAAGCACCGTAAGATCGAACCCACTACCGGGCACATCTTCCCATTGCAAGATAAATAGATCAAGTTGGCCAAACAAAACCCAAATATCGGAGAAGAAATACGAGGCTATAAGAGATCATGCATATAAGAGATCAAAGAGACTCAAATAACTTTCATGGATATAAAAAAATAGATCTGATCATAAACTCAAAGTTCATTGGATCCCAACAAACACACCACAAACAGAGTTACATCATATGGATCTCCAAGAGACCATTGTATTGAGAATCAAAAAAGAAAGATGAATCCATCTAGCTACTAACTACGGACCCGTAGGTCTACAAGGAACTACTCACGCATCATCGGAGAGGCACCAATGTAAGTGGTGAACCCCTCCGTGATGGTGTCTAGATTGGATCTGGTGGTACTGGACTCTGCGGTGGCTAGATGAATATTTCGTTGACTCCCTTAGGGTTTTTGGAATATTGTGGTATTTATAGAGCAAAGAGGTGGTGTGTGTCGGGTGTCAAAACTGACGGATCTCGGGTAGGGGGTCCCGAACTATGTGCCTGAGGATCGATGGTAACTGGAGTCTGGGGACACGATGTTTACCCAGGTTCAGGCCCTCTCGATTGAGGTAAAACACTACTTCCTGCTATATTACTATGGATGAATATGAATACAAGGTTTGATCTACCACGAGATCGTATTGGCTCAACCCGAAAGTCTAGCCTATGAGGATTTGAGATTCTTCGTTAGCCTCTACGGACTAAACCCTCCGGTTTATATACACACTGGAAGGGCCTAGTGTTTGTAAATACCATCTTGCAGAGGAAAGAAAGATTACACCGAACCTAAAACTTGCCATTATACAAACACAGGAGTCCTATCCGGATACGAGAGATGATATTCTACTATGATCTTCAATGCCCACCAGTCCAGCCCACCAAGAGTTATATGGCCTCTTGAGGACCCCTCTATCCAGGACTCCCTCAGTAGCCCCTGAACCGGACTTCGATGACGATGAGTTCGGCTTCCGTATTGTCTTCGGCATTGCAAGGCGGGTTCCTTCTTCCGAATATATCTTTTGCAAAAAGGTGTATTGTGTTCGGCTCTGCAAGGTCAGTACAACCCTTAGCCTCGAGGGCAAGGCTCTTAAAAGAAAATGAATAGTGTGTCTCTACTGACAACTTTTTGGTGAAGCATCGCGTCTATCCCACTAACATATCAAACCGTTTTATTTGGTCCTAGTTTTGCATTTCGAGGTACATCCTCATTGACACGTCTTATCAGAATAGAGATCATGCCCGCTTATTGTGGGATCCTTATCAATATGACGTGAGCACCCACGACGTGCACTACGCACAACCACTTTGGAAACCGGCGAGGTTTATGGCTAAAGTGGGGGGACGTTCTGTATTCACAGTGCTATAAAAGGATACCAATGCCTTTCATCAGCCCTACGCTCTCCTCAAGCTCGAGCTCTCCTACTTCCCTATCCCCAGCGTCCTCATCTCTTGTGCCCACCTCTCTTCGTCCCTCAACCACCACTTCCTTCCCAGCAATGGTTGGATCTGGCGCCAGAGGCAAGTGGGAGGCCTCCACGGTGACTGAAAAACCCATGGAGGATCTCAAGAGCGCGGGCTATCTCACCGCCGATATCGCGCACCGTGTCCCCGCCAAGGGTCGGGAGATTCCCCTTCCAGAGGCGGGTGAGAGAGTAGTGTTCACTTCGCATTTTGTTAGGGGGATAGGGTTTCCACTCCACCCCTTTGTTCGGGGTCTGTTGTTCTTCTACAGGCTAGATTTCCATGATCTAGCCCCGAAATCAATCCTTCACATATCCGCTTTCATAGTGGTATGTGAAGCTTTCCTCCGCATCCCTCCACACTTCGGCCTATGGCTTAGAACCTTCAACGTGAAGCCGAAGGTGGTGGATGGGCAGCACGCGGAGTGCGGGGGTGCTATGATTAGCAAGCTCCCGAATACGACTTGGCCCAAAGGGTCATTCGTAGAGACGAATAAGGTCTGGCAGCAGGAGCGGTTCTACATCATCGAACCCCGCGACGCCAAATGGGTGGCGGAGCTTGCTTTCCGATCCGGACCCCTAGAGAGGTTGACCTGCTGGACCAAAAAGGGCCTAGACTAGGGGTCTCAAACTGAGGTGACAAGACTCTAGGGTCGTGTGTCCGGCATGATCTCCAAGGGGCACCAGCTCTCGTCTGTGGTCCAGGTTATGCTGGCCCCTCTTATTCTCCCTTGCCAAAGCCGGGACTCCTCCCTATGGGAGTTCGATCTGGCAGGAGATAAGCCGCTAAAGCATCTATTTGGCTTTACGCACAAAGAGATATGGAAGCATCTCCTCAAGAGGCAGAAGGAGTGGCCGGCGGAAATCGAGGACGCGGGCTTTAGCATCGCGCTCTCTGCCCCAGAGGTGATAGAAAATTTCACCGAACATATATCTCTTCCCTTGTTTAATGATAACAGGAATTGGAGTTTTTGCGTGATATACAAGGCTGGACGAAGAAGGCAACCCGGATCAAGTGTCCGGCGCCTTTGCCCGAAGACCCAGAATCTCCTCAACTGACAGCGATGCTGGTCCCGGCGCCGTACAAGCCGCCGGTCAAGAAGCCCAAGAAGAAGGGCAAAGGGGCCGGAAACAGCCCCCGCTCCGCGGACAAGAAGTCCAAGGAGATCAACATCCTCTCCTTTGACGAGGTGGAGGAAGATGACCAAGAGGAGGAAGAAGAAGAAGAAGAAGAGCCCCCTGCACAAGGCAGGGGGACGAAGAGGGGGGCCACTGCTGACGCGGGCACGGCCACACCCCGGAGGAAACTAAACCTTGATGCTAGTTCGGATTCATCCGAACATATCTTATTGGTGAAGCCGAGGGAGAATCCCCTGCCCGAATCATCCGGATTAACAATTGCACCTTTATTTGTTTAGCATTTACTTAGTATTTCTCACCTGCTGACCTATAGCCCTCCCGGTGGACACCCTGATGCCTCCTCGTCGGAGGGGAACTCTCTAGTGCCCGGAGAGACGAAGAGTGACTCGCCGGTCCGAGCTCCATCGCCCATGATCGGCAGGGACACCGAAGTGTCCTCCCAGCAGGTGTCCTTCGCCCAAGGAGATGAGGGCGGGGCAGGTGATGGGGCGACCGGGGGTAATACCTCGGCCGCCGCTGACCATGGGGAAACAACCCCCATGGAAACTGGAGACGGGGGGCCGAACAATCTGGGGCCCTCCCAAACATTGACCCGGAACATAGTGTGGCTCCGGGGTCCGAAGACCAGACCCCCCAGGCGAGCGTGGACACGACGGCGCCCGGAGTTAATCCGGAAGCGCTGGACTCTATGGAGGGGGCACTGTAAAGTGCTTCCATCATGGAGGAGCACCACACCGTGATGGGTGTGGTGATGAAGAAGATTCAGTCCGTCAAGGGCGGACTAAATGAAGCCTTCAACAACCTGTTAATGGGCTTTGAGGTAAGCAATGTAATGTTCTTTATAGAACTTTGTTTGTTTTAACTACACATATATAACCAGTAGCCCCTGATGCTTTGTGTGATTCTAGAGAAAATTGAACGAAGTATCCATAGTATAGCATACTTACGGAGATGAACTGTTGTGCAGGCTTCACTAGTTCAGGCAACTACGCGAGATGCGGAGGTTGCCAAACTAAACCGAAAGCTCTTGTTGGCCAACTCGGACCTCGACCGCATCAATCAGCATTTAGATGAAACGCAGGGTATGCGGATTTTAAGATGTCAATAAAACTAATTAAGATTGATTGAGTATGTTTATAAACTCGGATACGGTATTCTGTATTATACAGTTGGCACAACTGAGCTCGAGGCCCTCAAGGGCGAGGTTGCCAAGGCCAAGAAGGAGTCCGAGGCAAACAAGGTACCCGCTGACAAAGCAGCTGCCGATTTAGAGGCCGAAAAGGCTGAGTGTGAGAAGCAACGGGCTCGGGTGTCTGAAGTCGAGGTCGAGCTCAACGATGCCATTCTCAAATGTGAGGCGTTGGAGAAGAAGGCTTCGGAACAGGCATCCGAGCTTACTGCGGCAGTGAAGACTGCCCAGGATGCGCGAGGCGAGGCACACAGCGCCTGTGAGGAAATCAAGCAGGCGTGACAGATAGCATCTAGTAAGACATTTCTCTTACAGAGCATCTTCGGAGGGCAGAAGTATCTTGGGCTGACATGGTTGTGGAGTTCTCCAGGCGTGTTTGCTGATCTTCCGAGGAGCAGCGCTGATGCTGCCCAGTACTTCCGAGCCCAGGAGGGGAACGACACGGGGAAGTTGTTTTGGTCGCAATTCTATGCGCCAAAACATTTGGTGCCCCTCAACGACCAGATGAAGCAGCTGGTCGAGCTGCACAACATGGCGGGTTCGGCCATGAAGGACTTCATAGTCTGGCTATGGCCCGCTGATCTAATCCCAAGTAGCTACTTCGGATTGGTGAAGCGGCTCATCGAGGCGAGTCCGCGGGTCGACGCATTGACGCGTTTGTCCTGCATAGAAGGTGCTCGAATGGCCTTTGCTCGTGTGAAAGTGCACTGGGCAAAGATGAATGCGGGGCACATTGCCACTGCTGGTCCACCCGTCGGCAAGGAGCACCGCAAGCCGGAGAAGTACTTCAAGGACGTCATCGAAGGCGCCCGCCTTGTGGAAGGCCAGTGCTCGATGGACATTATCTTCGAGTAATTGTATCCAGATGTAAAGACTTAGGCTTATGAATCCGATGTATATGACTTTTGCGCTATTATAATATAAGCATCTTTTACCTCATGTGTGACTGTTTATTTAAATCTGAAAGTTTTCAGTCGTCGGCTTCAGCCCCCATGTACATAGTACTGGGGTGTTCGGTCATATGCATGTACACTCTTTATCCAACATCTTGGTCCGTATAGGAGGTGTATGCGGAACGAACCAGGCAATCAGACTATGCGGCGTTATTTTTTTCACTTAGTCGTAGGAGCTTGACATGTGGGGCTAGGTACTAGCCCCTGGTGCGGATATGATATTCCTCACTTAAGGTATCCAAGTGCACCTGGTTGGACGAAAAAACCAAACCTTCGTATAACACGGGGTAGATCTCTATCGATCGTAGTATAAAACTAAGTCACCGGATTGCAGACCAGGTTCTCGCCTATCATGATGGTCAGTTTTCGGCTTTCTCTACTGAAGTACTTGACCGGACGAGCTAGAAGTACAATCGCAGTAGTTCTCCCTTTACACCCTAGCCGAACAATCGGGAACGTAGGGGTAAGCACAGGAGCCGGGCAACCCAACTATTGAACCAAGACATGATTCGAAATTGATGCATATAAGGCAAACATCCAGGACGCCGAACAGTCCATATAGGCGTTCGGTCTTTTTGACATATATCGGGCTGAATACAGCCCCTGGTAATGGACCCTTATTGACAAGGCACATGTGGCAATCTGACGTGGGTAGAGAACGTTTATGGTGAGCAAATAAAACTCCGAACATAATGCGAATCAAGCTGCTCTATTAATATCCCTTTATAGTACGGTGAGCCGTAAGCTTACAGATAATGCTGATAACTTTCTTGGACATTTTACATGCCAGAAAAGTATATAATAAGAAAGAGAAAAAAGGTTTACGCAGGGTCTTAATCTAAAACGAAACCTTAGTGTGGGTCCCTACTGCACGTTTGCGCTGTTTCCTCTTCTGTAATATGTCCTTGAAGGGGGGAGTATGATGGCCGTCTGTAAAAAAACCTAGAAAAGAAAAAGAAATCTAGTGTGTCCATGACAAGACTGGTTCGTTCAATGAACCTCGAAGGATAAGTTTAGAGTCTGAATAGGGTCAAGCCGAACTATGGACTATATGAAGTGTGCCCACAGCGCCGCCCAAGGGATTTTTAAGGCATAATTATGCACTCGAGGTACATGTGCTATCACCTTATGGGGCAGTCGATGGGGGCGTAGCTGCTAATCTAGCTCAGATTCATCTGAGCTATCGCACTGAGGCATGTGCCGGCACAATTAGTTATGTCCGCGACTGACAAATTATCTGGCATAAATAGGCCGTTTTGGACTTCGACTGCTAAGGCCGCAGTGTCCTCCTCCGTACGGAGAGAGCGCTCCATATTTCCATTAACCATCACGGCGCCACATGGTCCAGGTATTTTAAGCTTTAGATAATCATAATGCAGGACTGCATTAAAGCGGGCGAAGGCCCTTCTGCCGAGTAGAGCGTGATAGCCACTTCGGAATGGAGCTATGTCGAAGATTAACTCTTCGCTTCAAAAGTTGTCAGGAGAGCCGAATACGACCTCCAATGTTAAAGAGCCCATGCAGCAGGCTTCTATGTCCGGTATTACTCCTTTGAAGGTCGTGCTGCTTGGCTTGATTCTTGATGGGTGTATCCCCATCTTGCGGACAGTGTCCTGATATATCAGATTAAGACTGCTGCTGCCGTCCATGAGGACTCGGGTGAGATGGTATCAATCGATTATTGGGTCGAGCACTAGGGCAGCCGAACCCCCATGACGAATACTAGTCGGATGATCCCTGCAATCAAAAGTTATCGGACATGCCGACCATGGGTTGAATTTGGGGGCAACAGGCTCAACGGCGTAGACATCTCGGAGTGCGCTCTTGTGCTCCCTTTTTGGGATATGAGTGGCATATATCATGTTCACTGTTTTGACCTCCGGTGAAAATTCATTCTGCCCCCTATATTCGGCTGGCGAGGTTCGTCCTCGTCTTTGCTCTGAGGCTCCTTCCCCTTGTGTTCGGCATTGAGTTTGTCAGCCTACTTGAAGACCCAACAATTATGATTGGTATGGTTTGCAGGTTTCTCTAGGGTGCCATGTATTTGGCAGGGCCTATCTAATATTTTGTCCAGACTAGATGGACAATCTCTGTTGCCATTAAATGGCATCTTCCATTGACCGGGTCTGGAGCCGCTGAATCCAGCGTTTACCGTTGTATCATCTGGGCTTCCAGCATTGTTTCGACGTTTGTTTTTGTTACGTCATGGCTTTCCATTGCCATCCCTAGCTTCATATGTTCCAGGGTCGCTGGTGCTGCTACGAGCCAACCAGCTATCCTCACCCGCGCAGAAGCGGGTCATGAGTGTAGTTAAGGCTGCCATTGTCCTCGGCTTTTCCTGTCTGAGGTGTCTGGCTAGCCATTCGTCCCGGACACTGTGCTTGAAGGCCGCTAAGGCTTCAACGTCCGGATAGTCGATGATTTGGTTCTTCTTAGTGAGAAACCAATTCTAAAGCTTGCGGGCTGACTCCCCGGGTTGTTGGATGATGTGACTTAGATTGTCAGCGTCTGGGGGCCGGACATAGGTCCCTTGAAAATTGGCCCGAAAAGAGTCCTCAAGTTCTTCCCAAATCCCAATGGAGTTCTTTGGGAGTCTGTTTAGCCAGTGCCGAGCTAGTCCTTTCAGCTTGAGGGGTAGATATTTAATGGCATAGAGATCATCTCCGCGAGCCATGTGTATGTGAGGATGAAATCCTATATCCAGACGGCAGGATCCGTCGTTCCATCGTACGCTTCAATGTTCACGGGTTTAAACCCTTCTGGAAAATCATGATCCAGCACCTCATCGGTGAAGCATAGAGGGTGTGCGGTGCCTATGTATTTTGCTATGTCATGGTGTATGTCCGATGGTTGTGATGTTCGGTATTGACCCCGAACTGGTATATGACCAGCGCGATTGGCTTGATAGCCGCCGTCCCGTGCGGGAGCTCGGTCCCTAGGTCCGTAGATAGACCTGGTCTTGCTAGCTTTTTTGTTCAGGTCCTCACGCAGATCGTGTTTCCGGACTTGAGTCGCGTCCTCCTTTCCTTTACGGGGTGGTGGTGCGGGCTTGTGTACGCCGTTGCTAGCAACTCTGTCCCATCCGCGAGGTCGTCGGTCTGGCTTATCGCTGGTGTTATTCTTCGGCAGTATGGGCACAGTGGCCTCGTCGTCGAATTCAGGCAGCAGTATACGCTTGGGATAGCCTTTGGTTTGGCGGTTGTGGCCATGTTTTTGTTCGGCGTCCAGCACCTCATGCCATCTATCATTGAGCGTGTCATGTGCGGCTCGAAGCTGTCTCTGCTGCATTTTTAGGCTCCTTGCGCTGGCAATAAGCCTTCGGTGGAAACACTTTTGTTCTGAGGGTTCTTCTGGGACGATGTATTTATCGTCGCCCAGCCTAACTTCTTCTTCGGAGATAGGTTAATTACTGTCTTCGGCATCGCTGTCGTCAGACGGCGGCTTTGGACTCTGTTCGCCGTCCTCTCGCTCCTCCTGCTACATCGCTGGGTCTACGGGGTCTTCGGCTTGTTCCGCAAAATCAATGTCGTTAGTGACAGTGTTGCTATCTTTTCCTTTATGGGATTTGGTTCGGCGCTTTGGACGCCGACGTTTGGGAGGTTCTTCGACGGGCTTGTCCTCTAAGGGATTGTTTTCGCCGTCGCCCTCTGCCTCCTTAGGTATATCCACCATGTACACGTCGTATGAAGACGTAGTTGTCCACTCCCGGTTATGGGCCGGCTTTGATCTGGATCCGCTTCGGCTTCGAGGTCCATCCCTTCGAAGTCTTCGGAAGCATAGTCAAGTAGATCGGTTAGATCTTAGACCGTGGCTACCAAGTGGGTGGTGGGCGGGGAGCAAAATTCTCCATCAACTTCCAGTTCGAATCGGATACAATGCGGCTGTGTGTCCCCATCTAGGGAGAGGGATCTTAACGACTTTAGCGTGTCGCCAAAGGGTGAGTGCTAGAAGATATCTGCAGCACTGAATTCGGCGATAGACGCCTGATCTAGCTTGAAGGGCGCAGATGCGCGTGATTCGGAATTTGAGGCCGGAGTTAGGTCCGGGGTTTCGATAACACAGACCCCACTTATAGTTGGGTCCGTGTGCAGCTGCAACTCCGTGGAGTCTTCGGCTTTCATGGTGGGGTTGAGCTTCCTGTCCTTGGACGACGCGATTTGTTCCAGATCTAGGGCTAGAACTGTTGCAGGTGCTATTTCCTGATCCGATGACATAGATAGATCGTGTTCATTGTGATGGCAGAGAGAGGTTGCCGCGGGCTCGAATCCGTCGAAGATCAAGTCTCCGCGGATATCAGCAACGTAGTTTAAGCTTACGAATCTGACTTGATGGCCAGGGGTGTAGCTCTCAATCTACTCGAGGTGGCCTTCAGTGTTGGCGCGAAGCGCGAAGCCGCCGAACACGAAGAGTTGTCCAGGAGGGAAGATTCCCTTAATGTTGTCGCTGTTGTTGATGACACGATCCATTAGTCCTTCGGTTGACGACATAGTGGAACTCTCAATGAAAGCACCAATGTTGGTGTCAAAACCGGTGGATCTCGGGTAGGGGGTCCCGAACTATGCATCTAAGGATCGATGGTAACAGGAGGCTGGGGACACGTTGTTTACCCAAGTTCAAGCCCTCTCGATCGAGGTAAAACCCTACTTCCTGCTATATTAATATGGATGAATATGAATACAAGAGTTGATCTACCACGAGATCGTATTGGCTAAACCCTAAAGTCTAGCCTATGAGGATTTGAGATTCTATGTTAGCCTCTACGGACTAAACCCTCCGGTTTATATACACACTGGAGGGGCCTAGGGTTTGTACATACCATCTTGCAGAGGAAGGAAAGATTACACCCAAACCTAAAACTTGCCATTATACAAACACAGGAGTCCTATCTGGATACGAGAGATGATCTTCAACTATGATCTTCACGGCCCACCAGTCCGGCCCACCAAGAGTTATATGGCCTCCCGATATCCAGGAATCCCTCAGTGCGGGAGGCCGCCCAGGTGGGCACAACCCACCTGGGCGCACCAGGGGGCCTGGCACACCCTGGTGGGTAGTGCCCCCCTCTGGGTACCCCCCCCCTAGGTGCTGCCTTGGCCCATCAGGTGTCTTCTGGCCCATAAAAAATCTCCAAAAAGTTTTGTGGTGTTTGGGCTTCGTTCGATATTGATTTACTGCGATGTAAAATACATGCAGAAAACAGCAACTGGCACTTGGCACTATGTCAATATGTTAGTACCAAAACATGATATAAAATGACTATAAAATGATTGTAAAACATCCAAGAATGATAATATAATAGCAAGGAACAATAAAAAATTATAGATACGTTGGAGACGTATCTGAAAGGATCGAGAAGAGGTGTCTAGAGGGGGGTGAATAGACTCCTAGCAAAGAAATGTGGCGGCTTTTAAATTAATTGATGTTGGATTGGATTTTTAGCAAATGTTTAAACATTCACAATACCTAACGAGCATGTATAACAAGAGTATATAGGTATTGGAAAGTAAAGAATGCAACATTGACTACTTGACCAAAAACAAAACCTAGCCTTTTCCCAGCAGATTTTGGCAACTTGCACAAGTCAAGCAATCAACCTACACATGCAATTCTAAGAGTATAGCAGCGGAAAGTAAAACAATTGCGTATGAAGGTAAAGGGGGAGTTTGGAGGGAGCAAACGCAAGTGTAGACACGGATGTTTTTGTCGTGGTTCCGATAGGTGGTGCTATCGTACATCCACGTTGATGGAGACTTCAACCCACGAAGGGTAACAGTTGCGCGAGTCCACGGAGGGCTCCACCCATGAAGGGTCCACGAAGAAGAAACCTTGTCTATCCGACCAAGGCCATCACCCATGAAGGACTTGCCTCACTAGGGTAGATCTTCATGAAGTAGGCGATCTTTTTGCCAGTACAAACTCCTTGGTTCAACTCCAAAATGTCGTCGGAGGCTCCCAAGTGACACCTAACCAATCTAGGAGACACCACTCTCCAAAAGGTAATAGACGGTGTGTTGATGATGAACTCCTTGCTCAAACGCTTCAAATGATAGTCTCCCCAACACTCAAACAGTTCCTCACAGATTTGGATATGGTGGAAGAATGATTTGAGTGGAAACCAACTTGGGGAAGGCTAGAGAACAAGATTCATATGGTAGGAATGGAATATCTTAATCTCAACACTTGAGTAGGTGGTTCTCTTCTCAGAACATGTATGATGGAAGTGTAGGTATGTTTTGATGGCTCTCTCTTCGAATGAAGAGTGGATGGAGGGGTACATATAGCCTCCACAAAAAATCTAACCGTTACACAAAATTTACCAAACTCGGTGGGGCCGATTCAGAGAACTCGGTCGGACCGATTTAGTTCATAATGTGACCGTTAGGTATTTCGGTGGGACCGATATGGTCAACTCGGTAGGACCGATTTCATTAGGGTTAGGGCATAACGTAATCTCAGTGAGATCAATTACACAAACTCGGTAGGACCAATTTTGGTAATGAGCTTACAGAGAGTTGGTCAGGCAAACTCGGTGGAACCGATTCGCTCGTTTTGGTGACACCGAAATGTTATGAAGAGGCAACAGAGAGTTTGCAATGTTAACTCAGTGAGACCGATTCTCACATCTCGGTTAGACCGAAGTGTTTTAAATAGGAAACAGAGAGTGTACATTCCCATCTCGGTGAGACCGAGATCCCTTTTGGTGAGACCGACATGATTAGGGTTTCTGGCAGTGGATATGTCAAATCAACTCGGTGGCGCCGGATAGAACTTTTTGGTGGGGCTGAGTTTGACTTTTGGTTTGGGACATATGTGGATGTGAGAAAGTGGTTGATGGTTTTTGGAGCATATCACTAAGCATTTTGAGAAAGCAACCCAATAAGCAACACCTCATCCCCTTTTAATAGTATTGGCTTTCCTATGGACTCAATGTGATCTTGGATCACTGAAATAGAAAATGTAGAGTCCTGAGCTTGAGCTTGAGCCAATCCTTTGTCCTTATCATCTTGAAGGGGTTCCACATCCTCTAGTCCATGTCACTCCATCTGTTGAACTTGTCTGAAATAATGAAAGCATTAGTCCAACACTAGATATGTTGACATTAATTACCAAAATCACCCAAGGAGCACTTGTGCTTTCAATCTCCCCCTTTTTGGTAATTAATGATAACATACATCAAAGCTTTAGATAAAGATATGAAGAATAACAAGTAAAGCTTTGGAAGGACATGTAACAGGCATAGGCTCCCCCTATATGTATGCAATCATGTGAATATAGAATATAAGAACATGTGAAAGCATAGACATGATAGAGCAAGCAATGAGTTACATGTATCTGGGCTATATGCATCAGAGCAAATGACATGAATATATGAATTGTGTATCCTCATGTTCATGATTCCTTCTTGCAAAAAATATGTACATTAGCAAGAAATCTTCATGCACATGAGTGTGATGCATATACTTACCTTGTGATCTTGGTTGATGTCGTGGAATTAACACGGCAGATGTCCGGTTTAACGGACTTGATGATGGAACCATCGCACGGGTTAGCTTGAAAGGGTTCATGGCGCACAAAGGACACAAAGGGTTTTATACTAGTTCGGCCCCTTCGAGAAGGTAAAAGCCTACGTCTAGTTGGTTTGGTATTACTCGGGCGTCGGATTACAGGGAGCGGAATCGCTTGCCTGTGTCTCGACGGATTGATTGTTGCTTGTCCTTGAACCGGTGCCGGGTCGTCCCTTTATATAGAGGTGGCGCCTGGTCCGGTTTACAGAGTCCCGAGGCCGGCTCATAATCGTGTCCGCCTCGGTCTCTGCTCTTCCTTTCTTATTTCTCAAGTTACATCTCTCTGGCGGTTGATAAACCGTATTTCTATACATGGGCCCTGAAATCTTATGGGCCGTGATCTCTACTACTAATAAATTAAGTACGATACAGTTAAGCCGGTTTACAATATCCGGTTTATACCTATTAACCATATCCCTGACATTAGGCCCCAGAATGATTTGAACTTGTTCATATCAGTCTCCATCATCTTCTGCAACTTCTCTTCTGTCTTCATTTTTTCTTGTAAACCGGCTCTGACGTCATCTTCCAAAATCATTAAAGTCTGACAATGACATCAGCTCCGCATTTATCGCTGCGAGCTGTACTGTAGCTTATTTTTAATGGTTATCCCGAGAATCGAGGCGTTCAACGGATCTTTATCCGATTTTTCTCCCTTGATTACCGCACCTGTCGTTTCACATCTGCCTCTCTGTCTATAAATAGTGCCGCCCCTCCTCATTCTTCCTTCTCGCTTCTTCTTCCTCCTTCCGCTTTCTGACCCGCACATCTCCATTGCTGCTCGAGCTCAAGAACGCACCGACGACCGCAGGATCTTCAGCCTTCGACCGGCCGCTGCATCAGCCTGAGCCTTGACCAGATTTTCTCCGCCGCCGATTCTCACCGTCCCTGGTATGTTCATTCACCTCTCGGTAGATCTGTGTCCACCATTGTTTCGCCCGTGTTCTTCCGCCATTAGGGCTGTCGATGAAGCTCTTGTCCCTTCGTAGATCATAAAAACCTTGTAATCTTTAGGCCTTAATCTGTAGGTCTCTCACTCAGCGCCAGATTAGATCTCACTATAATAACCATGTAATTTTATCCATCCCGCCATTAGAGCTTCTGCTTTTTAGAACTCCTCCATTAGAGCTCCACCAGTAGAACCTTCTGTACTAGTTCCGCATATTTAGCTGTTGCACTTTGCCCCTTAAATCTTGTTGTTTTTACTTCCGCCGTTTGCCTGCTTTAGATCTCCTTTTTATGCATCTCCTATGAACTCATCCGCCCTAAATTGGACCTCTGTAGATTTTCCATGCGATTTTTGTTTCTTTATCTCCGCATGCTCAGATCTATTTTTCCTTAGTAACGCGTTGAAAACCTGTTTTTCTCTTCAATAGACCTACTAAATATGCTCCGGTTTAGATCATCATGTCATAAACCGGAAATGATGTAACCTGATATAATAACTTTAAATGATTCCCCTTCAACTGCCATTTAAACCGGAAATGATAACACTCCGTTTTATAATTCCGGTTTAACCTTGTCGAATAATTCTTCATCTTAACCATTGTATATCATGAACATATTCCGGATCGTTACTTTTTCATAATCTGTCTTTGCACTTTTCTCTTCTTCAGTACTTTGCTCAAATGGCCAAGCAATATGTTTCGTGCGACTGGGTTCGTTCTGTTGTAACTGAAGAGGATTTAGTCAAACTATCAAGCATTGGTACGTTAGGTCCTCAGGCTGAACTGAAATGGTGCGCTCCGGGTAATGAGTGTCCTCCCGCTCCTAGGTCCGGGGAAGTGATTGTATTTCTGGATCACATCTCCAGGGGTTTCTCTCCCCCCGGTTCAAAATTTTTTCGGGATGTCCTTGCCACCTTCCAGCTGCATCCACAGGATATAGGACCGAACTCCGTTTCCAATATTTGTGATTTCCAAGTTTTCTCTGAAGCTTATCTGCAAGAAGAGCCTTCGGTTGATCTTTTTGGGGATTTCTTCCACTTGAACCGGCGTACTGAGTTCACCAGCGGGCCTCACCAAGAGCTTGGTGGTATCAGTATTCAGAAGAGGAGGGATGTAGTTTTCCCTCATGCCTCCTTGCACACTCATCCAAAGGACTGGAACAAGTCCTGGTTTTACTGCATAGACACATCTCCTGAAGGTGAAAACCCTTTGCCGGGTTATCGTGAGACTCGTATCCCGGCAAATCACCCCTTGCCGCAACGATTAAGTGCTGCTGAACGGATCCCATTTTCTCCTCAACTCTCTAAGCTGAGGGCCTTCATAGCGAACGGCCTGATTGGCACAGATTTTCTTCGCTGCTGGTTATCATGGAGTATTCTTCCCTTAAGTCGGCGCCCTGATTTGATGTGCAATTACTCCGGTAAATCGGATGACCCTCAGAGATTTTCTAAGGATAAGTTGTCTGAATCGGAAGTAATTGAATCGGCCAAAAAGATTGTCAATCCTGCTCTAACAGACTGCACCAAGGTTGGCTTAGCCCCATACTTCAAGAAAAACAAGCAGCCTGAGGTAAATGTCTTTAATTTGTATTTTATAAACCGTCCTCTTTGAACCGTCTTTTACTTGTCTTCCCTTTTTTCATTTAGGCTGATGATCCTTTCTGGAGGAGGAAACCTCAAGAAAAACCTGCAAAGCAAACTCGCCGAAAGACTCCTGCAAATAAGAAAAGGAAAGCTGCCGTTGATGCCGGTTCTCCTTCTGAAGATGATGATCCGGACTCCGAGGTACGCTTTACTCCGGTTTACATTTGCTTTTATATACTTGTTCATATCTCTAATGATACCCTTTTCACAGGATCCACTCGAAGGTGATAACCCGGCGGAGATTGAGGTAACCCTTATTTCCTCCGATTCAGAACCCCCTCCTCAAAAGATCCGTCGGACTGTTAGAAAGTATCAATTTTCTCATCCTTATGCTAAGTTGGATCCCAATTTTGATTTGAAGAAACAACAGCACGAAGCCTTGCGCCGGACCACTCGCCACAGCGGTTTGGCAGTGGAATCCTCTGGGATTTCGCTAACTCCAGCTCGAAAGCGCCGCGCTGAGGTGATGCTCTCTCCAACTCTTCTTCACCCCAAGGCCGGTCTTATCAGAAAACCACTTAAACCGACTGATCCTGATTATCAGGAAACTCCGCTGTCTTCATCTGGCGAATCAACTGCGACACAGCTTCCACCTTTGAAGACTGTCCCAGGGTAATTCTCTTTACTTTTTCCGGTTTATAACCTTCTTTTTCTTTATAATGCTGACTTATCTTTGCTTGTTTTCCAGCAAACCGAAACCCAGCAAAAGAGCTAAGGGTAAGAAGCCTGTCGCTGACCCTTCTACTGATGAACCAGTGATTGAACCGTCAGCAACTGTCCCTCCTGAAAATACTCCTGTCACTCCGGTTCAAGAACCTGTCCTTGATATTCCTGCCACTGATGCTGCCCAAGATCCACCAAGTCCGGCCCGGGTTAGCTCTCCTCAAGCTAATCCGGGATCTCCTGATCCGGCCCAAGCTGAAGTCACACCTCCCAATGCACCTACTTCTCCTGACGTTGTGGTTACTGGTGCTGCTTATGTTGCACCAGCCAAGCCCACCGTTTTAGCAAAGCATACTGCTAAAGCGGAGAAAGTAACTCAGGAAAAGGGGAAGTGGAGCACAGACTTATCCAATCTTTCAAGCATGAGTGCTCAAGACCTTTATTCCGGATATTTGAGCCGGCTCCACAGCAGCCAGGATTTTGAAGCCAGCTTAGTAAATATGATGAGAGAAAAATACGAAGTAAGTGCTCCTGTTCTGACTTTGTTTTAATTTGACGCATCTTTATCTTCTAACAGCCCCCAAGTTCCGGTTTATCTTCTTTATTGAAGGTAATCCGGAACTTTATAGTTTTTAACTGCTGATCCGTACATTAGCCCCCAAGTATCAAGTAGATAACTTGGTTATGTAGTTGATACTTGTAGAAACTGTCTCTGATGTTTTACTTCAACTGCCATTAGCCCCCAAGTGTCAAGTATACAACTTGGTTGTCTGCTTGAGACTTGTAAAAATTATCTCTGATGTTTTGCTTCAACTGCCATTAGCCCCCAAGTGTCAAGTATACAACTTGCTTGTATGCTTGAGACTTGTAATTTCTAATCTTACTTTTAAACCTTTATATACAGGCTGAGCTGAACCGGAATGCTGTGGAAAACAGTGAGCTTCGAAGCCGGCTTATAGAGACTGAGGCAGCCGCTTCAAAGGCGAAGAAAGAACTTCAAGTCAGTTTGAAAACTGCCGAGGACTTGAAGAAATTCTTTGATGAAGAACGGACTGCTTTTGAAGTCCAGAGAAAGGATCTTGAAAAAACGTGTTCAAGATGCCGAAGGAGCTCTTAACCCGGTTACTGAAGAATTGGCCGGGTTAAAACGCCAAGTTGATTTGATGATTTCTGCTATCTTTGGTAAGCATAATCTGAATTCTTTTCTGTTATCTCTGCAAACTGTGTTTTGCACCGGTTTAACTTTTCTCGTTGTATGTAGGACGCCGCGTCTCCCATCTTGGGGATGACGTACGGAAGAAACTGAAGGCCTGCTACACCTTGGTGGAGCAACTATACTCTGGGGCGCAAAGGATTATCAGCGCTACCTCCTTCGGTAAACCGGCTCCTTCAACCATCAAGGCTACTTTAAACAGTTTGTCGATTCTACCAACTCGTCTTGAAGAGGTGAAGAAATCAGCTGCCCGAGGAGGTGCTCTTCTGGCCCTGACAAGGGCTAAAGCTTGGGTTCCAGACATTGATCCGGCCGAAGTGCTAACCGGGTTTCCTGACACCAAGGAAGACGGTTCAGCATTTGGTGAGAGAGATCTGTATGCTCTGACCAAGGAAATGCGCCCACTTTCTAGCAAGATTGCGGTGGAAACTGATTTATCCCGATACCACCCAGCATACAACCTTCGAAACGAGCGTGTGGAACGACCGGTCTACGATGTTGCAAATTTAACTCCGCCGGTTCGTCCTCACACTTATGCTCCTGATATTGATCCTGCTGAGTTGATCAACGATGAAGTGTATTTCCGTGCCTTGGCCAAGATTGATTGGCGTGCACCAGATTTCCCGCCGCTTCACGAGGAAGAAGATGTCCCGGAACCAGATGGTGGCCAGTCATCTCGGCAAGGAGGAACAGAATCTTGAACATTTATTGCTGTAATCACAATTGCTATTCCTTAAACAATGCTTCCGGCTATTTGGCTTTCATGCCTTGTAATGGGCTTTAGCTGAAATTTTAATGCACTGTGATCCGGCTTTTGGTCGTTTTATAAAGTATTCTTTCGCCCACTTGTTGATTGATGCAGATCTCTTGTCCTGTTCATAAAAAAGATGAAAAAATATGTCCTAGTGGTGTGACCACTGGACGGATCAGCTTGCTCTCTTGATATGATAAACAAGCATATCTTTGATAAACAACTTTGATACCTTGATTGTATGTAACCGAAATACCTTAAACCGGCAAGATGTTTAAACTACCTTAACCAGCCCGTGGACTTCTTCAGTCTTAACTTGGTCATGAATTTTTCTTTCCTTGGTTCAGCAATTTGTAACTTGTATCTTACCTCGTCCTTCCAATTGTCAGCTCATCATGAAGCCGAACCGGGTTATGATAAACGCCGGTTTAACTTCCTCTGGTGTTTATGATCCGGACTTATAATAATAGATATACAGTCAACTTCTAGAGTTGTTCCCCTTGGTCAAAAAGGTTATGAAACACAGAAATCATCAAGAAACACATATTCATTGTAAATCAAACTATGCAACCGAGGCTTTTTCAAAGAGCTGCCAGGCTCAAAAAACTGTTCAGAGAACCGGGCCATCATTTGAACGGGGATTGATACCAACTTGTTCAGGGAACCCAAAAAATTCATAACATAGCCATTCAAGAGGTGTGTGGGCGATACCACTGTCTCAGGGGCCGGGCCATCATTTGAACGCGGATTGATACCGACTTGTTCAGGGAACCCAAAATTTCTAAACATAGCCATTCAAGAGGTGTGTGGACGATACCACTGTCCTCAGGGGCCGGGCCATCATTTGAACGCGGATTGATACCGACTTGTTCAGGGAACCCAAAATTTCTAAACATAGCCATTCAAGAGGTGTGTGGACGATACCACTGTCCTCAGGGGCCGGGCCATCATTTGAACGCGGATTGATACCGACTTGTTCAGGGAACCCAAAATTTCTAAACATAGCCATTCAAGAGGTGTGTGGACGATACCACTGTCCTCAGGGGCCGGGCCATCATTTGAACGCGGATTGATACCGACTTGTTCAGGGAACCCAAAATTTCTAAACATAGCCATTCAAGAGGTGTGTGGACGATACCACTGTCCTCAGGGGCCTCTGTTATTCCTCCTAACCCGGCCGGGGTTTTTCCTTTTTATGAAGTTTTCCTCTTCTTGAACCGGATACGATCTCATGCTCCGGCGAGTTTTACCGCTTCTTCACATATCCTGCAAAGATTAGTTTCTAAACCCAGCTAATACTGAAATATGTTTCTTTGATAACAAACTGATATGGATTTTGCCGCAAATTTGATATATATGGAAAAAGAGCTGAGCCCCCGGTTTACCGAGGGTGCCGGTTTATTCATTATTCATAATATATACATAGGATACATGGGAGCCTACGGCTCAAGTATAATACGGCCGTAGATGAGCAATGTTCCATGGCCTTTTCGTCTCCTCTTCGGATGTCCGTGAATCTTTATGCTCTCGAATATCCACCAAATAGTATGACCCGTTGTGTAAATTTTTGCTGATCACAAAAGGTCCTTCCCATGGCGGAGATAACTTGTGCATGTCTGTTTGATCTTGGATGAGCCGAAGTACCAAGTCACCTTCCTGGAACGTCCTGGTTCTGATCCGGCGGCTGTGATATCTGCGCAGGTCTTGCTGATAAATTGCTGACCGTGCTGCAGCTTTGTCACGCTCTTCATCCAAACGATCCAAACTATCCTGTCTTGATTCTTCGTTGACGGCTTCTACATAAGCCGCCACCCTTGGGGAATCATGGCGTATGTCACTTGGAAGAACTGCTTCTGCACCGTAAACCATGAAGAAAGGTGTATATCCTGTAGACCGGTTTGGTGTAGTGTTAATACTCCAAAGGACAGACGGTAACTCTTCAACCCAACACCCTGGGGTTCTCTGCAAAGGTGTCATAAGCCGGGGTTTGATTCCTCGCAAAATCTCCTGATTTGCCCTTTCTGCCTGCCCATTGGATTGGGGGTGAGCCACAGAAGATACGTCCAAACGAATATGCTCTCGTTGACAGAACACTTCCATCTCACCCTGAGATAGGTTGGTGCCATTATCTGTGATGATACTGTGCGGAAAACCAAACCGGAATATTACCTTTTTGATGAACTTAACCGCTGTGGCCGCATCACACTTGCTTATAGGCTCTGCTTCAACCCATTTTGTAAACTTGTCCACTGCCACTAGTAGATGAGTTTTCTGATCTTGGGATCTCTTGAAAGGACCAACCATATCAAGCCCCCAAGTTGCAAAAGGCCAAGTTATTGGTATCATCCGGAGTTCTTGTGCCGGAACAAGGGCACGTCTTGAGAATTTCTGACAAGCATCACACTTACGGACCAGGTCTGCCGCATCTGCATGTGCGGTTAACCAATAAAAACCATGTCGGAAAGCCTTAGCCAC
Source organism: Secale cereale (assembly GCA_902687465.1). Classification (NCBI taxonomy): domain Eukaryota; kingdom Viridiplantae; phylum Streptophyta; class Magnoliopsida; order Poales; family Poaceae; genus Secale; species Secale cereale. The sequence goes on along the minus strand of LR738714.1, from coordinate 159,948,369 downwards.
TAACGATTTTGATCCGGCGTGATGACCGCAATCTCCTTCATGAATCTCCCTTAGGATCTCACAACCTTCCTCAGCTGAAACACACCGTTGAAATACTCCAGATGTGCTACGATGATGCAGCTCCCCATTGGCAATTGTCATAGACTTGGAACGCCGGATTATCTGTCGTGCTTCACCTTCGTCCTCTGGTAATTCTCCCCGTCTTAAATATACCAAATAAGGTACCGTCCAATCCGGGATAACATGGGTTGCCGCAACCAACTGTGCCTCTGGGTCCGGAACAGCCAGATCGTCCTCTGAAGGTACTTGAACCGAAGGTTTATGCAATTCATCCAAAAAGGTGTTCGGTGGTACCGGTTTACGTTGCGACCCTAGCCGGCTTAAAGCGCCAGCTGCTTCGTTCTTCCGCCGGTCTATATGTTCCACCTGATACCCTTTGAAGTAACCTGCCACTGCTTCAACCTCTCGCCGATAAGCCGCCATGAGGGGATCTCTTGAATCCCACTTGCCCGAAACTTGCTGTGCCACTAGGTCTGAATCGCCCAAGCACTTAACCCGGCTTAAATTCATCTCCTTTGCTAATCGCAAACCATGAAGTAGTGCTTCATATTCCGCTGCATTATTAGTACAAGGAAATAACAATCGGAGGACATAACAAAATTTATCACCTCTGGGGGAAGTTAAAACCACTCCGGCCCCTGAGCCCTCCAACTGTTTCGAACCGTCGAAGTGAATCGTCCAATAAGTGAGATCCGGCTTTTCCTCTGGGGTCTGCAACTCTGTCCAGTCGTTGATGAAATCCACCAGTGCCTGAGATTTGATAGCAGTACGTGGTACGTATTTTAACTCATGTGGACTGAGCTCAATGGCCCACTTGGCTATCCTGCCTGTTGCTTCTCTATTCTGGATTATATCTCCCAACGGAGCCGAGCTGACCACAGTTATCGGATGCCCTTGGAAATAATGCTTCAGCTTCCGGTTCGCCATGAACACCCCATACACCAATTTCTGCCAGTGAGGGTATCTTTGCTTGGACTCAATGAGTACCTCACTCACGTAGTAGACCGGACGCTGAACCGGATGTTCTTTCCCTGCTTCCTTGCGCTCAACCACAATTGCAACGCTAACTGCCCGTGTGTTTGCAGCAACATACAGTAGTAAAGGCTCCTTGTCAATAGGGGCGGCTAAAACCGGCGGCTTCGCTAGTTGCTGTTTCAGACTCTCAAACGCTGTATTCGCTTCATCACTCCAGATGAATCGGTCCGTTTTCCTCAACATTTGATACAGCGGGATCGCCTTTTCTCCTAAACGACTGATGAACCGGCTCAGAGCCGTGATCCGTCCAGCTATGCGCTGAACGTCGTTAATGCAAGCCGGTTTTGTCAAAGATGTGATGGCCCTGATCTTCTCCGGATTGGCTTCTATTCCCCGGTTTGAGACCAGGAATCCCAAAAGCTTACCAGCCGGGACACCAAAGGCACATTTCTCCGGATTGAGCATCATCTTATAAGCCCGAAGATTGTCAAAGGTTTCTCTGAGATCTTCTATCATTGTCCTCTCCTCCTTTGACTTAACCACAATGTCATCCACATAAGCATGTACGTTCCTTCCTATCTGTCCTTTCAAGCAGTTCTGAACACAACGTTGATACGTCGCCTGTGCACACTTGAGCCCGAAAGGCATAGACACATAGCAAAAAGCACCAAAAGGGGTTATGAATGCCGTCTTCTCTTGGTCTTCAATTGCCATTTTGATCTGGTGATAGCCTGAGTACGCATCCAAAAAACTCAGCCGCTCACACCCTGCTGTAGCATCAATAATCTGATCAATGCGAGGTAGACCAAAAGGATCAGTTGGGCAAGCTTTATTGAGGTCTGTGTAATCCACGCACATCCTCCACTTCCCATTCTTCTTTAGAACTAGCACCGGGTTGGCCAACCACTCCGGATGAAACACTTCCACTATGAACCCTGCCGCCAAAAGCTTAGCTACTTCTTCACCTATAGCCTTGCGCCTCTCTTCGTTGAAGCGGCGCAGATACTGCTTTACCGGTTTAAACTTCGGATCAATATTTAACTTGTGCTCAGCGAGTTCCCTCGGTATACCAGGCATGTCAGAGGGCTTCCATGCGAAGATATCCCGGTTCTCACGGATGAACTCCATGAGCGCGCTTTCCTATTTAGGATCCAAGTTAGCACTGATGGTGAACTGCTTGGATGAATCTCCGGGCACAAAATCGACCTGTTTAGTCTCTTCCGCTGATTTGAACTTCAAAGCCGGATCATGCTCAGTGGTTGGCTTCTTCAGTGGAGTCATGTCCGCCGGATCAACATTATCCTTATAGAACTTTAACTCTTCCGCCGAACACACCGCTTCTGCATAAGCTGCATCACCCTCTTCACATTCTACTGCTATCTTACGACTGCCGTGCACCGTAATCGTGCCTTTATGACCCGGCATCTTGAGCTGCAGATAAACATAACATGGCCTAGCCATAAATTTAGCATAAACCGTCCTCCCAAACAAAGCATGATATGGACTTTTGATTTTGACAACTTCAAAGGTGATCATCTCCGACCTAGAGTCCCGTTCATCTCCAAAGGTAACTTCTAAGTCAATCTTACCAACCGGATAAGCTGACTTACCTGGAACCACCCCGTGAAACACTGTGTTTGACGTCCTTAACTGTTTATCTGTCAGACCCATACGACGGAAAGTCTCGTAATATAATATATTGATACTGCTACCTCCGTCCATGAGAACTTTAGTGAACCGGTATCCTCCCACCTGTGGTGCCACTACCAAGGCTAGATGTCCCGGGTTATCTACTCGTAACGGGTGATCTTCCCTGCTCCAAACAATGGGCTGCTCTGACCACCGTAGAAACTGCGGTGCCGCCGGTTCTACCGCATTAACAGTCCGCTTTAAAACCTTCTGGTCTCTTTTGCATAGACTTGTGGTGAAAACGTGATATTGGCCACTGCTCAACTCCTTTGGATTGCTCTGGTACCCGGACTGCTGTTGTTGCTGCGGACGCTGCTGCTGCTGATTTCCTTGGTTATTGTGATTCCCTTGGCTCTGTTGCTGATTGTTCTGATTATTATAACCACCTTGATGATACGGTTGATTTCCCTGATTCTGATAACCACCTTGATAATGTGATTGGCTTCCTTGACCATTATAGTTTCCTTGACCGCCCGGGCCACCTGGCCGGGATTGATAACCGCCGTTGCCTCTATATCCTGAACCGAAATTGTTCCCTTGATAACCTGGGCCATAAAACCCGGGCCCTAAACCGGCATTCGGGGGCCGGCTATGAGGATTAAAACGGCTGTTCCCTGTGGGGTTCAAACATTCTCTCGCAGTATGCTTTGCAGGCCCCCTAACCCCGCTATGCTTTGCGCAGGGTTGATCCAAATCCTGTTCCCAGCCCGGATTTCCTCCACCGGCTTGACGAGCGGGACCCCGCTGATTTCCCTGAAAACCGCCTTGAACCTGTGTGTTGGCCACAAAATCAGAGCTGCCTTCCGGTTTCCGTTTGCCCAACACACCTGACGTGACCGGATTGGCTGAAGCCGGTTTACCAGCCTTGCTGGCTTTTCCCGCTTTATCTCCTTCTGGCTCCGGATATTTGGTATTATCCGAGTCTCCGTACTTCACCAAGGCACTCATTAAAGTCCCCATGTCATTGCACTCTCGTTTGAGCCGTCCGAGCTTTAATTTCAAAGATTCAAACCGGCAATTGTTCTCCAAAGTTACAATCGCGGTGCTCGGATTAATACCATTTGAGGAGTGCAAGATCTCTGCCACTCTGCGCACCCAAGCTGCTGTAGACTCCTGCTCCCCCTGTACACATGCTGCTAAATCTATCACCGACATAGGCTGCTTGCATGTATCTTTGAAATTCTTAATGAACTGACTACGCAGCTCCCCCCATGATCCGATGGAATTCGGAGGAAGTCCCTTCAGCCAAGTCCGGGCTGTCCCTTCGAGCATCATAGTGAAATATTTGGCACAAGCCGATTCATCCACATCCAGCATCTCCATAGCCATCTCGTAGCTTTCCACCCAAGCCTCGGGCGGTAAATCAGCTGTGTAATTGGGCACTTTGCGAGGTCCTTTGAAATCTTTGGGTAATTTAACACTCCGCAGGGCCGGGACAAGACACTGTATCCCAAAACCGCTCGCTGTCGCTCCTGCCCCCGTAGCGCCGGTGTAAACCGGCGTCGACTGTCGGATCTCCTCCCTGGCCTCCGATCTAGGCCGGTTTTGATCCGGGGCTGGTATTTCTGCCCTTGCCGGATTATTCTGCCTATGCTGATGTCTCCTCCGTTCACTGCTAGATACTTCGGGCTCCTCCCAATGTCTAGAGTAACTTCGATTGGGACGTGGTGTTGAATGCAACCTTTCCCTGCTGTGAGAGTACGCTTGATGTTGTACTAAGGCCGTGTTGAGTAATCTCTGGGCCCTGCGCGCCTCTATCGCTACAGGGGATGTTTCTTCCACAGGTAAAGCGGCCAATCGTGCTGCCGCTGCAGCGATATTATCCACAGGGTTTGAATAGTGCCCCGGGGGGACCGGAACATAAGGTGCCGATATAATCCGTCGCTCCCGCTCCGCGGCGGGTTGCTGAACCGGTTCCTCTCGAGCCGGTGAGCTTCTCTGGTTTAAGATTGGATTGTTACTGGCCCCAACCCCCGGTGTTCTGAACAAATCCGTAGGTTCATAACCCGGCGGCAGGCGGGATCGATATTTTCGTCCTCTTACCCCTTCCATTGAAGCCTGCTCCATCCTTAAGTGAAAAGCTTGTTCATCCAACTCTGCTTGCCTTGCCTCTAGCATCTCTCCCTCTGCCTTTAAATCTTCCTTTAACTGATCAATCCGGGCCTTCAACTGGAGCAGCACTGTATCATGTTGCGCCTTGTCTGCTGGAGCTACGGCCTCTATTGCCTTAGCCGCGAACTCCTCCATCAAGGTGGATAGAACCGCAGTAACGGAGGGATTTGAGCCGCTTCCTCCTGCGCCAGCCTCTGCTGTTGTTGCGTTCGTCGGGGGTTGTGAACCGGCCATAAAAACCGCCACCCGGTTTGGCGGGTCGGAGGGGCCCGGAATACTGTTTCCGTCGGACTCGCCCTCAGACCGGCCGTCCCGCAACTGATACAGAGACTCAGTTTCCCCGGACGAAGATTCGTCATCTGAATAGACGACGGTTGCACCATCAGATTCCAAACCGTCCTCCGCTTGTCCTCCGTGAATCGCTCCAACGAACACACGCTTCACGGCAGGTAGAATCCGGGCCGATCTCGCACGCTGAGCCGGCTCGACGATGTTGGGGAAGGTGTCCGGCTCAGGTCCCGGTTCACCGATTTTGCTGATGAAGACTTGGATGCTGCCGAAGGGAACCCGGTACCCGTATTCGATCGAATCGGCCTCCGGTCCCCATCCCGCGTCGTCGATGTAGATCCGGCCCCGACGACTCTTGGTCATCCGGCCGACCGCGTAGCCCTTCAACCCCTTGAGGCCGCCTTCCAAGAACTCGAAACCGTCGTGCGCGGGCCCCACGGTGGGCGCCAACTGTCGTGGAATTAACACGGCAGATGTCCGGTTTAACGGACTTGATGATGGAACCATCGCACGGGTTAGCTTGAAAGGGTTCATGGCGCACAAAGGACACAAAGGGTTTTATACTAGTTCGGCCCCTTCGAGAAGGTAAAAGCCTACGTCTAGTTGGTTTGGTATTACTCGGGCGTCGGATTACAGGGAGCGGAATCGCTTGCCTGTGTCTCGACGGATTGATTGTTGCTTGTCCTTGAACCGGTGCCGGGTCGTCCCTTTATATAGAGGTGGCGCCTGGTCCGGTTTACAGAGTCCCGAGGCCGGCTTATAATCGTGTCCGCCTCGGTCTCTGCTCTTCCTTTCTTATTTCTCAAGTTACATCTCTCTGGCGGTTGATAAACCGTATTTCTATACATGGGCCCTGAAATCTTATGGGCCGTGATCTCTACTACTAATAAATTAAGTACGATACAGTTAAGCCGGTTTACAATATCCGGTTTATACCTATTAACCATATCCCTGACAGCTGACTTCTGAAGGGATGAACCTGAGTAAACAAGGTTAGATAACACAGGTACATTATCTAGACAAAGCAACAAAAAGAGTCACAAGAGTACCAAGATTGGGAAAACATGTAGAGTGTGAGTACTGGGTACTCTAGAATGCAGACATGTTCCCAAAAGTAAAAGATATGCAATGAATTCAAGGACTTCCTTCCCTAGCAATCTTTCTCCCCCTGGATCTTATATTGGATAATGGAAGGTAGTAGGGAAATAGAATCAGAGCAAAGTAGATCAGAGCAATAACATAGACATGTCTTTCCCCTCTTAAGGACATGTGACTTCTCTCCTCTTGAACACCAGGCATCTGGGGCATGTGATTTGATGTGAACTCTTTCTCCCCCTTAAGCTCTCCCTCTTAAGCTTTGATGTGAACTCTCTCCCCCTTTGACATTAATTTCCAAGAAGGGATCTTCTGGAGTGTGAGTCAAAATAGGTTTGGTCCTTGAGTCAGAGAGCAGAGCTGTATGTAAAATGTGATGCTGGTAGAGGACAAGTATCATTGAGTGGAGCTGGAATAAATATGCAGCATGCAAATGACAAATTGTCTCCACAGTATTGAAATCGGTTATACCGAGTTATTTGCTTCGGTGGCACCGAGATGGTTCGGTTTGACCGAGACAGGTAAACCGGTGTGTCCGACTTCAACACAGAGAAAACAATTTTTCATCTCAGCTCACTAGGAAAATTAGATCTCACAAAGATTTGCAAGGAATTAACTGAAGGATTTGCAATGAATTAGACGCAGAAAATGCGGAATAAAAGAAAATCTAGATGAAGTTTTTTTGTTTAAAAGAAGAGGAACAAAATGCAAGAGCACAAATAAACACTAGAGAACTTCATCTAGAATTGGTCGGCGACAGAGTCACCTATCTTAGAGTATATTGACTTAGGAGTCAAGTGAAGACACTTGATCATAGGTCATACTCATCGTTTAAGCTCAAAATGGGGTTACCATTTTTCGTTTAAGCACTTGATGTATTCTCATCTTGTTGAGTTACTTTGACCCATGACTTGGGGTAAAGCTTCTCTAAGATGGAATAACATACCTTGGATGGTGGTGTTCATCTTGATCATGTAGTTGAACTTGTGTGGGTTGCTCAAGGTTGATGTAGCTCATCAAGAATTGGGAGCACCAGTTGTAGTTTGAGTTCGTCTACCTACATGGGTTAGTCTTGCAAGGAAGAGCACTTGTGTATCCAAAATGACAATCATGAAAACTGGATACCAAATGAAATTTGATATATAGAAATTTTCAAAGGATATGTTGAAGGGTTTCATGCTTCCTTGTCTTCAACCACCACGGTGTAGGGACTTGGTGATGTAGAGATTGCTCAAGATGTGAGTGAGTTGCAATCCCATGGATTTAGATTCAGCCAAGTGCCTGGAAGGGTTAGATAGCATGCAAGGGTACAAATATATCCAAGACATATGATCAACATCATAAGAGAAAAAGGCAAGGATTAGTCAATGGCTTATGCCTTGCATGTATCCAAATAGAGTTCCTACTCCAAGTTTGAGGCATCAATAATGTTTAATTCACATCTCAACCCAAAACACATTCTCATCAAGTGGTTTAGTAAATATATCAGCTAATTGCTTATCGATGCGAACATGTTTAAGATTGATATCCTCCTTAGAAACATGATCTCGAATGAAATGATGACGAACTTCAATATGCTTAGTTCGAGAATGTTGCACAAGATTATGAGCAATCTTAATAGCACTTTCATTGTCACAAAGCAATGGAACATGTTTCACATATATCCCATAATCTTTAAGAGTTTGGGTCATCCAAAGAAATTGAGCACAACATGATCCAACAGCAATATATTCCGCTTCGGTGGTGGATAAGGATACCGAGTTTTGTTTCTTGGAGGACCAAGACACAAGCGATCTACCAAGAAATTGACAAGTACCCGAAGTGGACTTTCTATCAACCTTGTCTCCGGCATAGTCCGAGTCGGAGTAGCCAACAAGATCAAAAGAGGACCTCTTAGGATACCAAATGCCAAAATTTGGTGTATGAATTAAGTATGTCACTATCCTTTTCACAGCCTTAAGATGACATTCTTTAGGGGCCGCTTGATATCATGCACACATGCACACACTTAGCATAATACCGGGACGGGAGGTACATAAATATAACAATGAACCAATCATAGAGTGGAAAAAAATTGACCAACCGGTTCGCCATCCTTAGTCAAGTCAAGATGTCCACTAGTTGGCATAGGTGTAGTCATACCTTTGTATTCTTGCATGTTGAACTTCTTGAACAAGTCCTTGGTATACTTTGTTTGAGAAACAAATGTACCCTCCTTAGTTTGCTTGATTTGCAAACCAAGAAAGAGCTTGAGTTCACTCATCATAGACATCTCAAACTTTTCTGACATTAGCTTTCCAAACCTTTCAATAAATGGGGGTTAGTAGAACCAAATATGATATCATCGACATAAATTTGGCACACAAATATTTCACCATTAACCCTTTTAGTAAAAATAGTAGAATCTATTTTTCCAATTTCAAAGCCTTTTTCAATAAGGAACATGGTTAAGCATTTAACCACGCTCTAGGAGCTTGTTTAAGACCATAAAGATCTTTGTGAAGTTTGTAAACATGGTCGGGTTTCTTAGGATTGACAAAGCCGGGAGGTTGTTTAACATAAACTTCCTCCTCAATTTCACCGTTGAGAAAAGCACTTTTAATGTCCCTTTGGTATAAGGTGATATCATGGTGATTAGCATAAGCAAGTAAGATGCGAATGGACTCAAGTCTAGCAACGGGGGCATATGTCTCACCGTAGTCCATACCTTCGACTTGAGTGTAGCCTTGGGCGACGTGACGTGCTTTGTTACGGACGACTTGACCATCTTCATCTTGCTTGTTGCGAAACACCCATTTGGTACCGATGATGTTGTGGTTGTTGTCGGGCTTCTCGACTAATGTCCACACTTGATTTCTCTCAAAATTGTGTAGCTCTTCGTGCATAGCGTTAACCCAATCCGGATCATCAAGAGCATCTTCAACCTTCATAGGTTCAAGGTTATATATGAAAGAGTAATGTTCAAAAAAGTTAGATAGACGAGTTTTAGACTGAGTGATTCTCCCGGTTTGGATATCATTGTAGACTTGCTCTACGGGATGATCTCTAGCATTTCTTGCTCTAACTCGTGAAAGATTTTGCTTGGGTCAGGGTGGAACATCCTCTTCATCGTCTTCTTCTTCTTCTTGTCCTTCTTCATTATTGTTTGTGTTGTTGTCCCCTTGTGGAGGTGGATAAGGAGGTCGATGAGGTTTATCTTGATGCATCTCCTCATTTCCTTCATCATGACGTGTTTCACCCTTGGATGCCTCCAAGTCAACTTGTGGTTCACCTTGTCGTGAGGTAGAGCTTCCACATGGACGGACGAAGTACTCTCCTTTACCTCCGTTGGACGGATCTTGCCAATAGACAAATCTTGAATTGCTCAAAGGATCTTTATCTCATATATCAATTGGAAATTGCTCTATTTGTGAGCCGTTAGATTCATCAAACTTCACATCTACCGTATCTTCAACCTTTCGGGTGAAATTGTTGTAGACACGGTAAGTGTGAGAGTTTGAGCCATAACCAAGTAGGAAACCTTCATGAGATTTAGGAGCAAATTTAGAACGATGATGCTTATCAAGAATGTAGCATTTTGAGCCGAATACTCGAAAGTATCCAACTTGGGGTTTGTTACCGGTGAGAAGCTCGTATGTCATCTTGCCGAGAAGCTTGTGAAGATACAAGCGATTGGTTGCATGACAAGCTGTCTCAACCGCTTCTGCCCAAAAGTGTCTTGGCGTCTTGTATGTTGGGGAACGTAGCAGAATTCAAAAAAATTCTACGCTTTCACCAAGATCAATCTAAGGAGACATCTAGCAACGAGCATATTGGAGTGCATCTACATACCCATTTGTAGATCGCGAGCGGAAGCGTTCGAAGCAACGAGGATGAAGTAGTCGTACTCTTCGTGTTCTTCGTCACCGATGATCTAGCGCCGAACGGACGGCACCTCCACGTTCAACACACGTCTGGTACAGCAACGTCACCTCCTTCTTGATCCAGCAAGGGGGAGGAGAGGTCGTCGGAGATCCAGCAGCACGACGGCGTGGTGGTGGATGCAACGGGAAATCCTGCAGGGCTTCGCCGGCGCCCTGCGGAGGAGTAGGAAGGTGTGACGGGAGGGGAAGAGGCGCCAGAGACTTGGGTGCGGCTGCCCTCTCCCCCCCCCCACTATATATAGGGGCTAGGGGGGTGCCGGCCCTGGCAGATCCCATCTGCAAGGGGGGCGGGGGCCTAGGGGGGGGGGAACTTGCCCCCCAAGGCATAGGGGGCGCCCCCCTCCCCTAGGGTTTCAACCCTAGGCGCATGGAGGGGGGGGCCAAGTGGTGCGCCAGCCCACCAGGGGATGGCCCCCTTCCCCTTGCGGCCTAGGGGCCCCACCCGGTGGACCCCCGGGACCCCTCCGGTGGTCCCGGGACACTCCCGGTGACCCCCGGAGTTCACCCGATGGCCGAAACTGGACTTCCTATATATTATTCTTTACCTCCGGACCATTCCGGAACTCCTCGTCACGTCCGGGATCTCATCCGGGACTCCGAACAACTTTCCGGTTTCCACGTGCATGTATCTCTACGACCCTAGCGTTACCGAACCTTAAGTGTGTAGACCCTACGGGCTCGGGAGACACGTAGACATGACCGAGATGACTCTCCTGTCAATAACCAACAGCGGGATCTGGATACCCATGTTGGTTCCCACGTGTTCCTCGATGATCTTCATCAGATGAACCACTATGTCAAGGATTCACTCAATCCTGTATGTTATTCCCTTTGTCTATCGGTACGGTACTTGCCCGAGATTCGATCGTCGGTATTCCCGATACCTTGTTCAATCTCGTCATGGCAAGTCTCTTTACTCGTTCCGTAATCCATCATCCCATGACCAACTCTTTAGTCACTTTGAGCTCATTATGATGATGTCTTACCGAGTGGGCCCAGAGGTACCTCTCCATCATACGGAGTGACAACATCCTCAGTCTCGGTTCGTACCAACTCAACAGACACTTTCGGAGATACCCGATGTGTACCTTTATAGCCACCCAGTTACGTTGTGACGTTTGGCACACCCAAAGTATTCCTACGGCATCCGGGAGTTGCACAACCTCATGGTCTAAGGAATAAATACTTGACACCGAAAAGCTTATGCATTACGAACTATACGATCTCGTGCTAAGCTCAGGATTGGGTCTTGTCCATCACATCATTCTCCTAATGATGTGATCCCGTTATCACTGACATCCTATGTCCATGGTCAGGAAACCGTGACCATCTGTTGATCAACGAGCTGGTAACTAGAGGTTTACCAGGGACTCATTGTGGTCTATATATTCACACATGTATCGCTGTTTCCGTACAATACAATTCAAGAATGAATAACAGACAATTATCATGAACAAGGAAATATAATAATAATACTTTTATTATTGCCTCTAGGGCATATTTCCAACAGTCTCCCACTTGCACTAGAGTCAATAATCTAGTTACATTGTGATGAATCGAACACCCATAGAGTTCTGGTGTTCATCATGTTTTGCCCGTGGAAGAGGTTTAGTCAACGGGTCTGCAACATTCAGATCTGTATGCACTTTACAAATATCTGTGTCTCCATCTTGAACATAATTTCGGATGGAGTTGAAACGGCGCTTGATGTGCTTGGTCTTCTTGTGAAACCTGGGCTCTTTGGTAATGGCAATAGCACCAGTGTTGTCACAGAAGAGAGTCATCGGGCTTGACGCGCTTGGAATGACTCCTAGGTCGATGATGAACTCCTTCATCCAGACTCCTTCTTGTGCTGCTTCGCAAGCAGCTATGTACTCCGCTTCACATGTAGATTGTGCCACGACGCTCTTCTTGCAACTGCACCAGCTGACTGCTCCTCCATTCAAAATATACACGTATCCGGTTTGTGACTTAGAGTCATCCAGATCTGTGTCGAAGCTAGCATCGACGTAACCCTTTACGACGAGCTCTTCGTCACCTCCATAAAGGAGAAACATATCCCTAGTCCTTTTCAGGTACTTCAGGATGTTCTTGACCGTTGTCCAGTGTTCCATACCGGGATCACTTTGGTACCTCCCTACCAAACTTATGGCAAGGTTTACATCAGGTCTGGTACACAGCATGGCATACATGATAGAACCTATGGCCGAGGCATAGGGAATGACACTCATCTTTTCTCTATCTTCTGCCGTGGTCGGCGAATAAGCCTTGCTCAATCTCATACCTTGCAAAACAGGCAAGAACCCCTTCTTGGACTGATCCATATTGAACTTCTTCAATATCTTGTCAAGGTATGTACTTTGTGAAAGACCGATGAGGCGTCTTGATCTATCCCTATAGATTTTGATGCCTAATATGTAAGCTGCTTCTCCAAGGTCCTTCATTGAAAAACTCTTATTCAAGTAGGCCTTTACATTTTCCAAGAATTCTATATCATTTCCCATCAGCAATATGTCATCCACATATAATATGAGAAATGCTACAGAGCTCCCACTCACTTTCTTGTAGACACAGGCTTCTCCATAAGTCTGTATAAAGCCAAACGCTTTGATCACATCATTAAAGCGAATATTCCAACTCCGAGATGCTTGCACCAGCCCGTAGATCGAGCGCTGGAGCTTGCATACCTTGTTAGCATTCTCTGGATCGACAAAACCTTACGGATGTATCATATACAACTCTTCCTTGAGGAAGCCATTAAGGAATGCCGTTTTGACGTCCATTTGCCATATCTCATAATCATAGAATGCGGCAATTGCTAACATGATTCGGACGGACTTTAGCATCGCTACGGGAGACAAAGTCTCGTCGTAGTCAATCCCTTGAACTTGTCGATAACCCTTAGCGACAAGCCGAGCCTTATAGATGGTCACATTACCATCCGTGTCTGTCTTCTTCTTAAATATCCATTTATTTTCTATGGCGTGCCTATCATCAGGCAAGTCCACCAAAGTCCATACTTTGTTTTCATACATGGATTCTATCTCAGATTTCATGGCTCCAAGCCATTTATTGGAATCCGGGCCCGCCATCGCTTCTTCATAGTTCGAAGGTTCACCGTTGTCTAACAACATAATTTCCCTGACAGGGTTGCCGTACCACTCTGGTGCGGAACATGCCCTTGTGGACCTTCGAAGTTCAGTAGTAACTTGATTTGTTTCTTCATGATCATCATAATCAATTTCCTCCCTTGTCGGTGCAGGCACCTCTGGAACAATTTCCTGCGCTGCGCTACTTTCCGGTTCAGGAGGGGTGACTGTCACCTCATCAAGTTCTACTTTCCTCCCACTCACTTCTTTCGAGAGAAACTCTTTCTCCAGAAAGGATCCATTCTTGGCAACAAAGACTTTCCCTTCGGATCTGTGGTAGAAGGTGTACCCAATCGTTTCCTTTGGGTATCCTATGAAGACGCATTTTTCCAATTTGGGTTCGAGCTTTTCAGGTTGAAGTTTCTTGACATAAGCATCGCAACCCCAAACTTTCAGAAACGACAGCTTCGGTTTCTTGCCAAACCAAAGTTCATACGGTGTCGTCTCAACGGATTTCGACGGAGCCCTATTTAAAGTGAATGCGGCAGTCTCTAAAACATAACCCAAAAAGATAGCGATAAATCGGTAAGGGACATCATAGATCGCACCATGTCCAACAGAGTATGATTTCGACATTCAGACACACCGTTACGCTGAGGTGTTCCGGGCGGTGTCAATTGTAAAACAATTCCACAGTTCCTAAGGTGCGTGCCAAATTCATGACTTAAATATTCACCCCCACGATCCGATCGCAAGAACTTTATTTTTCTGTCACGTTGATTCTCAACCTCGTTCTGAAATTCCTTGAACTTTTCAATGGTCTCATACTTGTGCTTCATCAAATAGATATACCCATATCTACTCAAGTCATCTGTGAGGGTGAGAACATAACGATAACCTCCGCGAGCCTCAACACTCATTGGACCGCACACATCGGTATGTATGATTTCCAACAAGTTGGTTGCTCGCTCCATTATTCCGGAGAACAGAGTCTTGGTCATCTTGCCCAAGAGGCACGGTTCGCACGTGTCAAATGATTCATAATCAAGAGACTCTAGAAGTCCATCTGAATGGAGCTTCTTCATACGCTTGACACCAATATGACCAAGGCGGCAATGCCACAAGTATGTGGGACTATCATTATCAACTTTACATCTTTTGGCATCTACACTATGAATATGTGTATCATCACGTTCGAGATTCATCAAAAATAAACCATTGACCAGCGGGGCATGACCATAAAACATATCTCTCAAATAAATAGAACAACCATTATTCTTAGATTTAAATGAGTAGCCATCTCGCATAAGATGAGATCCTGATACAATGTTCATGCTCAAAGCTGGCACTAAATAACAATTATTAAGGTTTAAAACTAATCCCGAGGGTAGATGTAGAGGTAGCGTGCCGACGGCGATCACATCGACCTTGGAACCATTCCCGACGCGCATCGTCACCTCAGCCTTCGCCAGTCCCCGCTTATTCCGCAGCTCCTGCTTTGAGTTACAAATGTGAGCAACTGCACCAGTATCAAATACCCAGGAGCTACTACGAGCGCTAGTAAGGTACATATCAATAACATGTATATCATATATACCTTTGACGTTGCCGGACTTCTTGTCTGCTAAGTATTTGGGGCAGTTCCGCTTCCAGCGCCCCATTCCCTTGCAATGAAAACACTCAGTTTCAGGCCTGGGTCCATTCTTTGGCTTCTTCCCGGCAATTGGCTTACCGGGCGCGACAACTCCTTTGCCGTCCTTCTTGAATTTCTTTTTACCCTTGCCTTTCTTGAACTTAATGGTTTTATTGACCATCAACACTTGATGTTCTTTCTTGATATCCACCTCCGCTGATTTCAGCATTGAATACACCTCGGGAATGGACCTCTCCATCCCATCATATTGAAGTTTAACACGAAGCTCTTGAAGCTAGGTGGGAGCGACTAGAGGATTCTGTCAACGACCGCTTCGTCTGGGAGATTCATTCCCAACTAAGACAAGCGGTTGTGCAACCCAGAAATCTTGAGGATGTGCTCACTGACAGAACTGTTTTCCTCCATCTTACAGCTGTAGAATGCGTCGGAGACGTCATATCTCTCGACTTCGGTATGAGCTTGGAAAACCATTTTCAGCTCTTGGAACATCTCATATGCTCCGTGGTACTCAAAATGCTTTTGGAGCCCCGACTCTAAGCTGTAAAGCATGCCGCACTGAACCAGGGAGTAATCATCACAACGCGACTGCCAGGCATTCATAACGTCTTGGGTCACCGGGAGAATGGGTGCATCACCTAGCGGTGCTTCAAGGACATATGAACTCTTGGCAGCTATGAGGATAATCCTCAGGTTACGGACCCAATCCGTATAGTTGCTACCATCGTCTTTCAGCTTGTTTTTCTCTAGGAACGCGTTGAAGTTGAGGGAAACTTGAGCGTGGGCCATTTGATCTACAAGACATATTGTAAAGATTTTTAGACTAAGTTCATGATAATTAAGTTCATCTAATCAAATTTTAATGAACTCCCACTCAGAATGACATCTCTCCAATCATCTAAGTGATACATGATCCGATTCGACTAGCCCGTGTCCGATCATCACGTGAGACGGACTAGTCATCAACGGTGAACATCTTCATGTTGATCATATCTTCTATACGACTCATGTTCGACCTTTCGGTCTTCCGTGTTCCGAGGCCATGTTTGTACATGCTAGGCTCGTCAAGTGAACCCTAAGTGTATTGCGTGTGTAAATCTGGCTTACACCCGTTGTATGCGAATGTAAGAACCTATCACACCCGATCATCATGTGGTGCTTCGGAACAACGATCCTTAGCAACGGTGCACAGTTAGGGGGAACACAATTCTTGAAATTTTAGGGAGAGATCATCTTATTTACTACTGTCGTTCTAAGTAAACAAGATGCAAAAACATGATAAACATCACATGCAATCAATTAAAGTGACATGATATGGCCAATATCATCTTGCTCCTTGGATCTCCATCTTCGGGGCACCATGATCATCTTTGTCACCGGCTTGACACCATGATCTCCATCATCGTGTCTTCATGAAGTCGACACGCCAACTAGTACTTCTACTACTATGGCTAACGTTTAGCAATAAAGTAAAGTAATTACATGGCGTTATTCAGTGACACGCAGGTCATACAATAATTAAGACAACTGCTATGGCTCCTGCCGGTTGTCAAATTCATCGACATGCAAGTCGTGATTCCCTATTACAAGAACATGATCAATCTCATACATCACATATATCATTCATCACATCTTCTTGGCCATACCATATCACATAGCACATGCTGCAAGAACAAGTTAGACGACCTCTAATTGTTGTTGCATGTTTTACGTGGCTTCTATAGGTTTTCTAGCAAGAACGTTTCTTACCTACGCCAAAACCACAACGTGATTTGTCAATTTCTATTTACCCTTCATAAGGACCCTGTTCATCGAATCCGATCCGACTAAAGTAGGAGAGACAGACACCCGCCAGCCACCTTATGCATCTAGTGCATGTCTGTCGGTGGAACCAGTCTCACGTAAGCGTACGTGTAAGGTCGGTCCGGGCCGCTTCATCCCACAATACCGCCGAATCAAGATTAGACTAGTAACCGTAAGAAAATTGAGCAAACTCAACGCCCACAACTACTTTGTGTTCTACTCGTGCAAGATGCTACGCAAAAGACCTAGCTCAGATGCCACTGTTGGGGAATGTAGCAGAATTCAAAAAAATTCTACGCTTTCACCATGATCAATCTAAGGAGACATCTAGCAACGAGCATATTGGAGTGCATCTACATACCCTTTTGTAGATTGCGAGCGGAAGCGTTCGAAGCAACGAGGATGAAGTAGTCGTACTCTTCGTGTTCTTCGTCACCGATGATCTAGTGCCGAACGGACGGCACATCCGCGTTCAACACACGTCCGGTACAGCAACGTCACCTCCTTCTTGATCCAGCAAGGGGGGATGAGAGGTCGTCGGAGATCCAGCAGCACTACGGCGTGGTGGTGGATGCAACGGGAAATCCTGCAGGGCTTCGCCGGCGCCCTACGGAGGAGTAGAACGGTGTGACGGGAGGGGAAGAGGCGCCAGAGACTTGGGTGCAGCTGGCCTCTCCCCCCCCCCCCACTATATATAGGGGCCAGGGGGCGCCGGCCCTGGCAGATCCCATCTGCAAGGGGGGCGGCGGCCTAGGGGGGAACTTGCCCCCCAAGGCATAGGGGGCGCCCCCCCTCCCCTAGGGTTTCAACCCTAGGCGCATGGAGGGGGGCCCAAGTGGTGCGCCAGCCCACCAGGGGCTGGCCCCCTTCCCCTTGCGGCCTAGGGGCCCCACCGGGATGGGTGGCCCCACCCGGTGGACCCCCGGGACCCCTCCGGTGGTCCCGGGACACTCCCGGTGACCCCCGGAGTTCACCCGATGGCCGAAACTGGACTTCCTATATATTATTCTTTACCTCCGGACCATTCCGGAACTCCTCGTCACATCCGGGATCTCATCCGGGACTCCGAACAACTTTTGGGTTTCCACGTGCATGTATCTCTACGACCCTAGCGTTACCGAACCTTAAGTGTGTAGACCCTACGGGCTCGGGAAACACGTAGACATGGCCGAGACGACTCTCCGGTCAATAACCAACAGCGGGATCTGGATACCCATGTTGGTTCCCACGTGTTCCTCGATGATCTTCATCGGATGAACCACTGTGTCAAGGATTCACTCAATCTCGTATGTTATTCCCTTTGTCTATCGGTACGGTACTTGCCCGAGATTCGATCGTCAGTATTCCCGATACCTTGTTCAATCTCGTCATGGCAAGTCTCTTTACTCGTTCCGTAATCCATCATCCCGTGACCAACTCTTTCGTCACTTTGAGCTCATTATGATGATGTCTTACCGAGTGGGACCAGAGGTACCTCTTCGTCATACAGAGTGACAACATCCTCAGTCTCGGTTCGTACCAACTCAACAGACACTTTCGGAGATACCCGATGTGTACCTTTATAGCCACCCAGTTACGTTGTGACGTTTGGCACACCCAAAGTATTCCTACGGCATCCGGGAGTTGCACAACCTCATGGTCTAAGGAATAAATACTTGACACCGAAAAGCTTATGCATTACGAACTATACGATCTCGTGCTAGGCTCAGGATTGGGTCTTGTCCATCACATCATTCTCCTAATGATGTGATCTCGTTATCACTGACATCCTATGTCCATGGTCAGGAAACCGTGAGCATCTGTTGATTAACGAGCTAGTAACTAGAGGTTTACCAGGGACTCATTGTGGTCTATATATTCACACATGTATCGCTGTTTCCGTACAATACAATTCAAGCATGAATAACAGACAATTATCATGAACAAGGAAATATAATAATAATACTTTTATTATTGCCTCTAGGGCATATTTCCAACATTGTATTCGTCAAGCATCATTCTAGCCATTTCGATGAGTGTCCGGTTCTTCCTGTCAACAACTCCATTTTGTTGAGGCATGTACGTAGCCCAGAACTCATGTGAAATCCCTTCTTCGTCAAGAAAGGTATCCACACTTGCGTTCTTGAACTCCGTTCCGTTGTCGCTGCGAACCCTTCTTGATCTTCACTTCAAATTGATTTTGGGCCTTACTAGCAAAGTTTTTGAAGATCTTTTAGACCTGCAATTTATCATCAAGAAATAACACCCATGCAAATCTTGAGAAATCGTCAACAATGACTAATCCAAAAGAGTTACCACTGAGGCTTTTGTAAGCATTGTGACCAAAAAGATCCATATGAAGTTGCTCAAGTGGTCTTCTTGTAGTCATGATGTTCTTCACGGGATGACTTCCTCCAACTTGTTTTCCTGCTTGACAAGCACAACAAAGTCTATCCTTGTCAAATATAACATCTTTAACACCAAGAATATGATCACCTTGTATTAGCTTATCAAGATTTCTCATACCGACAGGACCTAACCTTCTATCCACAACCAACCTTTAGAAGATTTAGCAATGAAACAAGTGCGAGGTTGGGCTATCTTAGTGAAGTCAACAATGTATAGGTCACCTCTACGAATGTCGTTAAATACCATATTGTGATTATCTCTATGAAAGACTTGGCAATCAACATGAGTGAATAGCACATTTAAACCAAAATCAGCTAGTCTAGACACGGAGAGAAGATTATATCCGAGAGATTCTACAAGCATGACATTCCTAATTGAGCTATCGTTGGATATGGACACCTTACCAAGGCAAACAACTTTGCCCTTAGAGTTGTCACCAAAGGTAACATACTTTCGTGGACCATCATTTCTAGCAAGTTCATCAAGCATGTCCTTATCTCCAGTCATGTGATCCGTGCATCCACTATCAAGCACCCATTCCTTTCCTCCGGCTGCGTAACCACGAAGATTTGCCATAAGACCAAAATGTCTATTTGTTCATCAAGATCAAAGTCACTATCACCATCCTCATCATAGTATCCATGTTCCACATCGTCGTGTGATTGATCGACACCTAGAGAGAGTGATTCATTAGAAGTATGACCGTAACAATGTTCATCTTTATGAATTCTAATGACTTCGGAAATGATATTGCTAATAATTCCAACATCTCATTTGTCACGCATGAGTTCACGAAGCTCAAATAGACAATCACCAAAATTAGGATCACTAGTACTCATCCTATTCAAGGCAATAGACTTATGGAGAATCTCATCCAGATTTTTCAAGGAATAATTTGGGAATCATTCCTCTAGGAATATCCATATAGTATAAGCACATTCAAAAGTTTGCAAACATACAAGAAAGTTTCTAGGCAATCCTCTAGTGATAAGATTAACAGTTCTAAGATTTCAAACCATGTCAAGTTTCTCATTGAAAGTAGGATTTGAAGCATCAATGGGGGCCATACAAGGATTATCAATATACTTGTTCAAATTATATCCATTGAAGATCTCAAGCATCTCATTTTTTTCATTCATGAAAGTCCTCTCCATCAAGCATAGGCACTCTACGTCTAATACTCCCCAACGTAGACTCATCCATCTTCCTCCAATGGTGATTAAACCAAAGTAATGGAGACCAAAGCTCTGATACCAATTAAAAGGATCGAGAAGAGGTGTCTAGAGGGGGGTGAATAGACTCATAGCAAAGAAAAGTGGCAGCTTTTAAATTACTTGATTTTGGAGTGGGTTTTTAGCACATGTTTAAACAATCACAATACCTAACGAGCATGTATAACAAGAGTATGTAGGTCTTGGAAAGTAAAGCATGCAACTTTGAGTACTTGACCAAAAACAAAACCTAGCCTTTTCCCAATTTTAGTTCTTGGCAGATTTTGGCAACTTAGCACAAGTCAAGCAATCAACCTACACATGCAATTCTATGAGTATAGAAGCGGAAAGTAAACAATTGCATAGGAAGGTAAAGGGAGGAGTTTGGAGGGAGAAACTCAAGTTTAGACATGGATGTTTTTGTCATGGTTCCGATAGGTGGTGCTATTGTACATCCACGTTGATGGAGACTTCAACCCACGAAGGGTAACGGCTGCGCGAGTCCACGGAGGGCTCCACCCACAAAGGGTCCACGAAGAAGCAACCTTGTCTATCCCACCATGGCCATCGCCCACGAAGGACTTGCCTCACTAGGTTAGATCTTCACGAAGTAGGCGATCTCCTTGCCCGTACAAACTCCTTGGTTCAACTCCACAATCTTGTCGGAGTCTCCCAAGTGACACCTAACCAATCTAGGAGACACCACTCTCCAAAAGGTAATAGACAGTGTGTTCATGATGAACTCCTTGCTCAAATGCTTCAAATGATAGTCTCCCAACACGCAAACAGTTCCTCACAGATTTGGATATGGTGGAAGAATGATTTGAGTAGAAAGCAACTTGGGGAAGGCTAGAGAACAAGATTCATATGATAGGAATGGAATATCTTGATCTCAAAACTTGAGTAGATGGTTCTCTTCTCAGAACATGTATGATGGAAGTGTAGGTATGTTCTGATGGCTCTCTCTCTCTCTCTCTTTGAATGAAGAGTGGGTGGAGGGGTACATATAGCCTCCACACAAAATCTAACGCTTACACACAATTTACCAAACTCGGTGGGACCGATTCACAGAACTCGGTCGAATCGATTTAGTTCATAATGTGAGTAATAGGTATTTCGGTGGGACCGATATGATCAACTCGGTGGGACCAATTTCATTAGGGTTAGGGCATAACGTAATCTCAATGAGACCGATTACACAAACTTGGTAGGACCGATTTTGGTAATGAGCTAACAAAGAGTTGGTCAGCCAAACTCGGTGGAACCGATTCGCTCGTTTCGGTGAGACCGAAATGTTACGAAGAGGCAACAGACATATTGCAATGTTAACTCAATGAGACCGATTCTCACATCTCTGTTAGACCGAAGAGTTTGAAATAGGAACAGAGAGTTTACATTCCCATCTCGGTGAGACCGAGATCCCTTTCGGTGAGACCGAAATGATTAGTGTTTCTGGCAGTGTCTATGTCAAATCAACTCGGTGGCGCTGGATAGAACTTTTCGGTGGGGCCGAGTTTGACTTTTGGTTTGGGACATATGTGGATGTGAGAAAGTGGTTGAGGGTTTTTGGAGCATATCACTAAACATTTTGAGCAAGAAACCCTTGAAGCAACACCTCATCCCCTTTTAATAGTATTGGCTTTCCTATGGACTCAATGTGATCTTGGATTACTGAAATAGAAAATGTAGAGTCCTGAGCTTGAGCTTGAGCCAATCCTTTGTTCTTATCATCTTGAAGGAGCTCCACATCCTCTAGTCCATGCCACTCCATATGTTGAACTTGTCTGAAATATACTAGATGAAAGCATTAGTCCAACAATAGATATGTTGACAATAATTACCAAAATCACCCAGGGTGCACTTGTGCTTTCAATCTCCCCCATTTTGCTAACTGATGACAACATGCATCAAAGCTTTAGATAAAGATATGAAGAATAACAAGTAAAGATTTGGAAGGACATGTAACATGCATAGGCTCCCCCTATATGTATGCAATCATGTGAATATGGAATATAAGAACATGTGAAAGCATAGACATGACAGAGCAAGCAATGTGTTACACGTATCTTGGCTATATGCATCAGAGCAAATGATATGAATATATGAAGTGTATCCTCATGTTCATGATTCCTTCTTGCAAACAATATATACATTAGCAAGAAATCTTCATCCACGTGAGTGTGATGCATATACTTACCTTGTGATCTTGAGCTGGCTTATGAAGGGATGAACCTGAGTAAACAAGGTTAGATAACATAGGTACATCTTATAGACAAAGCAACAAAAAGAGTCACAAGAGTACTAAGATTGGGAAAACATGTAGAGTGTGAGTACTGGGTACTCTAGAATGCAGACATGTTCCCAAAAGTAAAAGATAAGCAATGAATTCAAGGACTTCGTTCACTAGCAGTCTTTCTCCCCCTAAATCTTATATTGGATAATGGAAGAAAGTACGGAAACAGAATCAGAGCAAAACAGATCAGAGCAACAACATAGACATGTCTTTCCCCTCTTAAGGACATGTGACTTCTCTCCTCTTGAACACCAGGCATCTGGGGCATGTGATTTGATGTGAACTCTTTCTCCCCCTTAAGCTCTCCCCTTAAGCTTTGATGTGAACTCTCTCTCCCTTTGACATCAATTTCCAAGAAGGGATCTTCTGGAGTGTGAGTCAAAATAGGTTTGGTCCTTGACTCCTTTAGAACGACGATGCTTATCAAGAACGTGGCACTTTGAGTTGAATACTCGAAAGTATCCAACTTGGGGTTTGTTACCAGTGAGAAGCTCGTATGTCGTCTTGCCGAGAAGCTTGTGAAGATATAAGCGATTGGTTGCATGACAAGTTGTCTCAACCGCTTCCTCTTGTGAAGATACAAAAAGCATCTCTTATCACTTCAACAAAATCCGGATGGATGCTAATCATCTTAAGGTCTCCTTTATCAATATCTCTAGAAGTTGCACCCTCGTTCCTAGATCTCCTACTCTTTACGGGAGTTTCCTCAATAATTTAGTGGTGGTAAAAGTCGTGCTTAGATTACTAAAGATTTCTTCCAATTTATCAATCTGAGACGGACTTTCTTCTATTCTTTCATGGACTAAGGTACCCCTTTCTTTTGACAACTTAAAAATATCACCCGCTTTTGACCAAAGATCAGTAGCAAAATTATGCATCTTTTTAAGTAAGATTTCCATATGATCTTCGGTAAGCATTTTCTTTTCAATAGCATCTAGTCTTTCCATAACATGCTCAAGAGCCAAAATTGTTTCATTAACCATAAGAGGTGGTGAGCCCACTAAATTTCCCATAGCATTAAGAGAATCAAAAGGAGGACTCATTAGAAAATTTACACAATCGTATCAAGGACGAATCTATACCAAGTGGTGATGCCAACATAAAAACAACGCAGAAGCACAATGGTAGATTGCTTACGGATAGATCTATTATGAGCATTGCAAATTGTATACCAAGCATCTTTTAAATGTTCTCATCCCCTTTGTTTAAAGTTGAGGACCTCATCCTTGGGAGTGCAAGCAATAGAGGAAGTACAATCCATGATGAAAACGGCAAATAAGATTGCACACAAAAACAGATCCGACAAGAGAAACGGCGAAGGAAAAAGAGAGGCGAATAAAACGGCAAATATTGGTGAAGTGGGGGAGATGAAAACGAGAGGAAAATGGCAAATAATGTAAATTCTGAGGAGATGAGATTTGTGATTAGGAACCTCGTATATGTTGAAGGTGCTCCCAGGCAACGGCGCCGGTAATTCCTTTTGTTGTCGCTTAAAGCTACGTCGGTATTTCCCCAAAGAGGAAGGGGTGATGCAGCACAGCAGCGCTAGGTATTTCCCTCAGATTTGAAACCAAGGTCATCGAACTATAGAAGAACCAAGCAACACAATGTAAACAACACCTGCACACAAATAACAACTTCTCGCAACCCGACGTGTTAAAGGGGTTGTCAATCCCTTTCGGGGTACGGTGCCCCAAGATAGGCAAAACGAACGTAAGGAATTTGTAGTAGATTGGTAGATCGAACGCCAAATAAAAAAATAAGAATAAATTGCAGCTAGGTATTTTTGTATTTTTGGTTTAATAGATCTGAAAATAAATGCAAGGAAAACGTAGATCGCAAAGGCAAATATATGAGTAAGAAGACCCGGGGTCGTAGGTTTCACTAGTGGCTTCTCTCGAGAAAAATAGCAAACGATGGGTAAACAAATTACTATTGGGCAATTGATAGAACCTCAAGTAATTATGACGATATCCAGGCAATGATCATTATATAGGAATCACGTCCAAGATTCGTAGACCGACTCCTGCCTACATCTACTACTATTACTCCACACATCGACCTCTATCCAGCATGCATCTGGTGTATTGAGTTCATGGAGAACGGAGTAATGCATTAAGAACGATGAAATGATGTAGACAAGATTCGTTTATCTATGGCGTTAGATATGGATCTCGTCGTTTTATCCTTAGTGGCAACGATACATACGTGTCAATTCCCTTTCTGTCACTGGGATCAAGCACCGTAAGATCGAACCCACTACCGGGCACCTCCTCCCATTGAAAGATAAATAGATCAAGTTGGCCAAACAAAACCCAAATATCGGAGAAGAAATACGAGGCTATAAGATATCATGCATATAAGAGATCAAAGAGACTCAAATAACTTTCAGGGATATAAAAAGATAGATCTGATGATAAACTCAAAGTTCATTGGATCCCAACAAACATGCCACAAACATAGTTACATCATATGGATCTCCAAGAGACCATTGTATTGAGAATCAAAAGAGAGAGAGGAATCCATCTAGCTACTAACTACGGACCCGTAGGTCTACAAGGAACTACTCACGCATCATCGGAGAGGCACCAATGGAAGTGGTGAACCCCTCTGTGATGGTGTCTAGATTGGATCTGGTGGTTCTAGACTCTGCGGTGGCTGGATGAATATTTCGTCGACTCCCTTAGGGTTTCTGGAATACTGTGGTATTTATAGAGCAAAGAGGTGGTGCGGGAGGCCACCGAGGTGGGCACAGCCCACCTGGGTGCGCCATGGGGGGCTGGCATGCCCTAGTGGGTTGTGCCCCCCTCTAGGCACCCCCCAAGTGCTGCCTTGGCCCATCAGGTGTCTTCTGGCCCATAAAAATTCTCCAAAAAGTTTCGTGGTGTTTGGGATCCGTTTGATATTGATTTACTGCGATGTAAAAAACATGCAGAAAACAGCAACTGGCACTTAGCACTATGTCAATAGGTTAGTACCAAAAATGATATAAAATGATTATAAAATGATTGTAAAACATCCAAGAATGATAATATAATAGCATGGAACAATAAAAAATTATAGATACGTTGGAGACGTATCACCCTCCAAGATGCAATTGAGCTCGTCACCAAGTGACAGGCCTGCCAGTTCCATTCCAAGAATATCCATCAGCCTGCCCAAGATCTTCAAGCAATCCCTCTATCATGGCCCTTTTCGGTCTGAGGGCTCGACTTCCTGGGGCCCTTCCCTCGTGCTGTCGAGGGCTTTGAATTATTTCTTTTTACAATCGACAAGTTTACAAAGTGGACGGAAGTGGAGCCCATGAGAAAGGCGACTCCTCAGTCAGCTGTCAAGTACTTGAAAGGATTGGTCTGCCACTTCGAGGTTCCTGCCCAAATCATCACCTACAATGGCACCCAATTCACGAGCCGCGCCTTCATGCAATACGTTCATGCCCTCGGAAGCAAGATCTCATTCGCATCAGTGGCTCACCCCAGGAGCAATGGACAAGCTGAGAGAGTGAACACTGAAGTGCTATGAGGTCTCAAGACAAGAACATTTGACACGCT
Source organism: Secale cereale (assembly GCA_902687465.1). Classification (NCBI taxonomy): domain Eukaryota; kingdom Viridiplantae; phylum Streptophyta; class Magnoliopsida; order Poales; family Poaceae; genus Secale; species Secale cereale. Next base: position 159,922,241 of record LR738714.1, on the reverse strand, counting down.
GCAGAAGTGTGGCAGGCGATGGATCGATGAGTTCTCGGTGGTTCTCTGGTCCCTCCGTACAACACCAAACTGAGCCATAGGACAAACCCCCTTCTCCCTAGTCTATGGGGCAGAAGCAGTTATCCACACGAAACTCATTTACGGGTCTCCTCGACTGCTTGCCTACGATGAAGTAGCGCAGGAACAGCACTGACATGACGACAATGTGCTACTTGAGGAGAACCATCTCCGGGCCGCTACGCATGTTGCACGCTTGCAGCAAGCCCTGCGTCGCTATCACAACCACAGGGTTAACGCCCGGAGTCTTGAGGAAGGCGATCTTGTCCTTAGGCGCATTCAATCCGCCAAATGTACAAACAAGCTAGCGCCAAAGTGGGAAGGCCCTTACTGGGAAGTACGAGTCACCAGACCTGGCGCAGTCCGTCTGGAGACCGGAGATGGCATTCAATTGCAAAACTCATGGAACATTGAGCATCTCCGTAAGTTCTGCCCATAAGGCGCGGCTGTCGGGCCCATGCCCCGGCAGCCACCCTTTTGTACAAGCATTGCCTCAGTTGCATGTAACCATTTGTACAAAGCCAGGCGCAGACACTAAGCACCACAGAAATAAACGAAGCGTTAGGGGGCGAAGAAGATTGCATGCATGCATAAGCATATCATGAGCATAGCATGTTCTTATAGATAAGATCATGCATGGCATTGTCTTCATCTGCATCAAGTTGCAGGGTTCTTGCTGCGGACTAAGTCCCAAAGCGAAGAAAAGGAGACAATCCTACGATGCAACCCCCGGCAAGCCAACAGATAAGTTATCTTTTTACCCATACATGTTATGTAAACCTAGACTTGCGCATATGAAAAACCCTGCCATCTTTGAAGCATAGGTGCTCCTGTCCTATGGCTCGAACTATTGCTTCGGCCAGGATAGTCGCAGTGGCCTTTGGTAGAAAGGGATTGGCAGGCGGCTGGCCCCTCTTTATGGTTCGATGCCCGGTAAGCTCAGCCCCACGACAGCGAACCGAGGGTCCCTGGCAAGATAGTTTGTCGGGAGAACTTGCTTACCTAAGAGTATAGAGGCATCCCACCTCTGCATGGCTATCATACATGCACAAGTACGCAGCAAAGCCTGTCTTTTTCATTAATATGCTCATAAGCAAGTACAGACTTTACAGGACACAAACATGGATAAGAAAGATTACATAATTTAGACTAAAGTTTGGCAAGTGCCTACATATTTTAGACTGAAAAAGATAAGTGCCCCGTAATCCCCTTCTTTGTCCCTCTTTTCCCCATGCACTACGGTGAAAGGAGAAGAAGGCGGAAGAGACGCCCAAGCAGGAACCTACCCCGATCCCATCAGGACCTGCCATAGCAGCCTGACAAGATAGGAAGTGGCGAGGCTGCGAAGGGGAGGTTAAATCCATCATGAGCATGATACTAACAGAACAAGATGGCATATACAACATGATACATCTAGAGCAATACGAGCATGGCATGAACATATGAACATGCTGATACTAGCATGCAATAGGTTAACATTTTCATGCACCAACTTACTCTACTCGGGTTACCTCGTAACCATCACATACATCAGCTTACCAACACGGACATCACACGATCATCTCAGGACCAAATCAAGCTTGGTATTACAATACTATAGATATCATTACATGACCACAAAGAGCTTAACTTTTACCCATGATTCTCGCACAACATCACAATTATCCAACAACTCGGCATCCTCGATACCACGGTGATCCTCTCACAATCACATCCAACAACTTTCTCATCATCGAACCGGGATTGTTATTAAGCACATTATTATTACTGTTGACCCACAGTGTGACTGACACGAACTGGGCCCATATCCGCAGGCGTGGCTATCGATAGGTTAATACACACACTCTGCAGAGGTAGCGCACTTTACCCACACCACAGAACCCATGGCCTCGCACTCCCATTCGGGTGGACCAACGGCGTTCCGACAAAACCGTCCTACTGTCATGACACTCTCCCAGCCACTCCGACCAACTCCCCTTTGGGCTAAGTCCTGGGTAGCCCCGTGCCTACCAAAGGCATCAACAGCCACCGTCGTGGCAAAACATAAACGATCCCAAACAGGGACATGAGCTCAAACCAAACATGAGCACACAAGGTTTATGCCATCCTACCCGGCAAAGGTAGCGCCCGCACATAACCTTCCCTCGTTGGAGGCACCGGTGAGAGGCATGATAATAGACCCAATTAGGACCTTCCCATAAATGTAAGTGTGGCTGCACTAGTCAGCTCGATATGGTGGCACCATGACTCAGCCAACAGTTGTTCTAGTTCATTATTATCCTGTTAAACTTGAATGCAATAAGCTAAGTCATACTAAAATAACATGATGCAGCATATCAACATAAGCATGGAGGTGCAACGTAATCATCAAACATAACCACAATAAAGCAGATATCCAACTAAGCATGGCACACTAATGAGTATGAATATCACAAGTAGATCACTACTCATACATATCCAGACCACTAGCATCAACAATAAATATCATGCAAGAACATATCAACAATGCTACCATGCAAGCATTTACTCAACTGGATGCAAAGGAACATGCATGACACCGGTACTCGAACAGACGACAGTCATGCACCAAAGATCATCACCAACATCAACAGGTACTACTACCAAGCATGGCATATGAAAGTAATACTAGCAAGAATACATGATAACCAGGTACATCCAAACCTGGCATGAAGATAACCATAGATACATCAGCATAACCGAAACATCGATAACAGTTACAGGCAAACAAGCACTTATTAAATGTTCAAGTAGAGAACCAAGGCTACTGCATGGTTATCATGCAAATGGTTGTTGTGGCTTGCCTGAGAAAAAAGAATACTCTGGGAAGAAGTGCGGAAAGCTCGTGGAAGACTCGCCGGAAACAGTTCTCTCTCGGAGGGGGCTGTTTATGGGAAAGGGCAAAGTGGTCATTTACAGTATGTCAAACCATAGTGAGAATGTTACCAACAGAACGGGCTCAACGAGAAGAAGAAATGGGCTTTGGATTCACCTCAATCGGAGTCTCGAGCAAAAAGTTATAGCGCGACAAAGTGCAGGGACCAATCTGTAAAAAGATTTCTACAAACAGGCCCCTCAGCTGAAAAACAGAAAGCACATTCCTTAGATTATGTCTTCAGAAAGCGAAAACGTATTTTAAGCCGAAGGAGAAATAGAATGCGTTTTCTTCAACTATAAGCACATTTCCAAGAATACGCCTTCACTAAAACGGTCAGTGGGGCCACTGGGTCAACACGAGAGACTTACAAATGGGGTCCACCACTTATCCACGTAGGCAGTGGTGGGGCCGGGCTAGGTGACGCTGACGGGCGGGTCCCACATCTTTCTCTCTCTCCTCCCGCCTCCTTCTCCTTCTTCCCGATGCGCGCCCGCAGAACAGAAAGAGATCACCGGCGTCGACGCTCGCCTGGACTGCTCAGGCCATTGTCGGCGATGCTGGAGACACCGGCGAAATCAGGCGGAAGTGCTGCGCCCGTCCAGAAGCAGCACGAGCACTGGGGAGGAGCGGGACGGCGGCATCTCCAGGAGACAGAGGGCTCGGCGGCGGCGGCCACTTTCTTGGGGACGAGGTACTCCGGCGACGGGGAGGTAAGGCGAAAAGCTGGGAAGGTTCGCCGGAGGGTGGAGGAGTCGTTGGTGGAGTCATGGAGTGAAGGGGAGGCTCGGGTCGGCCGAATTTAGGTCGGAGGGGGCGGCGGCCATGGTGGCAGTGAGAAGCGAGGACAGGTCTAGAGACTCGAGCGGATGGTTGGGGAGGGGTAGTGGAGTGAGGCGAGGCGAGTGGTGAGCTCGAAGAGGGTCGGGTGGGCTTAAATTGCCGAGGGGGAGGTCATGGGTCAACATCTATTGCAGCCAAGTTATCAGCTACGGGGAGGTCATGGGAAACTATCATCGATAGGTAGTGGGTCATCAAGAATATTCTCCAACCTAGACAAGTTATCAGCTACGGGGTTCTCATCGCCTTTCCTATTAGTAATATGTAAATAAAATTCTTGTAGCAAGAGAACCCACCTAATGAGTCTAGGTTTAGCATCTTTCTTTTCCATAAGATATTTTATAGCAGCATGATCAGTGTGAACAATTACTTTTGAGTCAACAATGTATGATCTGAATTTATCACAAGCAAACACAACTGCTAAAAATTCTTTTTCAGTTGTGGCATAATCTCTTTTTGCACTGTCTAGAGTTTTACTTGCATAGTGAATAACATTCAGTTTCTTATCAACTCTTTGTCCTAGAAAAGCACCAACATCATAATCACTACCATCACACATAATTAAAAAGTCAAGTTCCAATCAGGAGGTTGAATAATAGGTGCAGTAGTCAGAGCTTTCTTAAGTGTATCAAAAACTTCTACACAATCATCATCAAAAACAAAAGGAACATCCTTTTGTAAAATATTTGTAAGAGGCCTACATTTTTTAGAGAAATCCTTAATAAACCTCCTATAGAAACCAGCGTGACCAAGGAAACTATGAATACCTTTAATATCTTTAGGACATGGCATTTTCTCAATTGCATCAACCTTAGCTTTGTCCACCTCAATACCTCTTTCAGAAATTTTGTGGCCCAAGACAATACCTTCATTAACCATAAAGTGGCACTTCTCCCAATTTAGGACAAGGTTAGTTTGCTCATATCTCTGCAAAACTCGATCGAGATTGCTTAAACAATCACCAAAAGACTTCTCATAAATAGAAAAGTTATCCATGAAAACCTCAACAATATTTTCACAAAAAACAGAGAATATAGCAATCATACACCTTTGAAAGGTAGTAGCTGCATTGCATGAACCAAAAGGCATACGTCTATAAGCATAAGTTCCAAAAGGACAAGTAAAAGTGGTCTTTTCTTGGTGAGGTGGTGAAACAGGTATTTGAGAGAAACCAAAGTATCCATCAAGAAAACAAAAGTGTTTGTGCTTAGATAATATCTCTAGCATTTGATCAATAAAAGGCATAGGGTAATGATCTGTTCTAGTTTCTTTGTTTAATTATCTAAAATTGATTACGATTCTATAGCCAATGACAATTCTTTGTGGAATAAGTTCATTTTAATCATTAGGAACAACAGTAATACCTCCCTTCTTAGGGACACAATGAACAACTATGGGATAGATTATACGTACTTCCAGAAGCTTTATATTTGAGTTCTTACCACTTCTTTCATCCTTGGATTTAAACGACGTTGGTGATCAACAACGGGTTTAGCATCAGGTTCCATATTAATATTGTGCTGAGATAGAGTGGGAACAATGCCCTTAAGATCATCAAGAGTATATTCAATAGTGGCTCGGTGCTTCTTCAGAATTTTCAATAATCTCTCTTCTTGGTGTTCTGAAAGGTTAGCACTAATAATAACATGATATATCTTTTTCTCATCAAGATAAGCATATTTCAATGTGTCAGGAAATTGTTTTAATTCCAACATGGGATCACCTTTAGGTGGAGGAGGACCTCTTAGAGTTTCAATAGGTAAGTTGTGCTTAAGCAGAGGTTGTTTCTCAAAGAAAATTCTATCTATCTCATTTCTTTCATGCATATGCATACCATTTTCATGGTCTAGCAAATATTGCTCTAAAGGATCAGTAGGAGTCACAGCAATAAAAGCAAGACCAATTATCTCATCTTTACTAGGTAATTCTTTTTCATAAGATTTTCTACTAAACTTGGAAAAATTAAACTCATGCGACTCCTCACCAAAGTTAACACTGACAATGTGTTTATGACAATCTATAGTGGTTTTGGCAGTGTTCAAGAAGGGTCTACCAAATCTAATGGGACAAAAGTCATCTTGTGGGGAACCAAGAACTAAAAAATCAGTAGGATATTTAATTTTCCCACACAAGACTTCCACATCTCTAACAATCCCAAGTGGTGTGATGGTGCCTCTATTAGCAAGTTTAATAGTAACATATATGTCTTCTATTTCAGAGGGTGCTATGTCATCATTATTTCTTGGTAGAGAGTAAAAGGGATAGCACTTACGCTAGCACATAGATCACATAAACCATGATATCAATGATCTCCTATTTTTACTGAGACAATAGGCAGGCCAACAATGGGTCTATGTTTATCTTTCCCAATGGGGTTTGGTGAATCTAGCAGCTACACCAATGAACTAAATAACATGCCCATCAATATTATCGACCACGAGATCTTTAACCATAGCAACACTAGGTTCTACTTTAATTTTCTCAGGGGGTTTAGGTTCTCCAATATCACTTTTTTGAACCAAAGCTGAAACCTTAGCATGATCCATTATCCTACCAGGGAAAGGTGGTTTTTCAATAAAAGCAGTAGGCACAATTGGATCAACATTGTAAATGATAGTTTCTTCTTTAGTTGCTACTATTTCTTTAATTTCTTCTTTAATAGTGGGTGATATTTAAACCACTTCTCCTTAGGGACATCAACATGAGTAGCACAAGATTCACAAAAAGAGGCTACTATCTCAGAATCAAGTCCATACTTACTGCTAAACTTTTGAAAAGCATCGGTATTCATAAAACATTTAACAAAATCAAACTTAAGCTTAATACCTGACTCTTTACCTTCGTCGAGTTCCCAATCTTCAGAGTTGCATTTAATTATTTCTAAGAGATCTCACCTAAATTCAATAGTCTTCTTCATAAAAGAACTGGCACAAGAAGTATCGGGCATGGATTGATCATTACGGGAAATCCGAGCATAGAAGTTCTGAATGATAATTTCTCTCGAGAGCTCATGATTGGGGCATGAATATAACATTGACTTGAGCCTCCCCCAAGCTAGAGCGATGCTTTCTGCTTCACGAGGCCAAAAATTATATATATAATTTCGATCACGATGAATTAGATACATATGATAAAAAATTGGTGGAATTCCAATTTCAATTGATTCCAGTTCCAAGATCCAATATCATCACAGAGCCTTTACCTTGCCAATGCTTTTCCCTTCAAGGACAAAGGGAAAACCTTCTTCTTAGCTTCTTCTCCGAGTAAACCTGCAAGCTTAAATAATCCACAAATTTCATCCACATATATCAAATGCATATCACGATGTCCGGTTCCATCTTCTGCATAAGGATTAGCTAGCAGTTGCTCTATCATACCCGAAGGAATTTCATAACTAATATTTTCAGTATGGAAAAGGTTGAGGGGAAACTAATTGTGCTTCCACTCGAGGTGAAGATACCCAGAACAAACCCCTCAAAGGATTGTTCTTCATAGTAACACATGACAATAAATTTCAGTACATAGTAACAATTTTTCCTTACCAAGAGCGCTTCACTCCTAGGCAACGGCGCCAGAAAAGAGTCTTGATGACCCACAAGTATAGGGGGTCAATCGTAGTCCTTTCGATAAGTAAGAGTGTCGAACCCAACAAAGAGCAGAAGGAAATGACAAGTGGTTTTCAGCAAGGTATTGTCTGCAAGTACTGAAATCGTAGGTAATAAGTAGTTTGATAGTAAGATAATTTGTAACAAGCAAGTAAAAGTAACGATAAATAGTATGCAGCAAGGTAGCCCAATCCTTTTGTGGAAAAGGACAGGCCAAATGGTTTCTTATAATAAGCAAAGAGTTCTTGAGGACACACAGGAATTTCATCTAGTCACTTTCACCATGTTGGTTTGATTTGTGTTTGTTACTTCGAAAATTTGATATGTCGGCGGACCGGTGCTTAGGTGCTATTCTTACTTGAACAAACCTACTAGTTATGATTAACCCCCTCGCAAGCATCTGCAACTACAAGAAATTTATTAAGATAAAATCTAACCATAGATGTAAACATTTGGGTCCAAATCGGTCCCTTACGAAGTAGTGCATAAACTAGGGTTTAAGCTTCTATCACTCTAGCAAGCCATCATCTAATAAATACTTCACAATGCATTCCCTTAGGCCCAAATATGGTGAAGTGTCATGTAGTCGTCGTTCACATCACAACACTAAGGGAATCACAACATACATATCATCGGAATATCAAACACATATCAAGTTCACATGATTACTTGCAACATGATTTCTCTCGTGACCTCAAGAACAAAAGTAACTACTCATAAGTGATAAGCATGCTCAAGATCAGAGGGGTATTGAATAGCATAATGGATCTGAACATATAATCTTCCACCAACTAAACCATATAGTAATCAACTACAAGATGTAATCAACACTACTAGTCACCCACACGTACCAATTTGAGGTTTTGGTACAAAGATTAAACACAAGAGATGAACTAGGGTTTGAGAGGAGATGGTGATGTTGAAGATGTTGATGAAGATTGGCCTTCCAAAGATGAGAGGGTTGTTGGTGATGACGATGGCTTCGATTTCCCCCTCCGGGAGGGAAGTTCCCCCGGCGGAATCACTCCGTCGGAGGGCAAAAGTGCTCCTGCCCAAGTTTTGCCTCGAGACGCCGGTGCTCCATCCCGAAAGTCATCCTCCTTGTTTTTTAGGTCAAAATGACTTATATACCACAAGATGGGCACCGGAGGTGGGCCGAGGAGGGCACAACCCACCAGGGCGCGCTTGGGCTCCCTAATGCACCCAAGTGGGTTGTGCCCACCTGGTGGGCCCCTCTGGTAGTTATTTGCTCCAATAATTCTTAAATAATCCATAAAAAATCTTCGTGAAGTTTCAGATCAGTTCGAGTTGTGCAGAATAGGTGGCCTGACGTTGCTTTTTGCCAGAATTCCAGTTGCCGGTATTCTCCCTCTTGGTGTAAACCTAGCATATTATGAGAGAAAAGGTAATAGAATTGCTCCAAAAAGCATTATTATGCATTAAAACATTATAAGTAACAGCAAGAAAACATGATGCAAAATGGACATATAAGCAAGCCCTGTTCGGGTGGCGACGGCGCTGCGGTCGGCGCACCACCGGCGCACCATCTGCCGTTGGACGGCGGCGGCGTGTGGAGGGCCAGGTGGTCGTGTCGGCGGCACCTCCAGTCAGATCTGTTCTGACCGGTGCAGTCGGCGGTGGTTGTCATCTCTTCCGTCAGAGGTGATCGACCTATGGCTGGGTGGTCGAATCTCGAGATTCTACATCTAGTCTCGGCTATGAGTTGGGGAGACATATTTGCCGGTGAAAACCGAGCCGTTGGCGGGCGATGCCGGCGTTTTGTGTCGTTACCTTGACGAAGGCATCGTCATGTAACTGTTGTTTACCCACTCGTGTTGCTTCGGGGAAAACCCTAGGATCTGGTCTTCCAGATCGGACGATGGTGGTACTACGGTGTCGTTTCTCTCTCGAGAGCATCGCTTGTGGAGCAGCGCTAGAAGACAGAGGCGGGAGGTGGAGCAGATTCGTATTGCATGGATCTTCGGTGGAGATGTCAAGTCATGCCTGCCGACAGGTGCTACGCTAAGTCATGCCTGATTGGCAGGTGCTACGCACAACATATCTTCCAGAGTCTTCGCGTATTGGCGGATGAGCTTGGGGCGGTGGCGTCGTTGGGCGCCGTGGTGGCATCGACGGATGTTCGGACTGGCAAGGAAGATGCGGATATCTCTCTTATAGATGGGTTAGTGGTTCGGTGATGATGGCGTCTTCTAAAACGTCTGCATGTGGTATGCGCTTTAGGTAGGCTACACCGGCTCTTGGTCCCGATACATTATGTGGATGGATCAGCGACGACACCGGTTTTAGATATAGGGAGTGAAAGCACTCCGCATTATCGAGTTTGTACATATGAGTGGTGGCTTTGGGTGGATTGATGTATGTTCTCGTCAGATCTTTGTGGAATAATTAATAAAGATGGCTGCATGCATCGATTAATGCAGAGGTCGGGGGTTTAACCTCCTTTTATAGATAAAAAATAAAAAATAAAAATAAATTGTGCACTTTTCTGAAAATGCCATGTATGATGTACCCATGTTTTCTCATCATTCTACCTCCCATGACAAAGAGTCGTCCTCCACTCTCTTTAATCTACAAAAGATAAGTAGAAGGGGCGTATATAATATCCATGGAAAGGAATAATGGAATCCTCATTTGTAGCTTGCACCATTGAATTGTGTTGCATCCGATCATGTATTTGTTTGTCACAATCTAGAGTTTGTCCAGAGATGATCGGTGTTGTTTCAATGACCGGGATGTTGATGTCTACTGCACAACCTTCTTCTTGTAGATGTTGTTGGGTCTCCAAGTGCAGAGGTTTGTAGGACAGTAGCAAATTTCCCTCAAGTGGATGACCTAAGGTTTATCAATCCGTGGGAGGCGTAGGATGAAGATGGTCTCTCTCAAGAAACCCTGCAACCAAATAACAAAGAGTCTCTTGTGTCCACAACACACCCAATACAATGGTAAATTGTATAGGTGCACTAGTTCGGCGAAGAGATGGTGATACAAGTACAATATGGATGGTAGATATAGGTTTTTGTAATAAGAAAATATAAAAACAGCAAGGTAGCAAGTGGTAAAAGTGAGCATAAACAGTGTTGCAATGATAGTAGACAAGGCCTAGGGTTCATACTTTCACTAGTGCAAGTTCTCTCAACAAGGATAACATAATTGGATCATATTACTAGACCTCAGCATGCAACAAAGAGTCACTCCAAAGTCACTAATAGCGGAGAACAAACGAAGAGAATATGGTAGGGTACGAAACCACCTCAAAGCTATTCTTTCTGATCGATCTATTCAAGAGTCCGTAGTAACATTCAATCTATCATAGAGTTCGTACTAGAAGGACACCTTAAGACACAAATCAATCAAAACCCTAATGTCACCTAGATACTCCATTGTCACCTCAAGTATCCGAGGGCATGATTATACGATACGCATCACACAATCTCAGAAACATCTATTCAACCAACACATAGAACTTCAAAGAGTGCCCCAAAGTTTCTACCGGAAAGTCAAGACGAAAACGTGTGCCAACCCCTATGCATAGATTCCCAAGGTCACGGAACCCGCAAGTTGATCACCAAAACATACATCAAGTAGATCACATGATATCTCATTGTCACCATAGATAAACACGTGAAAGACATACATCAAGTGTTCTCAAATCCTTAAAGACTCAATCCGATAAGATAATTTCAAAGGGAAAACTCAATCCATTACAAGAGAGTAGAGGGGGAGAAGAAGATCCAACTAGACTAGCAAAGATCGCGATACATCAAGATCGTGCCATCTCAAGAACACAAGAGAAAGAGATCAAACACATAGCTACTGGTACATACCCTCGGCCCCGAGGGTGGACTACTCCCTCCTCGTCATGGAGAGCACCGGGATGATGAAGATAGCCACCAGAGAGGGATTCCCCCTCCGGCAGGGTGCCGGAACAGGGTCTAGATTGGTTTTTGGTGGCACCAGAGGCTTTCGGCGGTGCACCTCCCGATCTACGTTAATTTCTGAAGGTTTTAGTATTTATAGGATTTTTTGGAGTCGGGGCCAAGTAAAGGGGATCTATGGGCCATCCTCGAGATAGGGGGGTGCGCCCCCCTTCCCAGGTTGCGCCCTCCACCCTCGAGGGCAGCCTGTGGCTCTCCTGGCCCAACTCTTTTGCTTCGGGGGCTTCTTTCGGTCCAGAAAAAATCATAAAAAATGGCTCGTCAATTGGACTCCGTTTGATATTCCTTTTCTGTAAAACCCTAAAACAGGAGAAAAACAGAAACTGGCACTGGGCTCTGGGTTAATAGGTTAGTCCCAAAAATCATATAAAATGAATGATAAAGCCCATTAAACATCCAAGACTTCATAAATAATAGCATGGAACAATAAAAAATTATAGATGCGTTGGAGACGTATCAAGCATCCCCAAGCTTAATTCCTGCTCGTCCTCGAGTAGGTAAATGATAAAGAAAGAATTTTCGATGTGGAATGCTAACCAATATAGTTTTTCAATGTAATTCTCTTAATTGTGGCATGAATGTTCAGATCTGAAAGATTCAAGATAAAAGTCTATATTGACATAAGAAACAATAATACTTCAAGCATACTAACAAAGCAATCATGTCTTCTCAAAATACTATGGCTAAAGAAAGTTATCCCTACAAAATCATATAGTCTGGCTATGCTCCCTCTTCATCACACAAAATATTCATATCATGCACAACCCCGATTTCAGCCAAGCACTTGTTTTCATACTCTATTCTTTCAAATCTTTCAACTTTTACGCAATACATGAGCGTGCGCCATGGACATTGCACTATGTGGAATAGAGAGGTGGTTGTGGAGAAGTCAAAAAGGAGGAAGATAGTATCACAACGACTAGGCGTATCAACGGGCTATGGAGATGCCCATCAATAGATATCAATGTGAGTGAGTAGGGATTGCCATGCAACGGATGCACTAGAGCTAAATATGAATGAAAGCTCAACAAAAGAAACTAGTGGGTGTGCATCCAACTTGCTTGCTCACGAAGACCTAGGGCATTTGAGGAAGCCCATCGTTGGAATATACAAGCCAAGTTCTATAATGAAAATTCCACTAGTATGAAAGTGCCTAAGCATGAGATTCTCTACAATGAAGAACATGGTGCTACTTTGAAGCACAAGTGTGGAAAAAGATAGTAGCAATTGTCCCTTCTCTCTTTTCTCTCATTTTTTGGAGGGGCTTTCTCTTCTCTTTTTTTAGCCCCTCTCTATTTTTTTTGGGCCATCCTCTTTTTTTTATTTGGCCTTTATCATTTTTTATTTTATTTTTTGTTTCCTCGAATGGGACAATGCTCTAATAATGATGATCATCCCACTTTTATTGATTTACAACTCGATACTAGAACAAAGTATGACTCTATATGAATTCCTTCGGCGGTGTACCGGTATGTGCAATGAATCAAGAGTGACATGTATAAAAAATAATGCATGGTGGCTTTGCCACAAATACGGTGTCAACTACATGATCATGCATGGCAATATGACAATATGAAGCGTGTCATATGAACGGAACGGTGGAAAGTTGCATGGCAATATATCTTGGAACGGCTATGGAAATGCCATGATAGGTAGGTGTGGTGGATGTTTTGAGGAATATATATGGTGGATGTTTTGAGGAAGGATATATAGTGGGTGCATGGTACCGGCGAAAGTTGCGCGGTACAAGAGAGGCTAGCAATGGTGGAAGGGTGAGAGTGCGTATAATCCATGGACTCAACATTAGTCATAAGAACTCATATACTTATTGCAAAAATCTACGAGTCATCAAAACAAAGCAATCAACGCATCCTCCTAGGAGGGAGGTTGGTAGGAGTTAACCATCGCGCGCCCCCGACCTCCACACAAAGGTTGGATCTCTACAAATACCCCATGCTCTAACTACTCTAATATCACTATCCTCATATCTCAAAACAATTATCAAGCATCCAACATCTCATTCTATTCAATGCACTTAGTGTGAAAGTTTTTACTACATTGACATTGGATGTCTATCATGTGAAGATTAGTTTTATTAGCCTAAACACATTACCATGCTGTTTTAATAGAATCTCAAAAGGATATAAGTGAAGCATGAGAGTTCATATATTTCTTCAAAATAAAACCACCGCCATTCTCTAAAAGATATAAGTGAAGCACTAGAGCAAAAACTATTCAACTCAAATGATATAAGTGAAGCACATAGAGTGTTCTAACAATTCCTAGGCCATATTTAACTCTGTCAAATAGGTGTGTCCAGCAAGGATGATTGTGACAAACTAACAAGCATAGACTCAAATTATACAAGATGCTCCAAGCAAAACACATATCATGTGGTGAATAAAAATATAGCTCCAAGTATAGTTACCGATGGATGAAGACGAAAGAGGGGATGCCTTCCCGGGGCATCCCCAAGCTTAGGCTTTTGGTTGTCCTTGAATTTTACCTTGGGGTGCCTTGGGCATCCCCAAGCTTAGGCTCTTGCCACTCCTTGTTCCATAGTCCATCAAAGCAATACTCAAAACTTGAAAACTTCACAACACAAAACTTAGACAAAAATCTCGTGAGCTCCCTTAGTATAAGAAAGCAAACCACCACTCAAAGGTACTGCAATGAACACATTCTTTTTTTATATTGGTGTTAAACCTACTTTATTCCAACTTCTATATGGTTCATACTTCCCAATACTACTCATAGATGCATCGGAATAAGCAAACAACACACGAAAAACAGAATCTGTCAAAAACAGAACAGTCTGTAGTAATCTGCAGGTTTCGCCTGCTTCTGGAACTCCCAAAAATTCAAAGTAAATTGGTAACTTTGCGGAATTTTTCTACCAATCATCTGCAAAAAGAATCAACTAAATAGCACGCTCCAGTAAAATCCCACGACTACTTTAGCGAGCACTAACGATTCTGTTTTTCACAGCAAGATCATATAAACTTCACACAAGTCTTCCCAAAGGTTCTACTTGGCACAAACACTAATTAAAACACAAAACCACATCTAAACAGAAGCTATATGCAATATTTATTCCCTAAGAGCAGCAAAAACAAAGAAACTAAAATAAAGTTGGGTTGCCTCCCAACAAGTGCTATCGTTTAACGCCCCTAGCTAGGCATGATGATTTCAATGATGCTCGCATAAAAGATAGGAATTGAAACATAAAGAGAGCATCATGAAGAATATGACTAGCACATTTAAGTCTAACCCACTTCCTATGCATAGGGATTTTGTGAGCAAACAACTTATGGGAGCGATAATCAACTAGCATAGGAAGGGAAAACAAGCATAGCTTCAAAACTTTAAGCACATAGAGAGGAAACTTGATATTATTTCAATTCCTACAAGCATATGATCCTCTCTCATAATGATTTTCAGTAGCATCATGAATGAATTCAACAATATAACCAGCACATAAAGCATTATTTTCATGATCTACTTGCATAGAAATTTTACTACTCTCCACATAAGCAAAATTCTTCTCATTCATAGTAGTGGGAGCAAATTCAACAAAATAACTATCATGTGAAGCATAATCTGATTGAAAACTAAAATCATGATGACAAGTTTCATGGTTATCTTTATTCTTTATAGCATATGTGTCATCACAATAATCATCATAGATAGTAATTTTGTTCTCATAATCAATTGGAACCTCTTCCGAAATAGTGGATTCATCACTAAATAAAGTCATGACCTCTCCAAATCCACTTTCATCAATATAATCATCATAAATAGGAGGCATGCTTTCATCATAATAAATTAGCTCATCAAAACTTGGGGGACTAAACATATCATCTTCATCAAACATAGCATCCCCAAGCTTGTGGCTTTGCATATTATTAGCATCATGGGTATTCAAAGAATTCATACTAAAAACATTGCAATCATGCTCTTCATGCACATATTTTATGCCAAGCATTCTATGTAATTGTCCTTCTAGTACTTGAGCACAATTTTCCTTCCCATCATTTTCACGAAAGATATTAAAAAGATGAAGCATATGTGGTAACCTTAATTCCATTTTTTTGTAGTTTTCTTTTATAAACTAAACTAGTGATAAAACAAGAAACTAAAAGATTCGATTGCAAGATCTAAAGATATACCTTCAAGCGCTAACCTCCCCGGCAACGGCGCCAGAAAAGAGCTTGATGTCTACTACACAACCTTCTTCTTGTAGACGTTGTTGGGCCTCCAAGTGCAGAGGTTTGTAGGACAGTAGCAAATTTCCCTCAAGTGGATGACCTAAGGTTTATCAATCCGTGGGAGGCGTAGGATGAAGATGGTCTCTCTCAAGCAACCCTGCAACCAAATAACAAAGAGTCTCTTGTGTCCCCAACACACCCAATACAATGGTAAATTGTGTAGGTGCACTAGTTCAGCGAAGAGATGGTGGGACAAGTACAATATGGATGGTAGATATAGGTTTTTGTAATAAGAAAATATAAAAACAGCAAGGTAGCAAGTGGTAAAAGTGAGCATAAACGGTGTTGCAATGATAGTAGACAAGGCCTAGGGTTCATACTTTCACTAGTGCAAGTTCTCTCAACAAGGATAACATAATTGGATCATATTACTAGACCTCAACATGCAACAAAGAGTCACTCCAAAGTCACTAATAGCGGAGAACAAACGAAGAGAATATGGTAGGGTATGAAACCACCTCAAAGCTATTCTTTCTGATCGATCTATTCAAGAGTCCGTAGTAACGTTCAATCTATCATAGAGTTCGTACTAGAATAACACCTTAAGACACAAATCAATCAAAACCCTAATGTCACCTAGATACTCCATTGTCACCTCAAGTATCCGTGGGCATGATTATGCGATATGCATCACACAATCTCAGAAACATCTATTCAACCAACACATACAACTTCAAAGAGTTCCCCAAAGTTTCTACCGGAAAGTCAAGACGAAAACGTGTGCCAACCCCTATGTATAGATTCCCAAGGTCACGGAACCCGCAAGTTGATCACCAAAACATACATCAAGTAGATCACATGACATACATCAAGTGTTCTCAAATCCTTAAAGACTCAATCCGATAAGATAACTTCAAAGGGAAAACTCAATCCATTACAAGAGAGTAGAGGGGAAGAAGAAGATCCAACTAGAATAGCAAAGCTCGCGATACATCAAGATCGTGCCATCTCAAGAACACGAGAGAGAGAGAGAGAGAGAGAGAGAGAGAGAGAGAGAGAGAGAGATCAAACACATAGCTACTGGTACATACCCTCAGCCCCGAGGGTGGACTACTCCCTCCTCGTCATGGAGAGCGCCGGGATGATGAAGATAGCCACCGGAGAGGGATTCCCCCTCCGGCAGGGTGCCAGAACAGGGTCTAGATTGGTTTTTGGCGGCACCAGAGGCTTTCGGCGACGGAACTCCCGATCTAGGTTAATTTCTGGAGGTTTCAGTATTTATAGGATTTTTTGGAGTCGGGACAAGTAAAGGGGAGCTACGGGTCGTCCTCGAGATAGGGGGCGCGCCCCCCTTCCCAGGGCGCGCCCTCCACCCTCGAGGGCAGCCCGTGGCTCTCCTGGCCCAACTCTTTTGCTTCGGGGGCTTCTTTTGGTCCAGAAAAAATCATAAAAAATTGGCTCGTCAATTGGACTCCGTTTGATATTCCTTTTCTGTAAAACCCTAAAACAGGAGAAAAACATAAACTGGCACTGGGCTCTGGGTTAATAGGTTAGTCCCAAAAATCATATAAAAGTGAATGGTAAAGCCCATTAAACATCCAAGACTTCATAAATAATAGCATGGAACAATCAAAAATTATAGATACGTTGAAGACGTATCAGATGTCCTCATCATCCCCCCTGTGTTAAAAAGTAGTCATCCTCAACTCTACCTGGTCATCACACGAAAGAAAGTAGGGCAATACCAAATCATAATGCAAAGGTTTCATGATATAGAGAATTTTAGTTTTCAACTTTGCTATCTTATGGACGATGCCAACATGATGCTTTGTTCGACTTAGGAGTTCCTTCCAGCAAACATTTCCATGGAGTACAAATTTATAACCAACCACGATCATGCCCATATCATATACGCAATATTCAGTTTGCTTTATCATATTCTTGCTTGCTCTACGATTGCTTGCAGGAATAGACCTTTGTGGTCAGATTGGTCGTGCTCCGGCATGGTCAATAACCTCTTGGAGTTGTTTAGCGATTGCTAAGGCGCAATGTCATTGCACGTTTGTAGTCGGATCATCAAAGTTGTCTTCATCAAATCGATAGTTATCATATCATCGAAAGATCGGGACACCCCACCTCTATCATCTATCGCGCAGTACTCTTTCTCATTGTCGGCGACGACCACATACGTGCCGGCTCCTTCATGGTCGTGGCATCGGGGCGCGGCCTCCTCATCGCCGGTCTCACCGAACAACACTATGCTCACCTCATTGCCGGCGGCCCCCACCTCCGCCACCTGTTCCCAGTACCGCAAGCGGATGAGGCCTATCTTGCGGGCGGAGCGGTAGGACTCGAGTAGCACCTTGTACTCCCCAGGTCTGCGTCCAATGCGACCACCTAGCCGGCGGCAACATGCTCCTCCACCTGCAGTGCTCCTGGAGGAGGTTTATCGTTGTAGTTGGTGTCGGCATGAACTTCCGAGAACTGTTCCTCACGCTCCTCCCGCACCATGTCCATATAATGGGCACGAGCCTCGCTGATGGTCATGGTGCAATGCATCGGCAAGGGTGGAGCGAAGGAGGAGGGTGTCGTGGAGGAAGAGAAGGGTGGTGCTAGCTCGTCGGAGGAGGCGTCCTCCATTTGCACATCGTCGCTGGAGGCGTCCTCTGGCTGCTTGTCGGCCTGCCAGTCAACAACAATGGCGGTTATGGCCTTCTTCTGCTCCGACGTCAGCCCATCCCAGATAGTTTTGGCGGCGGAGGAATCCATGACGGGGATTGGTGCGGAGAAGGATGATTGTGGCTAGGGTCGGGGCAGCGGTTTATATAGCATCGGTGGAGGACAGAGGGACAGACGGGTAGCGTTGGAGGAGATGCATTGGCAACTACAGGCCATCAATGTGGACATTAGACGAACGGACATGCGGCCATCGAGTCGTTTGAACATGCGGCATTCTCCTGCACCAGGAAGCAGTGCGGCCGACGATGTCTCGGCCGGTGCGCCGCTTTAATGCCTGCGTCAGTGAGCAGTCATGTCCGCTCTGGCTAGGCATGCATGCGGGCGCTCACGCTCTGGAGCGCCGCTGGCAGAAAATGCGTGGGAGTGGGGTTTCATGGGCCAGTGCGGTCAGAAGCGGGCTTGCGATCGGTCTGGACTCCCACAAACCTCCCTCACTTTTGTCTCTGGTTTGCGGGGGAAATTGCGTTCGGGCTGCGCCACGGACTGGTACAGGACCGCGTTGACTGCAAAGTCCAAACGGTTTCGGGAGGTTTGCGGATCAGCGTTGGAGATGCCCTTGCATCCATCACATAAAATGTAGACCAAATATAACCAGAAAGCTAGGCAAAGTATCTTACGTAAAATGTGATCTTAGTTTATGACATGATAGGTGCAACATGAACTTAATCGAGAAAATAGCGGAGTATGCAAAACATTTTTTGAAAGCACAAGTGAATATCCATCAAACCGCTCAGACCACTCTTGTTAGCCTTCGTGATCGATTCTAAAGGTACATGTCCACTCATGATAGTGTTTTTCGAATAATTGTGGAAGTCCTCAAAACATTTCTAAAAGCTTTGTAATCAGGCCATTTCACAATTGTTTTACATAAATATGACATTCATATACATAGGTAGCACACCTTTATAATTGGCCGCACACAAATTACTACAAATACAAGTAATGGTTTATTGTCTGGAATTAGAAAATATGCATTACCTACGAATTTTGACCTAATACAAACACAAGAACATACGCCTCTAGATTAAACAAACATTGTAATTCAACATGAATATGAAAGTAACAACGGTTCACCACCCTGTGATTTCCCTTACGACGCTTATGGCCGCTGGACCATCCATCGCTCACCTTGCATCGGGGGCAAAACCCTTCCCTCGGTATTGATAGGAGACGCACGCCCTTGTTCAAATTAAGATGATGACGAAAGCCATCCTTCATGGTTAGCATTCTTCGGTACACCTTGTAGCTTACGTAAGTGCCTTTCGCTGCATAATGGAGGTGTGTTTCAGGAAGCGACTTCAATTCCCAAAAACCTTGAAATACCTTTGGGAATGCATTTCTCGTGTTGTCATATGAGCTATCTATGATGGTTGTTGTGAGGTCACCCCATGTAGTCTCTCTTCTCACCACCCTTGATTCGGAACTGCTTTTAGATGTCCAAGTAATGTTCATGTGGAATCTTGATCCATTTATTGCCAAGCAGGGTGGGCTCATGTCTGATGCCCTCTTGTCGTTCGTGATGTCCACACTAGAGAAGTCATTTATTTGTGCCGCGGAAAATCAATGAGGGCGTGACACAACCCCGTGACCATGCAGTAGTAGTACGAGAATGTGCTCGCGCATGGTTAGTTGTATGACAATGGTCCATTGTCATTCTAAAGAAGGCCTATGGATGTACTCTAGGCCGAGGCCCGTGAACTTGTACTTGTGCTGAGCCATTGCTCATGCATGGCGATGGTGTTCTTCACCATCTCAGGCTCGCTGGTGTACACCACCTCCGGTGTTGTGGTGCGACTGGCAATGATTGTCGGAGCTAGATTAGTCAGATCCCTCTATATAGTATTCTAGCTAGGTGACTTCACATAGTGGTAACAGGAGGCAAGGTTTACCCAGGTTCAGACTCTCACGGAGGATATAATACCGTCTGTCGTGCTTTTGTATATTGTGTTGGGGTATGTACAAAGTACGTCGAGAGATTGTAATGTTGTCTAAGATGTGTTCTATTGACTGCCCGACCCCGACATATATAAGAGGGGTCCTAGGGTTACAAAAGTCCTAGTCAACTACGGCATGGAGGGGAGTCCTACATTGATATGTAGTCCTTGTCTTGAATGCCAAGGCTTTCGAAGTCTTCTTCTAGCGCGTCATGGGCTGCCCATGTGGCCCGGGATGGAACCAACCTAGGGGTCCTAAGCCCAGCCCACCAGGCTGGGAACTGACTTTGTGATTGATCCCAGGGCCGGGACAACACTAGTAGCCCCTGAACCAATCCCCAAGCTTGGTTGCACCTCGACCATCTCTCAGTTGCAGGTCGTCTTCGGTCGTCGAGGTTGAAACTGGTTCGACGAATTTTTCTCAATAGTATTCGCTCGCAAACGACCTGCATGTGGGACTGCTTTCGAAGTGGCGTGCACCACCTTGATTTTGAGTTCTCGATGTAGATAGCCGGCCTCCACAGAAGGATCCATGGAGTCGGCTCCTGCAGGACGATTTTCTGGAGGACACTTGAAAAAATGTTGATGAAGTAAGCCAGATTTAGTGGAAGACCTTCCTACCAAGCCGGCCTCTGTGGGCCGGTATTCCCGTGAAGCACTCGTAAATTTTAAAACCAATGCAATTTATTCTCTGCCAGTTATATAGCTAGTATCTCTCAAGGTGCAGATCGGTAATAGATTCAATTTGTGTTGTAGGTCCTTAGCATCATTCCACACTTTTACATATCATAGCCCCCGGGCCGCTGGTCGGTTTGGCACAATCTGGGCACATGTCGTCTTAATTTGGACTTTGCAAAAAAATTGTTGGTGTGGTAGCCCTTGAGACTCGGGTCAGGCAGAATGGCCGACCCGAGGATTGAAAATCGACCCGAGGATTGAAATCCTTCTCTAGACTTGAACTAGATTGAACAGGTGTGCAGTAGCCCCCGGGACTCAGGTCGGGCAGAATGGCTGACCTGATGATCGAATCTCCTCAGGTTGTTTATTGCACTAAGACCTTTTCACAGAAACGTCAATGCAGTAGCCCCCGAGACTCAGGTTGCACAACATGACCGACCTAAGGATTAAGTCTCCTCGGGAACTACCTCAGCCGAGTAGCGGTATTTGGGCACAAGTAACCCCTAGCTCGGTTTTGGGGTATCCGTCGATCAACCTACTAGCCGCTGGTCTAGAATATAATTTAGCCGACCAGCGGCATCGGCGGGAAAATCGCCAAACTCGGTTCTGCGGGACCATCGGTCAACCTTCATCGGCAATATTAGAATTGGACACTTAGAGCTGGACATTTCAACATACTATCATATTTCTAAAAATGTACAAAACATATTTGCGCATATCCGAAACTAGCTCAAAGGCAATCCGATTGTTCTCTTTTACTCCCTCCATTTTAGAACATGAGGTGCATTAGTTTTTGTGCAAGTCAACCTTATGTATGTTTGACAACCCACGATGTGGTTGGATCTGGCGAAGGCGACACTTGCACGTAGTTTCCTCCTTCGAGGCGTCGTTTTTGAAGAACTTTTCTCTTAGTCCTTGTGTTGTCAAGAGATGTTCGATGCTCATGGTCACTGTTGTATATTCGATAAATGTTTTTCACTCCTTCGGGATTTTTTCTTCTCCTTTCGCCTAACGTTGGTCTTGCATGACTTTGCTTATTGCCGGCGTGGTCGTTTGTGTGTGTGTTGTGTTGGTTGTGTGCATCTTGAGTATGCTGGCATTGGATATGTACTCGATTATATGCCTCGATGCTACGTTATGTTATGAGTCAATATTATCAAAAAATGTATGATTGACAAGATATACAATACAAAATAAATGAAATATAAAAATACTTTTGTGATAAATCTAATGTATTATAGATATTGATACTTTTTCTAGAACTTGATCATTGCTCCCTCCATTTTATAATATAAGAGCGTATTGACACTTAGATTATATTATGGGATGAAGTGAGTATTTTGGAACGGGGAAGTAGTTTCTCTAGCTTCTATGGATGGCCAAGGCTTTGTAATTCATGTAGTATTTATATCTGACCTCAGCTTGAAATACAATTTGTCGCACCGAGCACCTCCACCTCGTTAACTAAATACCGGTTTATTTTACTCCGCATGAAATATTTGTCCGAAGTCAAACTTTGCAGATGTTGATGTTGTATTGTGAATGTTAATATATCTTTTTGTATAAACTTTGAAGAGTTTGACTTAAGACGAACCTAATATAGAGGAAATAAATAAATAAACAGGTTCACAACACAGCCACGGCTGCAACTCATACGTAGGTACTCCTACGTGGTAAGAAAAAAGACCATAGGCAGGCAGATTGCGTAGCTAATTCAACGAGTTCGATTATCAAACATTATACGTAGTTAATTATGCTACCACATGTGTATCTTAAAAACTCTGTTAACCATGGAACGATATAAGTTAAAAATACAAGTCCAGCAACGTGCAGTTACACACTTCACAGCCTCAGCAAGGCGGAGAAAGCTCGGGTCCTCACTTCCACAGCTTCCGCAAGGACATGTTCTTCTCATTGTCCTTCTTCATCACCTTGGCCACCGCCATCTCGAAGTCTTCCTCCGTTACGTGCACCCTTCTCTCGCGGAGAGCAAACATTTCGGCTTTGGTGCAGACCACCTGAATAATAAAGACAGAAACCAGAGTGAACAACTTCATATGACCGCAAGGTGAAAGGAGCAGGGATGTTGTGCACATGATGTGTTGTCAGCCGTGAACAAGGAAATGCAAAAAAATGTAAAGTGTTTCCAAGCAGAAGAGCGCGGAAAGTGTTACCATACTACTTCTGCATATATATACAAAAATGTTGCTAACCAGATAATGTGGCAAGATATTTAAATAGACCATTCTGCTTTTTTTGAAGGAACCGAATTCAAACTCAACAAAGAGCTAACAATATATAGTTAACCAACTATTCAGACCCTCGAAACCATAATTAAACCTAATCTGGTGTTAGGTTAATAAGTGCAGAGCTACATAGAAGAACTAGGAACGGCCCTCGAAAGGGCTCATTCATGAATAGGTTCCAAAATTGGATCAGCAGGAGGAGACTATAACATGAGCATGCTTCTCAGCAATCAAAGCTCAAGTGCATGGTGCAATATTCAATTTTTGGAAGAGATTACAAAATGTTAAATTATAATTTTTGGTTATAATTAATAAGCAAAGGCACTGAACAGACCCAAATGGAGAAAACTGAAACGCGGCGCAGCATATAATGACCAAAGATCTATGTAGAGACTAAACCAACCTTTAGCTCGGCTCCTGAAGCGCCATTCATCTTTCCCGCAATCTTTTTCAGATCAATTCCACGCATCATGTTCATCCTTCTTGAATGAATCTTCAAGATATCACCTCGCAACTAAAGGGCAAAAGATTAAGCACATTGTCAGCCCAAACAAAATCATGCAGAATCATCAAGCATTATATGTTAAAGTATGAAGCACATACATCCTCATTAGGATTTGGAAATTCAATCTTCCTGTCTATGCGGCCTGGCCTCAAAAGGGCTTGATCCAAGATGTCGATCCGGTTTGTTGCCATCAAAACATGCACAGAACACATACAGGGCATCATGATAGTGTTGCTCCATATATATAATTAAGACACAAAAAACAACAATTATTAAGTACAGCATACCTTAATTTTGTTTGATGCTTCGAAACCATCAAGTTGGTTTAGAAGCTCAAGCATGGTCCGTTGCACTTCACTATCACCGTTGCCAGTTCCAGACTCCATTCTAGCAGATCCAATGGAGTTTATTTCATCCATGAATATAATAGATGGTGCATGCTCCCTACAACAATTTAACCAAACAATTAGCCCATCAACAGAGGATGCACGTGTAACATATTTCATATCAAAGGCAAATAATCCTAGCTGCGAACCTTTTACTTAGCTTACCTAGCCATAACAAAGAGTTCACAAACCATCCGGGAGCCCTCACCAATATATTTCTGAACCAACTCGGAACCAAATACCCTGATGAAGGTATAGTCGGTGTGATGAGCAACTGCATGTGCCAGTAATGTTTTGCCTGTCCCTGGTAGACCATAAAGGAGGACACCCTGCAAAATAAGAGAGTAAAATTTTCTGCTAGGTATACCAATGAATGAAGTAATTAAGACAATTCTTCTAAATAACCAAACCTTTGGCTGGGCAATTCCAAGGCTCTCAAATAACTCAGGATGTTTTATAGGAAGCTCGATGACCTGAAAATTGAGTTCATGAGTCAGATGTAAAACACGATAGAGTGACAACACATCAAAATTCTAAACAGACCTCTTTGATCTCCTTGATTTGCTGATCAAGACCTCCAATCATATCATGTGTAGAATAAGTTATCCCTAGCCCATTATGTTCAATCATTGATCCATTCATGAAACACATTCGTATATTAGTTACACCCAATGCTCAAGTACGATCATAGTGTTTCCTAGTTGGTGCTTTTAAGAGAAGATGGAGACTTAAATACAAAAATAAAAATTACATAAGTAAAAGAAAGGCCCTTTGCAGAGGGAAGTAGGGATTTGTAGAGGTGCGAGAGCTCAAAGCTTAAATTGAGAGATAAATTTTTTGAGAGGTATACTTTTCCCACCAAAAAGAACGACTTGAGGTTCCCAACACTTTCCATGCTAGATATATCATAGGCGGTTCCCAAACAGGAAATAAAGTTTATTCCTTTTCCACCAAACTTTCACAAGCCATGGCTAGCCGAATCCACGGTTGCCTTCCATACCAACACTTTCCAAGGAATTTATTATTTGACAACATAAAGTAAATTTGTTTTTCATTTCGGGACTGGCCATCCTTAATACCTTTGCCTTACTCTCGTCCAATGACAAGTGAATAAACACGCATCATGAGAATAACACGTCTAGCCTGGAAAATATTGGCCACCCCTCATCACCTCGCAAGCAGTACGGGCACACAAAAGGGAAATTTATTTTGAAAATTAGAGATGTCACATACAAATTTGCTTAGAACGGCAAGGAAATACAGCATATAGGTAGGTATGGTGGACTCATGTGGCAAAACCGGGATAAAGGATTTTGGATGCACAAGTAGAGATCATACTTAGTGCAAAATGAAGGCTACCAAAAGACTAGGAAGCGACCAACCATGAAACAAATAATCTCATAAGCGAACATTGAGCATAAATAACACTGAATAATGCACCACAAGTAGGATATAATTTCATTGCATAATTATTGACTTTCGTGCTTGCATAGGGAATCACAAACTTTAACACTAATATTCTTACTAGAGCACAATTACTCATCAACATAACTCACATATCACATCATCATGTCTCAAAACTATTACAAGGAATCAAGTTTATTTTGTCCAATGATCTTCATGAAAGTCTTTATTATATCCTTCTTGGATATCTATCACTTTGGGACTAATCTTCATGTGTTGCTTTTGATAAGCTCAAACAAATATAAGTGAAGATCATGAGCATAATTTTTCTTTCTTTCTCTCAAAATAATATAAGTGAAGCAAGAGAGAATTTATTCAAAATACTAAGCACACCATGCTCAAAAAGATATAAGTGCAGCACTAGAGCAAGTCCATTGCTCACAAAAATTTAAATGAAGCTTAGAGAGCTATTCTAGCAAGTCATGGCATAATTTTGGCTCTCTCAAATAGGTGTGTACAGCAAGGATTGATGACTTAAAAAGCAAAATAAAACAAGCAAGGACTCATATCATACAATACGCTCCAAGCAAAACACATATCATGTGACGAATAAAAATGTAGTCTCGAGTAAAATACCGATAGTTGTTGGAAGAAAGCGGGGATGCCACTCGGGGGCATCCCCAAGCTTAGTTGGTTGCTCATTTTTGGATAATAGCTTGGGATGCCAAGGCATTCCCAAGCTTAGGCTCTTCCATCCTTCCTTCATCCATCGTAAGAGAACCCAAAACTTGAAAATTTCAATCACACAAAACTTCAACAAAACCTTCGTGATATCCGTTAGTATAAGAAAGCAAACCACTACTATAAGTGATGTGTCAAACCAATTCATATTTTGTTTTTTGTATTATATCTACTGTATTCCAACTTTTCTATGGCTAAAACTCATCAAAGAAAACCATAGAGCCATCAAAATAAGCACACAACACAAAGAAAACGGAATCTTTCAAAAACAGAACAATTTGTAGTAATCTGGAAGTTTTGAATACTTCTGGAACTCTAAAAATCTTGAAAAACTATGGCCACGTGGGAAATTTGTATATTAATCTTCTGTAAAAATAATCAACTAAAAATTGTTTTTCTGTTAAAAATGAGAATTTTTCTCGTGAGCCCAAAAGTCCTGTCTTTTTCAGCAAGATCAAACAACTATCACCCAGGAAGATCCTATCGGTTCTACTTGGCAAAAACACTAACTAAAACACAAAAAACACAATCATACCAGTAGCATAATTGTGCTAACACTCAAGAATAGAAATCAAAAAAGCAAAAATAAATTTTATTCCTTGGGTTGCCTCCCAACAAGCGCTATCGTTGTACGCCCTTAGCTATTCAAGGATCTAAGTTTTGTCATATTTGTCCAACTCTTCAATCAAACACTTAGAATCCTTTAGTGGTTTAGCATAAATACCTTAAATAGCAATACTTCTTGGGGTAAATTTAAATATTTCATTCTTATAAAAAGGATGTCTTATCACTTCAACAAAATCCGGATGGATGCTAATCATCTTAAGGTCTCCCTTATCATTATCACTAGAAGTTGCACCCTTGTTCCTAGATCTCCTACTCTTTATGGGAGTTTCCTCAATAATTTTAGTGGTGGTAAAAGTCGTGCTTAGATTACTAAAGATTTCTTCCGATTTATCGATCTGAGACGGACTTTCTTCTAATCTTTCATGGATTAAGGTACCCCTTTCTTTTAACAACTTAAAAATATCACCCGCATTTGACCCAAGATTAGTAGCAAAATTATGCAACTTTTTATGTAACATTTCCATATGATCTTTACATAGCATTAAGAGCATCAAAAGGAGGACTCATTAGAAAATTTCCACCGGTAATCGTATCAAGGACAAATCTATACCAAGTGGTGATGCCAACAAAAAAACAACGCAGAAGCACAACGATAGATTGCTTACGGATAGATCTATTGTGAGCATTGCAAATTCTATACCAAGCATCTTTTAAATGTTCTCATCCCCTTTGTTTAAAGTTGAGGACCTCATCCTCGGGAGTGCAAGCAATAGAGGAAGTACAATCCATGATGAAAACGACAAACAAGATTGCACACAAAAACAGATCCGTCAAGAGAAACGGCGAACGAAAAAGAGAGCCGGATAAAATTGCAAATATTGGTGAAGTGGGGGTGATGAAAATGAGAGGCAAATGGCAAATAATGTAAATTGCGAGGAGATGAGATTTGTGATTAGGAACCTGGTATATGTTGAAGGTGCTCCCCGGCAACGGCGCCAGAAATTCCTTTTGACGTCGCTTAAAGCTACGTCGGTATTTACCAAAAGAGGAAGGGATGATGCAGCACAGCGGCGGTAGGTATTTCCCTCAGATTTGAAACCAAGGTTATCGAACCAGTAGGATAGCCAACCAACACAACGTAAATAGCACCTGCACACAAATAACAACTTCTCGCAACCCGACGTGTTAAAGGGGTTGTCAATCCCTTTCGGGGTGCGGCGCCTCAAGATAGGAAAAACGGATGTAATGAATTTGTAGTAGATTGGTAGATCGAACGCCAAATAAAGCAAATAAGAATAAATTGCAGCAAGGTATTTTTGTATTTTTTGTTTAATAGATCTGAAAATAAATGCAAGGAAAAAGTAGATCGCAAAGGCAAATATATGAGAAAGAAGAACCGGGGGTCGTAGGTTTCACTAGTGGCTTCTCTCGAGAAAAATAGCAAACGGTGGGTAAACATATTACTGTTGGGCAATTCATAGAACCTCAAGTAATTATGATGATGTCCACGCAATGATCATTACATAGGAATCACGTCCAAGATTAGTAGACCGACTCCTGCCTGCATCTAGTACTATTACTCCACACATCGACCGCTATCCAGCATGCATATGGTGTATTAAGTTCATGGAAAAACGGAGTAATGCATTAAGAACGATGACATGATGTAGACAAGATCCATTTATCTATGGCATTAGATATGGATCTCGCCGTTTTATCCTTAGTGGCAACGATACATATGTGTCAGTTTCCTTTCTGTCACTAGGATCAAGCACCGTAAGATCGAACCCAGTACTGGGCACCTCTTCCCATTGCAAGATAAATGGA
Organism: Secale cereale; assembly: GCA_902687465.1. NCBI lineage: Eukaryota > Viridiplantae > Streptophyta > Magnoliopsida > Poales > Poaceae > Secale > Secale cereale. The sequence goes on along the minus strand of LR738714.1, from coordinate 159,893,655 downwards.
TCAAGTTGGCCAAACAAAACCCAAATATCGGAGAAGAAATACGAGGCTATAAGAGATCAAAGAGACTCAAATAACTTGCATGGATATAAAAAGATAGATCTGATCATAAACTCAAAGTTCATTGGATCCCAACAAACACACCGCAAAAAGAGTTACATCATATGGATCTCCAAGACACAATTGTATTGTAATGCCCAGGATGGAGTTATAACTCCTACGTGTCGAGGCACGACTTAAAGGCATAAATCCATCCTAGAATGATCTCAAGTTCGGTATTCTTTGCACAACTCATGTAAAAGAGGGGATAGTAAACTGAAAATAGTTGGCTTACACTCGCCACGTCACAGAATTACAGTACAAGTCTCAAACATCATACATTAAGAACATCACAACCCTCTAAGGGCAAAAGCCAAATGTCAAAGTACCGAACTCAGATAAATAAACCACAGGCGGATCGAATCCTAGTAAGAGACTCCACTACTGATCGTCCGGGTAGCGCACGTAGTACCGACTACGCTCCTCGTCGTACTCCCAATCCAGCACGGTGCCATCACCTGGATAGCTCACAGCTGGACCTGCATCTGGTGTGTGAAGTAACTGTGAGCCACAGAGGACTCAGCAATCCCGTTCCCGGGTAACAAGACTATCAAAGCCTTTGGGTGAGGATAAGGCTGAAGAAAAGAATAAGTCTGCAGCAGCAACTAGCATCTAGCTTACGTAAGTGAGAGCGAGAAGAGAAGGCCTCGGCGAGAAGTGATCACGAAGTGATCCTAGCTACAAGCTCAACAAGCATAACCCCTCCGTGTTCAACTCCCGAATCCCTATTCGGAAATTGACAGTCACGGAACACACGCTGGTAGTGTATTAGTAACATTGTGCCAAGTTATCTACAACCGGAATTAACAAGCTCCCATCTGCCACATAACCGCGGGCACGGCTTTCGAAAGTTCAAACCCTGCAGGGGTGTTCCAACTTGACCCATTACAAGCCCACGATCCGCGAAGTCGCAACTCCAAAGTGGGAAGACCCGAGTATCCTCGGAATCCCGTGCTCAAGATATACCGAGCTAAGGTAAGGCTAATCCAGCAAATCCTCCCGGCGTGCCGACACCCTGATAGTAGCCGCGCGTATCTCGTCTCAGGCCACGACCGGATGGGCGATCCCACAGGTTTTTACCAGACCTTGAGTTTCCTCGAGGTGGCCCCGCGTAACCCCCAGTTTGGACCAACACTCATGAGGAGCACTGGCCCGGGTTGTTGAATTAAGAAAAGGGTTTATAACTCCCTATGCAAGTTTAGTTTGTTATTAGGCAAATAGTACCAATGTTGGGACTTGCTGGAAAAGACTTAGCACTTAGCGGTTTATCGAGGGGGTCCCATACACCCCAACCGTGTTAGGAACGCATAATCAAGGAACATAATACCGGCTTATACGGATCCTAACGGCATGAGTGGAACAAATCACCAAGCAAAAGGCTTAGCCTTCCACCCTTGCCAATATATAGATGATTTCATTTAAGCATTTATATAGTGTGATATAACCCAACCAAACTTCATCATGAAGCAAGCATCTTCACTTCACCTGCAACTAGCAACGCTATAAGAAGGGCTGAGCGAAGCGTACTTAGCCAAGCAACGGTTTGCATAGGTGGGTTGGTTAAACATGGCAATTGGTTACAAGTAGGAGGCTGACAAGAAGATCATGGGCATCGAGGCAAAACTATAGATCGAGACTACTAGCAATAGGAAAAGATAGTAATGTTATCGGGGTTCGGTCATCTTGCCTGAAGAGAAGTCGTTCGAATCGTAAGAAGGGTCCTCGTGCTCAACCTCGTTGGTAACCTCGTTCTCAACTTCGTACTCGGTCTCAGCTTCCGGCTCTAAACAAAACAATCACACCAAGCACCAATCAACAAGATGCAATGCGCACTCAGAAAAGATGAATGCATGATGGATGCACTAAGGATGCACATGGAGCACGGAAAATATCACTCAAGCAAATCACCTCAAAACATGATAACAACCTGATATTATTAATCTACACGGAAAAACAATCAAGTTTGATATAAGATTCGCTGAAATCGGAGTTACGGGCTAAAAGTTATGCCCGAAACAAGATTTGAGCGAAAGCTGAAAATTACAGCAACGTAGCAACTTCGGAGCTCAAAATAATTAAGCTACAGCACCCAAAAAGCATGGCAAAGGACATGAACACAAACTAGACATATAGTACAGCAACTAAGTCCAAAGGTGCACCCCAACGGAGCCACGGATCAATAGCAATGATCTTGGACATATTGAACTTGACAATAAAATTCTGGCAGCAGAATTTTATTGAAACTTTGGAGCAAAAGATAAACATGCTACAGCCACTTAAAAGGACATGTGAGGACATGAATGGAAAGACAACAATATATACTACAAGGAACAATCAAAATCCACTCCAAAACTATCATGCTTTGTCCTAGAACATCACACGAACATGGCATCGGAACGTTACAGATTTCAGACTTAGTGAAAAATCCACCAAGTCCTAAAACAGCAATATCATCATAGCATATAAAAGAGCAAGTTTAAGTCACCTTGAAACTAAACATGTCAAGGGGTAAGCACCTCATCAAAGTGCACATGAAGGTGATCCCGAAACACACAAGCATGCTTCATTGAGGTAAACACAACGATTGCAACGAGCTCAACAAGATGGCATTTCATAACAAGTGAAAACACATCACATGAACATGGGACTTTGCAACGATGATAACAAAGCAATAATAAATCTACCATGCAACCTATCACAAGCATCACATAGAGCATGGCAAGCCGAACACGTGGACATGTCATTTGCATCATTCGGACAAACGAGCTAAAAGATATCACATGGCAAAGGTGGCATAAAAATAACACATAGCAGCAGTTTATATCATGATGCACTCTTGCAACAGCAAAACAAGCACCTAAACGATCTCTAACATGCATGACAACAACAGAGAAAACGTAGAGCACATCTCCACGAACGTCTGGACATATTACACGCGCAAAACGGAGCATCAGGCAAAAAGTTATGCATGGTCAAACATTGCATCACAGACTAGAAAACCTAGTACTTAGAAGAAAAAGAAGGGGGGGAGGTCAACCTCCTCAGATCTGGATCTGGGGGAAAACTGAGTGGGCCGGTGGAACTGCAGCGGCGGCGGCCCAGCAGAGCGGAGGAGGCTGGCGAGGCCCAGGTGGCGGCGGCGGCCCACCTGGCGGCCTGGCCGAACGGCGGCCTGCGGAGGCAGCGCGGAGACGGGCCTTGGCGCCTGGCGGCCCGTCTGGAGAGGCGGTGGCCCGGCGTCCCGCGGTGGCGCGCGCGCCTGGAGCGGCCTGGAGCGGCGGGGATGAGAGGGCCGGCCCACGCGGCTCGGCTCGGGCCGGTGGCTGGCCTGGCGACGCGAGGCGGAGGGAGTAGCGGTCGGGCCGGGAAGCGGTCTTCGGGCCCTGGCGAGAACCGGCGATGTGGGGACCGGCCCAGGAGGCGAGCGACGACGCGGGGGGGTGCGGTGAGGCCTCGGGCCTCCTGGCGGGCGACAGGAATCTGGTCCCTCGGACCAGATCGAGCGACGGGGGGGGAGGCGCTGCGGTCGACTGATCGTTGACCCTGGCGCCTGGGACGAAGGACCTGGCCGAAGCGATCCGATCCCAGGAGATCGATGGATCTGGCTGGTTCCCTCGGGAACTGGCCAGATGGAGAGGGGAAGAGCTAGATCCAGATTTTTGGGGAAGGGGAGGAAGAAGCTAGATGCCCAAATAGGCTAGGATCTATTATATAGCAGGTAGCTAGGGTTTGGAGACTTGGGGTGTTTAGGAGCCCTCCGATCGCGATCCGGCGGATCCGATCGCGGGGATAGTTTTAAAGGGCCTAGGAAGAGATAAAAGAATGCAGTAGGGGTGTTTCCGGGACACGAAGTGAAGGCACCTTGGACCCACACGTACAACGGATGGAAAAGTCAACGGAGTCCAAACGAGACGAGATTTGAGAGGCGGGTTGCACACAACAAAACAACAACACAGACAACAACCTCGCGGCACACCGGTAACGTTAAACGCCCGAACAACAAAGTAGGCCTACGGGACGTCACGGACACGTGAGGAAGCTCCGGAACGCGAAACGGACAACGGGAAGGAACACGCGGAACCGGATGCAACCGACAACACGAATGCAATGCAATGCACATGTCTACATGATATGAATGAATGCCACACACTCACACAACAAAACGGCGAAAACCCGAAAGACAAAGAACCCAGAATGGAAATAGATGAAGCCGGAGATATATTATTTACCCAAAAGGGAAAGTATTACATCCGGGGCATTACAAACTCTCCTCTACTACAAAAAGATCTCGTCCCGAGATCTAGGACTGGAAAAAGGAAGGGTACTCGGAACGAAGATGATCTTCTCGTTCCCAGGTAGCTTCTCGGTCGGTGTGATGTGACCACTTGACTTTCAGAAACTTGATGGACTTGTTGCGGGTCTTGCATTCGGTTTCTTCGAGAATTGCAACTGGATGCTCTCGGTAGGACAGGTCTTGTTGAAGATCAATCTCTTCAAACGGAATCATGCGCTCAGGTGTCTTGAAGCATTTGCGAAGTTGAGACACATGGAAGACATCATGAACATTTGCAAAGTTGGAAGGGAGCTCGAGCTGATAGGCTAGATCGCCTCTTTTGCCAAGAATCTTCAAAGGCCCGACGTATCTAGGAGCAAGTTTTCCTTTGATACCGAATCTTTGGGTTCCTTTCATCGGAGAAACTCGGAGATAGACATGATCACCGATGTCGAAAGCCAAATCACGATGCTTTCCGCCATAGTAGCTCTTCTGACGCGACTGAGCGGCCTTGAGATTCTCACGTATGACTTTGCACATTTCTTCGGCTTCTGAGATCAAGTCATTTCCAAGGAGTTGGCGTTCGCCTGTTTCAGACCAGTTGAGAGGGGTACGGCACTTTCTGCCATAAAGGATTTCAAACGGTGCTTTGCCTGCACTTGCTTGAAAGCTGTTGTTGTAAGAGAACTCGGCAAATGGAAGGCAGTCTTCCCATTTCATGCCGAAGGAGATGACACAGGCTCTGAGCATATCTTCTAGAATCTGATTCACGCGCTCGACTTGACCACTAGTCTAAGGGTGAAAAGCAGTGCTGAACCTGATCTTAGTGCCCATGGCGGACTGAAAGGAGTCCCAGAACCTTGATGTGAACAAGCTGCCACGGTCTGAGGATATCACTTGAGGAATGCCATGTAGGGACACAATTCTGGAAGTGTACAGCTCTGCAAGTTGAGCTGCATTGATTGATTCTTTGACTGGAAGAAAGTGAGCGACTTTGGTAAGCTTGTCAATCACCACAAAGATAGCATCATTTCCTCGCTTGGATTTAGGAAAACCAGTGACGAAGTCCATTTCAATGTGGTCGAACTTCCACTCAGGGATAGGAAGAGGTTGGAGAAGACCGGTTGGACGTTGATGTTCTGCTTTCACTCTTCTGCATACATCACATTCGTTCACGAATTGGGCAATCTCCCTTTTCATGCGTGTCCACCAGTAAGACTGCTTGAGGTCTTGATACATCTTGGAACTGCCAGGATGAATAGAAAGGAGAGAGTCATGAGCTTCTTCCATTATGAGCTTCCTGAGATCACCTTTGGGAACAACGAGTCTGTCCTCGAAGAACAAGGTATCTCTCTCATCAACACGGAAGCACTTGTATTTTGGAGTGCCCTTTGCAATCCCATGTTTCACCTTCTTCACCATGGTATCACTGAGCTGGGCCTCACGGACTTGATCTTCCAAGGTAGGAGCAATTTGGAGATTTGCAAGAAAACCCTGCGGAACAACCTGGAGGTTGAGTTTCCTGAATGCTTCACAAAGCTCAGGCTGGTACGGCTTGATAAGAAGGCTGTTGCAATATGCCTTTCTGCTCAAAGCATCTGCAATCACATTCGCCTTGCCAGGAGTGTATTCGATGCTGGGGTTGTACTCTTGGATCATTTCAACCCAACGAGTCTGACGGAGGTTCAGATGCGGCTGTGTGAAGATGTACTTCAAGCTCTTGTGATCAGTGAAGATGTCGACCTTTCTGCCCAACAACAGATGTCTCCACGTAATCAGAGCATGTACCACAGCTGCTAGCTCGAGATCATGTGTGGGATAGTTCTTCTCACTTGGCTTGAGCTGACGAGAAGTGTATGCCACAATTCTCTTATCTTGCATAAGCACACCACCAAGACCTTGAAGAGAAGCATCGCAGAATACTTCATAGGGCTTGGTTTCATCCGGAGGAGTCAGAACTGGAGCAGAGACAAGCTTCTCTTTGAGGGTTTTGAATGCCACTTCACACTCTGGAGACCAAAAGTATTTGACATTCTTCTGAAGCAGGTTGGAAAGAGGCTTGGCAATCTTGGAGAAGTTTTCAACAAACCTTCTGCAATAGCTGGCAAGACCCAGAAAACTGCGGAGCTGCTTGACGTTCTGAGGAGCTTCCCAGTTGACAATTGCTTCAACTTTCTCGGGATTAACCGCAATACCATCAGCTGAGATGATGTGGCCCAGGTACAAAACCTTATCGAGCCAAAACTCGCACTTGGAGAACTTGGCATAGAATTTATGCTCTCGGAGTCGATCAAGAACCAGACGTAAGTGCTTTTCGTGATCTTCTTCATTCTTGGAAAACACCAGAATATCATCCAGATACACAAGCACAAACTCGCCAGTATAGGGGTTGAAGATGTAATGCATCATCCTTGAAAAGGTAGGAGGAGCATTGGCGAGGCCGAAGGACATGACGGTATACTCGTATGAACCGTAGCTCGTTCTGAAGGCCGTCTTGGGAATGTCTTCCTCGCGAATGCGAATTTGATGATAGCCCATTCGGAGGTCAAGCTTAGAGAACACTTTAGCTCCTTTGAGCTGCTCAAAGAGTTCGTTGATGTTGGGGAGCGGATATTTGTTCTTAATCGTCTTCTTGTTCAATGGCCGGTAGTCAACACAGAGACGCTCCGTGCCATCTTTCTTCTTGACAAATAAGACACCACAGCCCCACGGAGATGTACTCGGTCTGATGAGACCCATACTCTCCTGCTTATCAAGCTGCTTCTTCAATTCCTTCAATTCATCCGGAGAGAGCTTGTATGGACGCCGGCACGCAGGCTCAGTGCCCGGCTCGAGTTCAATGACAAACTCCACCTGACGGTGTGGAGGCATGCCTGGAAGTTCTTCTGGAAAGACGTCTTGATATTCGTTCACCACAGGAATTTGATTTATGGCATTAATTTCGCCCTTATCATTAAGAGAGAAAAGCCGGATAGTATTATCCCTGGAGGCGAAGATAATCACATCTTCATCAGAATGAGTCAACTTGACTTCCTTTTGAGCACAATCAATGTGAGCATCGTGCTGAGAAAGCCAATCCATTCCGAGGATGAGGTCGATGTCAGAATTACCAAGAATCACCGGTTTAGCCATAAAATGATAATCACCCATGCGAATAGAAACATCCAGAGCAAATATCTTTGAATGCAATAGTTTGCCTGGAGAAACAACTGACAATTCTCTTGGCAAACTTCTGGTGACAATGTTGTGCTTGGATGCAAAAGGATATGACATGAAAGAGCATGTAGCACCCGAATCAAATAACACTTTAGCTGGAAAAGAGTTAACTGGAAGGTTACCCAAAATGAAATCAGACGAATTCTCCGCTTGTGCTGCATTCATCAGATTGACCCTTGCAGACTTTGGATCATGCCTGACAATAGCTGAACTCATAGGTGGAGGAGGAGGAAGACGCTTCGGATTAGGACATCTGTTGGCATAGTGACCTTTCTGAGTGCATTTGTTGCAAGTCACTTCTGAGAGAGGACGGAAATGAGAGCCACTTGACTTGGAGCCTTGAGACTGAAACTGCTTCTTCGACTGGTTACTCGGGTTGGGTGGGTGGGAGAAGCCACGACCACTAGAGTTCTTGTTGTTGGAGTTGTTGAAGTTGTTGGAGTTGTTGTATGGAGCTCGAATCACTGGAGGAGGAGGAAGCCAGAATTTCTGTTGTTTCGCAGCCAACTGAGACGATGAGGAAGAGTGAACGGCATCTCGAATTCTCTTCTTAGAAGCCTCCATCTTAAGCTGAGCTGCTTCTTGTTTCAAAGCCATGTTATAGAACTTGTCGAATTCATCGGGCTCGAACAAGGTGAGAACAAGTTGAAGTTCATCTTTGAGACCTCCACGGAACTGATAGATTTTACTCTTGGCATCAGGAATGTCTTGCTTAGCATAGCGAGCGAGGTTTTGGAACTTGACATTATACTGATAGACTATCATGGAGCCCTGCTTGAGGTTGCGGAATTGCTCACGCATACCCTCGATGACACTTGTAGGAATGTGGTGCGAGCGGAAATCCTTGCAGAAATTCTCCCAAGAGATCACTTGACCCGGCCTTGAGTCTTTGTACTGCTGCCACCAGTCAGCTGCTTGATCTTTCAGTTGGAAGGCTGCAAACTTCACATAGTCATCTTCCTTCACGTTACTACACTCAAAATGCTTCTTGATATCGGTTAGCCAATCTTCAGCATCAAGAGGGTCGACACAGTAACTGAAAGCTTTAGGATTGTTGGCCAAGAACTGGTTGAGGGTAGCATGGTGCTGCTGGTTGAAGAAGTTGCCTTGATTCCCTGGAACACCCTGATTAGCTTGCATAGCTTGCATCTGCTGCATCATCTGCATCATCAACTGAGTGTTCTGAGCAGTAGTCTGCATAATTGCTCTCCAAGCCTCAGGCGGAGGAGGAGGGGAAGGAGGATGATCTGGGACCTCTTCCACCTCTGGGTTAGCGTTTGGAACCTTTTTCGGAGCCATCCTGTAAGAGATGACCACGAATCAGCAATTGATTGACAAAAGGAATAAGCTAAATCAATGGAATGAATTGCAACAAGTCTTCACAATAATCATTCGAACAATAAGAACGAATGAAATCATCCGAACAAGAGGAACGAATGATATTCTCAGTTAAATGATAACATCAATCTTCACGAGAAGCCACATAGGGGACAAAAGGGTAAAATAAGAAAAACAACAAGGTACAGACGGGAACAAACACAAGAGAGGAGTTTCGTTCTAACATTTTTGTGCTGAAAGCATATGAACGCGTTACGAAAAGGTTTTGCAATCCCCGGATCAGCATAGCCAAGGACCCTTTAAGATGCAACTCCTGATAGTAACATCGGTCATATAACCCCTTTCACTCAATGTCGAACCCCGAACTCACTAACCTGCATTCGTTGGAAGAATGCCTACGATCTACTGGATAAAACCCACCTATAGATTTCCGAAAGATTCCAGTTATGCAATCAGGTGTTGGGGATACACGGGAAGCACCGCGCAATCAACTCTAACCTACATCCAGGTGTATCCATCCTTCAACACATAACCAGTCTTTCTCGGAAACTGTGTACCTCGGACCTTCGAAAAGCATCCACTATAACAAGCTATGGCAATACTCCCGAACTACCTCCCCAGTACTGGGTGATGTCGGGGTTATCTTGCCACTGGCCGTATAGGAGAGATTTTCGATGTCGGCCGTCTTAAGTATTTAGTACTGTCGCGATAAGCTTGTTACAATGATACCCCGAAGCTCAACTCCTCGGTAACAGGAGGCATCGAGAACAATATCCTTGTCACAAGAACATCGAAACAATCCCAGAATACTCGCGGGATTCCTAAAAAAATTTGTGCAATTTTGAAGATAGGAGAGACAAGAGTAGACGTCAGGAGTCCTCACCAGAGAGAAGAAGCAAAGAAATCCTACTCTCCGATATAATATAGGACTCAAAAAGTTTTCAGTGTGTGCCTAGACTCGACCGTCAACGATTCGATCAAACAGTGGGGGCTCCTAGGTCGGAGAAGGCTCTGAATACCAACTTGTAATGCCCAGGATGGAGTTATACCTCCTACGTGTCGAGGCACGACTTAAAGGCATAAATCCATCCTAGAATGATCTCAAGTTCGGTATTCTTTGCACAACTCATGTAAAAGAGGGGATAGTAAACTGAAAATAGTTGGCTTACACTCGCCACGTCACAGAATTACAGTACAAGTTTCAAACATCATACATTAAGAACATCACAACCCTCTAAGGGCAAAAGCCAAATGTCGAAGTACCGAACTCAGATAAATAAACCACAGGCGGATCGAATCCTAGTAAGAGACTCCACTACTGATCGTCCGGGTAGCGCACGTAGTACCGACTACGCTCCTCGTCGTACTCCCAATCCAGCTCGGTGCCATCACCTGGATAGCTCACAGCTGGACCTGCATCTGGTGTGTGAAGTAACTGTGAGCCACAGAGGACTCAGCAATCCCGTTCCCGGGTAACAAGACTATCAAAGCCTTTGGGTGAGGATAAGGCTGAAGAAAAGAATAAGTCTGCAGCAGCAACTAGCATCTAGCTTACGTAAGTGAGAGCGAGAAGAGAAGGCCTCGGCGAGAAGTGATCACGAAGTGATCCTAGCTACAAGCTCAACAAGCATAACCCCTCCGTGTTCAACTCCCGAATCCCTATTCGGAAATTGACAGTCACGGAACACACGCTGGTAGTGTATTAGTAACATTGTGCCAAGTTATCTACAACCGGAATTAACAAGCTCCCATCTGCCACATAACCGCGGGCACGGCTTTCGAAAGTTCAAACCCTGCAGGGGTGTTCCAACTTGACCCATTACAAGCCCACGATCCGCGGAGTTGCAACTCCAAAGTGGGAAGACCCGAGTATCCTCGGAATCCCGTGCTCAAGATATACCGAGCTAAGGTAAGGCTAATCCAGCAAATCCTCCCGGCGTGCCGACACCCTGATAGTAGCCGCGCGTATCTCGTCTCAGGCCACGACCGGATGGGCGATCCCACAGGTTTTTACCAGACCTTGAGTTTCCTCGAGGTGGCCCCGCGTAACCCCCAGTTTGGACCAACACTCATGAGGAGCACTGGCCCGGTTGTTGAATTAAGAAAAGGGTTTATAACTCCCTATGCAAGTTTAGTTTGTTATTAGGCAAATAGTACCAATGTTGGGACTTGCTGGAAAAGACTTAGCACTTAGCGGTTTATCGAGGGGGTCCCATACACCCCAACCGTGTTAGGAACGCATAATCAAGGAACATAATACCGGCTTATACGGATCCTAACGGCATGAGTGGAACAAATCACCAAGCAAAAGGCTTAGCCTTCCACCCTTGCCAATATATAGATGATTTCATTTAAGCATTTATATAGTGTGATATAACCCAACCAAACTTCAACATGAAGCAAGCATCTTCACTTCACCTGCAACTAGCAACGCTATAAGAAGGGCTGAGCGAAGCGTACTTAGCCAAGCAACGATTTGCATAGGTGGGTTGGTTAAACATGGCAATTGGTTACAAGTAGGAGGCTGACAAGAAGATCATGGGCATTGAGGCAAAACTATAGATCGAGACTACTAGCAATAGGCAAAGATAGTAATGTTATCGGGGTTCGGTCATCTTGCCTGAAGAGAAGTCGTTCGGATCGTAAGAAGGGTCCTCGTGCTCAACCTCGTTGGTAACCTCGTGCTCAACTTCGTACTCGGTCTCAGCTTCCGGCTCTAAACAAAACAATCACACCAAGCACCAATCAACAAGATGCAATGCGCACTCGGAAAAGATGAATGCATGATGGATGCACTAAGGATGCACATGGAGCACGGAAAATATCACTCAAGCAAATCACCTCAAAACATGATAACAACCTGATATTATTAATCTACACGGAAAAACAATCAAGTTTGATATAAGATTCGCTGAAATCGGAGTTACGGGCTAAAAGTTATGCCCGAAACAAGATTTGAGCGAAAGCTGAAAATTACAGCAACATAGCAACTTCGGAGCTCAAAATAATTAAGCTACAGCACCCAAAAAGCATGGCAAAGGACATGAACACAAACTAGACATATAGTACAGCAACTAAGTCCAAAGGTGCACCCCAACGGAGCCACGGATCAATAGCAATGATCTTGGACATATTGAACTTGACAATAAAATTCTGGCAGCAGAATTGTATTGAAACTTTGGAGCAAAAGATAAACATGCTACAGCCACTTAAAAGGACATGTGAGGACATGAATGGAAATACAACAATATATACTACAAGGAACAATCAAAATCTACTCCAAAACTATCATGCTTTGTCCTAGAACATCACACGAACATGGCATCGGAACGTTACAGATTTCAGACTTAGTGAAAAATCCACCAAGTCCTAAAACAGCAATATCATCATAGCATATAAAAGAGCAAGTTTAAGTCACCTCGAAACTAAACATGGCAAGGGGTAAGCACCTCATCAAATTGCACATGAAGGTGATCCCGAAACACACAAGCATGCTTCATTGAGGTAAACACAACGATTGCAACGAGCTCAACAAGATGGCATTTCATAACAAGTGAAAACACATCACATGAACATGTCACTTTGCAACGATGATAACAAAGCAATAATAAATCTACCATGCAACCTATCACAAGCATCACATAGAGCATGGCAAGACGAACACGTGGACATGTCATTTGCATCATTCGGACAAACGAGCTAAAAGATATCACATGGCAAAGGTGGCATAAAAATAACACATAGCAGCAGTTTATATCATGATGCACTCTTGCAACAGCAAAACAAGCACCTAAACAATCTCTAACATGCATGACAACAACAGAGAAAACATAGAGCACATCTCCACGAACGTCTGGATATATTACACGCGCAAAACGGAGCATCAGGCAAAAAGTTATGCATGGTCAAACATTGCATCACAGACTAGAAAACCTAGTACTTAGAAGAAAAAGAAGGGGGGGAGGTCAACCTCCTCAGATCTGGATCTGGGGGAAAACTGAGTGGGCCGGTGGAACTGCAGCGGCGGCGGCCCAGCAGAGCGGAGGAGGCTGGCGAGGCCCAGGTGGCGGCGGCGGCCCACCTGGCGGCCTGGCCGAACGGCGGCCTGCGAAGGCAGCGCGGAGACGGGCCTTGGCGCCTGGCGGCCCGTCTGGAGAGGCGGTGGCCCGGCGTCCCGCGGTGGCGCGCGCGCCTGGAGCGGCCTGGAGCGGCGGGGATGAGATGCCGGCCCACGCGGCTCGGCTCGGGCCGGTGGCTGGCCTGGCGACGCGAGGCGGAGGGAGTAGCGGTCGGGCCGGGAAGCGGTCTTCGGGCCCTGGCGAGAACCGACGATGTGGGGACCGGCCCAGGAGGCGAGCGACGACGCGGGGGGGTGCGGTGAGGCCTCGGGCCTCCTGGCGGGCGACGGGAATTTGGTCCCTCGGACCAGATCGAGCGACGGGGGGGAGGCGCTGCGGTCGACTGATCGTTGACCCTGGCGCCTGGGACGAAGGACCTGGCCGAAGCGATCCGATCCCAGGAGATCGATGGATCTGGCTGGTTCCCTCGGGAACTGGCCAGATGGAGAGGGGAAGAGCTAGATCTAGATTTTTGGGGAAGGGGAGGAAGAAGCTAGATGCCCAAATAGGCTAGGGTCTATTATATAGCAGGTAGCTAGGGTTTGGAGACTTGGGGTGTTTAGGAGCCCTCCGATCGCGATCCGACGGATCCGATCGCGGGGATAGTTTTAAAGGGCCTAGGAAGAGATAAAAGAATGCATTAGGGGTGTTTCCGGGACACGAAGTGAAGGCACCTTGGACCCACACGTACAACGGATGGAAAAGTCAACGGAGTCCAAACGAGACGAGATTTGAGAGGCGGGTTGCACACAACAAAACAACAACACAGACAACAACCTCGCGGCACACCGGTAACGTTAAACGCCCGAACAACAAAGTAGGCCTACGGGACGTCACGGACACGTGAGGAAGCTCCGGAACGCGAAACGGACAACGAGAAGGAACACGCGGAACCGGATGCAACCGACAACACGAATGCAATGCAATGCACATGTCTACATGATATGAATGAATGCCACACACTCACACAACAAAACGGCGAAAACCCGAAAGACAAAGAACCCGGAATGGAAATAGATGAAGCCGGAGATATATTATTTACCCAAAAGGGAAAGTATTACATCCGGGGCATTACATGTATTGAGAATCAAAAGAGAGAGAGGAAGACATCTAGCTACTAACTATGGACCCGTAGGTCTACAAGGAACTACTCACGCATCATCGGAGCGGCACCAATGGAAGTGGTGAACCCCTTCATGATGGTGTCTAGATTGGATCTGGTCGTTGTGGACTCTATGGCGGCTGGATGAATATTTTGTCGACTACCTTAGGGTTTCTAGAATATTGTGGTAGTTATAGAGCAAAGAGGTGGTGCGGCAGGCCACCGAGGTGGGCACAACCCACCTGGGCGCGCCAGGGGGGCCTGACACGCCCTGGTGGGTTGTGCCCCCCTCAGAGCACCCCCCCCCAGGTGTTGCCTTGTCCCATCAGGTGTCTTCTGGCTCATAAAAATTCTCCAAAAAGTTTCGTGGTGTTTGGCCTCCGTTTGATATTGATTTACTGCGATGTAAAAACATGCAGAAAACAGCAACTGGCACTTTGCACTATGTCAATAGGTTAGTACCAAAAATGATATAAAATGACTATAAAATGATTGTAAAACATCCAAGAATGATAATATAACAACATGTAACAATCAAAAGTTATAGATATGTTGGAGACGTATCACCCTCCAAGATGCAATTGAGCTCGTCAACAAGTGCCAAGCCTGCCAGTTCCATTCCAAGAATATCCATCAGCCTGTCCAAGCTCTTCAAACAATCCCTCTATCATGGCCCTTTTCGGTCTAGGGGCTCGACATCCTGGGCCCCTTCCCTCGTGCTGTCGGGGGCTTTGAATTCTTGTTTGTTACAATCGACAAGTTTACAAAGTGGCCGGAAGTGGAGCCCATGAGAAAGGCGACTCCTCGGTCAGCTGTCAAGTTCTTGAAAGGATTGGTCTGCTGCTTCGAGGTCCCTGCCCAAATCATCACCGACAATGGCACCCAATTCACGAGCCGCGCCTTTATGCAATACGTTCATGCCCTTGAAAGCAAGATTTCATTCGCATCAGTGGCTCACCCCAGGAGCAATGGACAAGCTGAGAGGGTGAACGATGAAGTGCTGCTAGGTCTCAAGAGAAGAACATTTGACACGCTGCAGAAGTGTGGCAGGCGATGGATCGATGAGTTGTTGGTGGTTCTCTGGTCCCTCCGTACGACACCAAATCGAGCCACCGGATAGACCCCCTTCTTGCTAGTCTATGGGGCAGAAGCAGTTATCCCCACGAAACTCATTTACGGGTTTCCTCGAGTGCTTGCCTATGATGAAGTAGCGCAGGAACAGCACTGGCATGACGACGATGTGCTACTTGAGGTGAACCATCTCCGGGCCACTACGCGTGTTGCACGCTATCAGCAAGCCCTGCGCCGCTATCACAGCCGCGGGGTTAACGCCCGGAGTCTTGAGGAAGGCGAGCTTGTCCTTAGGCGCATTTAGTCCGCCAATGGTACAAACAAGCTAGCGCCAAAGGGGAAGGCCCTTACTGGGAAGTACGAGTCACCAGACCTGGCGCAGTCCATCTGGAGACTGGAGATGGCATTCAATTACAAAACACATGGAACATTGAGCATCTCCGTAAGTTCTACCCATAAGGCTCGGCTATCGGGCCCTGCCCCGGCAGTCACCCTTTTGTACAAGCATTGCCTCAGTTGCATGTAACCATTTGTACAAAGCCAGGCGCAGACACTGAGCACCAGAGAAATAAACGAAGCGTTGGGGGGGGCTAAGAAGATTGCATGCATGCATAAGCATATCATGAGCATAGCATGTTCATATAGATAAGATCATGCATGGCATTGTCTTCATCTGCAACAAGTTGCAGGGTTCTTGCCGCGGACTAAGTCCCAAAGCGAAGAAAAGGAGACAAGCCTATGATGCAAGCCCCGGCAAGCCAATAGATAAGTTCTATTTTTTACCCATACATGTTATGTAAACCTAGACTTGCGCATATGAAAAACCCCACCATCTTCAAAGCATAGGTGCTCATGTCCTATGGCTCGAACGATTGCTTCGGCCAGGATGGTCGCAGTGGCCTTGGTAGAAAGGGATTGGCGGGGGGCTGGCCCCTCTTTATGGTTCGATGCCCGGTACGCTCAGCCCCACGACAGCGGACCGAGGGTCCCCGACAAGATAGGTTGCTGGGAGAACTTGTTTACCTAAGAGTATAGAGACATCCCACCTCTGCAAGGCTATCATACATGCACAAGTACCCATCAAAGCCTGTCTTTTTCATTAATATGCTCATAAGCAAGTACAGAATTTACAGGACACAAACATGGATAAGAAAGATTACATAATTTAGACTAAAGTTTGTCAAGTGCCTACATATTTTAGACTGAAAAAGATAAGTGCCCCGTAATCCCCTTCTCTGTCCCTCTTTTCCCCAGGCACTATGGTGAGAGGAGAACAAGGCGGAAGGGACGCCCAAGCAGGAACTTACCCCGATCCCGTCAGGACCTGCCTGGAGCAGCCTGACAAGATCGGGAGTGGCGAGGCTGGGAAGGGGAAGAGGCGAGGGCACCAAGAGAACATCACTCCCTGGCAATGAAGGGGGGAGGGATGCCAAAGGGCCGGGGGCAGGGCGATGAGCACCTAGAATGATACGAAGGCATCGGTGCCATCATACTCTGACCTAACAGCCCGCACGCCAGCTCCGCTGCCCCGACTGTTAAGTCCCCATCACCAGCACTCCAAGGGGGCGACGAGCCAAGAGCCCAGGACCCCAACCGAAGGGGCGACCAACGGTAGCGGCGATGCCCGGGGCATGTAGGGGCCACCTCGTCCCACCTCAGCAGGCAGGAAGGCACCGCCATATCGAACAGCGCCCCGGGCCTCACCGGACGAGGCCGCACGAGGATCGCCCAGGGGCCTAGGCATGTTCCCACAAGCGGACGCCCGTACCCCTGGGGGCTTCATCGACAATCTAGCGGACCCGAATGACTTGCAGTGAAAGCAAGCCCACGGGGGGAGAGAAATCGCTCCACCACCTACGCAAGGTGCGGCAGCTCCCTTGCCAAGGTGGGCACGATGCCATGGGAACGTCGTCGCGGACCACGGCCACCCCTCTGGCGACCGGTATTCTCTCCACGGTTCTAGACCAGGCTCACTCATGTGGCGTCGACACGAGCATTCGACGTCATCAACTCCCTGCTACTGCCCGGGGACTGGCTCCAGTCCTCTCCCTTTGGCATATTCAGGGGGACTGAAGACGGTGGAGGCTAGATGCATAGATGAGTCTTCCGCTCCTCCCCTCCCCCTCTTTTATAATCAAATCCAGAGCTGGGGGCTGGTCCTTCGACGGGTAGTCTCCGTCCCGCCCATCCAACCAAAGAAGACTGGGCCCAGATCATGGCACTCTCTGTGCGCCGAACGCCTCCATCACCTGCCCCGCGTAGTGCATGCGGCATACGTGGTGGAGGGAATTAACGTGGTGGGATGAGTGAAATGGCAGTTACTCCCCCGTGCATTAAAGTCATTCATAGGCCATTGCAGAGATGGCCCCCCAACAAAAATTTTTTGAAGGGTGAACAGTAGGAAAGGCTCCTACTGTATTTTCATATATATATATATATATATATATATATATATATATATATATATATATATGGAACAGAGTGTTACAAATGTTTTACATTTTTACAAGTGGGTATTATCCTGCCCAGATAGATTGGGTCAGGGGGGCTACCACTATTACAACTCAAAAATAAAAGAAGAGATGAAGGCAGGGTGAGCACCCCTAGTCCTATGTTGGAGGAGGCCAAATTCGTCCTTAAATCTTTTCAGCCACTCACTGATGGTTGGAGCAATCTTCCTAAAGTGTTTATTGTTTCTTTCCTTCCATAGACTCCAAGCAACCACCAAAAAGATTTCAAAGAAGAGCGGGCGCCCCCAAAAGTTTTTAACCTGTTGAAGTAGTTGGAGACAGCAGGTGAAGGAAGGCCAGCTAATACCAAGTTTTTGCCAGCAAGATTGACTGAAGGGGCAAGTGAAGATCATATGATCCACCGTTTCCTCTCCGTGGTTGCCGCAGAGCAGAAAACTGTGGTCATCCCCTATATAGTTGTGCCATCGTTTGAGCATGTCACGTGTGTTCAATCTGTCATTCATGAGAAGCCAACCAAAAACTTTGATCCCCATGATGCATCGAGAGCACCAGAGAAGAGAGAAAGCGGGATGGGCGTTGGCGTCTCGAAAGAAGAACTTGTAGTAGTCGGCTGGTTGATAAACAGATTTCCCCTAGGTATAGTGCCAGACATCGCTGTCAGATGTGGACGGGTGCACGCGCATGGAAAGCCATTGAATGTCTCGTACCTCGTCCAGGGCTTGTGGAGAGAGTGGTAGATGAAAAGCCTCCGACAACGCCGTTCTCTCCAAGAATTCTTTGACGGTCTCGTCCTCATGCACGGCAAAGGAGAATGCATGGGGATGCGAGCTTGCCAAGACATCCATAGCCCAAAGATCTTTCCAAACAAGAGCAGTTGTGCTCGAAACTACCCGGACTTGTGTGATCCCTCGGTAGATAGGGGTGAGCTTTAGGATGTCACGCCACCAGAATGAGCCAACCGGATTCGTGGCATGAGGGACTTTGTCGGCGTAGTATGTGTCCCAAACAAGATGCACCCAAGGGATGTCGAGCTTGTTGTAAAACTTGTGTAAGAATTTCATGAGCAGAGCATCATTTTGCACCTTTATGTTGATAACACCCAAGCCGCCATGCTTTTTGGGTTTGCAAACCATGTCCCATGCGGCCAGGGAGTTACATTTGTCCCCTTGCTCCGTCTTTCTGGTCCAGAGACATCTCCTTCTGATTTTATTGAGCATCTCAATCAGCTTTGGTGAGAACTTGAGTGTGCACATGGCGTAAATAAGGAGGGATGTGATGGTAGCATTAAGCCAGGAGAGTTTACCACCGTAGGACATCATCGCGATCGTGGAGGTGAGGTGTCGTTCAGCACTGCACACTAGAGGCATTAGGTCCAGGACGGTCGGTTTAGTAGTGCCGAGAGGAAGTCCAAGGTAAGTAAACGACATGGACCCAACTGAGCATCCAAAAAAGGTTGCAAATGACAGGGCAGTTTCCTCCGACAGGTTGATTGGGATCAGCGTAGACTTGTGGAAGTTAATCTGGAGGCCGATGGAGGATGCATAGTCCACAAGGATCTCTTTGATGACCGCGGCTTGCTGAGGGCATGCAGGCATAGCCAGTATCATGTCGTCGGCATATTGGACTACTGGATAGTCCATTTGACCAGCGCAAGGGAAGGGCAGCTGGATTTTTTTCGTTCCTAAACGTGTCGTTAATAGCTGCTTGGAGGAGGTTCGCGGCAATCACAAAGATCAGGGGGGACAGCGGGTCCCCCTACCGTACACCGGTGCGGATATGAAATTGGCGGTCGGGCACACCATTCAATAGAACCGGCGAATGCCCGATCGAGAAGATGCATTTGATCCCAGAGAGCCATTTTTCATTGAATCCCAGGTGTTTCATAATGTTCAGCATGGGATCATGTTCAATTGTATCGAAGGCTTTGGCAAAGTCCAGTTTTAGTAATATAATTTCCTTCTTCGATGCATGGCATTGGTGAATATATTGGAAGGCCCAAGCAAGGCAATCCTGTATCGTTCTCCTCTTTATAAAGCCATACTGGTTCTTGTGAATAATCATTAGAATGACTCGTTGCAGGCGGTTGGCAAGCAGTTTAGTGATCATCTTAAGGCAGCAGTTGAGGAGTGTGATCGGGCGGTAGTCATTGACAGTTTCAGGTGAGATGGACTTTGGAATTAATGTTATCAGGCCATCATTTATACTAGTGAGATCCAAGTCCCCTTGATGAAAAGCCTCACAAAGGTTGTAAAGGTCATGTTTGATAATAGGCCAGCATGCTTTAAGAAATTCTCCACTAAAACCATCAGGGTCGGGTGCTCGATCAGCCGGCATTTCTTTAACAACCGCATCAATCTCTTTGTGGGTAAAAGGCTTAGTTAGCTGATCAAGACCATCGTGGCGCTGCAGAATGGTAGGCAAGTTAAATTTCATTTCTGCAGGTTGTGAAGTACCCAGACGATCAGTGTATGTTTGGAACAGGAGCGATTCTTTGCCCTTGTGGGTGTCAATGAGGGAGCCATTTTCTTTTCTGAAACTAGAGATGTTGATGCGACGATATCTTTCAGTAGCAATAGCCTGGAAAAAATTGGTATTCTCATCCCCGAACTTCATCAACCTAATTGTGCAACGCTTCTTCCAGTACTGGTTTTGGTATTTAAGGAGGTGCAGCAGATGTTTCTTGATGATATTCCGAATGTTCGTCTCCGGTATTGTTAGGGTTCTGTTATTTTCAAGTTCATCAAGATGTGCCAGGGTCTCATTGCAATTAGCAATGGTTACTGAGAGTCGAGAGAGGTTTTTGCTCCAAAGTTTTAGGGCGTGGCATAGGGCTTTAAATTTACGACATAGAATGATCGCAGCGTTGTGCGCTCTAACTGGTCTGTTCCAAACCTCTTGGACAAGGTTCATGAAACCAGGGTGCAAAATCCAAAAGGGCTCAAAGCGAAACACCTTGCTATGAGGAGTGCATGTTTGGATGGAGATAATGCACGGTACATGATCGGAGACAGGCTTACCAAGAGGCTTGACCAGGGTATTGGGGTACACGTTGGTCCAATGCAGTGAAGTAAAGAACTAGTCGAGCTGTTCAAGGAGTGGATCTTGTTGCATATTGCTCCATGTATATGATGTGCCTTTGATAGGTAGTTCAATAAGGCTCTGCTTGCGGATAATATCATTAAAAGTACACATGTCGTTCGGACACCCCCCAGCTTGTTTTGATTGCCAGGTGCACGAATGTTATTGAAATCTCCAACTAGGAGCCAATCTTGCGAGCTAGGTATATCCAGATTATAAAGCCAGTTGGTAAATGTAAGACGCGTGTCACCTGAGCAGGGGCCATATACATTAACTAGCGTCCAAGTATGAGAGGACAAGGTGCTAGTAAAGTTAATGACCAATGCAAAATCAGATGAGAACACCACATCACCAATAAACATAGAGCTTTTCCATATAGTAATTAAGTCCCCCGAGGCTCCTTGAGATGGGACATATGCAAACTGATCAAATTGTCTAGGGCAACATGATGTAAATGATAACTCAAAAGAGGTTTTC
The DNA here is from genome assembly GCA_902687465.1 of Secale cereale. Lineage (NCBI taxonomy): Eukaryota > Viridiplantae > Streptophyta > Magnoliopsida > Poales > Poaceae > Secale > Secale cereale. Next base: position 159,872,415 of record LR738714.1, on the reverse strand, counting down.
TTTTTCTCTTGAATGCAAACTACCGAGAAACCACTAGTTCTAATGGCGTTATTAAGAGCTAGCTTCTTATCATCAGAATTGATGCCACGGATGTTCCAACAGAGCACTTCCCAGCTACGCAAGAGAGGCATGAAGAGCAAATAAGCTAGGCCCTGGAGGGGCCATCCTCATCAGGCAGAGCATCAGTAACCAAAGTACCTGAGTGGGCAGTCGGAGTAGTAGGTGGTGCAGGAGCCGCAGTGAGTATTTCTTCAGTCAGTTCAGCAGCAGGAACAACACATCTGTTAATACCAATCTCCTGAAGAACATGGACAGGAGTGGGGGGGACTTCTTCAGAGGGCGTGTTTGGAGCAGAAGAAGAGGAGCCAATCGAAGGAACCAGCTGTGGTTTAACCTTAGAGGTGGTGGTGCGAGTGTCAGTCACCTGGTTGACCTTGAATCCATTGTATTTCTTAGAGCGATTGCTCCAACGAACTTCACCAGTGGAAATGGGCGCGGGTGCCCGAGCCCGACGACCACGAGTCACAACTGGGCCTGCAGGTTGATTGATGGAGTTAACTGCAGCGAGGCCAGCAGGCTCAGTAGCAATGGTAGGAAAATCCTGGTCAACCCTGGAGCCGGAACTATCGGTCTGGGGCTGCAAGGTGCATGTCTCGACCAGAGGCAGAGTTGCAGACAGAGGGACATCTTCAGTTTGAGCGGCGTCAGGGTTTGTTGGCGTTAGAAACTATGTGTGCTGCAGAGAAGTTTCATAAATTTCTTCCAGAACAACAGAGGAGACTGGAGCAAGTGGCAGCTGAGAAAAAACAATTCCATTGTCGCCAGAAGAAACCAACACCGAGACAGCCAAATTTACAGAGTGCATATCGTATCCAGTGCTCCACGGGCCAATGGTGGCCAAAGCGGGGCGCAGGGCGTGGAAGATGAAGTTGTTCAAGTGTTGCCTGGGGATTGGGTCGGACAACAGTAGGTTGAGAAGATCTGAGCCGTTGGCCGAGAGGCCGAACTGAATACCATTGTTGTGCATGTTGACCGAAATGTTCAGTATATCCTGAGCTTCAGGCAGAGCTGGTTGAACAATAGGATATAGGAGCAGAGCATCTTCAGTTGGGGCAGAGCTATCATCAGTGGAGGAGAAAGTATCGTTCCAGGCTTCCATTGCATTATCGGAGATGTTATCCTCCGGAACAATACCATGCTGGAAAGTGAGGCCCTGAGCTACCAGCCAAGCTTGGTAGTTCACCAGGTGAGGAGGAAGGGGAGGCAACTGATGAGCCGGAGGAGCTGCCCATTGCCCCCAACGACCATTGTTCTGAGGAGGCCCATTGCCCTGATTGGCATTGTCAGCATTGGGAGCGCCATTTTGCACCAACCAGTTGTGCACCTGTTGTTGATATAGTTGTTCGGCAGTTAGCTTAGGACCAAACTGCGGATGCGAATTTCTGTCAGCTGGGGGGTCCTCTTCGCCAGGAGGAAGAACTTCAGGTAGTAGGCCATTCCAATCATTGCTTCTGAGGATTGTGATTTGGACGGTCCAGTAGTCTCGTGCACCACCCAGTTGCCAAACAACAAAACTTTCTGGGATCAGACGGAGGCGCAGAATACGGGCTTTGATCAGCATAAACCTCCTGTCCTGCCTTAAGTTGTACCAGATGACGAGAAAACCATAACCACCCAGGGCTTTTGTGATGTAGTAGTCAGTCTGATAGTCGTATGGGAATCCGAAGAACATGAGCCATACCTCGAGGCCAAAAGAAGTGGTGCGGCGATTGAGGGCTTCATTGTGCGGCACGAAAGTAATCAAAAGATCTTCTTCTTCAAGCTCAAGAGGAGTATTGACCGCAGTATCGCGCATGAAAGAGTCCACAAATCCAAAAATGCCAATGCCAAATGGGTGGTCGCTGGATTCTGTGGTAAAGAGTTGAGATTCGTGGAGCAGACCTTGGACCATGTTGCAGATGGCCGCACGGCGATGCAAGGGGACATATGCACTGGCTTTAGCGACGGTGAGGAAATCGTGGTTGAGCGGCGGGATGGATCCGACGACCATGCCACTGCGGATGATGCGATCCGTCAGGCCGGGCTCAACGGCGAATCCTAGTGGGAGGAAAGGCACCGGATTGAGCGGATAGTTCGCCATGGACGGTGGTGCGGTGGAGGGCAGTGATGGTGGTGGCTGGTGAGGTGACGCGACTGGTCAGAGCTGCGGTGTGGTAGAAACCGAGGCGGAAGGCGGACCGCGAGGGGCAAAGTGGGAAGAGTGAGAATTCTTGGGCCTCCACTGCCACTTCTCGTTTAAACGACGTATGCGGCAGGATCGTTCCACGTGGCCATAAAAACCCCACACAGAGCATCGGACGGTAGACTTGCGTTTAGGCTGATCGTGTAGTTTAACGAAAGGAACAAATTGTTCGTGCAGACGATGCTTGTTACCAATTGTGGGTTGCAAAATTTGGAGAGATTGGGACTTAACAAAAACGGGGCAATCAACAGTCTTATGACCAGGCGAGGAGCAATTAAGACAAATCAATCTAGCTTGGCAAGAAGTCTTGTGGTGTCCCCATTGGAGGCAACGAGAGCAAAGAACTGCCCAATTAAAGGATAAATCCAAAATTTCAGCTTCTGAATAGTGGGCCTGGGCCAAATCAGCTTTATGACGGGCCGAGAGTGTAGCGGGCCAAGACACATGTTGGGGCGCATATTTGAACGCCGACTGCAGAAAACATTGAGGCAGCGGTGGATACGGGACAGATGGAGGACATTTAAAAGCACCCAATTGAATGTAATTACCCCGCTGCGATTCCTCGGAATGAGCCTGGCTCAAAAAATGAGCAATTAATGTGGCGCGATTCTTGGGAGCAGTAACCATGCTGACTGTTTGAGAAGATTTTGCCAGGGAATAATCCATGTGGGAATGATCCACCAAAGTATCATGAGAAAGCATATGATCATGTTGAGCTTGGTCCAAAAGAGAAGTTGACGCTTCATGTGCATTGTTGTTAGAAAACCGCATGGATGAAATCGGAGTCAATCCAAACTTACACAACGTCTTCTCAGATCTGGAGCTTAAACTGGGATCCCGGGGAAGGAATTTGAGAGAGGATTTAACAGCCATCGAACAGCGAGAGGATAGATCCTTGAGCTCTTCATCAGCATGCCAACAAGATTCATCAATTGGAGAATTGGCAAAACGGCTATTATAGAGATGGAAGTGACATAAAAAATCTGGCCACACACGATCCCGCAGACGGTGGATGAAATGTCCCACTTTGTTACTAGCCACCGAGAATCGGAAGGAACGAGAGTTGATTTGTAGCACATTGAAACCAGAGCTAATACCCCCAATGCAGCATTGGAGCGCAATACCAACCGAATCCACAGAGAGAGTGAAGGAAGCTGAGGAGAAGGATACCACCAAAAAAGAATTCTTGGGAGCCTCGAGAGGGAGAAAAATGAACCGTCGAGCCAAACCTTCTTCTCACCTAATCGGCCAAGGCAAGGCCAGGGGCAAAATCCCAGTGCAAGAGGCCTTCCATGGGGTATTATCCTAGAAGTCCCAGTGCAAGATGCCCCCCAACAATTGGCGTTATGCAACGCTCGGGGGAGGCGGAAACTGCCCTCACTCAAGCATATGTTAATGAAGAAGCAAGAAAAACATCAAAGACGATCCAGCTCAAGACCGCTGCTTGTGTACTTATTAGAGCCTACCCGACGATGTCCAGTGACGCGTTCGGACCAAGCTCGGGGGCTTCTGTCGGTGCAAAAAACCTGGGCGTGTGTTGCCGAGACTGTACATGGTCTCGGAGCCAAGGTTGAAGCATCCAAGTCCAAGACCAAGCAGAAGAAGATAGCCCTTTGAGGAATCAAGGGGCGAATCAAGAGGACCAAACCGAGGCAGAGGAGTAAAGCACCACTAAGGTGAAGGCCTCCCCTGTCGGGCAGGTGAGCCTGGCAAGGACGAGGCTACCTCGAAGGCAAGCCCCAAGAATCCCCCGGCAAGTCTGCCGGGGACGCGAGGGGCAGATTATCCCAACAAGGCACCACTGCGCCACCTCACAACAATGCAAGTCATCAATCGGTGCGGTATCAAGCACCCAAATGACTAAGTGGTCGTAATTTGGTACGTGGTTGTCATCTCCTGAGGAAATAACCCGCAGACGACACCCGTCCAGCGTCATGTCAAGCAGACATGCGAGGAGGTGGCAATATAGCCCGGCAAGGCTAATCGGGCAGCTCCTTGACAAGACACTAAGCGGCGCATTTAATGCACCTTTTCCTGTCTACAAAGTTAGGTATGATAGCATTGTTTGCTATCTAATCAGTACACAATGATTGATTTGCCACTGTGGTGACCCCTTAATCTATAAAAGGAGGCCCATGGCGACCAAAGAAAGGATTCGGACCCTGGATATTTGTACCCATGTACGTGTGTAGTGGCTCTGGCCCCTAGGAAACCTTTACCGGGCACGAGCGTTGCGTTTTCCACCACCATCCACCCATCAATCCACGAAAGCAGGAGTAGGGTTGTACCCCTCGCGGTGGCCCGAACCTAGGTAAAAATTGTCTATGTGACCGTCGTCGCGCTACTGCATGCCCTCTGCTCTTTGTGCAATGTGTCACTACCCCTTGTCGAACCACAAAGGGGCCGAAGGCCCCATAGGTGTCTGCGTTTCCCCGCGACAGCATGGAACAATAAAATAATATAGATACATTGGAGACATATCAGCATCTTCAAGCTTAATTCATGCTCGTCCTCGAGTAGGTAAATGATAAAAACATAATTTTTGATGTGGAATGTTGCCTATCATGTTCATCACATATTTTCTCCTTTGTAGCATGGACATTTGGACTTTTATACGGTTCGAAACAATAGTCTAGTTTTGACATGAAGACTTTAATACTCAAGCATACTGTCGGTGTCAAAACGTGCGGATCTCGGGTAGGGGGTCCCGAACTGTGTGTCTTAGGATCGATGGTAACAGGGGGAAACAAGGACACGGTGTTTACCCAGGTTCGGGCCCTCTTAATGGACGTAATACCCTACTTCCTGCTTGATTGATCTTGATGAATATGGGGATTACAAGAGTTGATCTACCTCGAGATCATAATGGCTAAACCCTAGATGTCTAGCCTATGATAGTTGTTATTGTCTCTACGGACTAAACCACCGGTTTATATATGCACCAGAGGGACCTAGGGTTGTACATAATCATCTTGAAGATGAAGGAAACATTACACCCGGACTTTAAACTTGCCATTCTACACATATAGGAGTCCTATCCGGACATGAGGGATAATCTTATGTATTGATCTTCGCGACCCACCAGTCCGGCCCATAACGAGTAATCCGGCACCCGAGGACCCCCTAGTCCAGGACTCCCTCAGTAGCCCCTGAACCAGTCTTCGATGACGATGAGTTCGGCACGCATACTGTCTTCAGCATTGCAAGGCGGGTTCCTCCTTCTAGACATATGAAGTTTATTTCCTGCATAAAGGAACTATGTCCAGCTCTGCATTATTAGTACAACCCTTAGCCGCGAGGGTAATGTGTCAAAACAAACATTGTGTCTTTACTGACAACTTTTTCAGCATAACGTCATGTTTGACCTTTCAATATTTCGAACCGTTTCTTGGCTCCGGTTTCATGTTTTGAGGCATATCCTCCATTGGCACGTCTTGTCGAAGCAGAGATCGTGCCCGTTTATCGTGGGATCCTCATCAATACGATTTGGGTAACCCAACCGTACCTTACGCACAATCTCATCAGGAACAGGCGAGTTTTACGGCCTGAGTGGGGGACGTTTGGTATTTACCGCCTATAAAAGGACATAGATCTCCCTTTTACCTCACGTTCTCCTCTAGCCTTCGCTTCCCAATCTCCTAACTCCAGCGCCCGCAGGTCCCATCCCGTCCACCACTGCCTCCTTCTCCAGCATTGGCCGGATCTGGTTCCAAGGGCAAGTGGGAGGCCTCTTCCATCACAGAGAAAGACGTGAAGAGTCTCCGGAGCGCGGGCTATCTTGCCGCCAACATAGCGCACCGAATTCCTGATGAGAATTAGGTGATCCCCATCCCAGAGCCTGACGAGAGGGTTGTATTCATTCCTCACTTTATTCGGGGGCTGGGATCTCCCCTCCACCACTTTGTTCGGGGCCTCTTATTCTTCTATGGGCTAGATTTCCACGATCTGGCCCCGAACTCTATCCTCCACATATCGGCTTTCATAGTCGTGTGTGAACCTTTCCTCCGCGTCCCCCCACACTTCGGCATATGGCTCAAGACCTTCAATCTAAAGCCGAAGGTGGTCGATGGGCAGCACGCGGACTGCGGGGGAGCTATGGTAAGCAAGCTCCCGAACGCAACCTGGCCCAAAGGGGCTTTTGTGGAAACCAACAAGGTATGGCACTAGGAGTGATTCTATATCACCGAACCCCATGGGGCCAGATGGGCGGCCACGCCTGATTTCAGATCCGGACCCCCTGAGAGGCTCACCTCATGGACCGCCAAGGGCCTCGATTGGGGGTCTCAATCGGAGGTGAAGACGCTCCAGGATCGCATCTCTGGCATGATAGCGAAGGACACCCACCTCACTAACATGATTCAGGTGATGCTCTTTTGCTGCACCCTTCCCTGCCAACTCTGGGCCTCCCGCTTTTGTGAGTTCAATTTGGAGGGACCACGGACCTTGAAGCGCTTCATCGGCACTATGCACGAAGATATATGGAAGCAGCTTTTCAAGGCCCAGAAGGAGTGGCCAAAGGAGACCGAAGACATCGGTTTCGACAGGGTGACTCCGCTACAGAGGTAAGCACGATTTTGTCGAAGACTTATCATGTCAATATTTCAATTATAACAGGAGTTAGAACATTAGCGTTCCATACAGGCCTGGACGGCGAAAGCGGAGCGGATCAATTGTCTGGCCCCACTGCCCGAAAACGCAGCCATGCCTCAGCTAACGGCAATGCTGGCGCCGGCGCCATACAAGGCATCGGAGAAGAAGTCCAAGTAGAAGGGCAAGGAGGCCAAGAGCAGCCCCCGCCCTCAGGGTCCTTCAGAAGATATATCCGGAGAGACCGACGCCCCCTCCTCCCATGATGAAGAGGAAGAGGAGGAAGAGGTGGAAAAGCAACCCCCCCCCATCAAGGGGAAAGGGAAGAAGAGGGTGGCCCCCGAAGACACGAGGAAAGGGGCACCTAGGAGGAAGCTGGACCTCCCGGACAGCACGGACTCAGAGTCCGAAGTTGATTTCCGAAGACAACACAAGAGCAAGCCCCTGGCCGAATCGTAAGTGTTCGGACTTTTGCTGTTATCTTCGGTCAGTTTGTTATCATTGCATAAGCAATTCTATTTGTCGTTTTGTAGTCCTTCCCACACACTCCCCAGCACACCATTATCATTAGGGAGCTCTCTGCCAGCCGACATGGCAGAGAGTGACACGCCGCCGCGGGCTCAATCGCCCATCATCCTAGGGCGCACCAAGGTGTCTTCTCTGCGGGCGTCCCCTGCGCGAGGAGGTGGGAGCGGGGCGGGCGAGAGGATGCCCGAGGTTAAAACCTCGCCCACCATCAGCCAAGGGAAAATTATCCCTATGGCGACCGAAGGCGGGGAGCCCAAGCTATCCGGGCTCCGACCGAGCACCATTCTGGAGACCAGTACGGCTCCGAAATCAGAAAGGCAGTCTCCTACAATAGGGGGAGAAGAATCAGCTCCACCGATGACCTGCATTAATCCGGAGGCGCTGAACACACTAGAGGAAGCAATACAAGGTGCTTCCTGTTGGGGAACGTTGCATGGGAAACAAAAAAATTTCCTACGTTCACCAATATCAATCTAGGAGATGCATCTACGAGGGGAGAGTTGGATCCACATACCCTTGTAGATCGCTAAGCGGAAGCGTTCAAGAACGCGGTTGATGGAGTCGTACTCGCCGCGATTCAGATCGCCGAAGATCCTAGCACCGAAGCAACGGTGCCTCCGCGTTCTTCACACGTACAGCTCGGGGACGTCTCCTCCTTCTTGATCCAGCAAGGGGGAAGGAGAGGTTGATGGAGACACCGGCAGCACGACGGCGTGGTGGAGATGGTGGTGGAGGATTCCAGCAGGGCTTCGCCAAGCACCGCGGAGTTCACGAAGATGGATGTGGGAGAGGGAGGGCAGCGCCGAGGCACGAACGTGTGTGGCTGCCCTCCCTCTGCCTCTCTTTATATAGGGGGGAGAGAGGGGAGGGGCGCCCTAGGGTTTATCCCTAGGGGCGGCGGCCAGGGCAGATGGGGAGGGGGCGGCGGCCAAGGGGCTAGGGTTTCCCCCCCCCCCAAGTGCCTTGCCCCCTACTCCATAGGGGTGCGGCAGCCCTAGGGGGGGCCAGCCCCCTTGGCGCATGAGGAGAGGGCCCAGGGGGGGGGGCGCACAGCCCTATGAGGGCTGTTGTGTCTCCCCTTTGTGGCCCATTAGGCCCGAAACTCTTTCCGGGACCCCCGAAACCCCTTTCGGTCATCCGCCGACTTCCCGGTGCTCCCCGGAACACTTCCGGACTCCGATCACTCTGATCCTATATATCAATCTTCGTCCCCGGACCATTCCGGAGACCCTCGTCACGTCCGGGATCTCATCCGGGACTCCGAACAACCTTCGGTAACCATGCACTGTTCTCACTAACAACCCTAGCGTCACCGAACCTTAAGTGTGTAGACCCTGCGGGTTCGGAAACTATGCAGACATGACCGAGACATTCCCAGGTCAATAACCAATAGCGGGATCTGGATACCCATATTGGTTCCCACACGTTCCTCGATGATCTCATCGGATGAACCACGATGTCAAGGATTCTGGCAATCCCGTATACAGTTCCCTTTGTCTCGTCGGTATGTTACTTGCCCGAGATTCGATCGTCGGTATCTCTATACCTAGTTCAATCTCGTTATCGGCAAGTCTCTTTACTCGTTCCGTAATACATAATCCCGTGACTAACTACTTAGTCACTTTGAGCTCATTGAGATGACGTATTACCGAGTGGGCCCGGAGATACCTCTCCGTCACACGGAGTGACAAATCCCAGTCTCGATCCATGTCAACTCAACAGACACCTTCGGAGATACCTGTAGAGTACCTTTATAGTCACCCAGTTACGTTGCGATCTTTGGCACACACAAAGCACTCCTACGGTGTCAGTGAGTTACATGATCTCATGGTCATAGGAACTTATACTTGACATGCAGAAAACTATAGCGATAACTGATACGATCAAAAGCTATGTTTAACGTTTGGGTCTTGTCCATCACATCATTCTCCTAATGATGTGATCCCGTTATCAAATGACAACTCATGTCTATGACCTGGAAACCGCGGTCATCTTTGATCAACGAGCTAGTCCTGAAGAGGCTTACTAGGGACATGAAGTTTGTCTATTTATCCACACATGTATTTGAGTTTCCAATCAATACAATTATAGCATGGATAATAAACGATTATCATGAACAAGGAAATATAATAATAACTCTTTTATTATTGCCTCTAGGGCATATTTCCAACAGTCTCCCACTTGCACTAGAGTCAATAATCTAGCATTACAAGGTAATGAATCTAACACCCATAGAGTCTTGGTGTTGATCATGCTTAGCCCGTGGAAGAGGCTTAGTCAACGGATCTGCAACATTCAAATTCGTGTGTACTTTGCAAATGCTTATGTCCTCCTCCTTGACTGAATCGCGGATGGAATTGAAGCGTCGCTTTATGTGTCTGGTCCTCTTGTGAAACCTTGGTTCCTTGGCTAGAGCAATGGCACCAGTGTTGTCACAAAACAGAGTCATTGGGTTCAATGCACTAGGCACAACTCCAAGATCTGTCATGAACTCCTTCATCCAGACACCTTCCTTTGCCGCCTTCGAGGCAGCTATGTACTCCGCTTCGCATGTAGAATCGGCTACCACGCTTTGCTTGGAACTGCACCAGCTTACCGCCCCCCCGTTGAGAATATATACGTATCCGGTTTGAGACTTAGAGTCATCCGGATCAGTGTCAAAGCTTGCATCGACGTAACCCTTTACGACGAGCTCTTGATCACCTCCATAAACGAGAAACATCTCCTTAGTCCTTTTCAGGTACTTTAGGATATTCTTGACCGCAGTCCAGTGATCCATACCAGGATTACTTTGAAACCTTCCGGCCATACTTATGGCAAGGCTGACATCTGGTCTTGTACACAGCATTGCATACATGATAGAGCCTATGGCTGAAGCATAGGGGACGACACTCATCTTTTCTCTATCTTCCGCAGTCACTGGGCATTGAGTCTTACTCAACTTTGTACCTTGCAATACCGGCAAGAACCCCTTCTTGGATTGATCCATTTTGAACTTCTTCAAAACTTTATCAAGGTATGTACTTTGTGAAAGTCCTATCAAGCGTCTTGATCTATCTCTATAGATCTTGATGCCCAATATGAAAGCAGCTTCACCGAGATCCTTCATCGAAAAACTCTTGTTCAAATACCCCTTCACGCTATCCAAAAATTCTATATTGTTTCCAATCAGCAATATGTCATCCACATATAATATTAGAAACGCTATAGAGCTCCCACTCACTTTCTTGTAAATACAAGCTTCTCCGTAAACTTGTACAAACCCAAACGCTTTGATCACCTCATCAAAGCGAAGATTCCAACTCCGAGACGCTTGCACGAGCCCATAAATGGAACGCTGGAGTTTGCAAACTTTGTCAGCATTCTCTGGATCGACAAAACCTTCCGGTTGTATCATATACAACTCTTCCTTAAGAAAACCGTTAAGGAATGCCGTTTTGACATCCATCTGCCAAATTTCATAATCGAAATACGCAGCTATTGCTAACATGATTCAGACGGATTTAAGCATCGCTACGGGTGAGAAAGTCTCATCGTAGTCAATCCCTTGAACTTGTGAAAAACCCTTTGCCACAAGTCGAGCTTTATACACGGTGACATTGCCGTCAGCGTCCGTCTTCCTCTTAAAAATCCATTTATTCTGAATGGCCTTCCGCCCTTCAGGTAATACTTCCAAAGTCCATACTTTGTTTTCATACATGGATCCCATCTCGGATTTCATGGCCTCTAACCATTTGTCGGAATCTGGGCCCACCATCGCTTCTCCATAGCTCGTAGGTTCACTGTTGTCCAACAACATGACCTCCAAGACAGGGTTACCATACCACTCAGGTGCAGTGCGTACCCTTGTCGACCTACGAGGTTCAGTAGTAACTTGATCAGAAGCTTCTTGATCATCATCATTGGCTTCCTCTTCAACCTCTGCAGGCTCCACAAAAACATCTTTCTGTGCTGCGCTACTCTCTGGTTGAAGTAGAGGTTCAATAACCTCATCAAGTTCTACCTTCCTCCCACTCAATTCTTTCGAGAGAAACTCTTTCTCGAGAAAGGACCCGTTCTTTGCGACAAACACTTTGCCCTCGGATCTGAGATAGAAGGTGTACCCAACCGTTTCTTTTGGGTATCCTATGAAGACACATTTGTCCGCTTTGGGTTCGAGCTTTTCTGGCTGAAGCCTTTTGACATAAGCATCGCAACCCCAAACCTTGAGAAAAGACAACTTAGGTTTCTTACCAAACCATAGTCCATACGGTGTTGTCTCAACGGACTTAGATGGGGCCCTATTTAAAGTGAATGCAGCTGTCTCTAACGCATATCCCCAGAACGATAGTGGCAAATCGGCAAGAGACATCATAGAACGCACCATATCTAATAGGGTTCGATTACGACGTTCGGACACACCATTTCGCTGTGGTGTTCCAGGTGGCGTCAACTGTGAAACAATTCCACATTTTCTTAAGTGATTGCCAAACTCATAACTCAGATATTCTCCCCCTCGATCAGATCGTAGGAACTTGATCTTCTTGTTACGATGATTCTCAACTTCACTCTGAAATTGCTTGAACTTTTCAAAAGTTTCAGACTTATGCTTCATTAAGTAAATATACCCATATCTACTTAAGTCGTCAGTGAAGGTGAGGAAATAACGATATCCACCGCGCGCCGTGACACTCATCGGACCACACACATCAGTATGTATGATTTCCAATAAGTCACTTGCCCGTTCCATTGTTCCTGAAAACGGGGTCTTAGTCATCTTGCCCATGAGGCACGGCTCGCATGTGTCAAGTGATTCAAAATCAAGAGACTCCAAAAGTCCATCAGCATGGAGCTTCCTCATGCGTTTCACGACGATATGACCCAGACGGCAGTGCCACAAGAAAGTGGTATTATTGTTATCAACTCTACATCTTTTGGCATCAATGTTATGAACATGTGTATCATCACTATCGAGATTCAATAAGAATAAACCCCCTACTTCGGGTGCATGACCATAAAAGATATTACCCATATAAATAGAACAACCTTTATTCTCTGATTTAAATGAGTAACCGTCTCGCAATAAACAAGATCCAGATATAATGTTCATGCTCAACGCAGGCACTAAATAACAATTATTCAGGTTCATAACTAATCCCGATGGTAATCGAAGAGCGAGCGTGCCGACGGCGATCACATCAACCTTGGAACCATTCCCCACGCGCATCGTCACTTCGTCCTTCGCCAGCCTCCGTTTATTCCGTAGTTCCTGTTTAGAGTTGCAAATGTGAGCAACCGAACCGGTATCAAATACCCAGGCACTACAACGAGAGTTGGTAAGGTACACATCAATAACATGTATATCATATATACCTTGCTTGTTGTTGTTGTTTGCCCCCTTCTTGTCTGCCAGATACTTGGGGCAGTTCCGCTTCCAGTGGCCGTTCCCCTTGCAATAGAAGCACTCAGTCTCTGGCTTGGGCCCAGCCTTGGGTTTCTTCACTGGATGAGCAACTGCCTTGCCACCCTTCTTAGAGTTACCCTTCTTGCCCTTGCCATTTTTCTTGAAACTGGTGGTTTTATTGACCATCAACACTTGATACTCCTTCTGGATGTCTGCCTCAGCGACTTTCAGCATTGAAAACAGCTCGGCGATGGACTTGTTCATCCCTTGCATGTTGTACTGCTGCACGAAGCTCTTGTAGCTAGGTGGGAGTGACTGGAGAATTCTGTCAATGATAGCCTCCTCCGGGAACACAAGTCCCAGATCAGCTATGCGGGTATAGTACCCAGACATCTTCAGCAAGTGCTCACTGACAGACGAATTCTCCTCCATCTTGCAAGCAAAGAATTTATCGGTGGTCTCATACCTCTCGATCTTAGCATTCTTTTCAAAGATGAACTTCAACTCCTGGAACATCTCATATGCCCCATGACGTTCAAAACGCCTTTGAAGTCCTCCTTCCAAGCTATACAACATGGCACACTGCACAACTGAGTAGTCATCCGAGCGCGTCTGCCAGGCGTTCATAACGTCCACAGAGGCCGGAGCGGGGGGTTCACCTAGCGGTGCACTTAGGACATAAACCTTTTGGGCAGCTGTGAGGATGATCCTCAGATTGCGGAGCCAGTCCACAAAGTTGCTCCCATCATCTTTCAGTTTAGCTTTCTCTAGGAACGCATTAAAATTCAGGGGAGCTACTGCGCGAGCCATCTACAACAAAAGATTTGCAAAGACATTTTAGACTATTGTTCATGATAAGTGAGTTATTACCTAATCAAATTATTTATAACTCCCACTCAAATTGACATCCCTCTGGTCATTCGAGCGTGACATGATCCAGATCCACCAACCCAAGTCCGATCATCACGTGAGATGAGGTGGTGTCAATGGTGAACATCTACATGTTGATCATATCTGCTATATGACTCATGCTCGACCTTTCGGTCTTCCGTGTTCCGAGGCCATGTCTGTACATGCTAGGCTCGTCAAGTCTAACCCGAGTGTTCTGCATGTGCAAAACTGGCTTGCACCCGTTGTATGCGAACGTAGAGTCTATCACACCCGATCATCACGTGGTGCTTCGAAACGACGAACCTTCGCAACGGCGCACACTCGGGGGGAACACAATTTTATCTTGAAATTTTAGTGAAGGATCATCTTATAATGCTACCGTCGTCCTAAGCAAAATAAGATGCATAAAAGGATTAACATCACATGCAAATCATAAGTGACATGATATGGCCATCAACTCGTGCTTTTGATCTCCATCTCCAAAGCACCGGCATGATCTCCATCGTCACCGGCGCCACACCATGATCCCCATCATCATGATCTCCATCATCGTGTCGCCATCGGGGTTGTCGCGCGCCCACCATGCTCTCACTACTATTGCTACCGTTTAGCGATAAATTAAAGCATTACAAAGCGCTTAATGATTGACACGCAGGTCATACAAAGATTAAAGACAACCCTATGGCTCCTGCCGGTTGCCGTATACATCGACATGCAAGTCGATATTAACTATTACAACATGATCATCTCATACATCAAATATATCTCATCATGTCATTGGCCATATCATATCACATACATACCCTGCAAAAACAAGTTAGACGTCCTCTAATTTGTTGTTGCATGTTTTACGTGGCTGCTATGGGTATCTAGCAAGAACGCTTCTTACCTACGCAAAGCCACAACGGTGATATTTAAGTTGCTATTTAACCTTCTACAAGGACCGCCTTTTTCTATTCCGATTCAACTAAGATGGGAGAGACAGACACCCGCCAGCCATCTTATGCAAAAAAAGTCACATGTCTGTCGATGGAACCGGTCTCATGTACGTGGACATGTAAAGTTGGTCCGGGCCCCTTCATCCCATAATACCGCTAAATCAAGAAAGACTAAGGAGGGAAGCAATCTAAACATCAACGTCCACAAACCCTTTTGTGTTCTACTCGTGAAAGCATCTACGCAAGATCCTAGCTCATGATGCCACTGTTGGGGAACGTTGCATGGGAAACAAAAAATTTTCCTACGTTCACCAAGATCAATCTAGGAGATGCATCTACGAGGGGGGAGTTGGATCCACATACCCTTGTAGATCGCTAAGCGGAAGCGTTCAAGAACGCGGTTGATGGAGTCGTACTCGCCGCGATTCAGATCGCCGAAGATCCTAGCACCGAAGCAACGGTGCCTCCGCGTTCTTCACACGTACAGCTCGGGGACGTCTCCTCCTTCTTGATCCAGCAAGGGGGAAGGAGAGGTTGATGGAGACACCGGCAGCACGACGGCGTGGTGGAGATGGTGGTGGAGGATTCCAGCAGGGCTTCGCCAAGCACCGCGGAGTTCACGAAGATGGATGTGGGAGAGGGAAGGCAGCGCCGAGGCACGAACGTGTGTGGCTGCCCTCCCTCTGCCTCTCTTTATATAGGGGGGAGAGAGGGGAGGGGGCGCCCTAGGGTTTATCCCTAGGGGCGGCGGCCAGGGCAGATGGGGAGGGGGCGGCGGCCAAGGGGCTAGGGTTTCCCCCCCCCCCCAAGTGCCTTGCCCCCTACTCCATAGGGGTGCGGCAGCCCTAGGGGGGGCCAGCCCCCTTGGCGCATGAGGAGAGGGCCCAGGGGGGGGGCGCACAGCCCTATGAGGGCTGTTGTGTCTCCCCTTTGTGGCCCATTAGGCCCGAAACTCTTTCCGGGACCCCCCGAAACCCCTTTCGGTCATCCGCCGACTTCCCGGTGCTCCCCGGAACACTTCCGGACTCCGATCACTCTGATCCTATATATCAATCTTCGTCCCCGGACCATTCCGGAGACCCTCGTCACGTCCGGGATCTCATCCGGGACTCCGAACAACCTTCGGTAACCATGCACTGTTCTCACTAACAACCCTAGCGTCACCGAACCTTAAGTGTGTAGACCCTGCGGGTTCGGAAACTATGCAGACATGACCGAGACATTCCCAGGTCAATAACCAATAGCGGGATCTGGATACCCATATTGGTTCCCACACGTTCCTCGATGATCTCATCGGATGAACCACGATGTCAAGGATTCTGGCAATCCCGTATACAGTTCCCTTTGTCTCGTCGGTATGTTACTTGCCCGAGATTCGATCGTCGGTATCTCTATACCTAGTTCAATCTCGTTACCGGCAAGTCTCTTTACTCGTTCCGTAATACATAATCCCGTGACTAACTACTTAGTCACTTTGAGCTCATTGAGATGACGTATTACCGAGTGGGCCCGGAGATACCTCTCCGTCACACGGAGTGACAAATCCCAGTCTCGATTCATGTCAACTCAACAGACACCTTCGGAGATACCTGTAGAGTACCTTTATAGTCACCCAGTTACGTTGCGACGTTTGGCACACACAAAGCACTCCTACGGTGTCAGTGAGTTACATGATCTCATGGTCATAGGAACTTATACTTGACATGCAGAAAACTATAGCGATAACTGATACGATCAAAAGCTATGTTTAACGTTTGGGTCTTGTCCATCACATCATTCTCCTAATGATGTGATCCCGTTATCAAATGACAACTCATGTCTATGACCTGGAAACCGCGGTCATCTTTGATCAACGAGCTAGTCCTGAAGAGGCTTACTAGGGACATGAAGTTTGTCTATTTATCCACACATGTATTTGAGTTTCCAATCAATACAATTATAGCATGGATAATAAACGATTATCATGAACAAGGAAATATAATAATAACTCTTTTATTATTGCCTCTAGGGCATATTTCCAACACTTCCATCATGGCAGAACACCGCACCCTGATGGGTGCCCTGATGGGTGCGGTTATAGGGAAGATTCAGTTTGCTAAAAGCGGACTGAATGAAGCCTTCAACAGCCTACTGACAGGCTCTGAGGTATGCGACGTAATACTCTAAGAGAACTTTACATTTTATTTGAATAGGATAATAAACCTGTGTAAGGACGCTAGCCCCTGATGCTCTGTGCGATTCTGAAAAGAATCGAACAGAGGATCTGCATAGTATCTGCTAATACAACATATTGTGCCATTTATTTGAGCAGGCTTCCGTGTTAGCGGCATCCGTCCAGGCCGCAGAAGTTTCCGAGCTCAATCGGAAGCTTCGAGAAGCTGACGAAGAGCTCGACCACATTAACAAGACTATATGTCAAAAAGCCTATATGTCTTTATTTTAAGAGTTTGAACTCATTGTGTGGTGTGATTATGGTCACAGTTGGCGCAGCCGAGGTCGAGACCCTCAAGGGCGCCCTTGCTTCGGCCAAGAAGGAGGTCGAGATGAACAAGGCAGCCGTTGACAAAGCGGCTGCCGAACTGGAGGCCGAATAGGCCTCCCACCATCAACATGAGTCTCGGGTAGCCGAATGTGGCACCCGGGCTCAGAGAAACCAGAACGCCCCATATTCCAGCCCAGAGATAGAGGAGAAGTCTTCTAGAATACGGCAGTACTTAGCATAGAACAATCCAGCTCTCTATTACAACATGAATATGAATACAAGGTCTCCGATATTACAATGAATAACACCGGCACGGCGATGCTACGCCAACCACAAGTGCTCTATGCAAGCAGCATAACAACTCGAGGCAGCAAAACCTCTACTTCTAGCAGCAGAACAGCGACGACGGTGGTGAACTCCACTCCGCAGGGACTCTAGCTGGAACGCTTATCCTAGCTCGCAAACAAGTGATCCACGGCAAACAAGCACTCAAATCCGGCATGAACTGCAAACTGGCATGACACGCCAGGTCAGTACATTGAATGTACTTGCAAGCTCACAATAACCAAAAGCAGTCAAGACAAACAACAGCATGGCATTAGCGGGTTAAATCCATCATGAGCATGATACTAACATAACAACATGGCATATACAACATGATACATCTAGAATAATACAAGCATGGCATGAACATATGAACATGATGATACTAGCATGCAACAGGTTAACATTTTCATGCACCAACTTACTCTGCTCGGGTTACCTCGTAACCATCACATACATCAGCTTACCAACACGGACATCACATGATCATCTCAGGATCAAATCAAGATTGTATTACAATACCGTAGCAATCATTACATGACCACAGAGAGCTTGACTTTTACCCATGATTCTCACACAACATCACAATTATCCAACAACTCGGCATCCTCGATACCACCGTGATCCTCTCACGATCACATACAACATCTTTCTCACCATCGAACCGGGGTTGTTATTAAGCACATTATTATTATTATCTTGACCCACAGTGTGACCGACACGAACTGGGCCCATATCCGCGGGCGCGGCTATCGATAGGTTAAGACACACACTCTGCAGAGGTAGCGCACTTTACCCACACCACAGAACTCATGGCCTCGCACTCCCATTCGGGTGGACCAATGGTGTTCGAAAAAATCGTCCTACTGCCATGACACTCTCCCGGCCACTCCGACCAACTCCCCTTTGGGCTAAGTCATGGGTGGCCCCGTGCCTACCAAAGGCATCAACGACCACCGTCGTGGCAAAACATAAGCGGTCCCAAACAGGGACATGAGCTCAAACCAAACATGGGCACACAAGGCTTATGTCGTCCTACCCGTCCAAGGTAGCGCCCGCACATAACCTTCCCTCGTTGGAGGCACCGGTGAGAGGCATGACAATAGAACCAATTAGGACCTTCCCATAAAGGTAAGTGTGGCTGCACTAGTCAGCTCGATATAGTGGCACCATTACTCAGCCAACAGTTGTTCTAGTTCATTATTATCCTGATAAACTTGAATGCAATAAGCTGAGTCATATTAAAATAACATGATGCAACTACAATGCATGAGCATGATATCAACATAAGCATGGAGGTGCAACATAATCATCGAACATAACCACAATAAAGCAAATATACAACTGAGCATGGCACACTGACGAGTATGAATATCACAAGTAGATCACTACTCATACATATCCAGACCACTAGCATCAATAATAAATATCATGCAAGAACATATCAACAATGCTACCATGCAAGCATTTAATCAACTGGATGCAAAAGAACATGCATGACACCGGTACTCGGAACAGACGACAGTCATGCACCAAAGATCATCACCAACATCAACAGGTACTACTACCAAGCATGGCATATGAAAGTAATACTAGCAAGAATACATGATTACCAGGTATATCCGAACATGGCATGAAGATAACCACAGATACATCAGCATAACCGAAACAGCGATAACAGTTACACGCAAACAAGCACTTATTAAATGTTCAAGTATAAAACCAAGGCTACTGCATGGCTATCATGCAGGTGGTTGTTGTGGCTTTCCTGGGAAAGAAGAATACTTCGGGAAGAAGTGCGGAAAGCTCGCGGAAAGACTCGCCGGAAACAGTTCTCTCTCAGAGGGGGCTGTTTACGGGCAAGGGCAAAGTGGTCATTTCCAGTATGTCAAACCATAGTGAAAATGTTACCAACAGAATGGGCTCGACAAGAAGAAGAAATGGGCTTTGGATTCACCTCAATCAGAGTCTCGAGCAAAAAGTTATAGCCCGACGAAGTGCGGGGACCAATCTGTGAAAAGATTTCTACAAACAGGCCCCTGAGCTGAAAAACAGAAAGCGCATTCCTTAGATTATGTCTTCAGAAAGCAAAAACGTATTTTAAGCCAAAGGAGAAACGGAACGCGTTTTCTTCAATTGTAAGCACATTTCCACGAATACGCCTTCACTAAAACGGTCAGCGGGGCCACTGGGTCAACACGAGAGACTTACAGACGGGGTTCACCACTTATCCACGTAGGTAGTGGCGGGGCCGGTCTAGGTGACGCTGATGGGCGGGTCCCATTTCTTTCTCTCTCTCTCCTCCCGCCTCCTTCTCCTTCTTCCCGACGCGCGCCCGCAGAACAAAAAGAGATCACCGGCGTCAGCGCTCGCCCGGGCTGCTCAGGCCATTGTCGGCGATGCTCGAGACACCTATGAGATCGGGCAGAAGTGTCGCGCCCGTCCAGAAGCAGCACGAGCACCGGGGATGAGAAGGACGACGGCAGCTCGAGGAGACAGAGGGCTCGGCGGCAGCGGCCACTTTCTTGGGGACGAGGTACTCCGGCGACGGGGTGGCAAGGCGAAAAGCTGGGGAGGTTCGCCGAAGGGTGGAGGAGTCTGAAACGCCCCGGACACACCCGACAGCGGTTGTTACTCCTGGCGGGATCTAGACTGGCCTCACATATCAATACTAGTCTTTTCTGCGCACTTTGTCCTCACTCGTGCGCACCCGGGAGCAACTTCCCGGTCGGTCACCCATCCTGAAACTACTCCAAGCAGAGCACACTTAACTTTGGAGTTCTTTCCGAATGGGCTCTCGAAAAAGAAGGAATTCCTTATTGATATGAGTAGTCTATCATCCCTAATAAGCCAGGCTATCACATCCACCCCCACTCAGAGGAACCGACGTCCTCGTCGGGCCACAGGAACATTCCCTCTTGGCACAAATGTCTGTGCATCCAGTCCGGTACATGTGCCATGTCGTGTGCCTCGACGGGTCACAAATGTCATGAACAACATGACCGTGCACCTGTCCGCAAACATCCATGTAACCGCGAGGGTCGGCTCTGATACCAACTTGTAACACCCCGGACACACCCGCCAGTGGTCGTTACTCCTGGCGGGATCTAGACTGGCCTCACATATCAATATTAGTCTTTTATGCGCACTTTGTCCTCACTCGTGCGCACCCGGGAGCAACTTCCTGGTCAGTCACCCATCCTGAAACTACTCCAAGAAGAGCACGCTTAACTTTGGAGTTCTTTCCGAATGGGCTCCCGGAAAAGAAGGAATTCCTGATTGATATGAGTAGTCTATCATCCCTAATAAGCCAGGCTATCACAGAGTTGTTGGTGGAGTCATGGAGTGGAGGGGAGGCTCGGGTCGGCAGAATTTAGGCCGAAGGGGGCTGCGGCCATGGTGGCAGAGAGAAGCGAGGAGAGGTCTAGAGACTCGAGCGGATGGTTGGGGAGGGGTAGTGGAGTGAGGCGAGGTGAGTGGTGAGCTCGGAGAAGGTCGGGTGGGCTTAAATAGCCGAGGGGGAGGTCATGGGTCAACATTTATTGCAGCCAATTGTTCATCGGGAAATTATCATCAATAGGTAGTCGGTCATCAAGAATATTCTCGAACCTAGACAAGTTATCAGCTACGGGGTTTCCTATCAGTAATATGTAAATAAAATTCTTGTAGCAAGAGAACCCACCCAATGAGTCTAGGTTTAGCATCTTTCTTTTCCATAAGATATTTTATAGCAACATGATCAGTGTGAACAATTAATTTTGAGTCAACAATGTATTATCTGAATTTATCACAAGCAAACACAACTGCTAAAAATTCTTTTTCAGTGGTGGCATAATCTCTTTGTGCACTGTCTAGAGTTTTACTTGCATAGTGAATAACATTCAGTTTCTTATCAACTCTTTGTCCTAGAACAGCACCAACATCATAATCACTACCATCACACATAATTTAAAAAGGCAAGTTCTAATCAGAAGGTTGAACAATAGGTGCGGTAAGTGTATCAAAAGCTTCTACACAATCATCATCAAAACAAAAGGAACATCCTTTTGTAAAAGATTTGTAAGAGGCCTACATGTTTTAGAGAAATCCTTAATAAACCTCCTATAGAAACCAGCGTGGCCAAGGATACTATGAATACCTTTAATATCTTTAGGACATGGCATTTTCTCAATTGCAACAACCTTAGCTTTGTCCACCTCAATATCTCTTTCAGAAATTTCATGGCCCAAGACAATACCTTCATTAACCATAAAGTGGCACTTCTCCCAATTTAGGACAAGGTTAGTTTGCTCACATCTCTGCAAAACTCGATCAAGATTGCTAAAACAATCACCAAAAGACTTCCCATAAATAGAAAAGTTATCCATGATAACCCAACAATCTTTTCACAAAAAATAGAGAATATAGCAATCATACATCTTTGAAAGGTAGCAGGTGCATTGCATAAACCAAAAGGCATACGTCTATAAGCATAAGTTCCAAAAGGACAAGTAAAAGTGGTATTTTCTTGCTCAGGTTGTGAAACAGGTATTTGAGAAAAACCAAAGTATCCATCAAGAAAACAAAAGTGTGTGTTCTTAGATAATCTCTCTAGCATTTGATCAATAAAAGGCAGAGGGTAATGATCTTTTCTAGTTGCTTTGTTTAATTATCTGAAATTGATTACCATTCTGTAGCCAGTGACAATTCTTTGGAACAACAGTAATACCTCCCTTCTTAGGGACACAATGAACAACTATGGGATAGATAATACCTACTTCCAGAAGCTTTGATATTTAAGTTCTTACCACTTCTTTCATCCTTGGATTTAACGACGTTGGTGATTAACAACGGGTTTAGCATCAGGTTCCATATTAATATTGTGCTGAGATAGAGTGGGACCAATGCCCTTAAGATCATCAAGAGTATATTCAATAGTGGCTCGGTGCTTCTTCAGAATTTTCAATAATCTCTCTTCTTCGTGTTCTGAAAGGTTAGCACTAATAATAACATGATATATCTTTTTCTCATCAAGATAAGCATATTTCAATGTGTCGGGCAATTGTTTTAATTCGAACATGGGATCACCTTTAGGTGGAGGAGGACCTCCTAGAGTTTCAGTGGGTAAGTTGTGCTTAAGCATAGGTTGTTTTCAAAGAAAATTCTATCTATTTCATTCCTTTCATGCATATGCATACCATTTTCATGGTCTAGCAAATATTGCTCTAAAGGATCAGTAGGAGTCACAGCAGTAAAAGCAAGACCAATTATCTCATCTTTACTAGGTAATTCTTTTTTATGAGGTTGTCTACTAAACTTGGAAAAATTAAACTCACGAGACTCCTCACCAAAGTTAACACTGACAATTTGTTTATGACAATCTATAGTGGCTTTGACAGTGTTCAAGAAAGGTCTACCAAGTCTAATGGGACAAAAGTCATCTTGTGGGGAACCAAGAACTAAAAAAGTAGTAGGATATTTAGTTTTCCCACACAAGACTTCCACATCTCTAACAATCCCAAGTGGTGTCATGGTGTCTCTATTAGCAAGTTTAATAGTAACATATATGTCTTCTATTTCAGAGGGTGCTATGTCATTCATTATTTCTTAGTAGAGAGTAAAAGGGATAGCACTTACGCTAGCACCTAGATCACATAAACCATGATAGCTACGATCTCCTATTTTAACTGAGACAATAGGCAAGCCAACAATGGGTCTATGTTTATCTTTCCCATCGGGTTTGGCGATTCTAGCAGCTTCACCGATGAAGTAAATAACATGCCCATCAATATTATCGATCAAGAGATCTTTAACCATAGCAACACTAGGTTCTAATTTAATTTTCTCAAGGGGTTTAGGTGCTCTAATATCACTTTTTTGAACCAAAGCTGAAACGTTAGCATGATCCTTTATCCTACTAGGGAAAGGTGGTTTTTCAACAAAAGCAGTAGGCACAACTGGATCAACATTGTAAATGATAGTTTCTTATTTAGTTGCTACTGGTTCTTTAATTTCTTATTTAATAGGGGGGTGATATTTAAATCACTTATCCTTAGGGAGATCAACATGAGTAGCACAAGATTCACAAAAAGAGGCTACTATCTCAGAATCAAGTCCATACTTAGTGCTAAACTTTTGAAAAGCATCGGTATTCATAAAAGATTTAACAAAATCAAACTTAAGCTTAATACCTGACTCTTTACCTTCGTCGAGTTTCCAATCTTCAGAGTTGCATTTAATTATTTCTAAGAGATCCCACCTAAATTCAATAGTCTTCTTCATAAAAGAACCGGCACAAGAAGTATCAGCCATGGATTGATCATTATGGGAAAGCCGAGAATAGAAGTTCTGAATGATAATTTCTCTCGAGAGTTCATGATTGGGGCATGAATATAACATTGACTTGAGCCTCCCCCAAGCTAGAGCGATGCTTTCTCCTTCATGAGGCCAAAAATTATATATATAATTCCGATCACGATGAATTAGATACATATGATAAAAAAAATGGTGGAATTCCAATTTCAATTGATTCCAGTTCCAAGATCCAATATCATCACAGAGCCTATACCATGCTAATGCTTTTCCATTCAAGGACAAAGGGAAAACCTTCTTCTTAGCTTCATCTCCGAGTAAACCAGCAAGCTTAAATAATCCACAAATTTCATCCACATATATCAAATGCATATCAGGATGTTCGGTTCCATCTTCTGCATGAGGATTAGCTAGCAGTTGCTCTATCATACCCAAAGGAATTTCATAACCAATATTTTCAGTATGCAGCAGGTTGAGGGGAAACTAATTGTGCTTCCTCTCGAGGTGAAGATACCCAGAACAAACCCCTCAAAGGATTGCTCTTCATAGTAACAAGTGACAATAAATTTCAGCACGTAGTAATAATTTTTCCTTACCAATTTCCACTTACCAAGAGCGCTTCACTCCCCGGCAACGGTGCCAGAAAAGAATCTTGATGACCCACAAGTATAGGGGGTCAATCGTAGTCCTTTCGATAAGTAAGAGTGTCGAACCCAACGAAGAGCAGAAGGAAATGACAAGTGGTTTTCAGCAAGGTATTATCTGCAATACTGAAATCGTGGGTAATAAGTAGTTTGATAGTAAGATAATTTGTAACGAACGAGTAACAGTAACAATAAATAGTATGCAGCAAGGTAGCCTAATCCTTTTGTGGCAAAGGACAGGACAAATGGTTACTTATAATAAGCAAAGAGTTCTTGAGGGCACACGGGAATTTCATCTAGTCACTTTCACCATGTTGGTTTGATTTGTGTTTGTTACTTCGAAAATTTGATATGTCGGCGGACCGGTGCTTAGGTGCTATTCTTACTTGAACAAACCTCCTACTTATGATTAACACCCTCGCAAGCATCTGCAACTATGAGAAAAGTATTAAGATAAAATCTAACCATAGCATTAAACATTTGGGTCCAAATCGGTCCCTTACGAAGTAGCGCATAAACTAGGGTTTAAGCTTCTGTCACTCTAGCAAACCATCATCTAATAACTACTCCACAATGCATTCCCCTAGGCCCAAATATGGTGAAGTGTCATGTAGTCGTCGTTCACATGACATCACTAACGGAATCACAACATACATATCATCGGAATATCAAACACATATCAAGTTCACATGATTACTTGCAACATGATTTCTCCCGTGACCTCGAGAACAACAGTAACTACTCACAAGTGATAAACATGCTCAAGATCAGAGGGGTATTGAATAGCATAATGGATCTGAACATATAATCTTCCACCAAATAAGCCATATAGTAATCAACTACAAGATGTAATCAACACTACTAGTCTCCCACACATACCAATCTGAGGTTTTGGTACAAATATTGAACACAAGAGATGAACTAGGGTTTGAGAGGATATGGTGCTGTTGAAGATGTTGATGAGGATTGGCCTTCCAAAGATGAGAGGGTCGTTGGTGATGACGATGGCTTCGATTTCCCCCTCCGGGAGGGAAGTTCACCCGGCAGAATCACTCCGTCGGAGGGCAAAAGTGCTCCTGCCCAAGTTCCGCCTCGAGACGGCGGTGTTCCGTCCCGAAAGTCATCCTTCTTGCTTTTTTAGGTCAAAATGACTTATATACCAGAACGTGGGCACCGGAGGTGGGTCGAGGAGGGCACAACCCACCAGGTCGCGCTTGGGCTCCCTAATGCGCCCAAGTGGGTTGTGCCCACCTGGTGGGCCCCCTCTGGTAGTTATTTGCTCCAATAATTCTTAAATAATCCATAAAAAATCTTCGTGAAGTTTCAGCTCAGTTCGAGTTGTGCAGAATAGGTGGCCTCGCATTGCTTTTTCGGGTCCACAATTCCAGTCGTCGATATTCTCCCTCTTGGTGTAAACCTAGCATATTATGAGAGAAAAGGCATTAGAATTGCTCTAAAAAGTATTATTATGCATAAAAATATTATAAATAACAGCAAGAAAACATGATGCAAAATGGACGTATCAGCAAGCCATGTTGGCAACGACGGCGCTGCGGTCGGCGCAGCGCTGGCGCGCCATCTGCCTTTGGACGGCGGCGGCGTGTGGAGGGCTAGGTGGTCGTGTCGGCAGCACCTCTGGTCATATCTGTTCTGACCAGTACAGTCGCGGTGGTGGTCATCTCTTCCGTCGGAGGTGATCGACCTGCGGCTGGGTGGTCGGATCTCGAGATTCGTCATCTAGTTCCGGCTACGAGTCGGGGAGACATAGTTGCCGATGAAAACCAAGCCGTTGGCGAGCGATGCTGGCGTTTTGCGCCATTACCTTGACGAAGGCATCGTCATGTAACTATTGTTGACCCACTCGTGCTGCTTCGGGGAAAACCCTAGGATCTGGTCTTCCAGATCGGACGATGGCGGTACTACAGTGCCGTTTCTCTCTCGGGGGCATCGCTTGTGGAGCAGCGCTAGAAGACAGAGGCAGGAGGTGGAGCGGCTTTGTCTTGCACGGATCTTCGGTGGAGCTGTCAAGTCATGCCTGCCGACAGGTGCTATGTTGAGTCATGCCTGATTGGTAGGTGCTACGCACAACAGATCTTCCAGAGTCTTCGCGTCTGGGCGGATGAGTACGGCGCGGTGGCGTCGTTGGGCGCCGTGGTGGCGTCGACGGATGTTCGGACTGGCAAGGACGATGTGGATATCTCTCCTATAGATGGGTTAGTGGTTCAATGATGATGGCGTCTTCTAAAACGTCTGCATGTGGTGTGCGCTTTAGGTAGGCTACACCGGCTCTTGGTCCCGATACGCTATGTGGATGGATCGGCGACGACACCGGTTTTAGATATAGGGAGTGAGAGCACTCCACATTATCGAGTTTGTACGTATGAGTGGTGGCTTTGGATGGATTGATGTATGTTCTCATCAGATCTTTATGGAATAATTAATAAAGATGGCTGCATGCATCGATTAATGCAGAGGTCGGGGGTTTAACCTCCTTTTCTAGACAAAAAAAATAAAAAATAAAACTAAATTGTGCACTTTTCTGAAAATGTCATGTATGATGTACGTACCCATGTTTTCTCATCATCCTACCTCCCTTGACAAAGAGTCGTCCTCCACTCTCTTTGATCTACAAAAGATAAGTAGAAGGAAAGTATATAATATCCATGGAAAGGAATAATGGAATCCTCATTTGTAGCTTTCACCTTTGAATTGCGTTGCATCTGATCATGTATTTGTTTGTCACAATCTGGAGTTTGTCCAGGGATGATCGGTGTTGTTTCAATGACCGGGATGTCCTCATCATCCCCCCTCTGTTGAAAAGTAGTCGTCCTCGACTCTACCTCGTCATCACACGAAAGAAAGTAGGGCAATACCAAATCACAATGCAAAGGTTTCATGATATAGAGAATTTTAGTTTTCAACTTTGCTATCTTATGGACGATGCCAACATGATGCTTTGTTTGACTTAGGAGTTCCTTCCAGCAAACATTTCCATGGAGTACAAATTTATAACCAATCATGACCATGCCCATATCATATACGCAATATTCAGTTAGCTTTATCATATTCTTGCTTGCTGTACGATTGCTTGTAGGAATAGACCTTCGTGGTCAGATTGATCATGCTCCGGCGTGGTCAATAACCTCTAGGGGTTGTTTAGCGATTGCTAAGGTGCAATGTCATTGCACGTTTGTAGTCGGATCATCAAAGTTGTCTCCATCAAATCGATAGTTATCATATCATCGAAAGATCAGGACACCCCACCTCTATCATCTACCGCGCAGTACTCTTTCTCATTGTCGGTGGCGACCACGTACGTGACGGCTCCTTCATGGTCATGGCATCGGGGCGCGGCCTCCTCGCCGTCTATCTCACCGAACAACACCACGCTCGCCTCATTGCCGGCGGCCGCCACCTCTGCTACCCGTTCCCAGTACCGCAAGCGGGTGAGGCGTATCTCGCGGGCGGAGCGGTAGGACTTGAGTAGCACCTTGTACTCCCCAGGTCCGCGTCCAATGCGACCACCAAGCCGGCGGCAACATGCTCCTCCACCTGAAGTGCTCCTGGAGGAGGTTTATGGTTGTAGTTGGTGGCGGCATGCGCTTCCCAGAACTGGTCCTCCCGCTCCTCCTGCACCATGTCCATATAATGGGCACGAGCCTCGCTGATGGTCATGGTGCAATGCATCGGCGAGGGTGGAGCGAAGGAGGAGGGTGTCGCGGAGGAAGAGAAGGGTGGTGCTGGCTCGTCGGAAGAGGCGTCCTCCATTTGCACATCGTCGTCGGAGGCGCCCTCCGGCTTCTTGTCGGCCTGCCAGTCAACAACAATGGCGGCCATGGCCTTCTTCTGCTCCGATGTCAGCCCATCCCAGAGAGTTTTGGCAGCGGAGGGATCCATGATTGGGATTGGTGCGGAGAAGGATGATTGTGGCTATGGCCTGGGCAGCGGTTTATATAGCACTGGTGGATGACTGAGGGACGGACGGGTAGCGTCGCAGGAGATGCCTCGGCAACTGTGTGCCATCAATGTGGACATTAGATGAACGGACATGCGGCCATCGCGTCGTTTGAACATGCGGCATTCGCCTGCACCAGGAAGCGGTGCGGCCGACGATGTCTCGACTGGTGCGCCGCTTTAATGCCGGCGCCAGTGAGCAGTCGCGTCCGCTCTAGCTAGGCATGCATGCGGGCGCTCACGCTCTGGAGCAGCGCTGGCAGAAAATGCGTGGGAGTGGGGTTTCGTGGGCCAGTGCGATCAGAAGCGGGCTTGGGATCGGTCTGGACTCCCGCAAACCTCCCTCACTTTTGTCTCTGGTTTGCGGGGGAAATAGTGTCCGGGCTGCGCCACGGACTGGTACGGGACCGCATTGACCGCACAGTCCAAACGGTTTCGGGAGGTTTGCGAATCAGCGTTGGAGATGCCCTTGCATCCATCACATAAAATGTAGACCAAATATAACCAAAAAGTTAGGCAGACTATCTAAAATATTTTTTATGAATTATATGTAAAATGCGATCTTAGTTTATGACATGATAGCTGCAACATGAACTTAATCGAGAAAATAGCGGAGTATACAAAACATTTTTTGAAAGCACGGGTGAATATTCATCAAAGCGCTCAGACCACTCTTGTTAGCCTTCGTGATCGATTCTAAAAGTACATATCCACTCATGATAGTGTTTTTTGAATAATTATGGAAGTCCTCAAAACATTTCTAAAAGCTTTGTAATCAGGCCATTTCACAATTGTTTTACATAAATATGACATTCATATACATAGGCAGCACACCTTTTTAATTGGCCGCACACAAGTTACTACAAATACAAGTAATGGTTTATTGTCTGGAATTAGAAAATATGCATTACCTATGAATTTTGACCTAATACAAACACAAGAACATACGCCTCTTGATTAAACAAACATTGTAACTCAACATGAATATGAAGTAACACCGGTTCACCACCCTGTGGTTTCCCTTACGACGCTTGCGTCCGCTGGACCATCCATCGCTCACCTTGCATCGGGGGCAAAACCCTTCCCTCAGGATTGATAGGAGACGCACGCCCTTGTTCAAATTAAGATGATGGCGAAACCCATCCTTCATGGTTAGCATTCTTCGGTACACTTTGTAGCTTACGTAAGTGCCTTTCGCTGCATAATGGAGGTGTGTTTCACGAAGCGACTTCAATTCCCAGAAACCATGAAATACCTTTGGGAATGCATTTCTCATGTTGTCGTATGAGCTATCTATGATGGTTGTTGTGAGGTCACCCCATGTAGTCTCTCTTCTCACCACCCTTGATCCGGAACTGCTTTTAGATGTCCAAGTAATGCCCATGTGGAATCTTGATCCATTTATTGCCAAGCAGGGTGGGTTCATGTTTGATGCCCTCTTGTCGTTCGTGATGTCCACGCTAGCAAAGTTATGTATTTGGGCCACAGAAAATCAATGAGGGCGTGACACAACCCCGTGACCATGCAGTAGTAGTACGAGAATGTGCTCGCGCATGGATAGTCGTATGACAATGGTCCATTGTCATTCTAAAGAAGGCCTATGGATGTACTCTAGGCCGAGGCCCGCGAACTTGTACTTGTGCTGAGCCATTGCTCATGCATGGCGATGGTGTTCTTCACCATCTCAGGCTCGCTGGTGTACACCACCTCCGGTGTTGTGGTGCAACTGGCAATGATTGTCGGAGCTAGATCAGTCAGATCCCTCTATATAGTATTCTAGCTAGGTGACTTCGCAGAGTGGTAACAGGAGGCAAGGTTTACCCAGGTTTAGACTCTCACGGAGGATATAATACCATATGTCGTGCTTTCGTATATTGTATTGGGGTGTGTACAAAGTACATCGAAAGATTGTAATGTTGTCTAAGATGTGTCCTATTGACTGCCCGACCCCGACATATATAAGAGGGGTCCTAGGATTACAAAAGTCCTAGTCAACTATGGCATGGAGGGGAGTCCTACATTGATATGTAGTCCTTGTCTTGAATGCCAAGGCTTTCGAAGTCTTCTTCTAGCGCGTCATGGGCCGCCCATGTGGCCCGGGACGGAACCAACCTAGGGGTCCTAAGCCCAGCCCACCAGGCTGGGAACCGACTTTGTGATTGATCCCAGGGCCGGGACACCACTAGTAGCCCCTGAACCAATCCCCAAGCTTGGTTGCACCTCGACCATCTCTCAGTTGCACGTCATCTTCGGTCGTCGAGGTTGAAACTGGTTCGACGAATTTTTTTCAATAGTATTCGCTCGCAAACGACCTGCATGTCGGACTTCTTTCGAAGTGGCGTGCACCACCTCGATTTTGAGTTCTCGATGTAGATAGCGGGCCTCCACAGAAGGATCCACGGAGTCGGCTCCTGCGGGACGATTTTCTGCAGGACACTTGAAAAAATGTTGATGAAGTAAGCCAGATTTAGTGGAAGACCTTCCTACCAAGCCGGCTTCTGCGGGCCGATATTCCCGTGAAGCACTCGTAATTTTTAAAAGCAATGCAATTTATTCTCTGCCAGTTATATAGCTAGTAGCTCTCAAGGTGCAGATCCGCAGTAGATTCGATTTGTGTCGTAGGTCCTTACCATCATTCCACACTTTCACATATCATAGCCCCGGGCTGCTGGCCGGTTTGGCACAATCTGGGCACATGTCGTCTTAATTTGGACTTTGCAAAAAAATTGTTGGTGTGGTAGCCCTCGAGACTCGGGTCAGGCAGAATGGCCGACCCGAGATTGAAAAACGACCCGAGGATCAAAATCCTTCTCTAGACTTGAACTAGATTGAACAGGTGTGCAGTAGCCCCCGGGACTCGGGTCGGGCAGAATGGCTGACCTGATGATCGAATCTCCTCGGGTTGTTTATTGCACTAAGAACTTTTGACTGAAACGTCAATGCAGTAGCCCCCGAGACTCAGGTTGCGCAACATGACCGACCTAAGGATCAAGTCTCCTTGGGAACTACCTCAGCCGAGTAGCGGTATTTGGGCACAAGTAACCCCTAGCTCGGTTTTGGGGAATCCATCGATCAACCTACTAGCCGCCGGTTTAGAATATAATTTAGCCGGCCAGCGACATCGGCGCGCAAATCGCCCAAACTCGGTTCTGCGGGACCATCGGTCAACCTTCATCGGCAATATTAGAAGTGGACACTTAGAGCTGGACATTTCAACGTACTATCATATTTTCAAAAATGTACAAAACATATTTGCGCATATCCCAAACTAGCTCCTAGGCAATCCGATTGTTCTCTTTTACTCCCTCCATTTTAGAACATGAGGCGCATCAGTTTTCGTGCAAGTCAACCTTATGTATGTTTGACAATCCACGATCTGGTTGGATCTAGCGAAGGCGACACTTGCACGTAGTTTCCTCCTTGGAGGCGTCGTTTTTGAAGAACTTTTCTCTTAGTCCTTGTGTTGTCAAGAGATGTTCGATGCTCATGGTCACTGTTGTATATTGTCGATCAATGTTTTTCACTCCTTCGGGATTTTTTCTTCTCCTTTCGCCTAACGTTGTCTTGCATGACTTTGCTTATTGCCGGCGTGGTCGTTTGTTTGTGTGTGTTGTGTTGGTTGTGTGCATCTTGAGTATGCTGACATTGGATATGTACTCGATTATATGTCTCGATGCTACGTTATGTTATGAGTCAATATTATCAAAAAAAATAATGTATGTTTGACAAGATATACAATACAAAATAAATAAAATATAAAAATACTTTTGCGATAAATCTAATGTATTATAGATATTGATACTTTTTCTAGAACTTGATCATTGCTCCCTCCATTTTATAATATAAGAGCGTTTTGATACTTAGATTATATTATGGGACCAAGGGAGTATTTTGGAAAGGGGAAGTAGTTTCTTTAGTATTTGTATCTGACCTCAGCTTGAAATACAATTTGTCGCGCCAAGCACCTCCACCTCATTAACTAAATACCGGTTTCTTTTACTCCGCCTGAAATATTTGTCCGAAGTCAAACTTTGTAGATGTTAATATATCTTTTTTGTACTCCCTCCGTTCCACAATGTGGTGTCTATATATTTTTATGAAAGTCGAACTTTGTAAACTTTAACCAAGTGTATAGAAAAAACTGTCTACATCTACAATATCATATATATACATTCTGAAAATATAACTCACGATGTATCCAATGACGTGCATTTAGTATTCTAGATGTACATATTTTTCTCTATAAACATGGTTAAAGTTTGTAATGTTTGACTTTTGTAAAAATCTATAGGCACTACATTATGAAGCAGAGGGAGTATAAACTTTGAAGAGTTTGACTTACGACGAACCTAATACAGAGGAAATAAATAAATAAATAAACAGGTTCACAACACAGCCACGGCTGCAACTCATACGTAGGTACTCGTAAGAAAAAAGACCATAGGCAGGCAGATTGCGTAGCTAATTCAACGAGTTCGATTATCAAACATTATACGTAGTTAATTATGCTACCACATGCGTATCTTAAAAACTCTGTTAACCATGGAACGACATAAGTTAAAAATACAAGTCCAGCAACGTGCAGTTACACACTTCCACAGCCTCAGCAAGGCGGAGAAAGCTCTGATCCTCACTTCCACAGCTTCCGCAAGGACATGTTCTTCTCATTGTCCTTCTTCATCACCTTGGCCACCGCCATCTCGAAGTCCTCCTGCGTTACGTGCACCCTTCTCTCGCGGAGAGCAAACATTCCGGCTTCGGTGCAGACCGCCTGAATAACAAAGACAGAAACCAGAGTGAACAACTTCATATGAACGCAAGGTGAAAGGAGCAGGGATGTTGTGCACATATGTGTTGTCAGCCGTGAACAAGGAAATGCAAAAAAATGTGAAGTGTTTTCGAGCAGAAGAGCGCGGAAAGTCTTACCATACTACTTCTGCATATATATACAAAAATGTTGCTAACCAGATAATGTGGGAAGATATTTAAACAGACCATTCTGCTTGTTTTTTAAGAAACCGAATTCAAACTCAACAAAGAGCTAACAACATACAGTTAACCAACTATTCAGGCCCTCGAAACCATAATTAAACCTAA
Source organism: Secale cereale (assembly GCA_902687465.1). NCBI lineage: Eukaryota > Viridiplantae > Streptophyta > Magnoliopsida > Poales > Poaceae > Secale > Secale cereale. Next base: position 159,839,054 of record LR738714.1, on the reverse strand, counting down.
TCTGGTGTTAGGTTAATAAGTGCAGAGCTACATAGAAGAACTAGGAACAGCCCTCGGAAGGGATCATTCATGAATAGGTTCCAAAATTGGATCAGCAGGAGGAGACTATAACGTGAGCATGCTTCTCAGCAATCAAAGCTCAAGTGGATGGTGCAATATTCAATTTTTGGAAGAGATTACAAAATGTTAAATTATAATTTTTGGTTATAATTATAATAAGCAAAGGCACTGAACAGACCCAAATTGAGAAAACTGAAACGCGACGCAGCATATAATGACCAAAGATTTATGTAGAGACTAAACCAACCTTTAGCTCGGCTCCTGAAGCGCCATTCATCTTTCCCGCAATCTTTTTCAGATCAATTCCACGCATCAAGTTCATCCTTCTTGAATGAATCTTCAAGATATCACCTCGTGACTGAAGGGCAAAAGATTAAGCACATTGTCAGCCCAAACAAAATCATGCAGAATCATCAAGCATTATATGTTGAAGTATGAAGCACATACATCCTCATTAGGATTTGGAAATTCAATCTTCCTGTCTATGCGGCCTGGCCTCAAAAGGGCTTGATCCAAGATGTCGATCCGGTTTGTTGCCATCAGAACCTGCACGGAACACATACAGGGCATCATGATAGTGTTGCTCCATATATATAATTAAGACACAGAAACAACAATTATTAAGTACAGCATACCTTAATTTTGTTTGATGCTTCAAAACCATCAAGTTGGTTTAGAAGCTCAAGCATGGTCCGTTGCACTTCACTATCACCGTTGCCAGTTCCAGACTCCATTCTAGCAGATCCAATGGAGTCTATTTCATCCATGAATATAATAGATGGTGCATGCTCCCTGCAATAATTTAACCAAACAATTAGCCCATCAACAGAGGATGCACGTGTAACATATTTCATACCAAAGGCAAATAATCCTAGCTGCGAACCTTTTACTTAGCTTACCTAGCCATAACAAAGAGTTCACGAACCATCCGGGAGCCCTCACCAATATATTTCTGAACCAACTCAGAACCAGATACCCTGATGAAGGTACAGTCGGTGTGATGAGCAACAGCACGTGCCAGTAATGTTTTGCCTGTCCCTGGTGGTCCATAAAGGAGGACACCCTGCAAAAGAAGAGAGTAAAATTTTCTGCTAGGTATACCAATGAATGAACTAATTAAGACAATTCTTCTAAATAACCAAACCTTTGGCTGGGCAATTCCAAGGCTCTCAAATAACTCAGGATGTTTGATAGGAAGCTCGATGACCTGAAAATTGAGTTCATGAGTCAGATGTAAAACACGATACAATGACAACACATCGAAATTCTAAACAGACCTCTTTGATCTCCTTGATTTGCTGATCAAGACCTCCAATCATATCATATGTAGAATCTGGGACCTTCTCAACTTTCATAAGATTGACCAGTGGATCAACTTTGCTTGGAAGGACCAAATGAAGCATATAGCTATCATTCCGAAGAGCAACTCTTGTTGAAGGTGTGATTTTTGTGATATCGATGCTCTTATCAATATCTACTACATATTTGCCTTCTGGATGCACCTGAACAATTATACAACTGAAAAAGTCAGCGACACTTTCATGGCGAAAATATTATAACTCAGAGCAGACGGCCAGACCAATAAACCCAAAAGAGCAGCAAAAAACATGAATAGAGCACAATCACCAAGATAATAAAAACATCTCCAGCAGACTAACAGCCAAAAGCTAATAAAGGAAGCACTCTTCCTCACTGTGTATGTGTGATGTTTGAATTCATTTTAAAATTTTAAACAAGTCACAAGCCCAACTAATAAAGAGCACTGATGAGAGTACAATGGTATTAGGCAATGTGTAAAAGAAGAAATAATTTACCTTAACTAGAACCTTTGATTTGCCCATGACCTTCACCACCTCACCAACATAAGAGCCAGGTTCTTGGAGTAACTGTAGCTCTTCCCTAAGCATTCTAACTGCAACATAAAAAAAAACTGAGCCAATTTAGAGGAAGCACTCGATGAATAGCTCATGCAAAGAAGAAGCATCACTCCTTGAACCAAGATAGGAAGAGTAACTTGAATCCTTAATAGTATTCCTATGCTGCTATACATCATCATGGAAATAAAAAATAGGACAACAGAAAGATAGTTTAATCAATTGAACAGTCCAGTTGTTCAAGAAAAGTCATGTTTTGGATTATTGCTACCAAGAGTATGTATGCATGAGAGTAACAAAAACACAAATTTCTCACAGAAAAAGCAATATTGAACAAATGGATAAAATTGGGAGAATCTAGCTATTGAAAAATAGTCATGTTTTGGATTATTGGTACCAAGAGTATGCATTAGAGTAACAAAAACACAAATTTCTCACACACAAAAAAGCAATATTGATAAATGGCTAAAATTGGGAGAATCTAGCTATTAAAGAGAAAGATTTAAGGCAAGAGATAAACAGTGTTCTGTTCCTCGCAACCTTTGTGGTTCATGAAACAGAATATCATTACAGAAATACAGGAAACCAGCCCAGAGGGAGTACGCCGAGAATATGAGCAATTCGCTGCATGTTTTTGAATCAAAATAAAATTACAGTAACTAGAAAATAACAGGGCATCTTCCAACCTAGATTATTATTAATAAAAGGTGATTTTTTTTTAAGTTCTATACATATCGGCACAGCCAATCACCGGTTGCCCAGTGACTAGACTAAATATTGCACATTTTGCTAAGATTATGCGCACGGAGCAAGCTAGGGTTCGACTAACGCGATCCAATGGTTCACGAAAAAGCCGCTGTCACTAGGGTTTGGGGGCGACGCTAGGTGAAGAATAGAGTAAGGTCACCTCGGGAGTTGAGGTCGTTGCGCTGGGCCTCGAGGCGGTTGAGGTTGTGGGTCTTCTGGCGAATCTGGAGCTGCAGGTCGTGGATGTGCTGCAGGTAGTACTGCCGCAGCCCCTCGCCTCCGCCGCGCGCGCCCTTGGTCGACTCTTCGCCGGACGCGGCCGGAGGGGGCTTCGAGATGTCCATCGCCACCGTCGCCATGGAGCTGGGGTTTGGTTGGTTTCTTCTCCTTGCGGTCGACGAAAGCTTTTGTTCCCTCTGCCTCTTCTTGCGGCGGCGGAAGAAGAAAGCCTTTTTCTCGGCCCGGAAGCGGAGTGGTTGTTCGGGTTGGGTCTGGTCCGGTCTGGTGCCGCTGGCTCGGTAAGTTCCTTTCTTTATAGTCGGTTCCTGCGAGGATGTGAGGCCGAGTCGGTGAAGTGTGTGGCCCCTGGACAATGACGGAGCCGAGTCCGTGACAGTCACTGATTGACTGCACGCAGTAGAATCAAAACTCTGTGTGCATTTATATATCGAAAAACAATGAACAATACTCCGCGTGCAGTTAGAATCTGTGTGCATACCTTCACCGAGTACTGTGTGCATCTCTAAATCTGAGATGTGTTATCAAAATTAGAAAATCTTCCGCGTGTTGCGACGGGAATTTATTTTGTGATTTGTGACTATTCAAAGTTTTTTTTTATCGAAGACGCTAGAAGCCCACCTAGATATACGAGTGTCATACGCCTAGCAAAATACGAGAAACTAAAGAAAAAAGGTTCACGGACCAACCAAACTGAGAAAGTACGTTACACGACCATTGGTCCACCTAGGCTCAGCCCAAGATGTGCCAACTTCCCTAAGTGGCAGGAGACAGAGATCTTGTTAAATCATAGACTTTACGGCATCGAAGGATGGCTTGCTGCAACAGATCAGCATCATGTCGCCTCCCTAATGGACTCCACTACAAAGAGAACTAACATTTGAAAATAACATCACCATGTGAGATGGAAAAACACCCTTGATGGTGAGCTTATTGTGAATGATTGTTGAATGTTCAAATCAATAAGGATATACATGGCCATCCGTCGGGCCGGGACGGGCTTCAGGTCGGGCCTAACAAAGCGCAAAGCAGAAAACCTAGGCCCGGCCCGACCGTCGGGCCTAGAATTCAGGCCCAATCCCGGCCCGTTAGTGGAAAAGCCCGTTGGGTCTCGGGCTGGGCCACTTCCGTGAATATGTCAAACACAGGCCTGGACCGCAAGCAAGACCGGGTGGGGTATCCCATGGCCACGTATAGGGAGCGTGATCTAACAAATACTCCCTCTGTCCCATGATATAAGAGCGTTTTTTACACTGCACTAGTGTAAAACGCTCTTATATTATGGGACGGAGGGAGTATAAGATAGCCCTGTTTAATAGCATTGGCACAAAATCTGAGCAAAACGACTTATAAAAAGGATCTTTGGAGTAGGGTAAATAATGTCAACATTCTTACAATAATGCTCAAACTTCTCTTTCATTATTCCCGTCAACTATGAAGGCGTCTATGACCACTTCGACGATCACAAAATGATGTGTCGGCTCAGTCTCTCGAAGGTGCTCATAGGGGTAGTGTTGGCGATATAACCCGCGGCAGGTAGGGTGTGCGTGCGTTTATAAGGGTGAGGGTATGCTCCTGTGTGTGAGGGACTTCGATTGTATTGCGCTAAAAACAACTAAACATTGTGAAAGTCATGGTATATCAGTGTCTTACTAAGTTGAGTAAGTAAGTTTGAATAGCGCAACTCATCAATTGCGGAGAAAATAGTTGTTTACATTTACCACTTCTACATTAATAAAGGGCACATAATAAATGGCACAAAGTAGTATTTAAATTATGAGCCTGTCTTGATGAAATAAAATTTGTCAGTTTCTTAACCATTGTATTTAGTTTTCCAACTAGTATCCTAAATTGCTTTCGCGGGGCTGCATAACTCTTGGGGTTGCACCACACCCGAGGGCTACGCCAACCTTGGTGTTGCCGTCAAAACCAACAGACCTTGGGTAGGGGGCCCCGAGTTGTGAGATCAGATCGATGGGTAACAAGACACAAGGGACATGACGTTTCTACCCAGGTTCGGGCCCTCTTGAGGAGGTAGAACCCTACGTCCTGCTCTTGCTTATATATTATGGGTGTAGCAAAGTACGGAGTTGATGGATCTCGAGATCGTAAGTTGTGGACTAAGCCCTAGGGGTAACGGAGATGATGAAGAATGATTGTGCCTCTATGGACAAAACCCTTCGGTTTATATAGGCACCGGGGGTATCTAGGGTTACACATGGTCGGTTTCCATCTAGGGGTTACATATTGATCCTAATAGATATACTTGGAGTGCACGCCAAGTCCTTGATGAAGTCTGATATGCTTACGCCACTGTTTAAAGGCCTCCAGAATCCTTCCTCATTAACGGGCTATCAGTCCGGCCCATGGACTAGATCAACTAGGCCAGGACCCCCTAGTCCGGGACACCGTCATTAGCGCCCGAACTGGTCTTTGATGTCGAGGAGGACAATCTTCTTCGGACGCACAACTTCGGCTAGGAGTCTTTGGCTCGATAGGTGAGTCCCCATTCATGATTTGAGTTCAGCTGTGAAGTCTTCAGCTTGGGCATATGAGTTCTCTTCAGACCTGGGCCCACCATGCGCTGTCTCGGGCATCGCACAGCCTGGGGAATCGAGCCGTCTCTATGGCCAGACGTTGAAGCATCACCTTTGTTTCCCTTATTTAACGGGTACCTAAGCCACGGCCCAGCACGACTTGACATTCCCCTATCACCGCTCATCGCAATTTTCTTCCTCCAAAGACTAGCTTCGAGAGCTCCAGCAATGGCCAACGATGTGGGTTCTTCTAAGTGCCTCCATGGTCCCCTCAAGGGCGTCTGGGGAAGCTGCTCCATCACGCACCTCCCAATTGAATCGACTCTCCACGCAAGGCTACTTGTCGGATCTAGATTTTGCCTCCACCTGTCCGGGCTTAATACCCATAGACGGGCAGACACACGCCGACAACCATCCCATCCCTCACGGGGATGAGCACGTATGTTTTGTTCCTTCCCTTCTCCGTGGCCTGGGATTTCCCATCCCTCCCTTCCTTTGGGGCTTGATAACCCAAAAGTATAGGGGATCACAACGGATTTCGAGGGTAGAGCATTCAACCCAGTTTTATTGATTTGACACAATGGGAGACAAACAATATTTGCATGTATTAACAGTTGAGTTGTCAACTCAACCTGTAGCGACCAGACCTCAAACAGTCTGATCTCTGTGCATAAGTGTGATCCCTGGATCAGTAATGCTGACACGCACAGTACTTGAAGGATTTATAACAGAGTAGCAATCACACACTTATTACATCGATAAACCAACGATGAATTTATTACAAATAATATGGCTGAAGGCCATCTAACACGATAACAATGAAAGGCTTGGAAGATAAGTGAGTCCATCAACTCCAGCGGCATCACTGAGTATAGAACCACGACCTAAAAGGGCATCTTACTCGTCGTCTGAAAAGTCTGCAACATGAAACGTTGCAGCCCGAAAATGGGTCAGCACATGGAATATGCTGGCGAGGTAACACAAGAGAATGCAATGAAAGTAAGGCTATACTATATGCAATATTTGGCTGGTGGAAAGCTCTATGGTTAAGTTTTTGCATAAAGCCAATTTTCCCTACTTCAAAGGAATAGATTTTAATTAACTATCATGGTAGTTGAAACATCGTTGAGAAGATAGACATCCTCTCAACCCCAATTAAAATAATCATTAAACCCAACAATATTAAATTAGAGTAGCATGATGAGATGCACATGATAATCCAAGTACTAGATACTCAAGACGTCCATAACCGGGGACACGACTAATCATGATCAGTTTGTACACTTTTCCCCACAAGACTCGATCGCCTCCGTTTGGTTTCTCGCACTGCATGGTGTTTGAGAAACGGATGATCGAGACACAGTCTTTCCGAAGAGGTCCCCTTAACCAGATAGATAGGCTGATACACCTATAAAACCCACTACATCTGCTAGCCCATCATGGAAAGGTTTCCCACAACTTACTCAACTATGCCAGAGCCCATATTGGCATGTGGCTGCACACAGAAGTTTCTAGTATGAAAAATCTCATGATCCCTTTGAGCCTGGGTGGCGGTCCAAAAGAAAAACAGGCAATCACTGGAATACCCAGATGCCTCAATCCACCCAGATGTGTATTAATGTTGCCACCTTAAGTTGAACCCTTAATTAACAAACTCACATCTGTCATGGATTTCACTCACCCAATCCACGTCTACGAGCATAGCATGTCCTAACAGCAAACGTAGAAGTAACTCCCAAAGGTTTGAATGTAATGCAGGTAATAGGTACTACCTCAATCTACTTCCCAATCCCACAAGTTAATTAATCCTACTCATGCAATGTGTGAGGGTTGGACTAATGCAATGAAAACTGGGTAATTGGAAAGCATGATCAAAGTGTTACTTGCCTTGCTGATGATCCGCAAAACCTAGAGACTCAAAGTAGCAAGCGGCGCACTCCGGGTACTCTATCGCAATCAAACAAGCACACAATAAGTACTTAACTAATGCACGGTAAAACTCAAATAAGAGATCTAACCAGAAAGTTCAACTTAAGAACTCCGGTTTGCAAAAGAATCAACTCGAAAGAAGCAACGAAACTCAAACTGCAAAAGAAACGAGCTCCGGTTTACTAGTTGGCCTAAAGTCAAATTTTACATTAGCCAATTTTTTTTTCCAGTTGATTAAACGTAAAGAGGGCTTAGAGATGAAGATCTGGGATTTTGAATCACCTGATTCCGACTCTCGAGCGAAAAGAAAAACGAAAAACAAGATCAGGGCAGAAATCGCGATCGGAATAACCGCGGATAAATACCCCGAAAAAGAAAAACGAACGAACAGGCTAACGAACGAACGTTCGCTGTCTGCAGTTAACTAATGAAAACCGTTCGTTAAAACGAACGTACGGACGAACGTCCGCTAATTAAATAAACCGACGAAAAACCGAACCGATCTATTCTAAAAAAACAGATCTACGGTTTAAAAAAACCGAGCCGTTCTTGAAAAAAACGGCATCTACCTCGCGAACTCCGGCGAGACGGCAGCGGCGGGGAGGCGGGGCGGCGGGTGGTGCGACGGCGGGGCGGCGGCACGCGGCTGGCGGCGGCGGCAGCTGGCGGCGGCAGCAACCGGCGGCGGCGCGGTGCGGAGGGCGAGGCGCGGCGGCTAGGGTTAGGGCAGGGCGAGGCGAGGCGGGCTGGGGGCGGTCGGGCCGGGCCCTGCGCTTATAAAGCCCACGAGTCCTGGGCCTTCACGACTCCAAGTCGGTTTCCTATTTTTTTTTTCTAAATAGAGTCCTCGCGCAGAAAAACTAACGAAAGAAATATCAAACAGACTCCAAAATTCCCGAAATAAATTTTCACCGTCCTCTAATAATATTTAGGACAAAGTGAACATTTTTCCCGGACCTAAATGCAATTTTGAAAAACACGTATTTTTTCTATGCAAATAAATTCGCAAATAAATCCGGAAAAATACCAAAAGTGATTTTTAACATTTTTCCTCCAATATTTCTGTTATTTTGGAGAAGTCATATTATCTCCGCTCATATTTTTTATTTAGAAATATTTTTAGGAGAGAAAAATAATTAGAATCACACTGTCCTCGTACCGGTATTCGAGTGAATTCAAATACGAAAACGGTAAAATTCCCAACTCTCTCCGTAGGTCCTTGAGTTGCTTAGAATTTCGAGGAACGCCACAAACAAAAATGCAAAAACATGCAAATGCAAATATGATCTATGTATAACATTTCAAATTGAAAATTTGGGATGTTACAAACCTACCCCCCTTAGAATGAATCTCGCCCTCGAGATTCGACTTGGCTAGAGAACTGGTGTGGGTGGTCCTTGCGTAGATCATCTTCTCGTTCCCAGGTGGCTTCTTCCTCGGTGTGGTGACTCCACTGAACTTTACAAAACTTGATAACCTTACTGCGAGTAACTTTGCTCGAGAATTCGAGAATCTTAACAGGCTTCTCCTCGTAAGTCAGATCACTGTCCAACTGAATGGCTTCCAGGGGTACTGTGTCTCTAAGCGGTATATCGGCCATCTCCGCATGGCACTTCTTAAGCTGCGAAACGTGGAACACGTCGTGCACTCTTGAGAATCCTTCGGGTAATTCCAACTTATAGGCAACCTCTCCCATGCGTTCCAAAACACGGTAAGGTCCCACAAATCTCGAGGCTAACTTCCCTTTAACTCTGAAACGTTTAACTCCTCGTAGAGGCGATACTCTCAAGTCTGCTCTGTCTCCGATCTCGTAGGTTATCTCCTTGCGCTTCGAGTCTGCATAACTCTTCTGCCTGGACTGGGCTATCTTCAGTCTATCTCGGATCAACTTTACCTTCTCCCCAGACTCTTTGATTAAGTCCGGTCCAAACAACTGTCGGTCTCCAACTTCATCCCACGACAACGGTGTTCGGCATCTCCTTCCATACAATGCCTCGAACGGTGCCATCTTCAAACTGGCTTGGTAACTGTTGTTGTATGAGAACTCCGCGTAGGGCAAATTGTCATCCCAACTAGATCCATAATCTAATGCACAGGCTCTCAGCATATCCTCCAAAATCTGATTGACTCTCTCTGTCTGTCCATCTGTCTCCGGGTGAAACGCTGTGCTAAACTCTAGCCTGGTACCCATAGTTTTATGTAACTGATTCCAGAACTTTGATGTAAACTGGGTTCCTCTATCCGATACGATGCTCTTCGGAACTCCATGCAGACATACAATTCGGGTCATGTATATCTTAGCCAACTTTGCACTGGTATATGTGGTTTTCACAGGGATAAAGTGTGCTACCTTCGTCAATCGGTCTACTACTACCCAGATTGAATCATACCCTGCTTTGGTCCTGGGCAATCCGGTGATAAAATCCATGCCAAGCTTCTCCCACTTCCATTCGGGAATTGGCATATGTTGTAACAATCATGCTGGCTTCTGATGTTCTGCCTTTACTCTCTGACACACATCACAAACTGCTACATACTCCGCAATATCCTTCTTCATACCGGTCCACCAGAAAATATCCTTCAAATCCAAATACATCTTAGTATTTCCTGGGTGAATCGAGTATGGTGAATCATGGGCCTCCTGTAAAATCAACTTCCTGATCTCCGGGTCATTAGGCACATAGATTCGATCCTCATACCACAGGGTGTCATGCTCATCCTCACAAAATCCTTTAGCTTTTCCTTCACTCATCCTCTCCTTTATAGTGACAACCTCCTTGTCAGCTTTCTGAGCTTCTCTGATTTTATCCATCAGGGTAGAATGGATTTCTAGTGTTGCTACATAGCCTCTCGGAACTATCTCCATACGTAGTTCTCGTAGGTCCTCGGCTAACTCCTTTGGAAATCCTTCCATCATTAGGGTATTGACATGGCTCTTACGTCTTAGCGCATCGGCTACTACGTTAGCCTTTCCGGGGTGATAATGCAATCTCATGTCATAATCCTTAATGAGTTCCAGCCATCTCCTTTGCCTAAGATTCAGCTCCTTCTGAGTGAATATATACTTCAAACTCTTGTGATCCGTATATACTTCACAATGGTTTCCAATAAGAAAATGTCTCCACGTCTTCAATGCATGCACTACGGCTGCTAACTCCAAATCGTGGGTGGCATAGTTCAACTCATGAGGTTTTAGTTGTCGTGAAGCATACGAAACAACTCTTCCTTCCTGCATAAGAACTGCTCCAAGTCCTCGACGTGAAGCGTCGCAATACACCTCATAATCCTTATGTTGATCTGGCAGAATCAACACAGGGGATGAGACCAAACGTTTCTTTAATTCCTAAAAACTGGCCTCACATTCTTCTGTCCAACTGAACTTGGTGTCCTTCTTTAACAACTCCGTCATTGGCTTTGCAATCTTCGAGAAATTCTCGATAAATCTCCGGTAGTATCCTGCGAGTCCAAGAAAACTCTGGATCTCTCCAACTGTTGTTGGTGCTTCCCAATGGGTCACAGTGTCCACCTTAGCGGGATCTACTGCTATTCCTTCTCCAGATATAATGTGTCCGAGAAATCCGACTTCCTTCAACCAAAACTCGCATTTGCTAAACTTGGCATATAACTGATGTTCTCTGAGCTTCTCCAATACCAAACGCAAATGCTCTGCATGCTCCTCCTCATCCTTCGAGAAGATCAATATATCATCTATGAACACTACGACGAACCTATCCAAATACTCCATAAACACTTTGTTCATCAGGTTCATAAAGTATGCCGGTGCGTTCGTCAGACCAAACGACATAACGGTATACTCATACAACCCATACCTAGTGGTAAAGGCCGTCTTAGGTATATCTTGCTCTCGGATCTTCAATTGGTGGTACCCTGATCGCAGATCGATCTTGGAAAATATCTTAGCTCCTTGCAATCTATCGAACAGATCATTGATCATCGGTAATGGGTACTTGTTCTTGATAGTTACTTCATTCAGTCCTCGGTAATCAACAACCATTCTTAAGGATCCATCCTTCTTCTCCACTAAAAGTACTGGCGAACCCCAAGGCGAAGAACTTGGGCGTATGAATCCTTTATCCAGTAACTCCTTAATCTGCTTCTTAATCTCCTCCAAATCCTTTGCGGGCATCCTATATGGTCTCTTAGAAATTGGATTGGTGCCTGGCAAAAGTTCAATCAAAAACTCTATATCTCTATCCGGTGGCATGCCAGGTAACTCCTCTGGAAACACATCCGGATAATCCTTCACTACTGGCACTTCCTCCTGAACAACTCCCGTGAGAGAATGTACTTGAGTCCTTATAGGCGAATGCCTAGATACATACATACTCCTTTTTCCCTCTGGGGTGGTGAGCAAAATAGACTTACTGACACAGTCAATATTACCTCCATACTTCGATAGCCAATCCATGCCTAATATCACATCCAATCCTTGTGACTCCAGGACTATTAGGTTAGAGGGGAAAGTATGGCGTCCTATGATCAATGGCATCTGAAAACATCCTTGGTGTGCCATATAATCTGCTCCGGGTGAACTTACTAACATGGGGGTCTTAAGAACTCGGGTGGACATCCTATGTCTATTTACGAATCCCCTTGAAATATATGAATGCGATGCACCCGTATCGAAAAGAACTATTGCGGTAAATGTCTTAACCAAAAACTTATCGACAACAGCATCTGGTTGCTCTTCTACCTCCTCCACGGTCACGTGGTTCACTTGTCCTTTGTTGAACGGGTTGGGCTTCTTCCCGGCGCTTCCATTGCCATTCCCATTCTTAGCTTCTGGGCATTCATAGGCATAATGTCCATTCTTCCCGCACTTGTAACAAGTGACATGGCTAAAATCCCTCTTGGTGGGTGTGGATGGTGTAGGGCGGTTCTGGTTTCCATTGGCTCCATTCCCATTCCCATTGCCATTCTTGGTGCCATTGTGGTTGTGCGAGCTACCTCCTCCATGGGTATGCTGAAACTGTCCTACCGCTTTAGGGGTAAAGCGGGGCTTCTGCTGAGCTCCAAAATTATACTTCCCTTGCCCATACTTCCTCTTGCAGCTCTCAATCTGCTGGTGCTTCCTTTCAATCATTAGGGCGCGGTCAACTAACTCCTGGTAGTTATTGAAAGTTGCCACCATCAACTGTACACTCATCTCATCATTCAGCCCTTCCATGAATCTCTCCTGCTTAGCGGCATCTGTGGCCACATCATCTAGGGCATAACGAGATAGGGTACTAAACTCATCCACGTACTGGGCCACAGTACGGTTCCCTTGGCGCAAATTGCGAAACTCCTGCTTCTTCATACTCATGTCTCCAGTTGAGACATGGGCGGTACGAAAAGCTTGCTGAAAATGATCCGAAGTCACATTGGCTACGGGGTAAGTGGCTGTGTAATTCTCCCACCATGCTGCGGCTGGTCCAGACAACTGGTGTGCGGCAAATCGCACCTTCTCAGCATCCGAGCAATTGGCGGTGGTCAAATCCCTTCCAATCTTGCGTAGCCAGTCATCAGCCACTATTGGTTCGATGCTGCTAGCAAACACGGGTGGTTGCAACCTTAAGAAACGTGTCAGGTTGTCCACGGGTGGTGGTGGTGGAGGGTTGTTGTTGTTGTTCTAGTTGTTCTGAGTGTTCTGGACAAGAAATTGCATCAGGGTGTTCTGCTGCTGGATCAACTGGGTGAGCTGAGGGGGAAACTCGAATTCACGTCTTGGAGGCATCTGATGGGTGTAGAGGGAAGAGATTAGAATAGAAAAGAGGTCTAAGGGAAAATCACAACCCATATGCACATGAGACAAACACACAATCAATTCACACCAATCAATTTCAAACAAGGTCTTACAAATCTAACGATCGTTACAAAAGTGCTCTAAAACTAATATATGGTAGTAACCACTAGTCACAGGGTGGTCATCTAAAAATATTGATCGGCAGAGGATTCCATAATATCTGCTCCAGCTTCATCTTCATAGTCTTCGTCCTTGCTATCCTGAGCTTCCGAATCTGTGTCATCTATGATGATATAGTCTTCCGGTGGAATCTCCTTGGGTTCTTCTTCCTCTTCTTCTTCTCCCTTGAGTATGTAATGCCCCAGATGTAATACTTTCCCTTCTGGGCAATATATATATATCGCTGGCTTCATCAATTCCATTCCGGGTTCTTCGTCTTTCGGGTTTTCGTCATTTTGTTGTGTGCGTGTGTGGCATTCATCCATATCATGTTGTCATGTGCATTGCATTGCATTTGTGTTGTCGTTTGCATCCGGTCCCACTCGTTCCTTCCCGTTGTCCGTTTCGAGTTCCGGAGCTCTCTCATGTGTCCGTGGCATCCCCGAGGCCTACTTTGGTGTTTGGCCATGTAACGTTTCCGTTTTGGTGTGAGACTTGTCGTGTGATGTTGTTTTGGTGCGTGTAACCCGCCTGTCAAATCTCGTCGCGTTTGGAGTTCGTTTGGTGCTCCAACAGTTATTCTCGTGGGCTGAAAGTACCCCCTCTTTGAGGCCCAAGACACCCCTCCAACAGCCCACCAAACCAACCCAAACCCCTCCCTTCATCTAGGCCATCCAATTTTGATCGCGTGGCCGAAAACCTCACCTCATTTGGACAACCCTAGCTCCTTGTGCCTATATAAACGTCCTTCTTCCCCAATTTTCGCGTCCAGAAACCCTAATGCTTCCACAGTTCGCCGCCGGTGCTTCCACCGTTGACCCGCGGTGCTTCCACCGTTGAACCGCCGTGCTTCCGACGTGCAGCGAGCCGTGCTTCCACCTCACCGCGTCCGTGCTTCCGTAGTGTCGCACCGGTGCTTCCGCTCCGACGCGCGGGTCCCGCGAGGTCGTCTTCTACCTCCGGTCACCGCCGCCGTCTTCTCCGCCTCCGGCCGCCGCCGCTCCGGAGCTCCCTCGCCTCCTCCCGCCGGCCAGCCACCGCACCTCCGCCGCCGGACCGCTCCTACCTCGCCGCCGGAATCTTCTCCAACCGCCGCCGCCCCTCGCCGCGGTTGCCACACCGGCCGGCGCCGCCCCGCCGGCCGGCTCCTCCGCCTCCAGCCGGGCCAGGAGCTCGCGCCGCCCCTCCTCCCACCGGCCCCGTCGCCCCCAGGCCGCCGCATCCCTCGCCGGCCCGGCCAGCCGTCGGCCAGGCTGGTCGCCGCCGCTCGGTCGGGGGGATCGAGGGCTCCCTCGCCGGCCCGGCCAACCACCGCCGTTCCGTAGTGTCGCGCCTAGTACGTCCCTTGGGGCTGTGGTGTCTTATTTGTCAAGAAGAAGGGTGGCATGGAGCGCCTGTGCGTCGATTACCGGCCATTGAACAAGAAGACAATAAAGAACAAGTATCTGCTCCCCAACATCAATGAATTGTTCGAGCAGCTCAAAGGAGCTAAAGTGTTCTCAAAGCTCGATCTCCGAATGGGCTATCACCAGATTCGCATTCGAGAAGAAGATATCCCCAAGACTGCTTTCAGAACGAGCTACGGCTCATATGAGTATACAGTCATGTCCTTTGGTCTCGCTAATGCTCCACCTACCTTCTCGCGAATGATGCACTACATTTTCAACCCCTACACCGGCGAGTTTGTGCTTGTGTATCTGGATGATATTTTGGTATTTTCCAAGAATGAAGAGGATCACGAAAAGCACCTCCGTCTGGTTCTCGACTGACTCCGTGAACATAAGTTCTATGCCAAGTTCTCCAAGTGCGAATTTTGGCTCGATAAGGTCTTGTATCTGGGCCATATCATCTCCACTGATGGTATTGCGGTAAACCCCGAGAAAGTTGAAGCAATTGTCAACTGGGAACCTCCTTAGAACGTCAAGCAACTCCGAAGCTTCCTTGGTCTTGCCAGCTATTGCAGAAGGTTCGTTGAGAACTTCTCCAAGATTGCCAAGCCTCTTTCCAACTTGCTGCAGAAGAATGTCAAGTACTACTGGTCTCCAGATTGTGAAGTGGCATTCAAAACTCTCAAAGAAAAGCTCGTCTCTGCTCCAGTTCTTACTCCTCCAGATGAGTCCACGCCCTACGAAGTATTCTGTGATGCTTCTCTTCAAGGACTTGGTGGTGTGCTTATGCAGGACAAGAGAATTGTGGCATACACTTCTCGTCAACTGAAGCCAAGTGAGAAGAACTACCCCACACATGATCTTGAACTAGCAGCTGTGGTACATGCTTTGATTACGTGGAGACACCTTCTGTTGGGCAGAAAAGTCGACATCTTCACCGATCACAAGAGCTTGAAGTACATCTTCACACAGCCGAATCTGAACCTCCGCCAGACTCGTTGGGTCGAAATGATCCAAGAGTATGATCCCAGCATCGAATACACACCTGGCAAGGCGAATGTGATTGCAGATGCTTTGAGCAGAAAGGCATATTGCAACAGCCTCCTTATCAAGCCGTTTCAGCCTGAGCTTTGTGAAGCATTCAGGAAGCTCAACCTCCAAGTTGTTCCGCAAGGTTTTCTTGCAAATATTCAAGTTGCTCCTACCTTGGAAGATCAGATCCGTGAGGCCCAACTCAGTGATGCTATGGTGCAGAAAGTGAAACATGGTATTGCAAAGGGTACTCCAAAATACAAGTGCTATCGCGTTGATGAGAGAGATACCTTGTTCTTTGAGGATAGACTTGTGGTTCCCAAAGGTGATCTCAGGAAGCTCATAATGGAAGAAGCACATGATTCCCTCCTTTCGATTCATCCTGGCAGTTCCAAGATGTACCAAGACCTCAAGCAATCTTACTGGTAGACACGCATGAAAAGGGAGATTGCCCAATTCGTGAATGAATGTGATGTCTGCAGAAGAGTGAAGGCAGAGCATCAACGTCCAGCCGGTCTTCTCCAACCTCTTCCTATTCCCGAGTGGAAATTCGACCACATTGAAATGGATTTCGTCACTGGCTTTCCTAAGTCCAAGAGAGGGAATGATTCTATCTTCGTGGTGATTGACAAGCTTACCAAAGTCGCTCACTTCCTTCCAGTCAAAGAATCCATCAATGCAGCTCAATTGAAAGAGTTGTACACTTCCAGAATTGTGTCCTTACATGGCATTCCTCAAGTTATCTCCTCAGACCGTGGAAGTTTGTTCACTTCAAAGTTCTGGGACTCCTTTCAGTCTGCCATGGGCACTAAGATCAGGTTCAACACTGCTTTTCACCCTCAGACTAGTGGTCAAGTCGAGAGAGTGAATCAGATTCAAGAAGACATGCTCAGAGCCTGTGTCATATCTTTTGGCATGAAATGGGAAGATTGCCTTCCATTTGCCGAGTTCTCTTACAACAACAGCTTCCAAGCAAGTGCCGGCAAAGCTCCGTCTGAAATCCTCTATGGCAGAAAGTGCCGTACCCCCCTCAACTGGTCCGAGACAGGTGAACGTCAACTTCTTGGCAATGACTTGATCTCAGAAGCCGAAGAAATGTGCAAAGTCATACGTGAGAATCTCAAGGCCGCTCAGTCGCGTCAGAAGAGCTACTATGATGGCAAGCATCATGATTTGGCCTTCAACATTGGGGATCATGTCTATCTCCGTGTTTCTCCTATGAAAGGCACCCAAAGATTCGGTATCAAAGGAAAGCTTGCTCCTAGATACGTCGGGCCTTTCAAGATCCTTGGCAAAAGAGGCGATCTAGCCTATCAACTTGAGCTCCCTTCCAACTTCACCAATGTTCATGATGTGTTTCATGTGTCTCAACTCCGCAAGTGCTTCAAGACACCTGAACGCACCATTTCGTTTGAGGAGATTGATCTTCAACAAGACTTGTCTTACCGAGAGCATCCCGTTGCTATTCTCGAAGAAACCGAGCGCAAGACCCGCAACAAGTCCATCAAATTCTTGAAAGTCAAGTGGTCACACCATACCGACCGAGAAGCTACGTGGGAACGAGAAGATCACCTTCGATCCGAGTACCCTTCCTTCTTCCAGTCCTAGATCTCGGGACGAGATCTTTTTGTAGTAGAGGAGAGTTTGTAATGCCCCGGATGTAATACTTTCCCTTTTGGGCAATATAAATATATCGCTGGCTTCATCAATTCCATTCCGGGTTCTTTGTCTTTCGGGTTTTCGTTGTTTTGTTGTGTGCGTGTGTGGCACCATCCATATCATGTTGTCATGTGCATTGCATTGCATTTGTGTTGTCGTTTGCATCCGGTCCCACTCGTTCCTTCCCGTTGTCCGTTTCGAGTTCCGGAGCTCTCTCACGTGTCCGTGGCATCCCCGAGGCCTACTTTGGTGTTTGACCGTGTAACGTTTCCGTTTTGGTGTGAGACTTGTCGTGTGTTGTTGTTTTGGTGCGTGTAACCCGCCTGTCAAATCTCGTCGCGTTTGGAGTTCGTTTGGTGCTCCAACAGTTATTCTCGTGGGCTGAAAGTACCCCCTCTTTGAGGCCCAAGACACCCCTCCAACAGCCCACCAAACCAACCCAAACCCCTCCCTTCATCTAGGCCATCCAATTTTGATCGCGTGGCCGAAAACCTCACCTCATTTGGACAACCCTAGTTCCTTGTCCCTATATAAACGTCCTCCTTCCCCAATTTTCGCGTCCAAAAACCCTAATGCTTCCACAGTTCGCCGCTGGTGCTTCCACCGTTGACCCGCGGTGCTTCCACCGTTGAACCGCCGTGCTTCCGACGTGCAGCGAGCCGTGCTTCCACCTCACCGCGTCCGTGCTTCCGTAGTGGCGCGCCGGTGCTTCCGCTCCGACGCGCGGGTCCCGCGAGGTCATCTTCTACCTCCGGTCACCGCCGCCGTCTTCTCCGCCTGTGGCCGCCGCCGCGCCGGAGCTCCCTCGCCTCCTCCCGCCGGCCAGCCACCGCACCTCCGCCGCCGGACCGCTCCTACCTCGCCGCCGGAATCTTCTCCAACCGCCGCCGCCCCTCGCCGCGGTTGCCACACCGGCCGGCACCGCCTCGCCCGCCGGCTCCTCCGCCTCCAGCCGGGCCAGGAGCTCGTGCCGCTCCTCCTCCCGCCGGCCCCGTCGCCCTAAGGCCGTCGCCTCCCTCGCCGGCCCGGCCAGCCGCCGGCCAGGCTGGTCGCCGCCGCTCGGTCGGGGGGATCGAGGGCTCCCCCGATCGGATCCAGTTTGGCCGCCCGGGTGGGCCGAACCCTAGCAGCCCGTTAGCCCGCGCCCCGCGAGCCCGTCAGCCCATCAGCCGCTTTGGGCCGCGCCCGTTTGACCCCCGCCGGGCCCGTTTGACCATTGACCCCTAAGGTAGTCCCTCGTTTTTTCTGCTAAGTCCCTAATAATTTTGATGTCTGATGCAGTTTTGCAATGTGGATAACTTTTTGTGTGCATGTCCGATTTGAGTGAATGATATGTCAAAATGATCGTGGAGACATGTACTACGTTTTGTTCCATTGTGCCATGCATGTTTGAGGTCATCTTGATGTCTTAATCTTCATGAGAAGAGTGCTACTTGTTATAAACTGCTGTTAATAGTTGTTTTCATGCCATGTTTGCAATGTGATAACTTGGTGCATGTTTATCCAAATGAAGCAAATGATATGTCCACGTGTTCATCATGATATGCTCTACATGTTGATTGCTTTATCTTGCATGATAGAATTCATCTTGCCATGTTTATCTCCTTTGCAAAGTGCTATGTGGCTGTTATGTCATTAAACTTGTTACGAGATGCCTCGTAGAGGAGCTCGTTACTATTGATGTGTTTGTCCCCTTGATGCATGCTTAGATGTTTTAGTTTCACCATCATGTGTACTTTGCTGTGGTGCTTACCACTTGCCATGCCATGCTTTGAGGTGACTTAAACTTGCTCACAAACATGCCATGATGTTACTACTGTTTTAACACTTAGTGAAATTTCACCAAGTCTGGAATCTGTTATTTTCCAGATGCCATGTTTGCTTGTTGTTCTAGGCCAATCCATGATAGTTTTGGGGTGACTCTTGATGATTCCTTGTTGTATAAGTTGTTGGCTATCCATTCATGTTCTCACATGCTTATTTGAGTGGCTGTAGCATATTTAACTCTTGCTCCCAAGTTACAACAAATTACCGCTGTCAGGATTTTGTTGTCAAGTTCAATATGTCATAGCTTGTTGCTATTGATCCATGGCTCCTTTGGGGATGCTCCAATGGACTTGTTTGCTGTAGGATATGTCTAGTTTATGTCCATGCTCCTTGCCATGATGTTTGAGTGCTGTAGTCTAGTTATCTCTTGCTCCGAAGTTGCTATGTGGCTGTTAATTTCAGCTTGAGCATGTTTATTGTTTCGGGTGTAACTTTTAGCCCGTTGCTCCGTTTTGAGCAAGTTCTATATGTAACTTGTGTGATTTTGCATGTAGATTCATAATATCCTCATGTTATCATGTTTTGAAGTATTTTTGCTCGATGCAAATTGCCATGCTCCTTGTGCTGTAACACTGTGCTTCCTATGTAGACTTTCTGTGCTTCCTAAGTGCATCTGTTTTGCTTCCATAGTGCATCAGCCATGCATCCAGTAGTTTGTGCATTGCATCTTGTTGATTTCGTGCCTTGTGTGTTTGTGTTGAGTAGAGCCGGAAGCTGAGTACGAGTACGAGAACGAGGTTACTACCGAGGTTGAGAACGAGGAGCTCTCTTACGATCCCATCGACAACTCTTCAGGCAAGATGACCGACATTACTATCTTTGCCTATTGCTAGAAGTCTCGCTCTATAGTATTTGCCTCGATGCCCATGTTTTCCTGTTAGCCTCCTATTGTAACCATGAACCTGTTTAACCACCCTACCTATGCAAACCTTTGATTGGCTAAGTACGCTTCGCTCAGCCCCTCTTATAGCATTGTTAGTTGCAGGAGAAGATTTGAAGATTCTTGCTTCTTGTTGAAGCTTGTTGGGATATCACACTATATTAATTATTAAATGAAATCATCTATATATTGGTAATGGGTGGAAGGCTAAGCCTTTTGCTTGGTGATTTGTTCCACTCATGCCGCCCTAGGAACTGCATAAACCGGTGTTATGTTCCTTGATTATGCGTTCCTCACACGGTTGGGGTTATGGGACCCCCTCGATAAACCGCTAAGTGCTAAGTCTTTTCCAGCAAGTCCCAACATTGGTACTATTTGCCTAAACAACTAAAAACTTACCGAGGGAGTAATTAACCCGAGGATTAATTAATCAACCCCCTGGGCCAGTGCTCGATTTGAGTGTTGGTCCAAACTAGAGCCACTTGCGGTGCCACCCAGTTCGATGGGATCTTCGGTATCTGTACGTAGCGCTCATCCGATCGTGGCCTGAGACTAGATACGCGCAGCTACTATCAGGGTGTCGGCACGCCGGGAGGATTTGCTGGATTAGCCTTACCTTAATCGGAGTATCTTGATCACGGGATTCCGAGGATACTCGGGCCTTCCCACCTTGGAGTTGCGACTCCACGGATCGTGGGCTTGTCATGGGCCAAGTTGGAACACCCCTGCAGGGTTATGAACTTTCGAAAGCCGTGCCCGCGGTTATGTGGCAGATGGGTGCTTGTTAATATCCGGTTGTAGAAAACTTGACACCATGTTCCAATACACTACCAGCGTGAGTACCGTGACGGTCATTTTCCGAAAGGGATTCGGGAAGTGAACACGGTGGGGTTATGTTTGACTTGCTTTAGTTAGGATCACTTCGTGATCATCTCTTGTCTGAGGCACCTTCTCTTCTCGCTCTCTTTTACGTAAGCTAGTGCTAGTGCTGCTGCAAACTCTTGTTCTTTCTTCAGCCTTGTTCCTCACCCAAGGCTTGGATAGTCGTGTTACCCAGGAACGGGATTGCTGAGTCCTCTGTGGCTCACAGTTACTTCAACACACCAGATGCAGGTACGATGGTGAGCTATACAGGCGATGGCACTGAGCTAGACTGGGATTTTGACGAGGAGCGTAGCCGTTACTGTGTGAACTATCCGGTTGATCAGTAGAGCTTCTACTAGGGGCGATTCAGACCTGTGGTTTAATGTTATGTTTGGTATCTTTCATTTGGATCTTACCCTTAGATGGGTTGTGATGTTTATTTGAATGATGATTGGACATGTAATGTATTTGTGTGACGTGGCGAGTGTAAGCCAACTATCTTTTCAGCTTTCATCCCTATTTTTTACATGAGATGTGCAAAGGTACCAAACTTGCGATCATTCCAGAATGGGCTTATATCTTTAAGTCGTGCCTCGACACGTAGGAGATATAGTCCCATCCTGGGCATTACAAGTTGGTATTCAGAGCCTTCTCCGACCTAGAAGCCCCCACTGATTGATCGAATCGTTGACGGTTGAGTCTAGGCACACACTGAAAATGTTTTGAGTCCTATATTTATATCGGAGAGTAGGAATTCTTTTGCTCCTCATCTCTTTTCACTCTGGTGAGGACTCCTGACGACTACTCTTGCCTCTTCTACTTTCAAAAATTGCACCAATTTTTTTTAGGAATCTCGCGAGTATTGTTGGATTGTTTCAATGTCTTTGTGACGAGGATATTGTTCTCGATGCCTCCTGACATTAGGGGTTGTGGCAGTGTCCCGGGGAGTTGAGCTTCGGGGTATTGTCGTCACAAACATATCGCGGCAGTACTAGAATACTTAAGACGGCCGACATCGAAAACTCTCCTATACGGTCAGTGGCAAGATAACCCCGACATCACCCAGTACTGGGGAGGTAGTTCGGGAGTATTGCCATAGCTTGTATAGTGGATGCTTTTCAAAGGTCCGAGGTAGACGGTTTCCGAGAACAACTGGTTATGTGTTGAAGGATGGATACAGCTGGATGTAGGATTAGAGTTGAGTGCGCGATGCTTCCCCTGTATCCCCAACACCTGATTGCATAACTGGAAACTTTCGGAAATTAATAGGTGGGTTCATCCAGTAGCTCGTAGGCATTCTTTCAACGAATGCAGGTTACGGAGTTCGGGGTTCTACATTGAGTGAAGTGGTTTTATGACCGATGTTCCG
This sequence comes from Secale cereale, assembly GCA_902687465.1. NCBI lineage: Eukaryota > Viridiplantae > Streptophyta > Magnoliopsida > Poales > Poaceae > Secale > Secale cereale. Next base: position 159,816,746 of record LR738714.1, on the reverse strand, counting down.
ATCGGGAGTTGCATCTTAAAGGGTCCTTGGCTATGCTGATCCGGGGATTGCAAAACCCTTTCGTAACACGTTCCATAAGCTTTCAGCACAAAGATGTCGAACGAAGCTCCTATCTTGTGTTTGTTCCATCTGTACCTTGTTTTTTTTCTTATTTACCTTTTGTCTCCCAGTGGCTTCTCGTGAAGATTGTTGTTATCATTAAACTGAGAATTTCATTCGTTCCTCTTGTTCGAATGATTCTTGTGAAGACTATGTTGCATTTCTATCCGTTGTTTCAGCTTATACCTTCTTTCAATCAAATTGCTGATTGGTGGTCATCTCTTTCAGGATGGCTCCGAAACGGGTTCCCGACGCTAACCCAGAGGGTGAAGAGGTTCCAGATCGTCCTCCTTCCCCTCCTCCTCCGTCTGAGGCCTGGAGAGCGATTATGCAGACTACAAACCAGAACACCCAAATGCTTATGCAGATGATGCAGCAGATGCAAGCAAATCAAGCAAATCAGGGTGCTCCAGGGAACCAAGGCAATTTCTTCAACCAACAGCACCATGCTACGCTCAACCAGTTCTTGGCCAATCAACCAAAGGCTTTCAGTTACTGTGTCGACCCTCTCGATGCTGAAGATTGGATTACTGATATCAAGAAGCATTTTGAGTGCAGCAACGTAAGGCCCGAGGACTATGTGAAATTTGCAGCCTTCCAACTCAAGGACCAAGCAGCTGACTGGTGGCAGCAGTACAAAGACTCCAGAGAAAGGCGTGTGATCTCTTGGGATGATTTCTGCAAGGACTTTCGCTCTCACCACATTCCAACAAGTGTCATCGAGGGTATGCGTGAGCAATTCCGCAACCTGAAGCAAGGCTCAATGACTGTCTACCAGTATAATGTCAAGTTCCAGAATCTTGCCCACTATGCAAAGCAAGACATTCCAGATGCCAAGAGCAAGATCTATCAGTTCCGCGGTGGTCTGAAGGATGAACTTCAACTTGCCCTCACCTTGTTCGAGCCTGATGAGTTTGACAAATTCTATAACATGGCGCTCAAGCAAGAGGCAGCCCAGCTCAAGATGGAGGCTTCCAAAAAGAGGATTCGAGATGCCATTCACTCCTCCTCATCTTCTCAAGTGGTCGCGAAGCAACATAAATTTTGGCTTCCACCTCCTCCAGTGATCCGAGCTCCCTACAACAACAACAAGAATGCTGGTGGTCGTGGTTTCTCCCACCCACACAACCAAGGCAATCAGTCCAAGTCGCAGTTCCAAGCTTCCAAGTCAACTGTTCCTCCTGCTCGTCCGCTTTCTGAGGTCACTTGCTACAAGTGTAGCCAGAAGGGTCATTATTCCAACAAGTGCAACAACCCAAGGCACCTTCCGCCTCCTCCACCTGTCAGCACAGCTATTGTCAAGCATAATCCAAAGTCTGCAAGGGTGAATCTGATGAATGCATCTGAAGCGAAGAATTCTTCTGATGTGATTTTGGGTAACCTCTCAGTTAACTCTTTTCCTGCAAAAGTTTTGTTTGATTCGGGTGCTTCGTTGTCCTTCATTTCAAGACCTTTTGTTGCTAAGCATGAATTGGCTTTGGAGAGCATTCCTAGACCTTTGAAGATTATTTCTCCGGGTTTGCAAATGACTTCCAACTCAGTTGCTCCGAATGTATCTATTCGCATGGGTGATTATCGCTTTCTGGCTAATCCGGTGGTTCTCGACAATTCCGACATTGACCTCATCCTCGGGATGGATTGGCTTCTCAGCATGATGCTCACATTGATTGTGCAAATAAGGAAGTCAAGATGACTCATCCTAATGAGGACGTGATTATCTTCGCCTCCAGGGATAACACAATCAAGCTTTTCTCTCTCAATGACAAGGGCGAGATTAATGCCATCTCTCAAATTCCGGTGGTTAACGAATACGAAGACGTCTTTCCTGAAGAACTTCCAGGCATGCCTCCACACAGTCAAGTGGAATTTGTCATTGAACTCGAGCCTGGTACTGAGCCAGCATACCGGCGTCCGTACAAGCTCTCTTCTAAAGAGTTGAAGGAGTTGAAGAAGCAGCTTGATGAACAGGAGCGTATGGGCCTCATCAGGCCTAGTACGTCCCCTTGGGGCTGTGGTGTCTTATTTGTCAAGAAGAAGGATGGCACGGAGCGCCTGTGCGTCGATTACCGGCCATTGAACAAGAAAACAATAAAGAACAAGTATCCGCTCCCCAACATCAATGAATTGTTCGAGCAGCTCAAAGGAGCTAAAGTGTTCTTAAAGCTCGATCTCCGAATGGGCTATCACCAGATTCACATTCGAGAAGAAGATATCCCCAAGACTGCTTTCAGAACGAGCTACGGCTCATATGAGTATACAGTCATGTCCTTTGGTCTCGCTAATGCTCCACCTACCTTCTCGCGAATGATGCACTACATTTTCAACCCCTACACCGGCGAGTTTGTGCTTGTGTATCTGGATGATATTTTGGTATTTTCCAAGAATGAAGAGGATAACGAAAAGCACCTCCGTCTGGTTCTCGACAGACTCCGTGAACATAAGTTCTATGCCAAGTTCTCCAAGTGCGAATTTTGGCTCGATAAGGTCTTGTATCTGGGCCATATCATCTCCACTGATGGTATTGCGGTAAACCCCGAGAAAGTTGAAGCAATTGTCAACTGGGAACCTCCTCAGAACGTCAAGCAACTCCGAAGCTTCCTTGGTCTTGCCAGCTATTGCAGAAGGTTCGTTGAGAACTTCTCCAAGATTGCCAAGCCTCTTTCCAACTTGCTGCAGAAGAATGTCAAGTACTACTGGTCTCCAGATTGTGAAGTGGCATTCAAAACTCTTAAAGAAAAGCTCGTCTCTGCTCCAGTTCTTACTCCTCCAGATGAGTCCACGCCCTACGAAGTATTCTGTGATGCTTCTCTTCAAGGACTTGGTGGTGTGCTTATGCAGGACAAGAGAATTGTGGCATACACTTCTCGTCAACTGAAGCCAAGTGAGAAGAACTACCCCTCACATGATCTTGAACTAGCAGCTGTGGTACATGCTTTGATTACGTGGAGACACCTTCTGTTGGGCAGAAAAGTCGACATCTTCACCGATCACAAGAGCTTGAAGTACATCTTCACACAGCCGAATCTGAACCTCCGCCAGACTCGTTGGGTCGAAATGATCCAAGAGTATGATCCTAGCATCGAATACACACCTGGCAAGGCGAATGTGATTGCAGATGCTTTGAGCAGAAAGGCATATTGCAACAGCCTCCTTATCAAGCCGTTTCAGCCTGAGCTTTGTGAAGCATTCAGGAAGCTCAACCTCCAAGTTGTTCCGCAAGGTTTTCTTGCAAATCTTCAAGTTGCTCCTACCTTGGAAGATCAGATCTGTGTGGCCCAACTCAGTGATGCTATGGTGCAGAAAGTGAAACATGGTATTGCAAAGGGTACTCCAAAATACAAGTGCTATCGCGTTGATGAGAGAGATACCTTGTTCTTTGAGGACAGACTTGTGGTTCCCAAAGATGATCTCAGGAAGCTCATAATGGAAGAATCACATGATTCCCTCCTTTCGATTCATCCTGGCAGTTCCAAGATGTACCAAGACCTCAAGCAATCTTACTGGTGGACACGCATGAAAAGGGAGATTGCCCAATTCGTGAATGAATGTGATGTCTGCAGAAGAGTGAAGGCAGAGCATCAACGTCCAGCCGGTCTTCTCCAACCTCTTCCTATTCCCGAGTGGAAATTCGACCACATTGAAATGGATTTCGTCACTGGCTTTCCTAAGTCCAAGAGAGGGAATGATTCTATCTTCGTGGTGATTGACAAGCTTACCAAAGTCGCTCACTTCCTTCCAGTCAAAGAATCCATCAATGCAGCTCAATTGGCAGAGTTATACACTTCCAGAATTGTGTCCTCACATGGCATTCCTCAAGTTATCTCCTCAGACCGTGGAAGTTTGTTACTTCAAAGTTCTGGGACTCCTTTAAGTCTGCCATGGGCATTAAGATCAGGTTCAACACTGCTTTTCACCCTCAGACTAGTGGTCAAGTCGAGAGAGTGAATCAGATTCAAGAAGACATGCTCAGAGCCTGTGTCATATCTTTTGGCATGAAATGGGAAGATTGCCTTCCATTTGCCGAGTTCTCTTACAACAATAGCTTCCAAGCAAGTGCTGGCAAAGCTCCGTTTGAAATCCTCTATGGCAGAAAGTGCCGTACCCCCCTCAACTGGTCCGAGACAGGTGAACGTCAACTTCTTGGCAATGACTTGATCTCAGAAGCCGAAGAAATGTGCAAAGTCATACGTGAGAATCTCAAGTTCGCTCAGTCGCGTCAGAAGAGCTACTATGACGGCAAGCATCATGATTTGGCCTTCAACATTGGGGATCATGTCTATCTCCGTGTTTCTCCTATGAAAGGCACCCAAAGATTCGGTATCAAAGGAAAGCTTGCTCCTAGATACGTCGGGCCTTTCAAGATCCTTGGCAAAAGAGGCGATCTAGCCTATCAACTTGAGCTCCCTTCCAACTTCGCCAATGTTCATGATGTGTTTCATGTGTCTCAACTCCGCAAGTGCTTCAAGACACCCGAACGCACCATTTCGTTTGAGGAGATTGATCTTCAACAAGACTTGTCTTACCGAGAGCATCCCGTTGCTATTCTCGAAGAAACCGAGCGCAAGACCCGCAACAAGTCCATCAAATTCTTGAAAGTCAAGTGGTCACACCATACCGACCGAGAAGCTACGTGGGAACGAGAAGATCACCTTCGTTCCGAGTACCCTTCCTTCTTCCAGTCCTAGATCTCGGGACGAGATCTTTTTGTAGTAGAGGAGAGTTTGTAATGCCCCGGATGTAATACTTTCCCTTTTGGGCAATATATATATCGCTGGCTTCATCAATTCTATTCCGGGTTCTTCGTCTTTCGGGTTTTCGTCGTTTTGTTGTGTGCGTGTGTGGCATTCATCCATATCATGTTTTCATGTGCATTGCATTGCATTTGTGTTGTCGTTTGCATCCGGTCCCACTCATTCCTTCCCGTTGTCCGTTTTGAGTTCCGGAGCTCTCTCACGTGTCCGTGGCGTCCCCAAGGTCTACTTTGGTGTTTGGCCGTGTAAGGTTTCTGTTTTGGTGTGAGACTTGTCATGTGTTGTTGTTTTGGTGCGTGTAACCCGCCTGTCAAATCTCGTCGCGTTTGGAGTTCGTTTGGTGCTCCAACAGTTATTCTCGTGGGATGAAAGTACCCCCTCTTTGAGGCCCAAGACACCCCTCTAACAGCCCACCAAACCAACCCAAACCCCTCCCTTCATCTAGGCCATCCAATTTTGATCGTGTGGCCGAAAACCTCACCTCATTTGGTCAACCCTAGCTCCTTGTGCCTATATAAACGTCCTCCTTCCCCAATTTTCGCGTCCAGAAATCCTAATGCTTCCACAGTTCGCCGCCGGTGCTTCCACCGTAGACCCGCGGTGCTTCCACCGTTGAACCACCGTGCTTCCGACGTGCAGCGAGCCGTGCTTCCACCTCACCGCGTCCGTGCTTCCGTAGTGTCGTGCCGGTGCTTCCGCTCCGACGCGCTGGTCCCGCGAGGTCGTCTTCTACCTCCGGTCACCGCCGCCGTCTTCTCCGCCTCCGGCCGCCGCCGCGCCGGAGCTCCCTCGCCTCCTCCCGCCGGCCAGCCACCGCACCTCCGCCACTGGACCTCTCCTACCTCGCCGCCGGAATCTTCTCCAACCACCGCCGCCCCTCGCCGCGGTTGCCACACCGGCCGGCGCCGCCCCGCCCGCCGGCTCCTCCGCCTCCAGCCGGGCAAGGAGCTCGTGCCGCCCCTCCTCCCACCGGCCCCGTCGCCCTCAGGCCGCCGCCTCCCTCGCCGGCCCGGCCAGCCGCTGGCCAGGCTGGTCGCCGCTGCTCGGTCGGGGGGATCGAGGGCTCCCCCGATTGGATCCAGTTCGGCCGCCCGGGTGGGCCGAACCCTAGCAGCCCGTTAGCCCGCGCCCCGCGAGCCCGTCAGCCCATCAGCCGCTTCGGGCCGCGCCCGTTTGACCCCCGCCGGGCCCGTTTGACCGTTGACCCCTGAGGTAGTCCCTCGTTTTTTCTGCTAAGTCCCTAATAATTTTGATGTCTGATGCAGTTTTGCAATGTGGATAACTTTTTGTGTGCATGTCCGATTTGAGTGAATGATATGTCAAAATGATCGTGGAGACATGTACTACGTTTTGTTCCATTGTGCCATGCATGTTTGAGGTCATCTATATGTCTTAATCTTCGTGAGAAGAGTGCTACTTGTTATAAACAGCTGTTAGTAGTTGTTTTCATGCCATGTTTGCAATGTGATAACTTGGTGCATGTTTATCCAAATGAAGCAAATGATATGTCCACGTGTTCATCATGAAATGCTCTACATGTGGATTGCTTTAGCTTGCATGATAGAATTCATCTTGCCATGTTTATCTCCTTTGCAAAGTGCTATGTGGCTGTTATGTCGTTAAACTTGTTACGAGATGCCTCGTAGAGGAGCTCGTTGCTATTGATGTGTTTGTCCCCTTGATGCATGCTTAGATGTTTTTGGTTTCACCATCATGTGTACGTTGCTGTGGTGCTTACCACTTGCCATGCCATGCTTTGAGGTGACTTGAACTTGCTCACAAACATGCCATGATGTTACTACTGTTTTAACACTTAGTGAAATTTCACTAAGTCTGGAATCTGTTATTTTCCAGATGCCATGTTTGCTTGTTGTTCTAGGCCAATCCATGATAGTTTTGGGGTGACTCTTGATGATTCCTTGTTGTATAAGTTGTTGGCTATCCATTCATGTTCTCACATGCTTATTTGAGTGGCTGTAGCATATTTAACTCTTGCTCCCAAGTTGCAACAAATTACTGCTGTCAGGATTTTGTTGTCAAGTTCAATTTGTCATAGCTTGTTGCTATTGATCCATGGCTCCTTTGGGGATGCTCTAATGGACTTGTTTGTTGTAGGATATGTCTAGTTTATGTTCATGCTCCTTGACATGATGTTTGAGTACTGTAGTCTAGTTATCTCTTGCTCCGAAGTTGCTATGTGGCTGTTAATTTTAGCTTGAGCATGTTTATTGTTTCAGGTGTAACTTTTAGCCCGTTGCTCCGTTTTGAGCAAGTTCTATATGTAACTTGTGTGATTTTGCATGTAGATTCATAATATCCTCATGTTGTCATGTTTTGAAGTATTTTTGCTCGATGCAAATTGCCATGCTCCTTGTGCTGTAACACTGTGCCTCCTATGTAGACTTTCTGTGCTTCCTAAGTGCATCTGTTTTGCTTCCATAGTGCATCAGCATGCATCCAGTAGTTTTGTGCATTGCATCTTGTTGATTTCGTGCCTTGTGTGTTTGTGTTGAGTAGAGCCGGAAGCTGAGTATGAGTACGAGAACGAGGTTACTACCGAGGTTGAGAACGAGGAGCTCTCTTACGATCCCATCGACAACTCTTCAGGCAAGATGACCAAACCCCGATAACATTACTATCTTTGCCTATTGCTAGAAGTCTCGCTCTATAGTATTTGCCTCGATGCCCATGTTTTCCTGTTAGCCTCCTATTGTAACCATGAACCTGTTTAACCACCCTACCTATGCAAACCTTTGATTGGCTAAGTACGCTTCGCTCAGCCCCTCTTATAGCATTGTTAGTTGCAGGAGAAGATTTGAAGATTCTTGCTTCTTGTTGAAGCTTGTTGGGATATCACACTATATTAATTATTAAATGAAATCATCTATATATTGGTAATGGGTGGAAGGCTAAGCCTTTTACTTGGTGATTTGTTCCACTCATGCCGCCCTAGGAACTGCATAAACCGGTGTTATGTTCCTTGATTATGCGTTCCTCACACGGTTGGGGTTATGGGACCCCCTCGATAAACCGCTAAGTGCTAAGTCTTTTCCAGCAAGTCCCAACATTGGTACTATTTGCCTAAACAACTAAAAACTTACCGAGGGAGTAATTAACCCGAGGATTAATTAATCAACCCCCTGGGCCAGTGCTCGATTTGAGTGTTGGTCCAAACTAGAGCCACTTGAGGTGCCACCCAGTTCGCTGGGATCTTCGGTATCTTTACGTAGCGCTCATCTGGTCGTGGTCTGAGACTAGATACGCGCGGCTACTATCACGGTGTCGGCACGCCGGGAGGATTTGCTGGATTAGCCTTACCTTAGTCGGAGTATCTTGAGCACGGGATTCCGAGGATACTCGGGCCTTCCCACCTTGGAGTTGCGACTCCACGGATCGTGGGCTTGTCATGGGCCAAGTTGGAACACCCCTGCAGGGTTATGAACTTTCGAAAGCCGTGCCCACGGTTATGTGGCAGATGGGTGCTTGTTAATATCCGGTTGTAGAAAACTTGACACCATGTTCCAATACACTACCAGCGTGAGTACCGTGACGGTCATTTTCCGAAAGGGATTCGGGAAGTGAACATGGTGGGGTTATGTTTGACTTGCTTTAGTTAGGATCACTTCGTGATCATCTCTCGTCCGAGGCACCTTCTCTTCTCGCTCTCTTTTACGTAAGCTAGTGCTAGTGCTGCTGCAAACTCTTGTCCTTTCTTCAGCCTTGTTCCTCACCCAAGGCTTGGATAGTCGTGTTACCCGGGAACGGGATTGCTGAGTCCTCTGTGGCTCACAGTTACTTCAACACACCAGATGCAGGTACGATGGTGAGCTATACAGGCAATGGCACCGAGCTAGACTGGGAGTTCGACGAGGAGCGTAGCCGTTACTATGTGAACTATCCGGTTGATCAGTAGAGCTTCTACTAGGGGCGATTCAGACCTGTGGTTTAATGTTATGTTTGGTATCTTTCATTTGGATCTTACCCTTAGATGGGATGTGATGTTTATTTGAATGATGATTGGACATGTAATGTATTTGTGTGACGTGGCGAGTGTAAGCCAACTATCTTTTTAGCTTTCATCCCTATTTTTTACATGAGATGTGCAAAGGTACCAAACTTGCGATCATTCCAGAATGGGTTTATATCTTTAAGTCGTGCCTCGACACGTAGGAGATATAGTCCCATCCTGGGCATTACAGAGTATCCCTAACTTCCAGGTCAAATCATCATTCTTCTCCACAAGTATCTTCATCTCCTCCTCATATCCGCCACGTGTAGACTGGAGTTTTTCTTCTAGCTCCAAATTCCTATTTAGGGCTTTCTTCAAATCTATCATCCCAGCACACATCTGGTGCTCCCGATGACGAATGTGGTAGTTCAACTCCTGGATGAATGCTGCAATGGATATACCCTTCCGGGTGCTGATCATATCCCAATTCTCATCTCGGCGTCCACAAATCTGGTAGATAGTGTCCTTTAGCTCCTGCTTGTAGACTTCTCCAATCCTTCCCATAGCAATGTGGGCTGCCATGCTCCTTCCTAGGCTCCATGTAGGTGCATTAAAGGAAAATGCTATGAGTGAGATGACGGGTGCGAACGTCCTTCCTGGAACTTGAGCTTGAATCAACCAACGCTCCTCCTCAAGTAGAGTGGCATTGTAGGTTCCGGTGAAACTTGGTAATCCAATGTTTAGATATCTGGTAACTTCCTTCAGGTGTCGTCCAAAGGGTGTTTCTTCATCCGGTTGCATGAACTTGTGCTTTGCTTCCACCATCCTAAAGAGTAGAAAAGATGAGGAGTCAGAAAAGAGAAGAGTGAATTGTGCTCTAGGGCTTGTCTTAGTGGTCGTGTCCTACAGTCAGCGTGTGCTCTGATACCATCTTGTAGCGACCAGACCTCAAATAGTCTGATCTCTGTGCATCAGTGTCATCCCTGGATCAGTAATGCTGACACGCACAGTACTTGAAGGATTTATAACAGAGTAGCAATCACACACTTATTACATCGATAGCCCAACGATGATTTTATTACAAATAATATGGCTGAAGGCCATCTAACACGATAACAGCGGAAGGCTTGGAAGATAAGTGAGTCCATCAACTCCAGCGGCATCACTGAGTATAGAACCACGACCTAAAAGGGGCATCTTACTCGTTGTCTGAAAAGTCTGCAATATGAAACGTTGCAGCCCGGAAATGGGTCAGCACATGGAATATGCTGGCAAGGTAACACAAGAGAATGCAATGAAAGTAAAGCTATACTATATGCAATATGTCTGATGGAAAGCTCTATGGTTAAGTTTTTGCGTAAAACCAATTTTTCCCTACTTCGAAGGAATGTATTTTGATTAACTATCATGGTAGTTGAAACATCGTTGAGAAGATAGACATCCTCTCAACCCCAATTAAAATAATCATTAAACCCAACAATATTAAATTAGAGTAGCTTGATGAGATGCACATGATAATCCAAGTACTAGATACTCAAGACGTCCATAACCGGGGACACGGCTAATCATGATCAGTTTGTACACTCTGCAGAGGTTTGTGCACTTTTCCCCACAAGACTCGATCGCCTCCGTTTGGTTTCTCGCACTGCATGGTGTTTGAGAAACGGATGATCGAGACACAGTCTTTCCGAAGAGGTCCCCTTAACCAGATAGATAGGCTGATACACCTACAAAACCCACTACATCTGCTAGCCCATCATGGAAAGGTTTCCCACAACTTACTCAACTATGCCAGAGCCCATATTGGCATGTGGCTGCACACAGAAGTTTCTAGTATGAAAAATCTCATGATCCCTTTGAGCCTGGGTGGCGGTCCAAAAGAAAAACAGGCAATCACTGGAATACCCAGATGCCTCAATCCACCCAGATGTGTATTAATGTTGCCACCTTAAGTTGAACCCTTAATTAACAAACTCACATCTGTCATGGATTTCACTCACCCAATCCACGTCTACGAGCATAGCATGTCCTAACAGCAAACGTAGAAGTAACTCCCAAAGGTTTGAATGTAATGCAGGTAATAGGTACTACCTCAATCTACTTCCCAATCCCACAAGTTAATTAATCCTACTCATGCAATGTGTGAGGGTTGGACTAATGCAATGAAAACTGGGTAATTGGAAAGCATGTTTAAATTGTTACTTGCCTTGCTGATGATCCGCAAAACCTAGAGACTCAAAGTAGCAAGCGGCGCACTCCGGGTACTCTATCGCAATCAAACAAGCACACAATAAGTACTTAACTAATGCACGGGTAAAACTCAAATAAGAGATCTAACCAGAAAGTTCAACTTAAGAACTCCGGTTTGCAAAAGGATCAACTCGAAAGAAGCAACGAAACTCAAACTGCAAAAGAAACGAGCTCCGGTTTACTAGTTGGCCTAAAGTCAAATTTTACAGTAGCCAAAACTTTATTCCAGTTGATTAAACGTAAAGAGGGCTTCGAGATGAAGATCTGGGATTTTGAATCACCTGATTCCGACTCTCGAGCGAAAAGAAAAACGAAAAACAAGATCAGGGCAGAAATCGTGATCGGAATAACCGCGGATAAATACCCCGAAAAAGAAAACGGACGAAGAGGCTAACGAACGAACGTTCGCTGTCTGCGGTTAACTAACGAAAACCGTTCGTTAAAACGAACGTACGGACGAACGTCCGCTAATTAAATAAACCGACGAAAAACCGAATCGATCTATTCTAAAAAAACAGATCTACGTTTTTTTTTAAAACCGAGCGGTTCTAAAAAAAAACGGCATCTACCTCGCGAACTCCGGCAAGACGGCAGCGGCGGGGCGGCATGGCGCAGAAAAACTAACGAAATAAATACCAAACGGACTCCAAAATTCCCGAAATAAATTTTCACCGTCCTCTAATAATATTTAGGACAAGGTGAACATTTTTCCCGGACCTAAATGCAATTTTGAAAAACGCGTATTTTTCCTATGCAAATAAATCCGCAAATAAATCCGGAAAAATACCAAAAGTGATTTTAACATTTTTCCTCCAATATTTCTGTTAGTTTGGAGAAGTCATATTATCTCCGCTCATATTTTGTATTTAGAAATATTTTTAGGAGAGAAAAATAATTAGAATCACACTGTCCTCGTACCGGTATTCGAGTGAACTCAAATACGAAAACGGTAAAATTCCCAACTCTCTCCGTAGGTCCTTGAGTTGCTTAGAATTTCGAGGAACGCCACAAACAAAAATGCAAAAACATGCAAATGCAAATATGATCTATGTATAACATTCCAAATTGAAAATTTGGGATGTTACACAACCACACCTTGAGAAATAAATATCTGCAGCAAAGTGATCAGTAGTACAGTGGAATGATAGTTTGGTAGCAGTAGTAGCAATGGCAACAGTAACGGTAACAGTAGCATTAGCAGTTTGTAGCGATTGTAATAATAGTAGTAACTTAACAAAGATCAATATGTGGAAAGCTCGTAGGCATTGGATCGGTGATGGATTATTATGTTGGATAACATTCCTCATGTAAAAGTTATAACCTAGGGCAACATAGAATTAACTCTAATTCATCCACGTAATATAGGCATGTATTCCGTATATAGTCATACGTGCTTAAAATAAGAACTTGCATGACAATTTTCTTACCATCCCGTGGCAGAGGGGTCCATAAGGAAACTAAGGGATATTAAGGCCTCCTTTTAATAAAGAATCGGAACAAAGTATTAACACATAGTTAATACATGAACTCCTTAAACTATGATAATCATCGAAAAGAATCCCAATTATTGTCACCTTGGGGTATGCGGATCATAAAACATAGTAGGTGCGTACAACTTGCAAGATAGGATCACGAACAAAAAAATATTTGTGAAAACATAAAGGGTTCATATCTGAAATCTTGGCACTCGAGGCCTAGTGACAAGCATTAAGCATAGCAAAGTCATAGCAACATCAATCTCAGAAAATAGTGGATACTAGGGATCAAGCCCTAATAAAACTAACTTGATTACATGATAAATCTCATCCAACCCATCACGTCCTAGCAAGCCTATGAAGGAATTACTCACTCCCGGTGGTAAGCACCATGAAATTGGTGACGGAGGCGGGTTGATGATGACGACGACGTCGAACCCCCCCTCTCCGGAGCCCAGAACGGACTCCAGATCAGCCCTCACGATGAAGAACAAGAGGTGATGGCGGGTCCGTATCGTAAAATGTGATGGTTCCTTCTCTCTGATTTTTTTCTTGGCAAATAGGTACTTATGGAGTTGGAGATAGGGTTGCGGGAGCTGCCAGGGCCCACAAGCCTGCTAGACGCGCCTTGGGGGCTGGGCGCGCCCCGTGAGCTTATGACGCCCTGGTGGTCACCCTCTAGTAATTTCCTTTGAATAATTCTTCATAAATTTCCAGCTCAATCCGAGAACATGTATTTATGCAGAAAAAGGACACCATGGCAATTCTGCTGAAAACAACGTCAGTCTGGGTTAGTTCCATTCAAATTATGCAAAATAGATGATACCCCGCGCGTTGCTGCGGGAACTGCTTGCAATATATTCGGATAATGTTTGGTTGTAAGGAATATGAACATTGGATTAATAAAATGAGAATTGAAACTGAAAATAATTTAACTGACTATATTTCACTACTGCACAATTTTGGATTATCCATTACATATAAGTAGCATAACATAATGCACGGTGAGTGTTTATCCACACATGGATCTGCCAAACTAATTTTTAGAAAACCAAGCCCGATAGTTAGCTTATAACATAGTAAAGAGAGATCATCTGGCATCTCTAAAATTTTGTACACTTAGAATGCACTTAGTTTTTTTCACATTGTTACTTGGAATTAATAGCTAGCATGGATGCTGAATATAAAATACAATCCTGAGAATTCCTGATGAAAAAGCTTATCCACTAATGTGATTAATCACTTCGTTCTACTTAGTTGCAGTTGTCCAACTGTTTGTATAAATTTGATGTTTCATGTTCTCTTTATGGAACTATAACAATCACGTAAGGTCTCACTTCCCTCTTGATCAGGCGTCAGTTTGCCTATATTACATGAATGGTATTGACAACTTATCATAGTTTAGAAAATATTAAAAGATAAATAGTTGCGATATGAAGTTTGAACTTGTACTTTGACTCATATGATTTTTTGGCAAATATTATTAATTTGGCAAACACATTATATATAATTAACATTTATGTTATTCATATTTAAGCCACCAACTTCTTATGTCTTCTCTCAACTGTGAAGGGTCTTTAACTATCCTATGACAATATAAACAGAGGGGTGATAAGTGAACTATGTTGTAACATCCCAAAATTTCAATTTGGAATGTTATACATAGATCATATTGCATTGCACATTTTGTTGCTTTTTGAGCGTGGCGATCCTCAAAAATTCTAAGCAACTCAAGGACCTACGGAGAGAGTTGGGAATTCTACCGTTTTCGTATTTGAGTTTTCTCGAATACCGGTATGGGGATCACGTTGGTTTAATTATTTTCTCCTCCTAAAAATATTTCTTAATAAAATATACGAGCGGAGATAATATGACTTCTCCAAAATAAAAGAAATATTGGAGGAAAAATATTAAAATCACTTTTGGTTTTTATTCGGATTTATTTGCGATTTTATTGCATAGGGAAAAATGCGTGTTTTTCAAAAATTGCATTTAGGTCCGAGAAAAATGTTCACTTTGTCCTGTAGCTTATTAGAGGACGATGGAAATTTATTTCCGAATTTTTGGAGCTCGTTTATTATTTTATTTTTGAGTTTTTCGGCGTCAGGATTTTTTTTAAAGTTCGGCTTCGGACCGAACTGGGCCGAAGGCCCAGCCGGCCCGCTGAGCCACCGCCTCGCCCGCGCCGTGTCCGACCGGGACACCGGCCGGAGTCCGCCCCGCCACCGGCCTCGCTGCCCCCTCCCCCAAGCAGCCGCCCCTGCCCCTTT
>LR738714.1:159426483-159800868 GCA_902687465.1 Secale cereale | reverse complement strand
CCCCCCCCCCCGCAGTGGCAGCGGGAGATTTACAGACGCAAAGACTGGACCAAAAATCTAAAAACAAAGGAGAAGCTAAACCCTTTGTCATGATGTCAGCAAACTGATGACTAGACAGAACATGAAGAACACAAACTTTGCCGAGTGAGACTTTCTCCCGAACAATGTGAATATCGATCTCAATATGCTTCGTCCTGCGGTGTTGAACTGGATTAGAGGATATGTATACTGCAAAAATATTGTCACAATAGACAATAGTGGCGGAAGATAGAGGTCGATGAAGCTCGCCGAGAAGTTGCCTTGTCCAACAACATTCAGCAAGAGCATGTGTAACAGCCCTATACTCCGCTTCGGCACTTGACCGGGAGACTGTAGTTTGCCGCTTGGAAGACCAAGAGATAAGATTATCGCCATAGTACACGCAATAGCCAGATGTGGAGAAGCGAGAATCAAGGCATCCAGCCCAATCTGCATCAGAGTATGCGGTGAGACTCGAAGAGGACGTCGCCGCAAGAGTAAGACCGAAATCCAGAGTCCCTTTAACGTAGCGAAGAATGCGCTTGATGAACGCCAAATGTGGATCACGAGGATCATGCATATGCAAACACACTTGTTGCACGACATACGCAAGATCTGGCCGCGTCAAGGTGAGATACTGCAGGGCACCAGCAAGGCTCCGGTACTCAGACGGATTAGCAACTGAGGATCCGTCGGTGGCAGAAAGCTTGGCGCTAGTGTCAACAGGGGTCGCTGTGGAGTGACACTCAGACATACCAGCGCGCTGCAGAAGGTCAACGACGTACTGTCGTTGAGACAAAAAAAGACCAGTTGAGGTGCGCTGAACAGAAATCCCCAAGAAGAAGGACAGATCACCAAGGTCTGTCATAGAGAATTCAGCGTGGAGCAGGTTGGTAAGTCGTTGCAGCAGGGCCGGGGACGAGGACGTAATGATGATGTCGTCAACATACAACAGAACATAAGCAAGATCATCGCCTTCCTTGAGAACAAAAAGCGAGGTGTCGGAGACCGAGGCGGTGAAGTTCAGCTGGCGAAGGTACGACGCAAAGCGTTGGTACCATGCTCGTGGAGCCTGCTTCAAACCGTAGAGGGAGAGATGAAGACGACATACATGATCTGGTCGCTCAGGGTCGACAAAACCAGATGGTTGCTGACAATACACCACTTCATCAAGGTTGCCATTAAGGAATGCATTTTTGACATCAAGTTGTCGAATAGGCCATCCAGAGGAGGCTGCAATACTAAGAACGAGACGAATAGTTGCCGGTTTAATGATGGGACTGAACGTCTCGTCATAGTCGATACCGGCTTGTTGCGAGAATCCGCGAACGACCCAACGAGCCTTGTATTGTGCAAGAGAGCCATCTGAGTGGAATTTGTTGCGAAAAATCCATTTGCCAGAGACAATGTTAGCTCCAAGGTGACGAGGTACTAGAGACCATGTGCCATTGTTGAGGAGTGGACAAAACTCATCAATCATAGCAGCATGCCAGCGTGGATCTTGAAGAGCACCATGATAGGTCTTGGGCAAGGGAGAGATGTCCGAGACCATGGCCGTGAGGTTGAGACGATCCACCGGTAGGACGATGCCATTCTTCGCTCGTGTCTGCATGTGGTGCGGGCCTGTACCGGGGCACGGAACAGGAGCATCGGTGCGGGGCTGTCGACGGTGACGACCACCCAGTTGCTGACGGGGTGGTGAAGGCGGTGGTGACGGGGACGACCACCCGGGTGGCGTGGCAATGTCATCCTCGTCAGCAAAGGGATGAACCTAGTGTGGTGAAGCAGGTGAAGACCCAGGAGATGATGGCGTGGCAGTAGACGGAGCCGTCGGCGTGGGAGGACTCGTAGTAGAGCTGTCCGCCCGCGCTGGTGTGGCGGCCGGTTGCCGTGGAGCCACGACAGTTATAAACTTCGTGGCGACAGAGAAATCTGGTGCCGCGACGGGTGGTGAGGACGAGCGCGTCGGCAACCTGGGAACGGCTGGAGGTATACACGAGGGAGACGCGGTCAAAGCACCATCCTGTAGAAAGTCAAGGTCGCGGCTTGAAGAAGATTTGTTGATAGAAGCGAACAGGAACACCTCCTCGTTGAACACCACATGTCGCGAAACAATGATGCGGCGTGTCACTGGGTCGTAACACCGGAATCCCTTGTGAGAGGACGGATAGCCGAGGAAGATGCAGGCTGTAGAGCGCGGCTGCAACTTGTGCGCCGTGACAGCGGCCATGTTGGGGTAGCACAGGCAGCCGAAGACACGTAAGTTGTCGTAGCGCGCCGGTTTGCCGTGGTGCCGGTCATACGGCGTGGCCGAACCGATGGCTTTGCAAGGCCGTCGATTAAGCAAGTAAGTAGCCGTGGACAACGTCTCAGCCCAGAACACAGGTTCCATGTGTGCCTGCAACATCAGAGTACGCATGGTGTCATCGATGGTGCGGATGGCACGTTCTGCCATGCCATTATGAGGTGAAGTATATGGACAAGAGAGACGGACGTGAACACCATTAGTTTGAAAGAAATCAGTAAGTCTAGAGTTGACAAACTCGGTACCATTGTCAGATTGGATAGCACGAATAGAGCTGCTAAATTGCGTGTAGGAGAAAAAGTGCCTTATTGTATCATAAACACAAGATTTTTGGCGGATGGGGAATGACCAATAAAAATGTGAGAAATCATCAATAATGACAATATAATATTTGTATCCAGAGTTGCTTAACACATGAGAAGTCCATAGATCGCGATGCACTAGCTCGAAAGGAGCACTAGAAATTGACACGGAACAAGCAAACGGTAATCGCACATGTTTGCCGAGTTGACATGCATGACAAAGACCGCGCTGATTTTTATTACATGAAATAGCAGAATTCTTCCTAAGCGAAGCCATGGCGTGATGACAGGGTGGCCCAAGCGGCGAAGCCAAAGCTCAGTGGATGCGGCGACAGTCGACACCAACGCTGAAGGAGTTGATGCCGACGGGGTGATAGTGTATAGATCACCATCACTATTGCAGCGAATGATCACGCTCTTGGTGAGAAGGTCCTTCACAGAGAAACCAAAAGGGTCAAATTCAATACTACAAGAATTATCACGTGTGAATTTACGAACAGAGAGTAGGTTCCGAATGAGATTAGGAACAAGAAGCACATCATTAAGTAGAAAAGAGGTGCCATTGGTGAATATTCGAGAAGTCCCGGAACAGGTGATCGGCAAGGAGGAGCCGTTGCCAACAGTGATAAAGTACGACATGGAGAGAGGCCTAGAGTGAGAGAGGTTACCATCATCCGATGTCATGTGCGAGGAGGCACCGGAGTCCATCACCCAACCACCATTCTGCATGGCTAGATTGTTCATGGCCGACAGGAAGCCAGCGCTGTCCCAGCTGGGTGCGGACGTAGACTGGTGGAGAGGTGCAGACGTGGTGATGTAGATCTGCTGAGGACGTGGTCCGAGGAGGCCTTGACCTCCGTGGTTGCCGCCAGTAGGCGCACGAGAGGAGCCGCCACTGGGAAGCTGGCTGGGGCTGAAGCAGAACCATGGACCGGTGGGTGTGGGTGCAAAACATGGTCCAGGGTTGGCGGATGAGTTGTTGCCACGACGGTTGTCCTTTCCCTTGCCTTTGTATGGCTTTCCTTTGCCGGAGAAGGTGTTCGACTCCCCGCGACAGGCGGTGCCAGTGCAAGGCACGGGCTGACTGTTAGAGGAGGCGACGAGGGCAGTGGCCTGCACATTCTTGGCGGAGTTGGCGAGGCGCATCTCCTCAAGCATGAGCATGGAACGGGCGCGGGTGAAGGAAGGAAACGGCGTGGTCATATTGATGATGGTGGCCGCACCAGCGAAGCGTTCGTCGAGGCCGTGCAGAACATTGAGGACGAGCGCTCGGTCAGAGACGGTGTTGTCAACGTCGTGGAGAGCATCAGCAAGGCGCTTGTTGTGCTGGCAGTAGGCGGTGACAGAGAGAGAGCCCTGGAGCAGGTTGTGGAACTCACCAAGGAGGTAGATCGCGCGGCTCTCTTTATTGTCGAGGAAGAGCATGTTGAGGCCGGTCCAGAGGGCTGACGCATGCTGGTCAGGCTCCATGACGAGCTCGAGGATGTCTTCCGAGATTGAGCCATGCAACGCCGAAAGGACGGAGTAGTCCGCGAGGACCCAATTCGAATCAGTCGGCTTGGCGGGCTTGGTGCTGTCGACGTGATCCAAAAGGCCGGACTTTCCGAGGTGGGTAAGGAAGAACATCTTCCACTTGGAGTAGTTGGAGGCATCCAGCATGACGGGGACCGAGGGGCGAGCACTCATGGCCGCAGGTGCAACAGCGGAGGAGGATGAGGGGGTGGTGGTCAGGGTGAGGGATGGGTTTGTCATGGTGGCAGCGGAAGAGATTGGATCTTTAATCTGATACCATGCAAGACTATCAGGGAGGCAGGAGTTGGGGAAATACCACACACGGCTCAAGGCACGCGGGGCTCCAGTTTATATAATGATGTAGTACACGAGATTACAGGAGATCATACCAAAATAGTTAGGGTTAGGTAGAGGATCTTAGCATATCTAGGGTTAGGTTAAACTTAATTCTAACACTACGAGTCTCTAGGTTTTGCGAATCATCAGCAAGGCAAGTAACACTTTGATCATAGCCTTTATTACCCAGTTTTTATGCATTAGATTAAACCCTCACACATTGCATGAGTAGGATCTCTTAACTTGTGGGTCTGGAAAGTAGATTGAGGTAGAACCTATTACCTGCATTATTTTCAAACCCCTGGGAGTTACTTCTTCGTTATGCTTAGGTTGCTATGCTATGCTCGTAGACGTGGTTTGGGTTTGAGTAAAATCCATGACAAATGTGAGTTGATAATTAATGGTTCAACTTAAGGTGGCTACTTGAATACACATCTGGGTGGATTGGTTGCAGGGCACCCGGAAAATCCAGTGTTGTCCTAGGAAATCCCGGGGTTCCGTGTGATTGTCCTATGGAATGCCACCCAGGCTCAAAGGGATCATAAAACTATTCATGCTAGAAACTTCCGTGTGCAGCCACAATGCCATTATGGGCTCTGGCATAGTATGAGTAAGTTGTGTGAGCTCTTTCAGTGGTGGACTAGCAGATGTAGGGGAAAGTAGGTGTACGGGTCCACCCGGGGTAAAGAGTAAATGCTTCTGAAAGACTGTGTCTCGGTCATCCGTTTCTCAAACACCATGCAGTGCGAGAAATCCAACGGAGGAGATCGAGTCTTCTGGGGAAAAGTGCACAAAGATCTGCAGAGTGTACAAACTGATCATGATTAGCCGTGTCCCCGGTTATGGACAATCTTGAGTATCTGGTACTTGAATTATTGGTTGATCTCATCACTCTAAAATTAATTTGTTGGGTTAATGACTACTTTAATTGGGATTGAGTTGGAGGTACCTTCTCAATGATGTTTCAACTACCATGATAGTTAAAATAAAATTTTATTCCTTTGTTGTAGGAAAAAATTGACTTTATGCAAAAACTTTAACCTTAGAGCCTCCACCAGCCAAATATGCATATAGTGTTAGCCTTTATTCTGTTACTTGCATCTACTATGTTATCTTGCCAGCATATTCCATGTGCTGACCCGTTTCGGGCTGCAACATGTTACATTGTAGACTTTTCACACGAGGAGTAAGATGTGCTAGGTCGTTTGTCATGCACTCAGCTATGCCGTCGGAGTTGATGGACTCACTTATCTTCCAAGCCTTTCGCTGTTATTTTGTTAGATGGCCTTAAGCCCTAGACTTTTGTAATAAGTTCTCGTTTGAGACATTCGATGTAATAAGTGTGTGATTGCCACTCTGTTATAAATCATTCAAGTACTGTGTGTGTCAGCATTACCGATCCAGGGATGACACTGAAACACAGAGACTTCGGTCCATTCAGATCGTGGTCGCTACAAGATGGTATCAGAGCCAGGTTGACTGTAGGACACGACCACTAAGATAAACCCTAGGTCAATCTTCTCTATTCTTTTCTGACCCCTCTCCATTTTCTACTCTCTTTTAGGATGGTGGACCCAAGGAACAAGTTCACTCAACCAGATGAAGACACACCTTTTGGACGACACTTGAAGGAAGTCATTAGGTACCTGAACATAGGAATACCAAGCTTCACCGGGACCTACACCGCCACTTTACCAGAAGAGGAGCGATGGAGCATTCAAGTTCAAATTCCCGGGAGGACATTCGCACCATCCACTGAACCAATAGAGTTTTCTTGTGATGCACCAACCTGGAGCCTAGGCAAGAGTATGGCAGCCCACATCACTATGGGACGTATTGGAGAAGTCTACAAGCAGGAGCTAAAGGACAC
This sequence comes from Secale cereale, assembly GCA_902687465.1. Taxonomy (NCBI): domain Eukaryota; kingdom Viridiplantae; phylum Streptophyta; class Magnoliopsida; order Poales; family Poaceae; genus Secale; species Secale cereale. Next base: position 159,794,525 of record LR738714.1, on the reverse strand, counting down.
TATCTACCAGATTTGTGGACGCCGAGATGAGCGATGGGGCATGATCAGTACCCGGAACGACAGGTCCATTGCAGCGTTCATCCAGGAGTTAAACCAGCACATTCGTCGACAGGAGCACCAGATGTGCGCAGGGATGATAGAATTGAAGAAGGCACTAACCAGGAACTTGGAGCTAGAAGAGGAACTCAAGTCTACTCATGACGGATATGAGGAGGAGATGATGATACTTGTGGAGAAGAATCATGATTTGACAAGGAAGCTAGGAGTATTCATGGGAGATCCAGCACTAGGAGGAGAGGGAGGAGAGGAGGAAGAAGAAGAACCCAAGGAGATTCGTTCTGAAGACTACATTACCATCGACGACACGGACCCAGACCCCTATGATAGTGATGATGTAGACTACGAAGATGAAGCTGGAGCAGACATCATGGAATCTTCCGCCGATCAAAATTTCTAGATGATCACCCTATGACTAGTAGTCCCCCCCGACAAAGTAGAATTCTAGAGCACTTCTGTAACGTTAGTTAGATCTTTGTAAGCCCTTGTTTGAAATTGATTGGTGTGATATGATTGTGTTTGTCTCATGTGCATATGGGTAGTGATTTCCCCTTAGATCTCACTTCTATTCTAATCTCTTCCCTCTACACCATCAGATGCCTCCGAGACGTGAGCCCGGATTTCAGTTTCCCCCTGAGCTCACTCAGTTGATCCAGTAGCAGAACACTTTGATGCAATTTCTTGTCCAGAACAATCAGAACAACGAGAACAACAACAACAACCCTCCACCACCACAACCCGTGGACAACCTGACACGTTTCTTAAGGTTGCAACCACCGGTGTTTGCTAGCATCATTGAACCAATAGTTGCTGATGACTGGTTGCACAAGATTGGAAGGGATTTGACCACCGCCAATTGCAAGGATGCTGAGAAGGTGCGATTTTCCGCACATCAGTTGTCTGGACCAGCAACAACATGGTGGGAGAATTACACAGCCACTTTCCCTATAGCCAATGTCACTTGGGATCAGTTTTAGCAAGTTTTTCGCACTGCCCATGTCTCTACTGGAGCTATGAGCATGAAGAAGCGGGAGTTTCGCAACTTGCGCCAAGGAAATCGTACCGTGGCTCAGTACGTAGATGAGTTTAGTACCCTATCTCGTTATGCCCCAGATGATGTGGCCACAGATGCCGCAAAGCAGGAAAGGTTTATGGAAGGGCTGAATGATGAGATGAGCGTACAATTGATGGTGGCAACCTTCAACAACTGCCAGGAGTTGGTAGATAAGGCTCTTATGATTGAAGGGAAACAACAGCAGATTGAGAGCCGCAAGAGGAAGTATGGACAAGGAAGGAATAATTCTGGAGCCCAACAGAAGCCCCGATTCACCCCGAATTCGGGAAGATACACCCATAACCATGGAAGCCACACCCACACTGGAGGAAGTTCTCACAACCACAATGGCTCCAAGAATGGGAATGGGAATGGAGTAAACAATAATCAAAACCGATCTACTCCATCCACACCCGCAAAGAGCAATTTGAGCCACGTTACCTGTTTCAAGTGCTGGAAGAATGGACATTATGCCACGGAATGCCCTGAAGCCAAGAATGGGAACGACAACGGAAGCGCCGGGAAGAAGCCCAACCCGTTCAATAAAGGACAAGTGAACCACGTGACCGTGGAGGAGGTTGAAGAGCAACCAGATGCGATTATTGGTAAGTTTTTGGTTAAGTCGTTTACCGCAGTAGTTCTTTTCGATACTGGTGCATCGATTCATACATTTCATTTCCATGCACATCACCTATGTAGGTTGGCAGACTCCATTCCTGTTTCACTCAATGGAGATTCAGATACTGGTAACCACATGCCAGGATTCTTTGTTCTGAACCATGATTTTTTTTCATGCTCTTTTATCGCAGTTCGAATCAGCAAAATTTAATAATGATGGATGTAGCAAGTCTGGAAAGGGCTATCTGAAGTTTCAGCTGATCAAGAGAGAAGATTTCTCATTTGCACTTTTTTCTAGGGGTCTTTTGAAGGCAAAAAGTTAGTATAGGTTTTGAACGTTTTTGCATAGCAAGAACAGAATGTTATTCTGGAGAACAGTTCTTGATATTTCTCAAATCTGAATCATTTTTACAAATTTGGATGTTTATGTGTGAGTTAGTGCTTGTCTGAATATTCTTCTTCTACTCATCGCATGTATAATGTATAAATTTATTTCTCATGATTACAATGATGTAGGGGAATAAGAAAGCAGCTCTTTGAGGACGGGCCATGGTGAGGCTCCAGTCCGGCCATGACTTTCATTGATGCTCATTACCGATTCTTCATTATACTTAGTATCCCATTGCATGGAGAAGCTTTCATTAATGTTTGTTGAACTGACGAGAGGAAACATTTGTGATGAAAAGCAGATAAGATGGCTACGATGTCTGTCGACGGGCTCCATTCTTTGATGCAGGCTAGTAGCTCTTCCTGGTTAAGTCCTCATATAAATTCTTTCTGTAAATAATTCAGGCTTTGATTTCCTTGAAAACGTGCACGTCATGTGTTTGATGCAATGCACAACAAGAATCATTGTACTCAACGGTCTCTATTTTCTACTCCCTCCGTTCCCAAATATTTGTCTTTCTAGACATTTCAAATGGTTACAACATACGGATGTATGTAGACATATTTGAGAGTGTAGATTCACTCATTTTGCTTCGTATGTAGTCACTTGTTGAAATATCTAGAAAGACAAATATTTAGGAACGGAGGGAGTATAACTGAGGAACTACTTGGCTCTTATGAATTTACCATCCTTTTATAATTAGCTACAGTTCTGAAACTAGACAATTACCAATTTATCATTGAGGATCAAAGGTTCAGAGTACTATCACCTATTAAAGCTGCCAATTAGATGTGGATGTGATCAAATGAAGAAAAATGTGCATCTTGTGATGGGAAAGAGCAAACTAGATGACATCTGCCATCAGAAACCATCTAGAAATCCTAGATGATTAAATCTGGTTTGTGAAGTAGACATATTTACCATCATCTGTTTCACCGTACTGTCCTCCTAATAACAAGTACGGCCGCTCTGTTTTGTTTGTCTATCCAGAAGTTCACTTATTTGTCATTCTAAATCCCAATCAACTAATTTTGCATCGTTATTAGTATCATGCCACCACCTAATCCCTGCGCTCACAGCGATTTGCGTTTTAGGCCATCCGTTTTCACGATCTAATCATTTTTGGCCGTCGGATCTTCTCTAGAGAGCAATCTGTCTCGCACTGTCTTCAATCTGGGCCAACTGTCCTTTGGGCTGCTGCTCCAGAGACCGAAACGAAGGCCTATGGTAAACTGGGCCATCCGGCAGCCCATAATATCGCCTGGGCTTCAAGGGATCTATCATCGAATGGACCGCGTCCATCTGCCGATGCAACCCTCAGAAAAGAAAAAAAAACTGCCGATGCAAGGAGTCGCTAAAAAAACTGCCGATGCGATGTGAGGAGCCGCCAGCTTCATCGACTCCCGACGCAGGCGCACAAAGGAGCGACCGCGTCCATCGATGCCTGATGTGACGCGCGTAGAGGAGCAACCGAGTCCCGATGCAGCACCGCGTCCATCGACTCCCGATTCAAGGTGCGCACATGAGTAGTCGGTGTGCGTCATTCAGTTCGATCTATTGGAGGTGCGGGATCCAGTGTGGGATCGAGGCAAGTCGATGGGTCTGCTTGGATCGACCGGACGAGCGGCATCCGCTCGGCCGCTGTACTCTAGCGCGCCATTGGATGCGAGGTGCGCTGCGGGATCAGCGGAGGCGCGCGGGTGAAAGGTGGGGGCGATGGCGATAATGGCAGACCCCTCGTCTGCTCGAAACTGCTTCGTTCACTCTTGAAGCTCGCAATCATGGCATTCATGGCTCGTAATGTCTCGATTCATTCCTATGCCCGGTGATACTATATAATGCTTCCTCCCCTGCCAGTGTTTGCCCACCTTCTACACTCCGGCAGCCACATCTTTCAGCATCATGCTAGCATATGTTTTTCCTGTTAATTGCATCAAACATTTACATTGTCCTCATATCCTCTCACAGAAAATATCCTCATATCCTCTCACACCAGAAAATTTATGTACCGATGATGTTCATGGTGCGTCTGGTGGATTGATTTGGGCAGATTCTGGAGCTTTATGGTATTTTTTTGCTCACCAGTTCATAATGTGAGATAGCTTTTGGACAGGTAAGTACACTACACCTTATCCTTCCATGTTTCTGGTGCAAATTTCTTCCCGGAGACAATCACTATGGTTATTCTAAGTTTGGACGATTGACATTCTGATTTGATTACGTATTTTTTTAAGGTGGATTCTGGATAACTGATTTGATGTGTGCCTCTCCGGCCAGTTTAATTTTCTCTGCACTGCACAAATGTTTCGTAGACTACTGGCACTGACAGCCTTGATTTCTGACTGCTATAATAACACATGAACTGGTCCTGATGCATATAACATGTTGACATGTCTTGCCTTGTTGTTGACTCGGATGCTACGACAACGCCAACCTCGCCAAGGTGGGCGAGATCAGTTTGCCGGAGATGAACTACCTTGAGGTGGGCCAACTCTTCGGCGTCGGCTTCGAGTTGAACGTGTTGCCGGAGACATTCAACCACTACTGCGCCATCCTTCAGTCTGAGATAATCGGCCTGGCTATTTGCTCCCTGCTCATTTTTGTTTATACTCAATTCTTGTGCCTAACCAACAACCTGCACTAAAGACACTAGGAATAGATAAGCAAGCTCATAGTTAGTCTACAAATCTCATATTTTTAGTGAAGGTGAACACTGCACATACAGTCATATCTTTGAATTACGGCTAACTGAGGGAATTAAAAACACAAAAATGCTATATGATGCTCAATATATTATGTGCGACTGACATATGCTGATTTTTAGTGTATTGAGAATTGAGATGTAGAGGTGCAACCGACAGTGGTTATACCATCGTCTTTTTTTGGCTAGCAAAGATCTACTATGACATACATTATGATTGGATTATTAAAACATGTTCATTTAGATTGATCCATTGTGTGTGGTGTACTGAAATGTTCAGGGCGCCTAGAATCTCTTCTGAAAACCATGTTTCATACTTAGAAAAAAGTATTGTTGCGTGCCAGCACTATTGTGCTTGCTGTTATTTACGTTCCCTTACTGTATTATTTTTCATCGAAAGAAAATTACTCCAGTAAACTCCTAGGACCTATTGTATGGTTGTTTGCTATGTTCCTGTATTTTGTCTCCTCTCCTCTGCAGACTAACTTTAAGCAACTAAAACCAAATCTATGGCTACTTTTTCTGACAGTAGAAGTTTACTTGTGCTCATCATGTGGTCCAGTTTTCAGGTATGAGTCCGATGGAAATGAACTACAAGGAAAGGGGGGGGGGGATCCTTCCACATCCCATTCCTTTTGCAAAACTGCCTGCAAGTTCATCACTTGGAACGAGTAAGGAATCACTTCCAACAAATCTGCTGCAAGTTCATCCTTTCCTGACACCATACAACTTTAAGCTTTTGATTCCATAATTTGGTAGCAGCAAAAGCCTATGTTTCTAGACATTTGTTGTTAACACAAGTCACATGAACACTTTGATTGACTTTCTACTCTACTGGTGCTATCCATGTGTCCGACTCAGATATAAGATGCTGTGTTGATATAGAAGTACTTCCAAGTAAGGGTAATCTATGCGCAGAAAATAGAGGTTCTATGGAGAGACTGCTTGTAACCCAAATCATGCATTGGAAATTGTATGCCAAGATGCTATCACACAGCTGATGACACAATGTAATGTTGAGGTTGATGACACAAATTATAGTCATGTTACTGCTGCCCATAGAAAATTACATGGAGCAACAACCTTTGAGTACATATTCAAAGAAAATGATGGAGTTGGCATGAGGTATATAGCTTCGATAAAACAATCACGCAATATTAAAATGTGTTGTCGCACTTGCAAATTTAGCATCGATGGAACTTATTGCTGCTATTTTGTCGACCAAACCAGAACGTGCAAGTGCACAACATCATACTAAATAGCTTTGGGAATCGATTTTCACACTACTAACAACTTCAGTTGAGCGCTCTTATCTGATATTCAAGATATCTTCTCCAATACATGACTAATGAAATCCTTCAATATTTTCATACATGAAATGTTACACATTGTTTTATTTCTCCAAGTAGTATGCATATTATTTAGCTCAATAAAAGTGTAATGTTTCAGGCCATATGTTTGTGTGTTAAGAGTAATGCACATGAATGTCAAACTGACCTAGATGGAAGAGACCGCAGAAATTATCTTTATATTCCTAAATTCCACACTTAGTAACAAGTTTACGAACAGGAAAATGTGCCAGCAGAATGTAATACTGAATCAATACTTAAGGTATGATATCATAGATAATTATATACAATAAAGTGAAATGATATATTTATTTCATGATGTCTCTTCTTTACGAGTAGGGCATTTGGAGACCGAGCTCCATGGAGCCCTTTTGTCGGTGTACTAAGATAGGGGTACCTTAGTACCCCAACTTGTGCACGGGCAGTAGCAGCTTCCCGTGGTAGGGCTTACCGCGTGCTCGCCAAGAACCTTTCTGGTCCCTATGAAGCCATTCAAGAACAAAGTATACAAGTCAGAAGATCAAGGCCCCGGCAAGAGGAGCTTGCCGGGAAGGCCGCACCAGGCTCAAGGTTATCACTTTAGCACAAGACCCTGGCAAGAGGAGCTTGCCAGGAAGGCCAAGGACTACATATCTCAAGAGATGCCTCGGCGCATCATGCGCCCCGGCAGGACCCGAAGAGCGACAAGCCTACGGGCCCGGCAAGATCACGACCCCGGCAAGGTGCTTGCCGGGGAAACCTACGCTGTGTGCCTGCGCTCCAGCTCATCTGCCCACGCGTCGCCCTGGGGCCCTTCCAGGGACGCGTGGCAGACGGCTGTGCAGCCTGGGGCACACGGTGGCAAGCCACGGTGACGAGGCTACCGCCGTGGCGAACGGAGAAGCATGGACGGACGCTTTTGGGGGCGACGGCGACGGGCATTTAATGCCCTTGTCCCCCACTGTCAAAGTTAGGTGAAGACCACTGTTCATATACTGTTCATGAACTGTTGCAACTACCACCAAATTTACACTTTTACCCTCCTCTACGTTGACACCTGTCGGTGACCCCTTTGAGCTATAAAAGGAGGCCCATGCACAACGTAGAGGGGGTTCGGTTCGAAACCTAGACAACTCTCTCGCTCGGTGTAGCTAGTACTGTAGATCTTCAAGCTCCCGAGCTCCAAAAACTCAATACAACCTAAGCAGGAGTAGGGTTTTACGCACCCGCGCGGCCCGAACTTGGGTAAACTGCCCGCGTGTGCTCCTCGATCTGCTCTCCGTGCTCCCTCCGCTCCCTTACCGCAACGTAGAAGGGGCTCCGGTCCCATAGGTGCTCAGGGGAGGACAGTTTCCCCCGACATCTTTGGCGCGCCAGGTAGGGGCCGTCGAGGTTGTGCGAACCTGATCCGGTGCTCACGCGGGCGCATTCTTCATCAACCTCTCCAACTTCATCGACAACATCAACATGCCTCCGAAGAAGAAGGTTTCGGAGGTCGGAGGCCCGTCTGCGTCGATCCCACCGCCACCAGAACCAATGGTTGGTGGAGGAGACACCGGCGGAAGGGTGGTCGCCGGCGAGGAAACTCACGGCGCCACCAAGTCCAAGGACAGGACGGACGACCGGGCGAATTCCAAAGCCTCGGTGTCAGTACACGCCCCACGTCCCTCCCAGGAGGCGCAAGACCCGCAGCGGCGTGGTACTGGAGGTACCATACGCTTGCTGGGGCGTGGCCAAGCCGGAGGATCGCGGGATGCTCAAGGCCAGCGCGCTGGTACGAGCAAGGCGCGGTCGCCGGGGCGGGAACATGCTCCTTCTAACGCGGTTAGAAGTCCGAGCGTGTCCCGCTCCTCGCACCGTTCGCCACCGTTCCCCTCTTCTCCAGCAGAGGCCCTGGCCAGGGCCCAGCTGCTCCTCGACTTCCCTCCAGCGGCGGACAAGGCCGAAGACTGGTGGGCGACGATCCAGAGCCTCATCGCCTTCGCCAACAACGACGCGCCTCAGCAGCCGGCAACATCGCGGCCATGGCAAGTCGACCAAGCGAAGGCCGATGGCGACAAGACCGCCGGGGGTGCAACTACCGTGCACTCCCCGCCGCGGAAGCAGAAATTGCCACCCCGCCGGATCAACATCGACGACGACTCTACGGCGTCGTCGGATCCGCGGGCTCGCCGCGATCAGCGCCAAGTCCTAGACGACCGGCGGCAAGAGGACGCTCGGACTCGCATCGAGCGTCGACGAGAAGCCCGAAGACAATCTGATCAGCGCGCTGGGACCGCTGTCGACGCGCACGCGCCCGGTGAACCAGGCGACTTGCCGTATGCGGCAGGCTGCCCTGCGTTCACCCGTGAGCTGCGGCAAGTCCAGTGGCCCAGCATGAAGAATTTCAAGCCCGACGTACCCGAGAAGTACGACGGCAAGACACACCCCTCAGAGTTCCTCAGCATCTACACCATCGCGGTGCAGGCTGCCGGGGGACGCGACGAGAAGATCCTAGCCAACTACTTCCCGCTAGTGCTTAAGCCAAACGTCAGGTCTTGGCTTATGCACTTGCCGGAGAGCTCCATCTCCTCATGGGCAGATCTATGCCACCAGTTTGTTGGTGCCTTCACGGGCGGCCACAAACCCCACGGCCAGGAGAGCGATCTCCACATCCTCGCCCAGAAGGAGGGAGAGTCCTTGCGCAAATACATCCAAAGATTCAGCCGCGTCCAGCACAACATTCCCGACGTCCACCCTGCCGCGGTTATCAGCGCGTTTCACCAGAACGTGCGTAACCGCCGGATGAGGGAGGAGATGGCCATGACCAAGATCCGGGATGTCAGCGAGCTCTACGCTCTGGCTGACAAGTGCGCGCGCGCCGAAGAGGGGAGGAGACTCCCCGGAGAGGATACTCGCGCAGGAGGAAGCGACAGTGAAGACGCCGCCCCGGCAAGGAAAAGCCGGCGGCGGAACAACAGAAAGAAGAAGAGCAAGGAGGTGCTGGTCGTCGAGCAGTCCGGCAAGGGGGCTCCCGCCAAGAAGGCACAGGCTGGCGGTTCCGGCAAGGAGCCCGCCCCTATAGCGGCAGCCGACAAGCAGGACGGCTCCGACAAGCAGTACTGCAAGATCCACCGCACCAAGGGCCACGATCTTCAAAACTGCAAAAGAGTTGAGTACCTCGCAGAGCAGCAGAAGGCTGAATACGAGTGTCGCGACAAGGAGAAGGCCCAAGGAGGCGGAGGAGAGCCCAGCAAGAAGCGGCCGTTCAATGGCTGGGGAGGACGCCGCGGCAAGGCCAAGCAGCGGCAAGGTGACAGACCTCCCCGGGGCCGCGACAAGGATGAGGATGAAGACGAAGATGATGACATGGAAGAAGGAGACAACAGCGAGCAGGAGTTCCAGAAGGCCACAGAGGTTCTGTGTGTCGATGGAGGTGCCTCTCTGCACACTTCCCACCGCCAGCTCAAGCAGTGGGTGCGAGAAGTGAATGCAGCTGAGCCGCCCGTCGAGTCACGCAGGCTGCTGAAGTGGTCCGACACGCCCATCATCTTTGACCTAGAGGACCACCCTGACCGCACAACTGCGGTCGGGTGCTTGCCGATGTTGGTCTCGCCAACTATCCGCAACCTCAAGGTCACCAAGATGTTGGTTGACGGCGGGGCCGGCCTGAACTTGATCTCCTCAGCTGTGATCAAGAAGCTACAGATCCCAGACGGTGAGCTCGAAGAAACCGGGTCGTTCCAAGGGATCAACCCGGGAAGGAGCAAGCCGAAGGGGAAGATTACGTTGCCAGTGACCTTTGGCGGGGAGCTCAACTTCAGGACAGAGAGGATCACGTTTGATGTTGCCGATATCCCATTACCATACAATGGGATACTTGGCCGTCCTGCCCTCGCCAAGTTCATGGCAGCTTCCCACTATGCATACAACGTACTCAAGATGCCGGGGCCGATAAGCGTCATCTCTGTCCCCGGCGACAAGAAGGACGCGCTTATCTGCGCCGACAAGATCTACCGGGATGCAGCAGCCACAGCAGAAAGCAACACACTTGCCGCTGAAGCTCCCGGGGGGAAGAACAAGACCAAGTCCGGCAAGAGCTCTGGGGCCCACTCCGGCAAACGCACCTCTTCGGAGTGCTGCGCTGCCGTCGAGGACGCACCATCGAGCTCCACCGGCAAGTGCAAGAAGGGAATGGCGGCTCCACCGGCAACCAAGAAGGTGTCCGCCAAGGAGGACGACACTGGTGGTACCTTCACCATCAGTGCTACACTCGACCCCAAATAGGAAAGCGCGCTCGTTGCCTTCCTGCGGGCGAATGTCGACGTGTTCGCATGGCAACCGTCTGACATCCCCGGCGTTCCCAGGAAGGTAATTGAGCACAAGCTTGCTGTTTGTCCTCATGCGCGGCCCGTCAAGCAGAAGGTCAGGAAGCAAGCCGTGGAGCGCCAAAAATTCATCGCCGAAGAGATAAAGAAGTTGGAAGCAGCAGGCCTGGTTAGAGGCGTAATCCATCCTACATGGTTAGCCAATCCAGTTGTCGTGCGCAAGGCCAATGGGAAGTGGAGACTTTGTATAGACTTCACTGATGTGAATAAAGCGTGTCCCAAGGATCCATTTCCCTTGCCGCGTATTGACCAGATTGTTGACTCCACCGCCGGATGTGAGCTGCTTTCCTTCCTTGATGCATACTCAGGTTACCACCGGATATTCATGACCAAGGAAGATGAAGAAAAGACTGCATTAATTACTCCATGTGGCACATATTGCTTCATACGCATGCCCTTTGGATTGAAGAATGCAGGCTCAACATTTGCAAGGGTGGTGCACACTGCTTTTGAGCCACAGATACACAGAAATGTAGAAGCCTACATGGATGATATAGTGGTCAAGAGCAAGAGCAGAGATACCCTGATACAGGACTTAGAAGAAACCTTTGAGAATCTGCGCAAGATCCAGCTCAAGCTGAACCCCGAGAAGTGCGTCTTCGGAGTTCCCTCCGGCAAGCTTCTCGGGTTCTTTGTGTCCCAGAGGGGGATTGAAGCCAATCCCGACAAGATAAAAGCCATCGAGCGGATTGAAGCCCCAAAGCGCGTCAAGGACGTAAGGAGACTTGCTGGTTGTGTGGCTGCCCTCAGCAGGTTCATTTCAAAGTCTGCAGAGCGCGCCCTGCCTTTCTTCAAAATTTTGAAAAAGGCAGGTCCCATGAAATGGACTCCGGAAGCGGAGGTAGCGCTGCAAGACTTGAAAGGATACCTGTCCTCCACTCCGATACTTGTCGCACCTAGGCCACAAGAGAAGTTGCTGCTGTACCTAGCGGCAACCAATCAAGTGGTTAGTGCTGCGTTAGTAGCGGAGAGGGAGGCTGATGAGGAACCCACATCCCCGGTAAGCGAATCCAGCGACAAGCAGGGGGCTTCCCCGACAAGCTCTGGCCCCGACAAGGACAAGTCTGCGCAAGAACAAGGAGAAGTGCGAAGGAAGATGGTGCAGCGCCCAGTGTATTTCGTAAGTTCCCTTCTGCAGGGGGCTAGATCAAGATACTCTGGGGTGCAGAAGTTGCTTTTCGGCCTCCTCATGGCCTCAAGAAAGCTGCGCCATTACTTCCAAGCACATGAGATAACGGTGGTCACTCGCTTTCCGTTGAAGAGGATATTGCAAAATCCCGAAGCAACAGGCAGGATCGTCGAGTGGGCACTGGAGCTATCAAGCTTTGGTCTCAAGTTTGAGAGTACTTCAACCATACAGAGCAGAGCTTTGGCAGAATTCATAGCGGAATGGACCCCAACGCCAGATGAAGAAGTCCCAGAGACAAGCGTCCCCGTCCAAGAAGCGAGCAGCGAATGGATAATGTACTTTGATGGTGCTTTCTCGCTGCAAGGCGCCGGTGCCGGCGTGGTACTCATAGCGCCCACCGGAGAGCACCTCAAGTATGTTTTCCAGATGCACTTTCCCAAGGAGCAAGCGACAAACAATACTGCAGAGTATGAAGGTTTGCTTGCCGGCCTCAGAATTGCGGCCGAGCTTGGGATCAAGAAGTTGATTGTGCGGGGAGATTCACAGTTGGTGGTCCGACAAGTGAATAAGAGTTACCAGAGCCCTTTGATGGAAGCTTATGTTGATGAAGTGAGGAAGCTTGAAGAACACTTTGAAGGTCTGCAAATGGAGCACGTCCCAAGAGCTCAGAATGATATTGCAGATGGCCTCTCAAAGTGTGCTGCAATGAAGTTACCTGTGGAACCAGGGACCTTCGTGCTCAAGTTAACTCAATCGTCCGTTACACCATCAGTTGGGCAAAACAAGAAGAGGAAGTTGGTCTCCGGCGACTACTTGCCGGCGGACCTTCCCGAAGCCGCCGCCAAGGTCCCCAAGATCAATAGCCAAGATGCTGAGGAACAGTTTGCTCCTGCAGATCCAAGGGTCTGTACAGTTGAAGTAGGCGTTCCCGACAAGCCTTGCCCCGGCAGGCTTGCCGGGGGACCATCAGCTCCGGCAGAGCCGCAGGTTCTTGCCATAGAAGCTGAGGTTCCCGCAGCAGCCCTCATGCCTTTAGTCCTTGTTGTTGAGCCTCAGGCTCCAGCATGGGCACATCAAATCGTCCGTTTTCTGCAAACTGGAGAACTTCCCGACGAGCCAGAAGAGATAGAGAAAATAACCAGGCAGTCAAGTATGTACCAGTTCGTTGGCAATGAACTGTACAGAAGAAGACTCAATGGTGTCAGGTTGAAGTGCATTTCCAGGGAAGATGGACAGAAGCTGTTGGCAGAGATACATGGAGGCATATGTGGCCACCACATTGGCGCAAGGGCACTTGCCGGGAAGGCGTTCCGGCAAGGGTTCTTCTGGCCAGAAGCCCTCCAAAATGCAACTGCACAAGTAACCAAGTGTGAAGCGTGCCAGTTCCATGCCAAGCAAATTCACCAGCCAGCTCAAGCTCTCCAGACGATTCCTTTGTCCTGGCCCTTCTCGGTCTGGGGGCTCGATATCCTCGGCCCTTTTCCCCGCGCTACCGGGGGCTTTGAGTACTTGTATGTTGCAATCGACAAGTTCACAAATTGGCAAGAAGTGGAACCAGTGAGAAAAGTGACATCACAGTCAGCAGTCAGGTTCTTCAGATCGGTTGTTTGCCGTTTCGGAATCCCTAACAGGATCATCACCGACAACGTCACACAGTTTACAAGTCGCACCTTCATGCAGTACGTCCAAGACCTTGGCGCCAAGGTCTGCTTCGCTTCTGTTGCCCACCCGAGGAGCAATGGTCAAGCGGAGAGGGCCAATGCTGAAGTGCTGCGTGGACTCAAGACAAGAACCTTCGACAGGCTGCGCAAGTGCGGAAGAAACTGGATAGAGGAGTTGCCGGCGGCTCTTTGGTCAATCAGGACGACACCAAATCGAGCCACCGGATAGACACCCTTTGCTCTTGTCTATGGAGCAGAGGCAGTTCTCCCCATGGAACTCGTATACGGATCTCCTCGAGTGCTCGCTTAGGATGAGCTCGAGCAAGAGCAACTGCGACAAGATGACGCATTGCTCCTTGAGGAGGAACGTCTCCAGGCTGCTGTACGAGCTGCTCGATACCAGCAAGCCTTGCGTCGCTATCATAGCCGCAAGGTCAGGGCCAGGAGTCTCGAGGAAGGTGACCTTGTTCTTCGGCGTGTTCAGTCCGCCAAGAATTCCAACAAGTTGACGCCAAAGTGGGAAGGCCCTTATTGGGTGAGACAAGTCACAAGGCCCGGCGCTGTCCGCCTTGAGACCGAAGAAGGCGTACCGGTGAGCAACTCCTGGAATATAGAGCATCTTCGCAAGTTTCACCCATAAGGCGCGGTTGCCGTGATCCGCTCCGGCAACCACCTTTTGCACAAGTCTCGCCGCTGTTGCATGTAAACCTTTGTACAAAGCCGGGCGCAGATCCCGTGCGTCAGTAAAGCTTTTGTGCTTCGTACTATTTGTCATTTCCATGCTTTTCTTTGTTATTTGCATGCATCATCTGACACCCTATGCAACGCACATCCCCGGTAAGCACTAGCAAGCCATGAGGCCCTATACTTGTTTTTCCTCCTCTTTTTCTTTCCCTCTTAAGCAGAAGGAGTATTCCTCGCGCACAAGTTTGCCGGGGGGGAAGGAGATGGAGGAATGAACCAAGTACTGTTCAAGAAAGAGGAGCCTTGTCGGGGAGCAAACAATCTATGAAAGCTAAGTTACCAAAGTTTGAGTAATTCAAATTTTTCAAATTTTTTAGTTGTCTTCCTTGAACAACCACACTTTGTATGGGAAACCTGTGCGCGGAGGAACCAACCCGCGGCTAGCCGCACCCTTACTTTGTTTCGAGCACGCTCAACGACTTAAGTGAGCTGCGACAAATGTCGCGCCCTTACTTCGTTTTCGAGTTCGCTCAACAACCTAAGTGTGCTGCGACTAGCTGCGGCAAGGTTTCTTGCCGGCAAGGGTATCGCCAGCAGGCTGCTAAGAGTCCAGCACTCAGCGCTCGCGGCAAGGGTCCTTTGCCGGCAAGTTCCCTAAAAACGTAGGGTGGAATGCATACAAAGTGAAGGGACCAAAGCAAGGGAGATAACACTGCATTGATAGCTCAAAATAAGATTGTATATTACAAAGATAACTTGCCGCAATACTAACAGATTCTTGTCCATAACACGCTTTGCAGCGGCAAAGGAAGCAGAAAGAAAGGAATCTAATCTACGTGGTCGCCTTCACGCCTCGTGATCTTGCCCACCTTGGCGACGATGTGGGCAACCTGCGCCTTCAACGCCTCCTGGTCAGCTTCGGGCGGCAAGGTGCGGAGGACATTGACGAGGTTGATGCCGGGGTTGCGGTAGACGATCTTCGACAAGACCCGTTCCATGGTGCCCATGCAGAGCCGACGCACCTCGTCGGCCAGCTGCACGGGGATCTTCTCCCGCAGCCGCGCAAGCGCCGGCACAATTCCCCTGAAGAACAGACTCAACTTGGCGCTGTGGGGGAGACTCTCGACCGGGGAGTACACGAGATGCTCCGCCCTCAGCGCCATCATCTCCATGTCAATATTGGCAGCGGAGGTGACCAGCTCATCAGTCCACTGCTCCACTGCCTGGTTGAAGTTGTTCGCCGAGACGGCGGCGCTCTCCACCAAGGCCTTTTCCTTGCGGAGTTCGTCCTTCAGCTTCGTCTCGCGGTCCCGGGCGGCGTCGAGCGAGCCAGTCAGGGTGGAGACCTTCAGCTCTAAGTCAGCAATGGATTCCTTGGCGGCAGTGAGTTCCTGGCCCTTATCAGAGAGGCGTACCTGCAGCTCAGAGTTGGTGTGGGCATCTTTCTCCCGCTCCACGTTGAGTGCAGTGACCCTGTCTTCGCTCGCCTTCAGGAACAACTCCAGCTCCGCCACCCTGGCCGCCAGGTCCTTCTTGGCAGTCTCCGCGGCAGTGGCAGCGTCCCTCGCCTCCTTTAGAGCCCCGCCGATGGCTTGCTCCCGGGCGGTGAGGTCGTCCTCGTGGGCGTCGAGGTCGACCTTCCGCTGGTTGAGTGCCCCTTCCCGCCGAGACAGCTCCTCAGCGGCCAATCGTTGCTGCTCCTCGGCCTCAGCTTTTTCAAGGAGGAAGGCTTGCTGCGCCCCGGCAAGCTCTTCACGCTCCTCCGCCAAGTTGCGGAGGGCCGCCTGGTTGGCGGCGCGGAGCTCCGCGGCGCGCTTCTCCAAGTCAGCTCCAGCCTTGGCGGCGAGAGCCTCCCGAGACTCCAACTTCGCCTGCCTAGCCCGGTACAAGGCCAGGAGCCGACGAAGGAGTCTCTCCTCTTCGGGCTCGTCGCTGCTACCGGGCGCTTCAACAATCTTCAATCCGGCGGAGGCGAGGACCTCTCCGTCAAAGGTCTCTCCCTCCGTGGGTGCTCGAGACGAGGACGCCCACGGGACTTGTATGAAAACCCCGTTGGCGGCCTCCAGGTAGACGCCCTGCCCAGCCGCGGAGGCGGAAGGTTCGGCGGCCGGTGCAGCGTCCGGCGCTCCTGCGGCCTCCGGGCCGGCAGTGCGGTCGCCGGTCCCTTCCCCAGCCGCGGTGTCTGCGGTCGGGGCGGTCTCTTCAGCGACAGGTTCGTCGGCTCCAGCCATTCCCTCGGTGGTAGTGGCGTTGCCGCTGTCGCCGTGCACCTCCTCCTCAGCGGTGGCCTCCATCTCCATCCGCTCCGGTGCAGGAGGATCTAGCAGAAGAAAAAGAAAAGAAAGATCGTCAAGCAAATATCCAAAAAGAAGAATTCAAGAAGAAGAAGCTGCAAGGTTTACCTTCGCGGACTTCCTCGATGACGTGGTCCCTCGCCGGGGAATTCTCCCTCGGCGGCGGAGTGGCAGACCTTGCTGGCGGAGGGCCGCTTGCGCCCTCCCTTGTCGGGGTGCTCGCCCTTGGCGGGGTACTCGCCCTTGGCGGAGTACCCACCCTTAGCGGAGCACCGTCCCTTGCCGGGGAGCTCCTCCTTGGCGGGGAGGGCGGAGCAAGTGGCTCGTCGGGGGCAACCTCCTGGTGCTCCTGCGGCTGCGGCTCCACCTCTACACAAAACAGCAAAATATCAGTGCAAGCAACAACCTCGAGCGCGCCCGTCAAGCAGAAAAACGACTCCCAGACTTACGATGGGGGCTGCGCTGGGGGCTGCTCCTCGGAGCAGCAGGCTGATCCGGCAAGCTCGTCGCCGGCGCGTCGCTTGTCGCCGCGACGGGCTCGTCGTCCTCAATATTGACCACAGGGATCTTGGCCCTCTTCGCCATCCACTGGGTCAAGGTCCTGCGAAGCAAAACAAAAGCAAGATCAGAACCAAGCAAGGAAAATCAAGACAAAATCAAAGAAACTAAAAGGATTGCAAGTGCTTACTCCTCTTCCTCTTCGTCGGAGCTGAGGGCGGAGAAGTCAAACTCCGCCTGGTGCGCTCCCGCGCGAGGAGCTGGAGGAGAAGGCTCCCTCGGGCGCTTGGCGGGCTCCGGGGCTGTGGGCTACGAAGACCCGGCCCCCGTCGCCGCCGAGGACCGAGGGGCAGAAGGAGCACCCGTTCCACTCCGAGAAGATTCTCCTCCGCTCGGCGCTCGAGCACGGGGTGCCTCCTTGACGGCCTCGCTCGTCTTGGTGGCACGCGTCGCACGGCGCTTCGGCTGCTGTCGAGGCGCCTGTGGCCTCGTCGTCTCAGCTGCCTTGCGGAGGCGCTTCTTCGGTTGCTGCGTAGGGCTTGGCGGAGGTGGAGAGTTCTCCGAGGACGAGGAGGCATCGTCGTCAAGATTCAGAGATCCACCAGAGTCTTCATCGGAATCTCCAGCCTCGGCGTCCTC
Organism: Secale cereale; assembly: GCA_902687465.1. NCBI lineage: Eukaryota > Viridiplantae > Streptophyta > Magnoliopsida > Poales > Poaceae > Secale > Secale cereale. The sequence goes on along the minus strand of LR738714.1, from coordinate 159,777,107 downwards.
CTCCTCCTCGGCAGGCCCGCTGGACTCAGTGCCATGCCCGGCGGCCTCGCTCCCCCCGGCAACCTCGCTCGTCCCGTCAAACTTCACGGAAGGCTCCCCGGCAAACTCCTCGAGCGCAATCTTCAGCAGCTTGAGGATTTCCGCCTCCTCTGCTTGACTTACTGCGTCCGCGGCCTGTGCCTCGTCCACAGTGTATCCGAATTCGCCCGCAGCCGCAGCTGCGGCGGCCTCCTCCATCCTGGAGGCGATGTAAGCTACATCCCGGTCAGTAGTATCCCGGGTCAGGCCCTTATTCTCCTCGGCGTTGCGGGGCTTCTCGACCAAGTTGTCGAAGAAGGTCAGCACGGTCTCCGGTGGAGGCTCCAGCCAAGTGGGGACGACGCCATGGGAGTCGCACTCGGGCATTATCGCGCGTATGGAATCGCGGGCAGTGCTGTTGCACAGCGGCACCACTCCCCGGGAAGGTCTGAACCACTCCGGGTGGGCCAGGTCATGCTTGAAGAGCTCCCGGACCATCCCCTTCAACTCCAAGACGGTGAAGTTGTAGTTCAATCCAGGGCGCAGCCTCATGATGTCTGCCGCATTGCCGAATTCCCTGGCGGGCCTTTTCCTTTCTTGTAAAGGGGCGATGCGGCGGCGGAGGAAATCTGCTCCAACTTCTCCAATAGTCAGATTGGCAACCCGGAGACGAATGATCCTAATGAGGGCGATCTGAAGCTTGCTGTCCTCCGGGGCCAATTCACTCCAATCCCTGCCGCACTATGGCAGTCTGGCGCGGCGAGGTAAAGGGCTCAGGATTAGCTTCCAGCACCCAGCACCAATCGGCTCTCCACTCTTCCCACTTGCCGCGGAGCTCTCCCTACAGGTACGAGTTTTTCTTGTTCAACCTGAAGATCCAGGAGATGCCGCCGGAGAGGGGAGCGCCAGACTCTACTCTAGGCATGAAGAAGTGGCGGAAAAGGGCTACATTTGGATGAACCCCAACATAGTTTTCGCACAGATGTGCGAAAACGGCCATCGTAAGGATGGCGTTGGGGGTGAAATCTAGGAGGTGGAGGCCATACATATTCATTACATCACAAAAGAACTCCGAGTACGGAGGGCACATACCACAATGGAAGAATGCGGCAAAGAAAAAGTACCCGCCGGGGAACATGTCAGCGGCGACGGCGGGGAGGACTCTGGTGCGGGGATGAGCTTTGGTCTCCCTCGCCCAGAACAAATAGTATTTGTCCCGCAGCTCCCTCGCGCCAGGCCTCGGCGCGAAGACCAGGCACTTCTTCCGCAGGGCTGCCAGCTTCGCCGCCTGCTCGGACTTCTCCTTCTTGGCCTTATCACTCTTCGCCTTGTCGCTCTTCGGAGCCATGGCGGGGGCGGCGAGGAAAGAGGCGAGGAGGTCGACGGTGCCGCGGATGCGGGAGACGGCAGAGGAAGGGAGGGGCTTGGCTCTCTGTCGACCTTTGGGAGGCGGAGGGCGACGGGGGTTTCTGGAGAATCAAGGCGCAATGAAGACGATGGAGGGAACTGTCCCTGCTTCCTCTGCTTTTAAGGGGGAAGTGGGGGACGTTCCGCATTTCCCATTAAAGAACAGGCCACGATCTCTCCCACGACGCCGCAATCGACGCGTGCCGTTAGGGTGGGATGCGGCGGATACGGAAGGGGATACGGCTTGCCGTGGGCCACGTGTGCCCGTGCACTGTCTTGGGCCTGGCCCAACAGCGCTCGGCACCGTGTGTGGCCCAGGCCCGGGGGCTCCTGTCGGTGTACTAAGATAGGGGTACCTTAGTACCCCAACTTGTGCACGTGCAATAGCAGCTTCCCGTGGCAGGGCTTACCGCGTGCTCGCCAAGAACCTTTCTGGTCCCTATGAAGCCATTCAAGAACAAAGTATACAAGTCAGAAGATCAAGGCCCCGGCAAGAGGAGCTTGCCGGGAAGGCTGCACCAGGCTCAAGGTTATCACTTTAGCACAAGACCCTGGCAAGAGGAGCTTGCCAGGAAGGCCAAGGACTACATATCTCAAGAGATGCCTCGGCGCATCATGCGCCCCGGCAGGACCCGGAGAGCGACAAGCCTCCGGGCCCGGCAAGATCACGACCCCGGCAAGGTGCTTGCCGGGGAAACCTACGCTGTGTGCCCGCGCTCCAGCTCATCTGCGCACGCGTCGCCCTGGGGCCCTTCCAGGGACGCGTGGCAGACGGCTGTGCAGCCTGGGGCACACGGTGGCAAGCCACGGTGACGAGGCTACCGCCGTGGCGAACGGAGAAGCATGGACGGACGCTTTTGGGGGCGACGGCGATGGGCATTTAATGCCCTTGTCCCCCACTGTCAAAGTTAGGTGAAGACCACTGTTCATATACTGTTCATGCACTGTTGCAACTACCACCAAATTTACACTTTTACCCTCCTCTACGTTGACACCTGTCGGTGACCCCTTTGAGCTATAAAAGGAGGCCCATGCACAACGTAGAGGGGGTTCGGTTCGAAACCTAGACAACTCTCTCGCTCGGTGTAGCTAATACTGTAGATCTTCAAGCTCCCGAGCTCCAAAAACTCAATACAACCTAAGCAGGAGTAGGGTTTTACGCGCCCGCGCGGCCCGAAGCTGGGTAAACTGCCTGCGTGTGCTCCTCGATCTGCTCTCCGTGCTCCCTCCGCTCCCTTACCGCAACGTAGAAGGGGCTCCGGTCCCATAGGTGCTCGTGGGAGGACAGTTTCCCCCGACACCTTTATTTTGAATAGTTCAAAATTCATAAATTTTAGTTTCAAAAAATTCTGAAAAAAGTACACATGTATGCAAGGATGTAAAGTGTATGTGTGAAAAATTTCAGGATGAAATACCTTGAATTGCAAGCTGTAAAAAAACCAAAATCATGGACTTTATAGATGAACAGTACATATGCTAAAAGGCCCTAGATTTTTCTTTTTTGTGTAGCACACATTTTAATATATTTCGACCTGATAATTTGCACACATATACATTATGTATCTAGGTATATGTGTATTTATTTTCAGAATTTTTGAAACTAAAAAGTTTGAATTTTAAAGTTTTCAAATAAAGGCCTCCATGGAGCTCGGTATCCGTTTGGCATTTTCGCTTCTTTACCTACAAAGTACACATGAGAAAACATGTTCCATCATTCAGCCCTGGTGTTTATCTCTATTAGGTCAGGCGTCTCTCATATATTTTTCATTCTATCCAATCTTCACGCAACGCACTGTCAGCATAAAAAATATTTGATGCCACCACATATTTGTACCAAGCAGTAACATAACTCTACAATAGACGGGCGCAGCAACGCGCGCCATCGATGATCTAGTATATGGCAAACCAATGATGTTTTCAGATGCCATTGGCTATTGGACGCCATGTTTTCCCCTCAGACCTGATATTTTTGGAGTCACAAGGATTGGATGTGATATTAGGTATGGATTGGCTATCGATGTATGGAGGGAACATCGATTGTGCCAGTAGGTCGATTTTGCTTACCACCCCGGAGGGAAAAAGGATCAAGTATGTATCTAGGCATGCGCCTAAAAGGACACAAGTACATTCTCTCACGGGAGTTGTTCAGGAGGAAGTGCCCGTAGTAAAGGATTACCCGAATGTGTTTCCAGAGGAGCTACCAGACATGCCACCGGATAGGGATATTGAGTTCTTGATAGAGTTATTGCCTGGCACCGGACCAATATCAAAGAGACCATATCGGATGGCAGCAAATGATCTAGAGGAGATCAAGAAACAGATTAAGGAGTTATTGGAGAAAGGATTTATTCATCGAAGTTCATCACCTTGGGGAGCCCCGGTGTTTTTGGTGGAGAAGAAGGATAGATCTTTAAGGATGGTCGTTGATTATCGGGCACTGAATGAAGTGACTATTAAGAATAAGTACCCGTTGCCGATGATCATTGATCTGTTCGACCAACTTCAAGGAGCTAAAGTATTCTCCAAGATTGATCTACGATCTGGATACCACCAGTTGAAAATCCGAGAGAAGGATATACCTAAGACAACCCTCACCACAAGGTATGGGCTATATGAGTATACGGTTATGTCATTTGGATTGACTAATGCCCCTGCCTATTTCATGAGTATGATGAATAAGGTGTTCATGGAGTTCTTGGATAAGTTTGTCATGGTATTCATTGATGATATTTTGGTGTACTCGAAGAACGAAGAGGAACACGCGGAGCATTTGCGTTTGGTACTGGAGAAGCTCAGAGAACATCAGTTATACACCAAGTTTAGCAAATGCGAGTTTTGGTTGATGGAAGTTGGATTCTTAGGGCATGTTATATCAGGAGAAGGTATAGCAGTAGACCCCGTCAAAGTGCAGGCAGTCACTGAGTGGTTGGCACCCACTTCAGTTGGAGAGATCCGCAGTTTCCTTGGACTCGCGGGATATTACCGGAGATTCATAGAAAATTTCTCCAAGATTGCAAAGCCAATGAGCACATTGTTGAAGAGGGAGACAAGTTCCATTGGACTGAAGAGTGCGAAGAAAGTTTCCAGGAGTTGAAGAAATGTTTGACGACATCCCCAGTGCTGATCTTGCCAGATATACGCAAGGATTTCCAAGTGTATTGCGACGCTTCACGCTTAGGACTTGGAGGAGTACTCATGCAGGATGGAAGAGTTGTTTCTTATGCATCCCGTCAATTACGACCGCACGAGTTGAATTATGCGACGCATGATTTGGAGTTAGCAGCAGTTGTGCATGCGCTCAAAACTTGGAGACATTTCCTTATTGGAAATCGTTGTGATGTGTACACGGATCACAAGAGTTTGAAGTACATTTTCACTCAGAAGGAGCTGAACCTCAGACAAAGGAGATGGTTGGAGCTTATAAAGGATTATGATATGAAGCTGCACTATCATCCAGGAAAGGCCAATGTCGTTGCAGACGCTTTGAGCCGAAAGAGTTATGCGAATACCCTAGTAAATGGGGAATTGCCACAGGAGTTAGCAGAAGATCTCAGGGAGCTTCGTTTGGAGATAGTTCCTAGAGGATTTGTTGCAACATTGGAGGTTCAATCAACATTGCTGGGAAGCATACACGAATCCCAGAAGGAGGACAAAGAGATTGCCGAGATAAAGGAGAGGATGAGTGAAGGAAAAGCCAAGGGATTTCGTGAAGATGAACACGACACCTTGTGGGTTGAGGATCGAATCTATGTGCCCAACAACCCGGAGATTAGGAAGTTGATACTGCAGGAAGCACATGATTCTCCATACTCGATACACCCCGGAAACACTAAGATGTATTTGGATTTGAAGGAACGTTTCTGGTGGACGGGAATGAAGAAGGATATTGTCGAGTATGTAGCAGTATGTGATGTATGCCAAAGAGTAAAGGCGGAACATCAGAATCTAGCAGGATTACTACAGCCTATGCCGATACCCGAATGTAAGTGGGACAAGCTTGGCATGGACTTTATCACCGGATTGCCCAGGACCAAATCGGGATATGACTCAATCTGGGTAGTAGTGGATCGCTTGACCAAGGTAGCCCATCTTATCCCCGTGAAAACCACGTATACCAATGCGAAGTTGGCCAAGATATACATGACCAGGATTGTATGTCTGCATGGAGTTCCGAGGACCATTGTATCAGATAGAGGAACACAGTTCACCTCAAAGTTTTGGCATCAGTTACACCAGACTTTGGGAACGAGGCTGGAATTCAGTACAACTTTTCATCCGCAGACAGATGGACAAACCGAGAGAGTCAATCAGATTCTGGAAGACATGTTGAGAGCTTGTGCGCTAGATTATGGATCTAGTTGGGATGACAACTTGCCCTACGCGGAGTTTTCGTACAACAACAGTTACCAGGCCAGTCTGAAGATGGCACCATTCGAAGCATTGTACGGAAGGAGATGCCGAACGCCGTTAATGTGGGATGAAGTTGGAGACTGTCAGTAATTTGGACCAGACTTGATCAAAGAATCAGACAAGAAGGTTAAGCTGATTCGAGATAGGCTGAAGGTAGCTCAGTCCAGGCAGAAGAGTTATGCAGTCTCGAAGCGCTTGGAAGTAACCTATGAAATTGGAGACAGAGCGTACCTAAGAGTATCGCCTCTGCGAGGAGTTAAACGTTTCGGAGTTAAGGGAAAGTTAGCCCCGCGATTTGTGGGACCGTACCGTGTTTTGGAACGCATGGGAGAGGTTGCCTATAAGTTGGAGTTACCCGAAGGATTGTCAGGAGTGCACGATGTGTTTCACGTTTCTCAGCTTAAGAAGTGTCATGCAGAGATGGCCGATATTCCTTTAAGAGACACAGTACCACAGGAAGCAATTCAGCTGGATAGCGATCTGACTTACGAGGAGAAACCTGTTGAAATCCTTGAGTTTTCGAGCAGAGTCACTCACAGTAAGATTATCAAGTTTTGCAAAGTTCAGTGGAGTCACCACACTGAGGAAGAAGCCACCTGGGAACGAGAGGATAATCTACACAAGGACCACCCACACCTGTTCTCTAGCCAAGCCGAATCTCGAGGGTGAGATTCATTCTAAGGGGGCTAGGTTTGTAACATCCCAAATTTTCAATTTGGAATGTTATACATAGATCATATTGCATTGCATATTTTGTTGCTTTTTGTGCGTGGCGATCCTCGAAAATTCTAAGAAACTCAAGGACCTACGGAGAGACTTGGGAATTCTACCGTTTTCGTATTTGTGTTTTCTCGAATACAGGTACGGGGATCACGTTGGTTTTAATTATTTTCTCCTCCTAAAAATATTTCTTAATAAAATATACGAGTGGAGATAATATGACTTCTCCAAAATAAAAGAAATATTGGAGGAAAAATATTAAAATCACTTTTGGTTTTTATTCGGATTTATTTGCGATTTTATTGCATAGGGAAAAAATGCGCATTTTTAAAAAATTGCATTTAGGTCCGGGAAAGATGTTCACTTTGTCCTATAGCTTATTAGAGGACGGTGAAAATTTATTTCGGAATTTTTGGAGCTCGTTTAGTATTTTAATTTTGAGTTTTTCGGTGTCAGGATTTTTTTAAAAAAAGTTCGGCTTCGGACCGAACTGGGCCGAAGGCCCAGCCGACCCGCAGAGCCACCGCCTCGCCCGCGCCGTGTCCGACCGGGACACCGGCCGGAGTCGGCCCCGCCGCCGGCCTCGCTGCCCCCTCCCCCAAGCAGCCGCCCCGCCCCTTTAAATAGCCCCCCCTCGACGCCACCCTACCGCCACCGCCAGCCCGCGCCGCGCCGGTCCGCCGCCGCCGCCAGCCAGCCCTCCGCCGTGCCGCGCAACCCCGCCGCCGCCTCACCGCCGCCAGTTTTTTTTTAAATCAAGTGGTTTTCTTCTAGAAACCCTAGATCCGTTTTTTTTCTTTACATCGGTTCGGATTTTTTTCCTGGTTTAGTTAGTTTGCGGACGTTCGTCCGTACGTTCATTTTAACGAACGTAGTTCGTCCGTTAGTTACAGACAGCGAACATTCGTTCGTTAGCCTGTTCGTCAGTTTTCTTTTTCGGGGTTTTTATCCGCGATTATTTTCGATCGCGATTTGTGCCCTGATCTTGTTTTTGTTTTTCTTTTCGCTCTAGAGTCGGAATCAGGTGATTCAAAATCCCAGATCTTCGTCTCGACGCCCTCTTTCCGTTTAACCAACTTGAACAAGGTTTTGTTACTGTAACATTTGACCTTAGAACAACCTAGTAAACGTACCTTGCTTCTTTTGCAGTTTGAGTTACGTTGCCCCGTTTGATTTGATTCTTTTTGCAAACCGGAGTTCTTAAGTTGAACTTTTTGGTTAGATCTTCTTATTTGGAGTTCTGTTTGTGCATCTTTGCTTGATTTCTTATGTATGCTATTGTTTGCTTGCGATAGAACACCCGGACTGCAAAGCGTGCTACTACGAGTCTCTAGGTTTTGCGAATCATCAGCAAGGCAAGTAACATTTTGATCATACCCCTTTATTACCCAATTTTTATGCATTAGATCAAACCCTCACACATTGCATGAGTAGGATCTCTTAACTTGTGGGTCTGGGAAGTAGATTGAGGTAGAACCTATTACCTGCATTATTTTCAAACCCCTGGGAGTTACTTCTACGTTATGCTTAGGTTGCCATGCTATGCTCATAGACGTGGTTTGGGTTTGAGTGAAATCCCTGACAGATGTGAGTTGTTAATTAATAGTTCAACTTAAGGTGGCTACTTGAATACACATCTGGGTGGATTGGTTGCAGGGCACTTGGAGAATCCAGTGTTGTCCTAGGAAATCCCGGGGATCCGTGTGATTGTCCTATGGAATGCCACCCAGGCTCAAAGGGATCATAAAACTATTCATGCTAGAAACTTCCGTGTGCAGCCACAATGCCATTATGGGCTCTGGCATAGTATGAGTAAGTTGTGTGAGCTCTTTCAGTGGTGGACTAGCAGATGTAGGGGAAAGTAGGTGTACGGGTCCACCCAGGGTAAAAAGTAAATGATTCTGAAAGACTGTGTCTCGGTCATCCGTTTCTCAAACACCATGAAGTGCGAGAAATCCAACGGAGGAGATCAAGCCTTGTGGGGAAAAGTGCACAAAACTCTGCAGAGTGTACAAACTGATCATGATTAGCCGTGTCCCCGGTTATGGACAATCTTGAGTATCTGGTACTTGAATTATTGGTTGATCTCATCACACTAAAATTAATTTGTTGGGTTAATGACTACTTTAATTGGGATTGAGTTGGAGGTACTTTCTCGATGATGTTTCAACTACCATGATAGTTAAAATAAAATTTTATTCCTTTGTTATAGGGAAAAAATGGCTTTATGCAAAAACTTTAACCTTAGAGCCTCCACCAGCCAAATATGCATATAGTGTTAGCCTTTATTCTGTTACTTGCATCTACTGTGTTATCTTGCCAGCATATTCCATGTGCTGACCCGTTTCGGGCTACAACATGTTACGTTGCAGACTTTTTAGACGAGGAGTAAGACGTGCTAGGTCGTTTGTCGTGCACTCAGCTATGCCGTTGGAGTTGATGGACTCACTTATCTCCCAAGCCTTCCGCTGTTATTTTGTTAGATGGCCTTAAGCCCTAGACTTTTGTAATAAGTTCTCGTTTGAGACATTCGATGTAATAAGTGTGTGATTGCCACTCTGTTATAAATCCTTCAAGTATTGTGTGTGTGTCAGCATTACCGATCCAGGGATGACACTGAAACACAGAGACTTCGGTCCATTTGGATCGTGGTCGCTACATATGTATATTTGGAAATTAAAACAAAGTACATGAGAAGTTTAAGCAACCAACCTGAATGTGACTATAGTTTTTCCAATGATGCAGATTGTCCAGATTCAAGAATACAAAAAACCAGAGAAACTGATCCAAGAGCAAACAAGGTCGTCGACTTTCACTGTTCTTTGTGGTCATATTGTGTTCTCTGAGGTATTATCGATTTGGGCAAAATATAAAAGCATGCCTACAGTGCATGTATACCCGCAAGCATAAATGATCAAATCATCTATAACATCCAGATTGTAGTATAGAGATAATCACAAAGTGACCACATTAACCATAAGAAATCTCGAACGGACTATCTCATCATACAATGACACAATACACAGTGTAATTTGTAGAATAATAAAACTGCAAATCAAAAGTAAGTACGTAATTCTATGGGGTAGAATTGCCGACTGTGAAAAGGATGACAAAAATAATTCAACAGTCAGGTAGATAGGTCCATTACTCACAATGAGATCTGATTACTCTCGAATGACTCTTCATTGCACTTTGCACAACAATTTGTTATCTGGTAGTAATAGTCAAAAGGAAAGAAACAAAACCTTGTGAATGGAAAAAACACAACTTAGCTATTGTGTGCAGTGATAGTCGTCTCTGCACGGTGGTTGGAGGTGTGCGATGGCTGGGGCTACGGCGAGGTAGCCGCAGTGTCATCGGCTCATTGCACCGCTTCTGATGTTGGTTGCTGGTGGTTGTGCGGCTGGCTGGTGGAGGAGTAATACCACATATAACTTGACCGGAACAGAGACAGGGGAAGGAGGGCATGACCAGGCGATCGTGGGCATCATCTCAGTGATGCACATACCACCCAGGAAGGGGACGTAGCCCGCAAGATTGGATGCCTCCGTGCGATATATGTGGGAGATCGAGTTGCAATACTTTTTGTTTTGAAAGTGAGAGGTCGTTCAGCTCTTATGGATGGAGACTGAATATAATAATTAATTGGTAACACTAACATGAGAGAGGCTGCTCGGTTGCTACATTGTAAAATGGAAACATGAGAGAGACTTCTCGGTTCCTACATTGTAAACTGAACCATTAATGGGAAATCAAGCTGCTAGTACTCCATGGGAAGTAATGTTGCGTGTGCATTTTAGCAAGCAGCTGCAGTTAACTCAAAAATAAGATAGTGATATGCCAGGTTGCATGTGCTTATGTGGCATTGTGGGGTATGTGAGATGAGGTGGATAGGCTGCATGCTGAGAGAAATAAGATAGTGGGGATCAACTATTTATGTATTATAGATTAGAGTCCAAAACAAGAGCAAAAGTGTTCGGAAAAGTAGATACGTTTGGGACGTATCAACTCCCCCAAGCTTAACTCATTGCTTGTCCTCAAGCAATTCGGTTGTCAAACTGAAAGTGATAAAGAAAAACTATTACAAACTCTTTTTGTTCTTGTTGTTGTGAATATGCTTGACTAATGTTCAAGTTTTCAGCAAAGATAATGAACTAACCATGTTCATGATAACATTTAGGTCTCACATTTACTCATGTCAATGACATAACCAACTAGCGAGCAATAATAAGATATCTCGGATGCCAACAATTTGTCAAAACAATTATGATATAATATGATAACATGGTATCTTGCTAGTCCTTTCTGAGACCACAAAACATAATTGCAGAGCACCTCTAAAGTTCAAGCAGCGACTAAACATTGTAATTCATGGTACAAAAGATCCAGTCAAGCTAATACCCAACATTAACTATACCCAATGCATAAGAATGACAAAAGTGCTCTCCACGTGGTTCTTAAATGAGAGGGTGATGACTCAACAATAAAAGTAAAATAACATAAAAGTAAATGGATAGGCCCTTCATAGAGGGAAGCCAAGTTTTGCAGAGGTGTTAAAGCTCAAAGTTTAAAATTAAGGTGAATATAATTGTTAGAGGTATGCATTTCATGTCAACATTACGACCGAGAGTTTTCGATATCTTCCATGCTAAAAAAATTAGTGGCGGTTCCCAAGCGGAAAAAGGTAAAGTTTACTCCCCCTCCGCCAATAATCACAAGCCATGCATAGCTAGATGAATCCCCAGGTTCCCTCCATACCAACAACTTTTCGGGGGTGTTTGTTTCATTATTTTGCAATTTGATCATAGGACTGGGCATCCCAATTACCGGCCCCTCTCGTGTAAGAACAAGTGAATAAACAGTCATCATGAGAATAACCTGCTTAGCATGGAAGATACCGACCGCCCCATGTGGCTCCATGAGCTGTATGGGCACACCAAACAATTGCTTATTTGAATGTTTAGAGGTGGCACATGCAAATTTACTTGGAACGATAGAGTAATACCACATATAGGTAGATACTAGCAAAAGGGCCCGTGCGTTGCAACGGGAGAAAAAAAATCATATTCTCCAACAATTATGACCACATTTTGTTCACATCTCATCTCATGATTTATAAAATTTATTTACAAATGCAAGAAAATGTACCTTTTTCAAATTTATTCACAAACTGAAGTAATGTTCATATTTTTGAAAAAATATATTGGTTGTAAAAAAATTGATCATTCAAAGAATTATTCTGAATTTCAAGAAACATTTTTTAAAAGACATACTATAATACTTCGGTCTACCTTGGCAATTAATTCTTCAAAATTCACGCTCATGTCGTAAAAATGTTGTAGCAAACATGTTCAACTGAAGTGTGTTTGGCACTGGATCAACTTATAAACTAACTTATAGACTGAAAAGTAGGATGCTTTTGTTGTCTTAAGGAAATACATATGGAAAACATCACAAACTCACATAGCTACATGAAAATTCGTGGCTTTGTACTTACCTAGCTAATCTATGGATCTCACTGATGCCAAGTATATATAGGTATGCATTGTATTGTAGAGTTTTTCTTTGAAACATATATAGGAGACTTGTATACTAATTCACACGTCAATGCAACCTTCGCTTGGCCCTGTTTGCTCATGCAGGTTAGAATTATTTTTTCATGCATAAAATCTGTTGAGATTTCTTCTTATCAGACACTCCAATTGTGCTCATGTCGTCGCCGCGAAGTCTCACCCAGTTGGCACTGTAGTTGAAGCATATAAAACCAAAAAAACCTGTATGTACATACATGTTAAGTAAAAGGAGGTGAATTCCACTACCCATGTTTTCTAACATATTTATGGGCATCCAAGATTTTATGTCTGTTCATCAAGAAGATATGCATGGACAGATATCTTCTTTAGGTCGGAGCAGCAGCAATAACAGAAGGATTGCTAAACGGATACGTTACTGATACAATATTCAGTCAAAGATTTGTCATCACCAATCAGGGAGAATCATGAGACGTGCATAGTGCTAGTCTGCTACTTACTTTCATCCATCCCTGCATGCTGCTGCTGCATCCTGCATGAATAGCCATCACCTCACCAGGATGTAGTTCACGCTCTTCTACAACTCATAGCAAGGTTAGAACATGAAAATTGGGATCAACGCTCTTCTACCTGCTTGGGAAGTATATGAAAAAAGGATAGCTAGAACAACGTTCAGAGTCACGGGCCACTCCACTACACCAAGCATACGACTCTATCTCTCATTTCACAATGTTGTGTGAACCTCGACCTCGATCAACATACCTTGGTGGTGCCATTGACAGGCAATGGAGTGGTACACCGGCGACACGTTCTTCCTGCTCCCGCGCTAGCCATCGGCTCCCGGAACACCTTCAACAATGCACCATGACGAACATCGAGAGCATACGGCTGCAACTGCCAATGAAGGGAGCAATGAGTGGAGGATGATCGATGCGTGAGGTTGGGAGGCGGCGACCAACTGATGGCCGGTGCCGGTAGCGAAGAGCCCGATCACGAATGACAGACGCGCCAGGCGGGAGCGGGAGAGTCCAGCGGGGGCGGCGCTGAGCGGAGGAGACGGTCGGCGGACAAATCGCATGGGGTGAACGGGTACTGGTGGAGCTCGATCTGGAGCGAAATCCGGCGGGCGTTCTTGGGACCTTTGGGACGATCCAGCTCTGGAGCCGATCGAGTCGAGGAGGACGTGAGCAGGGTAACAGACATACGCATCGTGAGAGATCAATGAATCATGCACACAACTTCGGGCAACACCGGGGCCGATCTCGATCGGGAGGAAAACCAAGGACGCCCATCGTGCTTCCTCGGACTCGGCGCTGCTCTTCCTCGATGCGAGGTCTCGGCGTCTCGCCTAGGTATAGGAGAGCACGTGATCTCGGGCATTGTATACATTGGAGGGTTAGGAAGGTTCGACTGGAAGTCCTGATCATGAGTTTCTTTATTTTCTTATTTAATTGGTTTTGTAGTAGTAGTACATGACTTTGACACGACACATACGTTTGTACATAAAAAAGGGCAGTCAGCCGTTTGAACGGACGGACGAACGTACGATCTTTGCTTAGTCAAAGCCAATAGCAGGTTATATATGAATTCCAAATGGACTTCAATTTTCTATATAGAGCTTTCACCATCATCATATTCTAAGTTACAATAGAACTGGTTATCTTCTATCCCAGCTTCAAATATATTCCATGATGGTTGTAGATGTGGTGTTGGCATGTGCTGGGTGGCTGGTGAGCACCAGTTGTCGGCGATCCATACCGTTGTCACACAATATTAATAAAATAAAAAATGGAAATACTGACATTTTACACAAACAATTCTAAAAAACAAAAATAGTTGGTGTCAAGCTCTAGAGGTACTAAAACATGTTGTCAATTGTAATAAGGAGAAGATGTACTGCCTTATCTATCTAAATAACATTAATATTAATAAAAAGCATAAATAATGAGATCACACGGTTGATTTAAATATTAGTACTATTTATGGAAGACTTTAACTCATTAGCATGTGATTTACTTTTATTATTGGGCCTGTAGAAATCGATAGGAAAAATTATTGTTAGTGCCGATACAACCGGCCATCGTTGCAACTGGAGAAACAAAAATTTGTACTTCTCTAGAGAGACATTGTTGTTGCTAATTCTTCTTTTCGTCACCAAGGTCACGTTTGTCCAGATCACACAGTCATCCTCAACCGTTTTCAAATATCTAGCCCACAATCAAATCCTTCCTTTTAATTATTAGCCTCACATTTTCATCACTACTCTCAATTGTGGTCATGTTTGTCCGGAACACACAGTCCTACTCAACCGTCTTCATATATATATTCAGCCTGCAATCAAATCCCTCCTTTTAATCGTTAGCCTCACATAATCCTTCCTTATTAAGTATCCCATCCATTTAAATATTCTGGCAAGCCCACCACAATTCCTCCTTACCCTATTAAGGATCCCATCCATTCAAATATTCTGCCGAGCCCACACCACCCTTCCTTTATATCCTTCCGAGCCCACACTATCATTCCTTTGAATTAGCCGCATATATTTAGCCACAATAATCACCCAATCCGCTTAATTAGCTGCCCTTTTCTCACAGTTGTTTGCTAATTACTGTGGAAGCTGATATATAAAATGGTTTGACTGTGTTTAAAATTTCGAGGTGGGACTATTATTCATGTAAGTATGTTTATCTCAGTTGGTTGTCCTGGCTGAGAGAATTAGAATAGATCCCAAGTTCGATTCTGCATTCTAGCGTTTTCTTTTTTACTTTTTCTAAGACCTAAGATAAGAAAGCCCACTCGCACGCAGCCCATAAGGAAGGCCGAGTGTTTTGTGCGGCTAGTTAGATGTGCTGGCGTGGCTGCTGGTACCTGGACGTACTATTCTTGTAAAATTTGATCGAGGAGAGGATACGTGGAGAGATGTATAATAGAAATTAGTACCACCTCGTAGAACCGAGAAAAGAGACCAACATACGGAAGAAGTAAAAAAAAAGAATGACGGTGAACCCGACGGATTCAATCTGTACTTTATTATTAGGTAAAGATAGTGGACTCATCTAGAACAACTTTCGTTTTAAGGATTTGGACGCACTAGTAGTATTCCAGCTTAGTACAGGCGAAGGCTACCAAATAGATTGAGAAAATACCAGTGAGAGAGCACCTGAGAAGATCAAGGACTGACTAGACATTGCGATTCATGGTAAAAGAAATCCAGTCACACTCATACTCAACATCAATTAAAAACAAATCATATGAATGACAACGGTGCTCTCCAGCTGGTGCTTTTTATAAGAGGATGATGACTCAACAAATAAAAGTAAATAGATAGGCCCTTCGCAGAGGGAAGCTGGGATTTGCACAGTTGCCAGAGCTCGAAGCTTTTAAAACATAGATGAATATAATTTTGAGCGGTATCCTTTCATTATCAACACAACGACCAGGAGTTTTCAATATCTTCCATGCTACGCACATTATAGGTGGTTCCCAAACAGAATGGTAAAGTTTTACTCCCCCTCCACCAACAATCACACTCAATGGCCAGCCGCATCCACGGGTTACTGTCCATACTAACAACAGTCCTTGGGGAGCTCTGTTTAATTATATTTCGATTTGAATTTGAGCATGGGACTGGGCATCCCAATTACCAGCCATTTTCTCGTGAATGACAAGCGGAGTCCACTCATTGTGAGAATAACCCACCTAGCATGGAAGATACTGACATCCCCCAGTCGCCGCATGAGCGATTCGGGCATACAAAACATATTATTATTTGAAGGTTTAGAGTTTGGTACATGCAAATTTACTTGGAACGGCAGGTAAATATCGCGTATAGGTAGGTATGGTGGACTCATATGGTACAACTTTGGGTTTATGGAAGTGGATGCACAAGCAATATTCATGCTTAGTACAATGTGAAGGCTAGCAAAAAGATTGAGGAGCGAACAACTAGAGAGCGACAACGGTCATGAACATGCCTTGATATTAAACAACATTGAATGAAAGCATGAGTAGGATATAAATCACCATGAACGTAAATATCGTCGAGGCTATGTTGATTTTGATTCAACTACATGCGTGAACATGCGCCAAGCCAAGTCACTCGAACATTCAAAGGAGGATACAATTCTATCATACCACATCATAACCATTTTAAATCTATGTTGGCACACAAGACAAATCATTATCAACTCCTAGCTAATTAAGCATGGCATGAATAAGTATGATCTCTAATTGTCATTGCATGCATGTTTCATTCATAGTGGGTTGAATCAAGACCGATGAGCTAATTATAGTTACAAAAACAAAATTGGTCCAGTTTATACCAGCTTTTCTTCATCTCAATCATTTCATCAAATTTCATCATTATTGCCTTTCACTTGCATGACCGAATGATGTGAATAATAATAGCAGTGCACGTGCATTGGACTAAGATGGAATCCGCAAACATTTATTCAAAGGAGAAGACAAGGTAATATGGGCTCTTTGTTAGATCATCAATAATGCATATGAGAGCCACTCAACATTTTCATCGTGGTCTTCTCCTTTCGGCGCAAAAGGAAAGCAAAAGAATTTCTGAGATACACACTTTTTTTTTTGAGATTTTGTTTTTCTGAAGAAAGCAAAAGGAAGAACGAAGGAAATTATTTACACGGGGAAGCTCCCAACAAGCAAAAGAAGAACGAGAAATCTTTTTGGATTTTCTTTTTAATACTACAAACTACTAGAAGAACAAGCGAGGAAGAAAAGACAAAAGGAAACAAGAAATTTTTTGGTTTCGAAGTTTTTCAAACACACAATAAGAAAGCAAGGAAAAATAAACTAACATGGATGATACAATGAGAAACTGTGAGCACCGGCAACTGAAATAAGTGTGAACATGAATGTAATGTCGATGAGAAACACGTACTCCCCCAAGCTTAGGCCTTTTGGCCTAAGTTGGTATATGCCCATGGATCAAAGTAGCCCTCTCCTGGATACTGAGGAGGGTCTTGAGGGTTCCACCAGTTAGAGAGCTCTTGTGACTCCCACTGATAGACAGACTCCTGATACGAATCATGTGATGGTGCTGGCTCCGGAACTGGGGACCGAGTTTGCTCCCAATATGCATAAATGTCGTCGGGCATAATAATGTACCTGCTTATCTTGGAGGAAGTCGGTGATGCATGCATTCTTCGCCAAATTATAGATATCATCATAAATTTCGGCCTTTCTCAAGAACTCATCACTTGGTCATTCACACGGTCGAACCTCCACCATACACAGGAGGTTGTACTTGGGCGTCTCCACCGGAGTATCCTTCGAATTTTCTCCCTTATTACAGCTTGAAGAGCCTCTCAATAACCGCTTCATAGTTTTCATTTTCTTTGAAATTTTCTGAAATGTTTAGTGACTCAAAATAAAAGTGAACAAAACTCAACCAAAGTGATAGCAACTACTCCTACAAGTGTCTAGAGGCTATATCATGCAACAAAACTACTTTGGACCATATAAATTTGACATGCAAGCTCAAGAGCATGGTCACCACAGCAGCAAAAATTTGCAATATATAAAGCACTAGAACAAAAACTAATTGGACCAATGGAGGAGTCACATATCAATGAGCAGTCCGGCAAAACAGTTTTGCAAATAGAGCTTTGAGCAAGGAGATCGAAAATGGTAACACAATGAGCAAGAACACGGGTTTGAGGAATGGAGGGATTTTTTCTAGAGGAAGATGGAGAGGATGGGTGCTGGAATAAGTGAGGGGGGGCACATGGAGCCCACAAGCCAAGGGCGCACCCTGTGGGCTTGTGGCCCACTGGTGCTTCCCCATGCTGTGTGTTTAGTGCCAAAAAATCTTATATATTCCAAAAAAATCATAATAAATTTTCAAGGCATTTGGAGAACTTTTATTTTTAGATCAATTTTTATTGCACATATAAGACAAGAAATAGAAAATTAATACTTGTTTTTGCTTTATTAAATCTAAATAACAGAGAATATAAAGTAGGTACAGAAAGTTGTGTTTACTAAATTCATCCATCTCATGCCCGTCAAAAGGAATCCATTAATAAGGTTGATCAAGTCTTATTAATAAACTTCTTCCAAATGACATGAAACCGGAGAATCTTCGTATAACACTAGGTTACCTCAATGGGGATATTCATGTCCCCAACGATAAGAATATCATATTTCTTTTTGACAGTAGGAATAGGGAATTCAAAACCTCCAATAGCAATTATAGAAATTTTTCCAATAGAATTGGTGCTATTAACTTGAGGTCGTTTCTTCGGAAAGTGTACCTTATGCTCATTACCATTGACATGAAAAGTGACATTGCCTTTATTGCAGTCAATAACAGCCCCTGCAGTATTCAGAAAAGTTTTACCAAGGATGATTGACATATTGTCTTCCTCAGGTATATCAAGAATAACAAAGTCTGTTAAGATAGTAACATTTGCAACTACGCAGGTACGTCCTCACAAATACTGATGGGTAAAGCAGTTGATTTATCAGCCATTTGCAAAGAGATTTCAGTTGGTGTCAACTTATTCAAGTCAAGTCTTCGATACAAAGAGAAATGCATACCACTAACACCGGCTCCTCAATCACATAAAGCAGTTTTGACATAGTTTCTTTTAATGGAGCATGGTATAGTTGGTATTCCTGGGTCTCCGAATTTCTTAGGTATTCCACCCTTAAAAGTATAGTTCACAAGCATGGTGGAAATTTCAGATTCCAGTATCTTTCTTTTATTAGTAACAATATCTTTCATATACTTAGCATAGGGAGACATTTTCAGAATATCAGTCAAACGCAAGCGTAAAAAGACAGTCTAAGCAGTTCACAAAAGTGTTCAAATTCCCCATCATCCTTTTTCTTGGATGGTTTAGGAGGAAAGGGCATGGGTTTTTGAACCCATGGTTCTCTCTCCCAGCCAGGTTTCTGAGCAATGAAGTCTCTTTTCTCATATCTTTTGTTCTTAGGTTGTGGGTCATCAAGATCAACAACGGGTTCTATCTCCACATCATTATCATTACTAGGTTGAGAATCATCATGAACATCATCATTAACATCGTTACTAGGTTCATGTTCATTACCAGATCACGTTTCAGCATCAGAAATAAAACTATCATTAGGATTTTCAGGTGTGTCTATAGTAGGTTCACCAGAAGCATGGAAAGTTGTATAATTTTTCCTTTTATATGAACTAGGTGCATCAACACAAATCCTCTGAGAGTCTTGTTCAACTCTTTTAGGATGACCTTCAAGATACAAGGGTACCTGAGTCATTTTATCGATCCTAGTCATAACTCTAACAGCATGATCATTTCTCTTATTATTCATCTCATTAATCAAATCATTTTGTGATTTGAGAACTTGTTCTACTTGGGTTTTTATCATGGAAGAATATTTACCAACAAGCTTAAGGTCCTCTTTAACTCTAGACATGTAGTCACTCAAGTGGACAACCATATAAGCACTTCATTTCAACTGTCTACTAACATATGCATTGAAGTTTTCTTGTGTCACGATAAAGTTATCAAATTCATCAAATCTATAAAGAGAATTTACCTTTACTACTTGTGTCTGGTTATCGAGACCATGTATTTCTTTAATAGGTGGTAAATTCTTAACATCTTTAGCTTTAATACCTTTTTCCTTCGTTGTTTTCTTTGCCCCTTGCATATCTTCGGGACTTAGAAATAGAATTACCCTCTTCTTCAGAGTTGGCGTAGGAGGTTCGGGAAGAGTACACTCATTATCATTTCTCAATATATTATTCAGTAGTTCTTCAGCTTGTTCAATAGTTTGTTCCCTAAAAACACAACCAACACAACTATCTAGGTGGTCCCTGGAACCATCGGTTAGTCCATTATAAAAGATATCAAGTATTTAATTTTTCTTGAGAGGATGATCAGACAAAGCATTAAGTAACACGAGAAGCCTCCTCCCAAGCTTGTGGGAGACTCTCTTCTTCAATTTGCACAAAGTTAAATATTTCCTGTAAGGCAACTTGTTTCTTATGAGCAGAAAAATATTTTTCAGAGAAGTAGTAAATCATATCCCGGGGACAACACACACAACCAGGAGCAAGAGAATTAAACCATATCTTAGCATCACCCTTTAGCGATAAAGGAAATAACTTAAGGATATAGTAATATGATTTCTTTCCTCATGAGTAAATAGGGTGGCTATATCATTTAGTTTAGTAAGATGTGCCACAATCGTTTCAGTTTCATAACCATGGAAAGGATCGGATTCGACCAAAGTAATTATCTTCGGATTAATAGAGAATTCATAATCCTTATCGGTAACACGAATAGGTGAAGTAGCAAACTCAGGATTATATTTCATACTCGCATTCAAAGATTTTTCTTTCCAATTGAATAACAATTTCTTCACATCATCTCTATCCTTACAAGCAAGAAAGTATCTAGCTACCTCTCCTTCCATAACATAACCTTCAGGTATATCAGGAAATTCATATCTAGGTGTGCTAGATCTAAAAGGTGTATCACAATTTGAAAGTGCGGTATATCGACTAGAGGGGGGGGGGGGTGAATAGGCGATTTTTATGAAATGCGTCAAAACATGGTAGTTTTAAAGACAAACGATAAACTCAATCCTATTAGTATGCAGCGGAAAGTGGACTACACTAGATAAGCCATAGTCATGTATTCAATGAAGTGAAAGCACGAAGACTAACAACAGCTAGGCAGTAGGGATCATGATGGAAGAAGGAATGAAGCCAATCACAACAAGTAGATACTCAATGAAGCCAATCAGATAAGGCAAGCATGCAATGACTTCACAACGTATAGCAGTAAGTAAAAGGAAGGGAAGGATAGAACCAGTAGCTCAGGGAAGACAAAGATTTGTTAGACCAGTTCCAGTTGCCGTGACAACTGTACGTCTGGTTAGGGAGGCTGAGATTTAACTCAGAAGACCGCGTCTTCACCTTGTTCCCCTTGAGCTAAGGACACTTAGTCCTCGCCCAATCACTCTCGTAAGTCTTCAAGGTAGACTTCCAAACCTTCACAGACTTCGTTCACCGGCGATCCACAATGACTCTTGGATGCTCAGAACGCGACGCCTAACCGGCTGGAGGAAATACAGTCCTCAAGTGTAATAATTCTTCAGGTCACACAGACAGAAAGACTTCAGTGATGCCTAACACTCTTTGGCTCTGGGTGTTTTGGCTTTGTCCTCGCAAGGATTTCTCTCTCAAATGCTTCGGAGGTGGGTTGCTCTCAAACGACAAAAGCCGTGCAATAACTCTGAGCAGCCACCAATTTATGGTGTAGGGGGTGGGCTATTTATAGCCACTGGGCAACCCGACCTGATTTGTCTGAGGTGACCCTGGGTCACTAAGGAACCGACACGTGTTCCAACGGTCAGATTTAAAACACACACGACAACTTTACTTGAGCTACAAGTAAAGCTGACTCATCCGACTCTGGATAAGATTTGCTCTCATAGTCTTCGCTCGAAGACATAGGATTTGGTTGAGCATCACTTCAGTCACTCTGACTTAGTTCACTTGGACCCCACTTAACAGTACGGTGGTTCCTATGACTCAACAAAGAAGAAAAGGAAACAATGAAACATCTACGTCTTCGCTCTTCATAGTCTTCACACAATGTCTTCTCATGTCATAGTCTTTAATATGACTATCTTCATATACCATCACTGATATCAATGTATTCATACATTTTTAGGGGTCATCTCCGGTAGGTTAACCGAATCAATGAGGGACTACTACCTGTGTTATCCTGCAATTCTCACAAACACATTAGTCCCTCAACCAGGTTTGTCGTCAATAATCCAAAACCAACTAGGGGTGGCACTAGATGCACTTACAATCTCCCCCTTTTTGGTGATTGATGACAAACTGGTTGAAGTTTGCAACGGGGATAAAGATATGTGAAATTGTAAAGGATAAAGGTATTGTCTTCGTATGTAGCCCCTGAAGATGTTCATATAGTTGATTTGCCTTTGAATGCAAATGCACATGGCAGGTTGTACTTGTGGAGATCCTCTTCAACTTATGAAGACAATTCATCATGCATAATTGATATGTCGAAGATAATGACATGCATAATGAAAAATGGACGTCTGCAATAATGACTAAATGCGGAATATAAGATAGCAGATGCTAAATTTATCATCACATTACAGAGTTGCATAAAAACGTAGCAGACGACCATCAGTTTAAGTGTTATAACTCAAAAAACCAAATGTAGCAAAACGAGAGTTGTAAACACTAGGCAAATTATAAAGCATCCGCCCATGTGGACCCGCTTGAAGATTATCAACTCATATGGTTCACCCCCTTTTGTCAGTAAGGACCAAAAAGGTTTGAAGACATATAGCCTCTACTCGTTCCCAGTTGGAGCAGGAGAGGATGCAGGGTCGGTGTTGGTGTTTGGCGGTGGAGAAGTAGTTGGTGTAGTGTCGATGCGCGCTGAGGTAGGAGGAGGTGAGGTAGCATCATCTTGATCATCGATCACCCTGGCATCAATTGTTGCAGTGGAGACGGAGTATTCAGAATCTTCAAGAGATGGAGTTAGACGCATAACAGCAGTCCTTGGAGGAGTGTGGTCAAACTTGAATCTCTCTGTGAAGCCATCGTCTTGAAGATCCGCTTCAGCACTCAGCAAGGTCAAACTCTTCCAAGACCTCCGACAGGTTTCATGAGCAACAAAGGCATTCTTGGTGGCAAGATTACGAATGCGATTGACATCCACCAAGAGGCTTTGCATCCGACGCTTTAACCAGAGGTGATGCTTATCCTGTTTTTGATGAAGGGCAACCAGAATCTCTCGGTTATTCAGAACACGAGATCGCTTCTGAGGCCTTTGGGTGATGGTGCTCTCAGTGGCTTCGGTTTCAGCATGTCGAGGTAGACGAGTACGGCCAGCCAGAGGATAAATGCGTGAGACTGCTGGAACTCCTTCAATCTGCCGAGTGAAGCTCTAGTGATCAGCGTTGTGAAGACTAATTGGCTCTTTGGCAGGCTCTTGGTAGATGGCTTCAGCTGACATATCAACCTCATGCAAGAAGATGTGATGGTTGCGAGCAGAGGGCTGATTTGTGACAGCTGAATGCAACTTGATGAGGCGCATAATCCAAGGGGCATAGAATTTTAGACCAAATAGATCAGCTCCAGACATAGTCATTTGCCTAATGAAGAAATCTTGAGCATTGAAGCTGATGCCATTGAAGATATAGAAGACCAAAGTCTTCATAGTGCCTTCAAGCTTGGCTGATGAAGAATGTCCTTTGATGGGCCATAGAGTACGCCTGATGATATGATAGATGGTGCGCGGCAGGTACTCTAGGTCTTCAACAAAGAATTCCTTAGGATATTCAGCATCACTAGGCAGAGGCTTCATCATGCTTAGCATTTGGCTCATGTTGGGCTGGCGCTTCTGAAATATACTCTCCAAGGCTTCAGTGTGCAATTGACATCCAGGTTCATAGAGATCTCCTGGAGTGGGTAGGCCAGTAAGCTCAATGAGATCAAAGGCTTTAGCTTCATGATGGACATTGCTTGTCATCCACTCAAGGACCCATGTCTTCGGATCCCTGCTGTAGCCTCTAATGTGGAGGGTTGCATAGAATTGCAGAAGCAGCTCTTCATTCCAATGCTCTTTGTTTGTAACAAAATTGAGCAGGCCAGCATCACGGAAGCAGTCAAGAGCTTCCTCTAGGCAAGGCAGGCCAACAATAGCTTCAGTGTCAAGACGCATATGAGGGAAAATGCGCCCTTGATCATAGAGTACTCTTGAGTAGTAGCTGCGCTGCTGATGGCTCTAGAACCTATCTGATGATATTCTTGGCTTGGAATATGGGTTCTTGGCGCTGTCAAAGAAGGTGTTGTGCGCAGTGAAGCTATTGGCATTGAATGACCCTTGAGAGGTTGCAACACCTGGAAACCTTGGCAGTCTTGGCTTAGGCTTCTGAACTTGGGGCCTGTGCTCAACATGATGATCAAACTGAGGACCAGCAGCACGCGGTCCAGTGGTAGGTGGAATCAGAATGGGCCACCAGAAAGTAACAAGCCGATCATCTTTGTTGTATGCTTGCTCTATGGGGCCATGGAGGTGGAACAGGAGCAGAGGCATTGTCTTCAAGCTACAGATTTGCTTCAGGTGCAACATTGGCTTCAGGAGCAGCACTGGCTTCAGGAGCAGTCACTTCAGGCGCAGTCACTGTGCCTTCAGGTGCCACATTAGCTTCAGCCATGACCACGTCATTGGCTTCAGTGTTGGTGGTGGCAGCCTCTGAATTTGTAACCTCCACTTCAGGAGCTGGAGGGTCAGACACGTTCTCCTTGAGAACAGGTGGTGTGGCAGTACGTTCATCTTCAGCTTGGGGTTGTTCTTCTCCTTGGGGTGGTTCTTGTTTGACTGATGCAGCCGTAATATCTTCAGCTGCTTTGGCTTCAGATTCTGAGGAGTTCTCAGTAGGAGCAGCATCAGGTATAGATGGTTGCTCTACTCCTTCTGGAACACTTGGGGCGACGACTTGAGACCTTGGTCCTTTGCGAAGCCTGCGAAAAGCTGGCGACGCCTGAGGAGATGGAGGTTGTTGGGCCTCAAAGTCTTCATCTTCAAGCACCAACTGGTGTCTTGAGTTGGCTGAGGTGTGGCTGGTGTATCCTGTGGGTGATTAGCCCACAAGTCATCCTGTGCAATTGGCGTCACTGGATGACCAATGCTGATGGGTTCGCTGTTCGTAAGAACAGGCGAAGAGTCAATGTTGTACTCGATCTGAGGAAGGACTTCATCATCTTCAACATTGTCATGAGGACCAATGTCTTCAGCTGCGGTGGGGTCAACAGCTGGAATGTTTTCAGCCTCTATGGGAGCAGGCTCATGAACAGTCATTCGACGTTCTCTTTGGGCAGATGCAGGGCGAGCAACTGAGATTGGCTCGACAAAGATAGGCTCTTTGGAAGCAGCCTTATCCTTCTTGGTTTTGCGCTTCTTGGTGGGTGGAGCTTCATCAGTAGATTGCTTGCGCTTGCGAGCTTCAGCATCAGCCACTTTTGTCTTCCTGAGCTTTGAAGCGGTTGGGGTTGCCTTAGGCTTCGTGCTAGTCATGCTAGCAGGGAAGACTATGCGAGGCATTTCCTGCCCTGATTCTTCAGCTTTGGGCACATGTTGCTTCTTCTTCTTCTTGGCAGCCATCCTTGGGTCAATACCAGGACGCCCAAGAGCCTTGCGCTTTTCAGCTTCATTGAACGCTTGAACGCATTTGGCAGCCAAGTCCTTGATTCGTTCACGAGAACCTTTAGCTTCATCACGCCTCTGGCGAAAGGCTTCCTTGAGCTCATGCATCATAACCATGAAGTTTTGAATCTCTTGCATGCTGAGCTTGTCCACATGCTTCTTGAACTGAGCCTTTTCATAGTCTATCTTTTTCTTCAGCTCAACAATTCTCTGAGCCAGAGCCAGCTCAGAAGCAATGGCGCCATGGAAGGAGACGCTGAGGCCAACTGGAAGTTGAAGATCGTCGAAGATCAGGTTGGGTGTGTCAAACCATTCATCAATGAAGTTATTGAGCACTTCAATGTCAAAGAGCGGCAAATCATTGAAGATTCCATCATCTTGCTTGCTCTTGATTAATAGCTTCAGAGCATCATCACCAAGATCTTCATCACTTAAGAGATCAAGGGCATCATTGGCAGTCTTCAGTACAGCATCAGGAGTGAGAGCTGGACTGGGGTTGCGTGATGGCTTCCTCTTCAGCTGTCTACTCTTGGAGATACGAGAGTGTTCCTCAGATTGCACACTTGGTGCAGGTGGAGCAGTGGCCAAAGGCTTCACTCTAGAAGCCATTGGAGGAGTGGTCTTCGAAGCCTTTGATTTCTTCTTCTTGGGCTTTGGCATTGCAGGCGCTTCTTCAGAATCAGCATCTACCGCAGGCTGATCCACATCCGCCCCTTGAACCCTGATGTGACTGATGAGGCCTTCTAAGTTGTAGAGGGGCGAGGATTGAAGTCTAATCCCCAATGCTTCTTGTTCTCTTTGGCCGAGTTCTTGGCATATTGAAGATTTCGCTTGAACAGATTGTCATCGCGACACCAGAGCAGAGAGCTAGGATCAGCATCGGCAGGCTGAGGCCCTCTGACCATGCAAGGATAGAAGCCTTGAGCAATGACTTCAGCACCAGTCTTGGGGGGAAGATTTTTATATGTGATATCTCCCCATGGATGCTTGATGGCGTTCTTCTCAGCATACTCTTGGGTCACGAATCTGTACTTGAACCACTGTTCAGCCCAGTATCTTCGAATACATTGGATTCATGTCTTCCTCTGATTGTAATCCTCCTCTGGATCAGTCTTGTATATCTCAATGAGATCAGGAGGCAAATCAATGGAGGTGTTGCCACGACGCTGTCTGCCACCCTTTCTAACTGTCTTGTCAGTTGCCATTTGCTTCAACCTGAAGGGCTTCAAACTGAATGGCTTCAAAACAGGCAAATGCTTCGGTCTGCTGGTCAGACATGAACTGTCTTCAGGGGAGTGAATGTGACGCTGCAAAAATTCTGCAAATGAATGCAGACTATGAGAACGAAGGGATTCTCCCACGGACATGTACCTGTGACAGCATTAGAGATGCGAGGGAAGGGGAAGAGGTCATATGCATTCTCAGAATTTTTGAAGATTAAAACAGTTTTGAAGACATTGACCTCATAGCGCGAAGACATTCACTCATGAGAGTTGGTTCCAGATTTGTACGAATCCACGAATAGGTACAAGTGAGGAATCTAACTATGGTTGAAGCATATGTGAATGTACTAGGCAAGATATGAGATGCAGACAAGATAGATCTATATATCTAAGTAGGCACAAACCTCTTGTGGTAAAATAGATGAATCTTTATGGATCAAGAAGATTGTAAAAAGCAAGTTTTATTTACCACACGATGAACTGCTTAGACGGAGAGGAGTTGGATGCCCAGCAGTTTGGTCTTCCGTGCCCTAAGTTGGCGACGGAGGACAACTACGGCGACGACGGAGTAGAAGATGTCCGCGGCCGGCGTGAGGACGGCGTCGACGAGGTTGCGGCAGCGAAGCGCTTCGTCGCCGGCGTCGTCGAAAGCTAGCGGATGCACTAGGGTTGGTCGAGGTGGAGAGGTGGTAGAAGAACTTTTGACCGCGATGGGACGTGCATTTATGGGCATGGGAGACAGCACAACGCAATTACGCAGGTGGCCCTGACTGTTCATGTACGAGTGACACATGGCGGTCAGGTAACGCATTGGGAGTTGTCCCACGATCCCACGTTCACCACGACTGTCGGAGTGGTCGTTCCGGCTTCTCCGGGTTTCAGGCATAAATGATGGAGCATTAAAATCAGATTTAAAGTTTGTGTCCGTATCTTTTGCTGACAAGGACGTAGAGAAGATATTCGACAGGTTCAACAGAATGCATATGATTTGGACAGACAGAATGTGAGATGAGAAAGCATAGAGAGGTTAGGGTCCAATCACATTCACTTAGTCCAAAAGATTCAAATATGAAGACATAGCTATAAGTGAATGCTGTTGAGGACAGAACACAACTCTATATATATATGTCCTATTTGAAGATAAACCAAGTGCGAAGACTTTGCAAATGTAACGCCACGAGAAACGCTTCAAACAAGAATTTGGTGGTGGCGTTACCCACCGTATAGGAAGTATTAGACCCAGACACGGCGCACAATTATCGTGGCGCTCCGAAGTCAAATTCCATGTTAATGTATTCACACTTAGAATGTACGTGTTCATTGATTGAAGATATACTTTACTTCGTGTGTTGCACATCTAAGTCATCAATATGCATAAGTGTTAGGATGTGTGCCTGATTACAGGACATTTGAGGATTCTAAGATATTTAGCTCACACCGCAACTTGCAAAACCTTTTCTCATCCAAGGGCTTTGTGAAGATATCTGCCAGTTGCTCTTCAGTGTTGACGTGTATGATATCAATATCTTCCTTCATAACATGATCTCTGAGAAAGTGATGACGAATTTAAATGTGCTTTGTCTTCGAGTGCTGAACTGGGTTGTTGGCTATCTTGATGGCGCTCTCATTATCACAGTAGAGTGGCACATGCTTCAGATGGACTCCATAGTCCTTGAGTGTTTGCTTCATCCAGAGAAGCTGAGCGCAGCAAGATCCAGCAGCAATGTATTCAGATTCAGCAGTGGAGAGTGATACACAGTTCTGCTTCTTTGAAGACCAACAGACAAGTGATCGTCCTAGAAAGTGACATGTGCCTGATGTGGACTTGCGATCAACTTTGTCACCAGCATAATCAGCATCTGAAAATTCTACTAGATCAAACTCTGAGCCCTTTGGATACCATAATCCTAGTGTTGGGGTGTAAGCCAAATACCGAAGTATTCGCTTCACAGCTAAGTGATGCGACTCCTTTGGTGCCGCTTGATATCGAGCACACATGCAAACACTAAGCATAATATCTGGCCTAGATGCACACAAATAAAGTAAAGAACCAATCATGGAGCGGTATACCTGTTGATCAAACTCTTTACCATTGGCGTCGGGACCCAGATGATATTTAGCAGGCATTGGCGTTGAGTACCTTTTGTCAGACCCAAGATGCGATTCTATCCCGATCACGTGACACTTACGTGATTGGGGCACAACCGCATTTCGGGCTCTTAGCAAGATGGATATCATTACATCGTACCATTACATACATACATGGGGGATACACCAATACATACAAGTCAATACAAAGTATCCGACTACGAATACAAACAAGAAAAGCAAGAAGACATCCATCTGCTATCCCAGGCTGCCGACCCGGAACCTAGCCCAAGACTGAAGAAGAAGAAGAAGAAGAAAGAACTCCAACACAACGATCATCGCTCTCACGTCAAGACATTGGAAACCTGCACCAGCAACTGTTGTTGTAGTAACTGTGAGCCACGAGGACTCAGCAATCCCATAACCATGGGTAACAGGACTATCAAAGCTTAATGGGAAGGAAGAGGTAAAGTGGTGAGGTTGCAACAACGGCTAAGAAGTATATGGTGGCTAACTTACGAGTACAGGAATAAGTTGAGCATCTATGCAAACGGTCGCAACTAGTAGTGATCGCTAAAGATCCTGAACTACCTACGAGTCAAACATAACCCCACCGTGTTCTCTTCTCAAAGTGAAAAGAGACAGTCACGATTACTTACACAGTTGTGTGTTTTACTTTGGATCCTCTGTCAAGTTTTCTACAACCGGACATTAACAAATTCCAATCTGCCACATAACCGCGGGCACGGCTTTCGAAAGATCATAACCCTGCAGGAGTGTCCCAACTTAGCCCATCACAAGCTCTCATGATCAGCTGAAGTGATAAATATAATATTATCACCCCTTATCTTAGGGAAATCCGACCAGGCTCGGTATCGCGGTGCACAAGACATTTCGACAATGGTAAAACAAGTCCAGCAAGACCTCCCAGCGTGCCGACACCCTGATAGTAGCCGCGCATATCTCGTCCCAGGCCACAACCGGATGGGAGAAGCTACGAGTAAAACCAGCCCCCGGGTTTCCCCAAGGTGGCCCCGCAGCACCCCCGTATGGGACCAACACCATCAGCACTGGCCCCCTGCTATGTAGAAAAGAATCTCCAAGGAGCGTCCCCCTTATGCAATTTAATTAATTAATTAAGTTATTATGAGGCAAATTAAAACCAATGTTGGGCCTTGCTGGAGGAGTTTTATTCAAAGACGAAGTGTCAAGGGGTCCCCATATACCCAACCGTGTAAGGAACACAAAATCAAGGAACATAATGCCGGTTTATCGGCGCCTAAGGTGGCATGAGTGGAACAAAACACCGAGCAAAAGGCCAAGCCTTCCACCCATGCCCAGTATATAGGTGTGTTAAAATATATATAACATATTGTGATATTCCAACAACAAGTTCCCACCTGGAACGATCTTCATCTTCACCTGCAACTAACAACGCTATAAGAGGGGCTGAGCAAGCGGGTAACATAGCCAAACAATGGTTTTTGCTAGGAAGGTTTCAAAGGTTAGAGGTTTCATGGCAACAAGGAGAGGCTGACAATAATGATGGGTAGCGCGACATATAACGATAACATCGAGACAACTAAGCAATGGCAATGATAGTAAAGGTATCCAAGGTTACGATCATCTTGCCTAAGATACCGCAAGGAAGAAGAACGGATCCATGAAGAAGACGAAGAAGAAGCCTTGAAGAAGAACCACGGGTAGACGAACGAATCCTCATGAACGCAACGGAACAAGCACTAACGAGAAGAAGCAAGCAACACGGTAAACACACCACACGAGACATGACAATATGCTCAACCAAGTATGATGCAAGGCAAATCTATATAGGATGCACTACAAGTCTATACAGGAAGCAAAACATGGCAAGGTAGGAAGCACAGAAAAACAACACAAGTCTATATGATGCAATACATGTCAAGGTATGATGCATGACAAGTCTATACAGGAAGCAATACATGGCAAGGTAGGAAGCACAGAAAAAACAACACAAGTCTATATGATGCAATACATGGCAAGGTATGATGCATGACAAGTCTATACAAGAAGCAATACATGGCAAGGTAGGAAGCACAGAAAAACAACACAAGTCTATATGATGCAATACATGGCAAGGTATGATGCATGACAAGTCTATACATGAAGCAATACATGGCAAGGTAGGAAGCACAGAAAAAAAACACAAGTCTATATGATGCAATACATGGAAAGGTATGATGCATGACAAGTCTATACAGGAAGCAATACATGGCAAGGTAGGAAGCACAGAAAAACAACACAAGTCCATATGATGCAATACATGGCAAAGTATGATGCATGACAAGTCTATACAGGAAGCAATACATGGCAAGGTAGGAAGCACAGAAAAACAACACAAGAACATGACAATATGCTCAAGCAAGTAGGATGCAGGACAAGTCTATATATGATTCAAAACATGGCAAGGCAGGAAGCACTCAAAAACAACACAAGTCAACAAGTTTAAATGAGGCCGGAAACTACATATAACAAACCCGGTAAGCCCTCATATGCATAGTTTGAAATTAGTCCAGATCTGAACAAACCTTAAGTTGAAGTTGTTAAACAGCAAGTTAACATGAACCATGATGATCTACACGAAAATCTAGTCAAGTTTCATATAAAGTTTGCTTAAAACGGAGCTACGGCCTAGAAGATATGAGCAAAACAAGACAAGCATGGCAACGGTGCAAGATGCACCCAAACATCAAGCAAACTCACTCCAAACATGAAAACAATATGATATTATGATTCTACATGCAAAATCACACAAGTTTCATATAAGGCACACCCAAAATGGAGCAACATGAACAATATATAACAACAATCTGAAATTAACAGCCACATAACAACTTTGGAGCAAGGTAAATATATGCTACAACACTCAAACATGACAACAAGAAGCATGTACATGAAGTAGACATATCCTACAACAAGCAACTCCATTGGAGCATCTCCATAGGAGGCATGGATCAATAGCAACAAGCTACAACATTTTGATCATGACACTAAAAACCTGACATAAATATTTTATAACAACTTGGGAGCAAGAATTAAATAAGCTACAACAAGCCATATGAGCAAGTAAGGACATGGATGGATAGACAACAACATATACAACAAGGAATGATCAATGGCCACCCCAAAACTAACATGGATTTGCCTAGGGCATCAAGCAAACATAGCATCATGATATGACAGATTCTGGACTTAGTGAAATTTCACTAAGTGTTAAAACAGTAACATTATCATGGCAAGTTTGCGAGCATGTTTAAGTCACCTCAAGGCATATCATAGCAAATATTTTGCACCACAGCAAAGAAAACATGATGGAGAATCTAAAACATATGTGCATGTGACATGGGAACAAACACATCAATAGCAACGACCTCCTCAACTAGGCATCTCGTAACAAGTTACAAAACCTAACAGCCACATGCACTTTTGCAACAGAGATTAACATGGCAATATGGACTCAAACAAGCATGCTACATCAACCATCATGTAGAGCATCTCATGAAGAACATTTTGACATATCATATGCATCATTTGGATAAACATGCACCAAGTTATCATATCTCAAACATGGCAACGAAATAACAAGTAGCAGCAGTTTATATCAAGTAGCACTCTTGCAACAGAGATTAGAGCATCTAGATGAACTCAAACAAGCATGGCACAATGGAACAAAGTGTAGAGCATATCACCACGATCATTTTGACATATCATTCACTCAATTTGGATAAGCACACAAAAATTTATTAGCTCCACAAGAATGCATCAGACAACAGTTCAACAGGGACTTAGCCATATTAAACAGGAAAAAACAGAGGCGCGCAATAACTAAAACACGCCCAGGCGGGGTTAGGTGGTGGCTCACCAATGGGCATTGGCACAACTATGGAGGAGGGCCGAGGGGGAGAGGCAGAGTTGGGCCGAGTGGGCCTTGGCGGAGCTGGGCCCGCCACGGGCACACGTGGCCCACGCGGGCGGGGCACGTCGTCCTCTCGCACGAACCGGACAACGCCGGCGGCTTCGAGTCAACGGCGGCCCGCGATGGCTGGTTCTGGCTCCGGCGAGGGCTGGCGATGCCGGAGGAGGTTGGGGACGGTGGGAACGGAGCGACGGCGAGCGGATCCGGGCAGCCCCGCCCCGGATCTGGCCGGAGGTTGATGAAGGAGGTGGAGGTCGGACCTCCGGCGGCGACGGGCGCTCGGCGTGGGGCGGCGAGCACAAGGGAGCGGCGGGGTCGCACGTGGGCGCGGCGGAGCGAGGTGGTCGCGGGGAGGCGAGGGCTGCAGCGCTGCCGGAGACGGCCGACGGCGACGAGGATCAACGGCCAGCGGGTCGTGGCTCTGGATCGGGGCTCCTCCTCGAACTGGAGCGCTCGAAGCGAGCGCACGGAGGTGCTGGGGAGCGGGCGGCCGCGCGGGCCTGGGCGGGCCGCGCCTGGGCCGCGGCGGCTGGGGAGCTGGCCAGGGACGCGTGGAGCTCCCTGGTTGGCTCGGGGGCGCGCCTGACCCGTGGCGACTTGCCATGTGTCGTCGGCGGGCTGGCTGGGCGCCGAAATCGCGGGGAGAAGGTGGCTGGCGGCTGTGGGGATCCCGAGGAAGAGGCTAGAGGTAGGGGAAGGCCTAGGGGATGCCCAAAAATGGACATGGGGGTGTTTATATAGCAAACGGATTAGGGTTAGGGGGGTTTTTGCACCGTTTCAGACCGTTAGATCCCGATCGGGAGGTCTGCAACGGAGGGGGGTAGGTTAGTGGGCTAGATGGGCTGTGTAGAAGTAGTTGGGCTGAGGTGAGAGGATAGGGAGAGAGGCCCGCGGGGGTTTTCGGAGACCGAAAACGTCCGACGTTTAAACCGGCGACTAGTGCCGCTATATATATCCGTTGGGCTATCAACGAGCCCCGAATGCGATGAAATTTGGCAGGCGGTCTGTCTACACTATAATAAGACCACATGCCAAGTTTCAACCCATTCCGAGAACGTTTTTCTGCCACTCATTAAATAAAAATTCGGAGGCACCGCGGGCGCGTGCAAGTGTGTTTGGGCTCAGAACGGACAACGGAGAGGACGAGGGGACTCGGGAGGATGCAAGTTTCATAAACATGCTGATGCAACACACACTATGACATGGCAAGATGCAACACGCAAGCAGATGACATGGCAACGACAACGAATAACTGGTTGATACCTGGCGCGCCGGTCTCGGGGTGTCACAACACTCCCCTACTAACAAGAGATCTCGTCCCGAGATCTTAGGAACGAGACGGGAGGAAAAAAGGAAGAACAAAGTTCTTCGAGGTCAAAAGAGTGAAACCAAAGAACCTTGAGAGGATGAACAACTTCGAAAAAAGAATATAATGGAGATGAGCGAGAAAGGGAAGCTCCATTACAAAAGAGGAACAAGAAACACATGAGAACCAATTAGGTTGGAAGGCATGAAACACGAGCTGAAGGAACAAGAATACATTGAAAGGCACTCCGGTTGAAAGAGATAGAAAAGAATTTGAACGAAGGAATTCGGGCAGCACTCTGGCTGAAAATGGAAGAAATAGCACATCAGTTGAACATGAATGGAATAGGACAAGAACTTGAAAAGATGGAACGATCCATGATGAGATGAACAAGAAAATTTAGCTAGCACTCTGGTTGAATATGAATTGAAAGAAGACTAACTTGAGAGATGGAATAATATTTAACGCGAGGAACAACACAATGCCTCCGTAAAGAATTGAAAGGATGGAATGAAAGGAACGGAAAGAAGAAGACGACTTCGAGCACGAATGAATTTCAAAGATAATCATCAAGAGAAGGGCTTGAACGGAGTTGTTGAGAAATCAACAACAAAAGAATAAGCCTGTTGTGGACTTATGAAAACATCTCAAAACTTGAGGTGAATTACTGCCAGAACGAAAGATTGAAGAGATGAGGTGAAGGAAGAAATGCAAAAATCCACTTCAAAAGAATAGGGAGAATTATTTGCACTTCGAGATGCAAAAGAATAATGCTTGAGCTTGATCCGAAAGAATTAGATGAACGATTGACGAATGATTTGAATTGCGGTGAACCTCCACGAAGAACTCCGGTAACGAAAGGATGATGAATATAGAAATGACGGATGAAAATAATAAGATTAGAGCCTTGCGATGATTTAGACGAGAATCCGACAAGATAGCCGAGGAAACTTGAACTCCGGGTAATAAAAGATTAAGCACTTGGGACTAGAATTTATCCATCAAGAATAAACTCCGAAGGAAGGAATTAATCAACTTGATGGAAAAGAATAAGAATTATGTTATGCTTCTCCTCCATCAAATAAATTGATGAAAGCAATGTATTCACATATCACTTATTCTCGATGAAATTGATTTAAAGAAGAATATATCGCGAACTTGCGAAAAATCTTCATTAAACACCGGTAGGATTGGAATGAACGAATGAATTGATATGTTAGCACCGGAAAAGAACTGTTGAGCGAACCACCGTAAAGAATTGAAGCCGAGTGAAGAAAAGGAACGAACCACCGTGAAGAAATAAAATCGAATGATGGAAAGAACAAACCACCGTAAGGAATTGAAATTGAGTGAATACAAGAGAA
This sequence comes from Secale cereale, assembly GCA_902687465.1. NCBI lineage: Eukaryota > Viridiplantae > Streptophyta > Magnoliopsida > Poales > Poaceae > Secale > Secale cereale. The sequence goes on along the minus strand of LR738714.1, from coordinate 159,741,865 downwards.
TGAATCACCGGAAAGAATAAAGCACTTGAGGAAAATTTAGGTACAATGGAACAAAGAGATCGCGAACTGATTAGAGAATACTTGAACGAAGCACCAGGCGAATGTGAGACAAACGACGAGGCATCAATGAAGAATATTTAGAGGACGAAGTTGAAAACTTAGAACGAAGAAATCTTCTAAAATGATGGCCTTCGGAGGAACACAATAAAAGAATTCATGAAATGCTCCGGAGGGTTGAGGAAAGAAGTCTTGATGATCGGAACAATTAAGGAGATATCAACTATCTTGAACGAAGAATCTTCGAGAGAACGGACAAGATTTAGACGAAAACTTCTTCGGTCTTGAAATGATGACGAGAAAAAACCACCAAAATTATCGAGATACTCTGGACGAATGAAAAGAGGAAGGTTGAACCACGCACGAAAAGAATTGAAAACGATCTTGGAGAAGGCATGTGACTGATGGAATCCATACTTACGTCACATTTGAAAAGAATTTCGGAACACTCTGGGCCGCGGCGGCGGGGGAGCTGGCCAGGGACGCGTGGAGCTCCCTGGTTGGCTCGGGGGCGCGCCTGGCCAGTGGAGACTTGCCATGTGGCGTCGGCGGGCTGGCTGGGCCCCGAAATCGCGGGGAGAAGGTGGCTGGCGGCTGTGGGGATCCCGAGGAAGAGGCTAGAGGTAGGGGAAGGCCTAGGGGATGCCCAAAAATGGACATGGGGGGTGTTTATATAGCAAAAGGATTAGGGTTAGGGGGGGTTTTTGCACCGTTTCGGACCTTTAGATCCCGATCTGGCGGTCTGCAACGGAGGGGGGGTAGGTTAGTGGGCTAGATGGGCTGTGTAGAAGTAGTTGGGCTGAGGTGAGAGGAGAGGGAGAGAGGCCCGCGGGGGTTTTCGGAGACCGAAAATGTCCGACGTTTAAACCGGCGACTAGTGCCGCAAATATATCCGTTGGGCTATCAACGAGCTTCGAATGCGATGAAATTTGGCAGGCGGCCTGTCTACACTATAATAAGACCACATGCCAGGTTTCAACCCATTCCGAGAACGTTTTTCGGCCACTCATAAAATAAAAATTCGGAGGCACCGCGGGCACGTGCAAGTGTATCTGGGCTCAGAACGGACAACAAAGAGGACGAGGGGACTCAGGCGGATGCAAGTTTCGAAAACATGCTGATGCAACACACACGATGACATGGCAAGATGAAACACGCAAGTAGATGACATGACAACGACAACGAATAACTGGCTGACACCTGGCGCACCGGTCTCGGGGTGTCACACCTTTGCAGTCTTACATTCCAAACTTTTTCAGGCAATCTTTAAGGTACTTCTCTTGAGACATGAAGATGCCGTTGCTTTGCTGACGAATTTGAAGACCAAGGAAGAACTTCAGCTCACCCATCATGGACATTTGATATTACTCTTGCATCATGTGACCAAACTCATCACTATATTCCTTGCCCGTGCAGCCGAAGATAATGTCGTCCACATAGATTTGGCAGACAAATAGCTCATCATCATATGTCTTCGTGAAGAGTGTGGGGTCTAGGGATCCAGGTTTGAAGCCTTTTCTCTTCAGGAAGTCTTTGAGAGTGTCATACCACGCACGAGGCGCTTGTTTGAGGCCATACAGTGCCTTGTTGAGCTTGTATACCATATCAGGACGTTTTGGATCTTCAAAGCCAGGTGGTTGTGCAACATACACTTCTTCTTCAATCCTTCCATTGAGAAATGCACTCTTTACATCCATTTGATATAGAAGTATGTTGTGATGATTTGCATAGGCTAGCAGTATATGAATAGCTTCAAGTCTAGCCACATGAGCAAATGTTTCATCGAAGTCAATCCCTTCGACTTGAGTGTATCCTTGAGCAACGAGACGAGCTTTGTTTCCGACCACTTGACCATGCTCATCTTGCTTGTTGCGATAGATCCATTTTGTGCCTATTATGTTGTGCTTGCGAGGATCTGGACGCTTGACAAGTTCCCATACATTGTTCAGCTCAAACTGTTGAAGCTCTTCTTGCATTGCTTGAATCCATTCGGGTTCCATAAAAGCTTCAGCAACTTTCTTGGGTTGAGATATTGAGACAAAAGCAAAGTGCCCATAGAAATTTGCAAGCTGCGTTGCTCTTGACCGAGTAAGTGGACCAGGAGCATTTATGCTATCAAGTATCCTCTCAACTTGTACTTCATTTGCAAGACGAGGATGAGCTGGACGAAGATATTGCTCTTGCTGTACATTGTCATCGTTAGGAGTGTTGTCTTCAGGCTGAGCATTGTCGTTAGGCTGATTTGGAGCAGAGATGATGAGTTCCTCTCCAGGTTGTGGTTCAGAAGGCATGATCTCACCAGTTCCCATTAGCTTGATAGATTCATTTGGTGAAGCTTCATCTAGCACAGTTGGTAGGGTCTCTCTTTGTGAACCATTTGTCTCATCAAATCGCACATCCATAGTTTCAACAGTTTTATAGAGAAAGATGTTGAAGACTCTGTAAGAGTGTGAATCCTTTCCATATCCGAGCATGAAGCCTTCATGTGCTTTGGGCGCAAATTTTGACTTGTGATGAGGATCCTTGATCCAGCACTTAGCTCCAAATACTCTGAAGTAACTTACGTTAGGCTTCTTTCCAGTGAGGAGTTCATAGGTTGTTTTCTTCAGAAGCTTGTGAAGATAAACACGGTTGATGATATGGCATGCAGTATCAATAGCTTCGGGCCAAAACCTTCTTAGTGTTTTGTATTCATCGAGCATCATTCGAGCCATCTCAATTAGAGTTCTGTTCTTGCGCTCAACGATCCCATTTTGCTGAGGTGTATACGGGGCTGAGAATTCATGAGTGATTCCCATATCATCCAGATAAAGATCGAGGCCAGTGTTCTTGAACTCAATGCCATTGTCGCTTCTGATATGCTTGATCTTGATGCCATAGTTGTTCATGGCTCGGTTGGCAAGCTCTGAAGACATCTTGCACTTCAGTCTTGTAGAGTATTATGTGCACCTATGTGTATCTTGAATAATCATCAACAATGACGAAGCCATAGAGACAGGATGTGGTAGAGAATGTGGAGTAGTGAGTAGGGCCAAATAAGTCCATGTGAAGCAGCTCGAAGGGTTTGGACGTCGTCATGATTGTCTTCGAGGGGTGCTTGGCTCTAGTCATCTTCCCAGCTTCACAGGCACTACATAGATGATCTTTCTTGAACTTGACTTCCTCGATGCCTATGACATGCTTCTTCTTTGCGAGAGTGTGCAAGTTCCTCATGCCAGCATGTCCTAGCCTCCGATGCCAGAGCCAGCACTCTGAAGCTTTTGCTAGAAGACATACGGCCATCTGCGGTCCAGCTGAGAAATCTACCATATACAGATCACCTTTTCTGTATCCTTCAAATACTAAAGACTTGTCACATTCCATTAGTACTCCCTCCGTCCCAAAATTCTTGTCTTTGATTTTTCTAGATACGGATGTATCTAACACTAAAGTGTAACTAGATACATCCGTATTTGGACAAATGTAAGACAAGAATTTTGGGACGGAGGGAGTACAAGGCAACGAATTTTACCAAAGATCACAATCATGTTTAAGTCACAAAGCATTGAGACAGACATTAAGTTGAAGCCAAGAGATTCAACAAGCATGACTTTATCCATGTGCTGATCTCTTGAGATTGCAACTCTACCTAGACCCAACACTTTGCTTTTACCAGTATTAGCAAATGTGATGTGACTCTTATTAGATGGACGTAAGGTTGAGTCCATGAGAAGTTTTCGATCACCAGTCATATGATTTGTGCATCCGCTATCCATAATCCATTCTGAAGACTTTCGTGTCACTCCCTACAATGCAGTTAGGAGGATAGGCTTCACCAAAAGCCATTATGAAGCATAAACATTTGATGCATAAGTGGATTATGAAAGCTTAGATGAAAGTTAGGACTGATAAGATATTCAACAAGTGATTTATGAATAGTATGAGCAGTAAGTCATTTTGGGCATTTGATCTTGGGCCCTACAAGTGTTTTAGGTCCCCAACAATAGCATCAGAAGCCTTTGATTATCAGCTGGAGACCTTTCCCTGCAAGAGAAAGTTAGTTCTTCTTAACCACCCACATTTTCAGGGGTGGCTTATAAGCAATGAGTCTAAGAGCAGCATCTGAGAATTTTGGCTTCGGAGCCCTAGCAAATAGTCTTGCAGGAGGAGAATAATACTCATAATAATAGGAAGAAAAATTCTTTGATTTATGAATATAGCGATTTGAAGAAACACACTCATATTTATGGATCTGAGTATGGTTTCCCTGCAAAACATCCGCGTTAGGGTGACTCAGGTGAGTCCTTTGTCTGTATGAAGCCTTAGGACCATATGAAGCCTTTGGTCTGGGGTTTGTCTTCATCCCAGGGGTTGTCAGGATAGCATTTGCTGGAAGCTTCTCAAGACAACCTTTGGATACCCAGATCTTCTTCATAGGTGGCCCGTTCCTGCAGTTAGTCCCAATATACCTGGCAAACACTTCACCATTTTGATTCTTAAACAGTTTATAGTTTGCATCAAAGGATTCATCAATGATAACAGGATTAGCACAAGTGAAGCCAGATAAGGTAGATGGATCTACTGAAGGTTCCTTTGCAGCAACCAATGTGGTTTTGGGATACTGCTCAGGCTTCCAGTATGAACCATCAACGTTCATTTTCCTGTCAAACCCAACACCCTCTTTCCTAGGGTTTTGGTTCAGTATCTGCTTTTTGAGGACATCGCATAGAGTCTGATGCCCTTTGAGGCTTTTGTACATCCCTGTTTCAAGCAAAGTCTTCAACCTAGCATTTTCATCAGCAATAGTAGTGGTTTCCTCAGCAAAGGGGTTAGTTACCACATCAGTAGTTGAAGATATTGCAACAGTGGCAGGAGTAGAACATTCAGCAACAGATGTAGCGTTATCACGCTCAATGCATTTTAGACATGGTGGTTCAAACTCTTCGTGAGTGGAGCTGATCAGTTGCGCGTGGAGTGACTCATTTTCCTTTTGAAGATCTTCATGAGCCGCTTTCAATTTCTCAAGTTCTCGTTTCCTTTGAATGTAATCGTGGGAAAGCTTTTCCTGAGTTTTTGAGAGCGATTCATAAAGACCTTCAAGTTCCTTGTACTTAACATGAAGATTTTTTATGTCTTCAATTAAGGACTGAGAACGGGTCATTTCCGCGTCCAACAGGTCATTGCTTTTTTCTAACAGTTTTTGAATATGTTCCATGACTTTCTGCTGTTCAGTGGCAATTTTAGCAAGTGTTTTGTAGCTAGGTTTTGATTCACAATCAGAGTCATCTTCACTAGATGTTTGAAAGTAAGCATCGCGTGATTTTACCTTGGCACGACGTGCCATGAAGCAGAAGGTGGGAGCAGAGTCGTCGTCCTCATCATCAATGTTGGGGACGGGGCCATTGTCTTCAGTGTTGAAGATGGACTTGCCCACGTAGGCAGTGGCTAAAGCCATACTAGCAGCACCAGAATCAGACTCCTCCTCCGACTCCACCTCCGCCTCTTCAGAAGCAGACTCTTCCTTAGAATCCATCTCCTTGCCAACAAATGCGCGAGCCTTGCCAGATGAATTCTTCTTGTGTGATGAATACTTTGATGAAGACTTAGAAGAAGACTTTGAGTATTTCTTCTTTTTCTTGTCATCAGAATCATATTCCTTGCTCTTTTTCTTCTTCTTCTCATTGTCCCACTGAGGACACTCAGAGATGTAGTGATCAGGTTTCTTGCACTTATGACATGTTCTCTTCTTGTAGTCATGACTAGAAGCTTCATCATTTCTTGAGCTGGATCGTGAAGACTTTCTGAAGCCTTTCTTCCTAGTGAATTTCTGGAACTTCTTCACAAGCATGGCAAGCTCCTTTCCAATGTCTTCAGGATCATCAGAACTGCAGTCAGATTCTTCTTCAGATGAAGAAACAACTTTTGTCTTTAAGGCACGAGATCGGCCATAGTTGGGACCATAGATGTCACATTTCTCAGATAGCTGGAACTCATGTGTGTTGAGCCTCTCAAGTATATCAAACGGATCGAGAGTCTTGAAGTCAGGGCGTTCTTGAATCATCAGGGCAAGGATATCAAATGAGCTGTCGAGTGATCTCAGGAGAGTCTTGACGATTTCATGCTTGGTAATCTCAGTGGCGCCAAGTGCTTGAAGCTCATTTGTGATGTCAGTGAGACGATCAAATGTGTGCTGGACATTCTCATTGTCTTGTCTCTTGAAGCGATTGAAGAGATTGCGAAGGACGTTGATCCTTTGATCTCTCTGGGTAGAGACTCCTTCATTGACCTTTGAGAGCCAGTCCCAAACTTCCTTTGACGTGTCTAGAGCTCTTACACGACCATACTGTCGTTTGGTCAGATGACCATAGATGATGTTCTTGGCCGTTGAATCCAATTGAACGAGCCTCTTGACATCAGCAGGGGTGATACCTTCACCAGTCTTGGGAACGCCATTCTTGACGACAAACCAGAGGTCCACGTCAATGGCTTCAAGGTGCATGCGCATCTTGTTCTTCCAGTAGGGATATTCGGTGCCATCAAAGACGAGGCACGCAGCGGAGACTTTGATTATCACTTCAGTCGACATAGCTAAAACTCCAGGTGGTTAAACCAAATCACACAGAACAAGGGAGTACCTTGCTCTGATACCAATTGAAAGTGCAGTATATCGACTAGAGGGGGGGGGGTGAATAGGCAATTTTTATGAAATGCTTCAAAACATGGTAGTTTTGAAGACAAACGATAAACTCAATCCTATTAGTATGCAGCGGAACGTGGACTACACTAGATAAGCCATAGTCATGTATTTAATGAAGTGAAAGCACAAAGACTAACAGCAGCTAGGCAGTAGGGATCATGATGGAAGAAGGAATGAAGCCAATCACAATAAGTAGATACTCAGTGAAGTCAATCAGATAACGCAAGCATGCAATGACTTCACAACGTATAGCAGTAAGTAAAAGGAAGGGAAGGATAGAACCAGTAGCTCGGGGAAGACAATGATTTGGTAGACCAGTTCCAGTTGCTGTGACAACTGTACGTCTGGTTAGGAAGGCTGAGATTTAACTCAGAAGACCGTGTCTTCACCTTGTTCCCCTTGAGCTAAGGACACTTAGTCCTCGCCCAATCACTCTGGTAAGTCTTCAAGGTAGACTTCCAAACCTTCACAGACTTCGTTCACCGGTGATCCAAAATGACTCTTGGATGCTCAGAACGCGACGCCTAACCGGCTGGAGGAAACACAGTCCTCAAGTGTAATAAGTCTTCAGGTCACACAGACAGAAAGACTTCAGTGATGCCTAACACTCTTTGGCTCTGGGTGTTTTGGCTTTGTACTCGCAAGGATTTCTCTCTCAAATGCTTCGGAGGTGGGTTGATCTCAAACGAAAAAAGCCGTGCAATAACTCTGAGCAGCCACCAATTTATGTTATAGGGGGTGGGCTATTTATAGCCACTGGGCAACCCGACCTGATTTGTCCGAAGTGACCCTGGGTCACTAAGGAACCGACACGTGTTCCAACGGTCAGATTTCAAACACACACGGCAACTTTACTTGAGCTACAAGTAAAGCTGACTCATCCGACTCTGGATAAGATTTGCTCTCATAGTCTTCGCTCGAAGACATAGGATTTGGTTGAGCATCACTTCAGTCACTCTGACTTAGTTCACTTGGACCCCACTTAACAATACGGTGGTTCCTATGACTCAACAAAGAAGAAAAGGAAACAACGAAACATCTCCGTCTTCGCTCTCCATAGTCTTCACACAATGTCTTCTCATGTCATAGTCTTCAATATGATTATCTTCATATACCACCACTGATATCAATGTCTTCATACATTTTTAGGGGTCATCTCCGGTAGGTTAACCGAATCAATGAGGGACTACTACCTGTGTTGTCCTGCAATTCTCACAAACACATTAGTCCCTCAACCAGGTTTGTCGTCAATACTCCAAAACTAACTAGGGGTGGCACTAGATGCACTTACACAATTGTCAGTTTCAAAGACTTCATCAGTTTCAACAGTTTCATCAATTTCAGCATTCTCAACATTTATAACTCTAGCAAGTTGTTCATCGCGAAATTCACTTAGTGGTACATCATCAAGCAAAGTACCAGCATCATCATAAGTATCATTCATAACAGAAGTAGCATCATCAATTACTTATGATATTTTGGGATTAATAGCAGATGGTGGTGTCGCAAACTTACTCATAACAGAAGGTGAATCAAGTGCAGAGCTAGATGGCAGTTCCTTACCTCCCCTCATCCTAGAGGGAACGATCTTGGTTCTATCATCTCTCAGATTCTTCATAGTGATCAACAGATATAAATCCCAAGTGACTCATGACCCCGGCAACGGTGCCATAAAATGTTCTTGATGACCCACAAGTATAAGAGATCGCAACAGTTTTCGAGGGTAGAGTATTCAACCCAAATTTATTTATTCGACACAAGGGAGCCAAAGAATATTCACGAGTATTACAGTTGAGTTGTCAATTCAACCGCACCTGAAAGACTTAATATCTGCAGCAAAGTATTTAGTAGCAAAGTAATATGGAAGTAACTGTGGCAAAAGTAACAATAGCAGTTTTGTAGTGATTGTAGCAGCGGCAGTTACAAAAGTAACTCAGCAAAGATAAATATGAGACAAACTCGTAGGCAATGGATCGGTGATGACATGTGTCGGATGATATTCATCATGTAGAAGTTATAACTTAGGGCAACGACAAACTAGCTCCAATTCATCAATATAACGTAGGCATGTATTCCGTATATAGTCACACGTGCTGATGGAAAAGAACTTGCATGCCATCTTTTGTCCTACCCGTGACACCCCGAGACCGGTGCGCCAGGTGTCAGCCAGCTATTCGTTGCCGTTCCCATGACATCTGCTAGCGTGTTGCATCTTGCCATGTCATCATATGTGTTGCATCTTGCCATGTCATCATATGTGTTGCATCATCATGTTTTCAAAACTTGCACCCGCTCGTCCTTTCCGTTGTCCGTTCTGAGCCCAGACACACTTGCACGAGCCCGCGGCGCCTCCGAATATTTATTTTGTGAGTGTCCGGAAAATGTTCTCGGAATGGGATGAAACTTGATGTGTGGTCTTATTATAGCATAGGTAGACCGCATGTCAATTTTCGTCGCATTCGGAGTCCGTTTGATAGCCCAACGGATATATATAGCGGCACTAGTCGCCGGTTATTTCGTCGGATGTTTTCGGTCTCCGAAAACCCCGCGGGCCTCATTTTCCCTTCTCTCCTCGCAGCCCGAAGCCCTTCTACACAACCCATCTATTCCCCTTACGATCAGTGCCATCCGATCGGGATCTAACGGTCCGAAAAACGGCCTCAAACACCCCCATACCCTAATCTTAGCCCCCTTTCCCTATATAAAGACCCCCATGCCAATTTTGGCCTCTCCTTCCTCCTCCTCGGGATCCGTGCCCCCCAATTCTCCAGCCAGCCACCTGGCCACATCAGCGCCGCCACCACCTCTCACTGCCACTTGGCAGCGCCCCACTGGCTCCCAGCCGCCAGCTCCCGCCTGCGGCCAGTCATGCGCCTCCATGTGGCCTAAGCCACATCGCCCCAGCCTTCCCACCGTGCCAGCCCGCTCTAGGCCCGCCCGGGCCCCGATCTGGGCCCGAGGCCCATTCTGCGCCGCCGCCCTCCAGCGCCCGCCTCCTCGCGCCGCGAGCGCAGGGCCCCCGCACCTCGTCCGCCCCGCCGCCGTGGGACAACCGCTGCCGGACGCCGTCCTCCCGCCGGAGCCTCGCCGTCCTCCCGCCGACCCCGCCTTCCTTAAGTGCCGTGCCCCGCCGCCGTGGCTCTGCCAGCAAGGTCGCCGGAGCTGAGCCACCGCACCGCCGCCCTCCGGCCAGATCCGAGAGGGAACGGTCGGATCTGCCCCGGGCCGCCCCGATCTGGCCTCCCTCCGTTCGTCCCCGCCGGCCTCGAGCTCGCCGGAGCCGTGCGCGCAGCCGTCGGGCCGATCTGCCTCGCCGCTGGACATGTCCGGTTGGGACCCGGACATGTCCACCGAACCCTCGTCCGTGCCACTGATGTGTGGGCCCGGATGCCCGCACCGACGGACATGTCCATATAGGCCGGACATGTCCATTTCCCCGAGGTCCTTTTTTCTTCTAAGACCCAAAAACTCCATATTCTAATGCATACTTTGAGTGCCTGTAAATTTTTGTGTATATGTCCAAATTGAGTGAATGATATGTCAAAATGATCATGGTGATATGCTCTACACTTTGTTCCATTGTGCCATGCTTGTTTGAGTTCATCTAGATGCTCTAATCTCTGTTGCAAGAGTGCTACTTGTTATAAACTGCTATTACTTGTTAATTTTATGCCATGTTTGAGATATGATTACTTGGTGCATGTTTATCCAAATGGAGCATATGATATGTCAAAATGTTCATTGTGAAGTGTACTACATGATGGTTACTGTAGCATGCTTGTTTGAGTTCTTATTGCCATGTTAGTCTCTGTTGCAAAAGTGCATTTGGCTGTTAAGTGCTGAAACTTGTTATGAGATGCTGATTTCACTTGCTCATTGCTATTGGTGTGTTTGTCTTCATGCCACATGTCTAGATGTTTTAGAAGCACAATCATATGGTCTTTGCTATGGTGCAATCCACTTTCCATGATATGCCTTGAGGTGACTTAAACAGGCTTGTCAACATGCCATGTCGTTATTGCTGTTTTATACTTAGTGAAAAAACTGCTAAGTCTGGAATCTGTTATAACCTGATGATATGTTTGCTTGATGCCCCACTCAAATCCATGCTTGTTTTGGAGTGGCCAATGATCATGTCTTGTTGTCCATGTTATTGTCTATCCATTCATGCCCTTGCTTGCATATATGGCCTATTGTAGCTTATTTATTTCTTGCTCTCAAGTTGCTATAAATTTTACCGGTCAGGATTTTATCAGCATGTTCAATTTGGTGAAGCTTGTTGCTATTGATCCATGCCTCCTATGGAGTTGCTCCAATGGAGTTGTTTGTTGTATGTGATGTCTACTACATGTCCATGCTCTTTATGTTCTTATTAGAGTTGATATGCTTGTTGTTTTGTGCCTCCGAAGGCAGAATCGTGATGATGTTTTTGCCTTCCCAGATTTTGGCTAAGTCTGGATAATTTTATTGCAACTTGCCATGCTTATTTAATTGTGTTCCAGCAAGCTTTTGGGTGTATTCTAAGTTCATACTTGTTAAGTAACATGTCTACTTCACGTCCATGTCTCTTGTTATCATGTTTGGGTGCTGTAGCTTATATTTACCTCGCTCCAAAGTTCCTATGTGGCTGTTAACTTCAGCTTGTTCTTATATCTTGTTTCATGTGCATCTTTTAGCCCGTTGCTCCGTTTTGAGTGTGTCCTTTATGAAACTTGTGTGGTTTTGCATTTCGAATCATAATTTCATGTTGTTTTCATGTTTGGAGTGTGTTAGCTTGATGTTTGGGTGCATCTTGCACCGTTGCCTTGTTTGTCTTGTTTTGCTCATATCTTCTAGGCCGTAGCTCCGAATTAAACAAAATTTATATGAAACTTGACTAGAATTTCGTGTAGATCATCATGGTGCATGTTAACCTTCTGTTTAACCACTTTAACTTAAAGTTTGTATAGATGTAGACTAATTTCAAATTATGCATATGAGGACTTACCGGATTTGTTATGTGTTGATTCCGGCCTCATTTAAACTTCTTGGGTGATGTTGGTTTTGAGTGGTTCCTACCTTGCCATGTATTGCATCATATATAGACTTGTTTTGCATCATACTTGGTTGATCATCTTGTCATGTTCTTGTGTTGTGTGTTTACCGTGTTGCGTGCTTCTTCTCGTTAGTTCTTGTTCCGTTGCGATCGTGAGGATTCGTTCGACTTCGCGTGCTTTGTCTTCAAGGCTTCTTCTTCGTCTGCTTCTTGGATCTGTTCTTCTTCCTTGCGGGATCTCAGGCAAGATGACCATCACCTTGGATACCTTTACTACCATTGCCATGCTTAGTTGTCTCGATGCTATCGTTATATGTCGCGCTACCCAACTTTATTGTCAGCCCCTGTCCTTGTTGCCATGAAACCTCTAACCTTTGACACCTTCCTAGCAAACCATTGTGTGGCTATGTTACCCGCTTGCTCAGCCCCTCTAATAGCGTTGCTAGTTGCAGGTGAAGATGAAGATTGTTCCATGTTGGAACTTGATGCTTTGGGTATATCACAATATATCTGATATATATTTTAACACACCTATATACTGGGCATGGGTGGAAGGCTTGGCCTTTTTCTCGGTGTTTTGTTCCACTCATGCCACCTTCGGAGCCGATAAACCGGCATTATGTTCCTTGATTTTGCGTTCCTTACACGGTTGGGTATATGGGGACCCCTTGACAGTTCGTCTTTGAATAAAACTCCTCCAGCAAGGCCCAACATTGGTTTTAATTTGCCTCATAATAACAACTTAATTAATTAATTAAATTTGCATAGGGGGTCGCGCCCTCGGGATTCTTTTCTACATAGCAGGGGGGGCCAGTGCTGATGGTGTTGGTCCCAAACGGGGGTCCTGCAGGGCCGCCTTGGGGAAACCCGAGGTATCTGGTATAACCTGTAGCATCGCCCATCCGGTCGTGGCCTGAGACGAGATACGCGCGGCTACTACCAGGGTGTCGACACACCGGGAGGTCTTGCTGGACTTGTTTTACCATTGTCGAAATGTCTTGTGTACCGGGATTCCGAGCCTGATCGGATTGTCCCTAAGATAAGGGGTGATAATATTATTATTACTTCTGCTGATCGTGAGAGCTTGTGATGGGCTAAGTTGGGACACCCCTGCAGGGTTATGATCTTTCGAAAGCCGTGCCCGCGATTATGTGGCAGATTGGAATTTGTTAATGTCTGGTTGTAGAAAACTTGACAGAGGATCCGAAGTAAAACACACAACTGTGTGAGTAACCGTGACTGTCTCTTTTCATTTTGAGAAGAGAACACGGTGGGGTTATGTTTGACTCGTAGGTAGTTCAGGATCTTTAGCGATCATTACTAGTTTGCGACTGTTTGCGTAGATGCTCATTTAATTCTTGTACTCGTAAGTTAGCCACCATACATTGCTTAGCCGTTGCTGCAAACTCACCACTTAACCTCTTCCTACCTATTAAGCTTTGATAGTCTTGTTACCCATGTTTATGGGATTGCTGAGTCCTCGTGGCTCACAGATACTACAACAACAGTTGCAGGTGTAGGTTTTCGATGACTTGACGTGAGGGCGTTGTTCGTTGTGTTGGAGTTCTTTCTTCTTCTTCTTCTTCTTCTTCTTCAGTCTTGGGTTAGGTTCCGAGTCGGCAGCCTGGGATAGCAGATGGATGTCGTTGTGCTTTTCATGTTTGCATCCGTAGCCGGATGCTTTGTATTGATGTTGTTGTATTCATGTGACTTGTATGTATTGTTGTATCCTCTATGTATGTATGTAATGGTACGATGTAATGATATCCATCTTGCTAAGCGCCCGAAATGCAGTAGTGCCCCAATCACGTAAGTGTCACGTGATCGAGATAGAATCGCATCTTGGGCCTGACAAGTTAGTATCAGAGCCTCGACCGACCATAGGAGCCCCCTTGATTGATCGTAGTTTGGCCGTTGTCGAGTCTAGCAGAAAACTTTTCAGATTCTAGGTATATCGGAGAATAGGAATTCTTTTTACTCCTCAGTCCCTTCGTCGCTCTAGTGAGGAATCTTGATGTAGGTGTTTTGAATTACCCCTCTTCCCCTTCAATTTTTTTAGGATCACGCGGTTAGTTTTCGTTCGTTGCGTTGTCAGTTCTTGTCATCTGGTGCATCTCTCGTCAAGTGGATTCGACCCTCTTCTTCTTTGCAAGTTCAATCCTCAGTTCTTTCCAACCGGTGTTGTTTCACCTTCTGATGTGGTCTCTTCTTTTCCCACCCACCCACCCTTTTTCTTCTCGGAGCCGGAGTCCTTAATCGAGTATCCATCTTACTCGTGTGAATCCTTTGCATTCTTTCCTCAGTTATTTCAACCGGTGAATTCTCGTCTAGCTCGTCATCATTCTTCTATTTTCTTCTCCGATGTATTCTCCTCTCGTTTGATATTCTTCACCTATTCTTCTTTTCCGGTGGATTCAACTCAATTATTCGGTGTTGTTCATATTCTTTCATCAGCTCAAATGTTTTCCCCTTGCTCGTTCGCCTCTGGCCATTTAATCATCCCGAAGCTCCGAAGACATTCCAGGAGATTCGTCTGTGTTCCAATTAAGTCGAGGTTGTGACCTCATTCGAGTATTTTAATTGTTCCGGTGCATCATCTCCTTTCGAGCCGTTTCAACGTTGTTTTCTCTTCGGTGGGCTCATAACCCACAGGTCTTTTCCCAGGATCTTACCCGACTCTTCTAATTTTCCCGGAGTATTCCTAAATTCTTTTCAAATGTGACATAAGTATGGATTCCATCAGTCATATGCCTTCTCCCAGATCGCTTTTAATTCTTTTCATGATTGGTTCAACCTTCCTCTTTTCATTCATCCGGAGTATCTCGATAATTCTGGTGGTGTTTCTCGTCGAAATTTGAAGACCGAACAAGACTTCCTCTAATTCTTGTCCGCTCTCTCGAAGATTCTTCGTTCAAGACCGCTGCTATCTCCTCAATTGTTCCGATCATCAAGATTTCTTTTCTTTAACCATCCGGACTATTTCTTGATTTCTTTTCATCGTGTTCCTCCGAAGGCCATCATTTCAGAAGATTTCTTCATTCTCAGTTTTCAAATTCTTCCTCCAAATATTTTTCTTTGATGCCTCTTCGTTCATCTCACATTCTTTCCGGTGCTTCATTCAAGTATTCTTTAATCAGTTCACAATCTCTTCTTTCCCGTCATTCAAATTTCCTCCAGTGCTTTATTCTTCTCGGTGGTTAGTTCCTTTTTCTTCACTCGGCTCCAATTTTTTTACGGTGATTCGCTCAACAGTTCTTTTCCGGTGTTATCATATCGATCGATTCATTTGTTTTCCAATCCTATCGGTGTTTCATGAAGATTTCCACAAGTTCGCGATATATTCCTCTTTAATCAATTTCATCGAGAATAAGTAGTATATGAATCCATTGCTTTCATCAATTTAATAGGTGGAGGATAAGCATAACATAATTCTTATTCGTTTCATCAAGTTGATTTATTCCTTCCTTTGGAATTTATTCTCGATGAATAAATTCTAGTTCCGAGTATTTATCTTTTCTTCCCCGGAGTTCAAAGTTTTTTTCGGCTATCTCGTCGGAACCCCGTTTAATCTTCGCAAGGCTTTAATCTTATTCCTTTCATCCATCATTTCCATATCATCATCCTTTCATTACCGGAGTTATTCATGGCGGTTCTCCATAATTTAATTCATTCTTCAAACGTTCAACTAATTCTTCCGGAGCAGCTCAAGCATCTTTATTATTTTGCCTCCCGAGATGCAAATAATTCGACGTATTCTTTTGTAGTGGAGTTTTGCAATTCTTCATTCTCAGCTAATACAATTTTTTATTCGTTGCGGCGGTAATTCACCTCAAGCTTTGAGATGATTTCCATAAGTCCACAACAAGCTTATTCTTTCGTTGTTGATTTTTCTACGACTCCGTTCAATCCTTCCTTCTAAGGATGCTTTCAAAGCCATTCTCACTCCAAGTTGTCATCTTCTTCTCCATTCTTTTAATTCCATCATTTCAATTCTTCGAGAGGCATTGTGTTGTTGCTCTCATCAAGTATCATTTCATCTTTTCAAGTTCTTGTTCCAGTCCATCCATGTTCAACCGGTGTGCTATTTCTTTCAGTTTCAGACGAAGTGCTGCCCGAATTCCTTCGTGGAAATCCATTTCTTTCTCTTTTTAACCGGAGTGGTCTAGAATTCATTCTTGTTCCTTCAACTCTTGTTTCGTGCCTTTCAACCTACTTGGTTCTTGTGTGTTCCTTGTTCCTCTTTTGTAATGGAGCTTCTCTTTCTTGTTCATCTCCATCCTATCCTTTCTTTCGAGTGGTTCAACCCCTCAAGATTCTTTGGCTTCACTCTTTTATCCTCGAAGAACTTTGTTCTTCCTTTTTCCTTCCGTCTCGTTCCTAAGATCTCGGGACGAGATCTCTTGTTAGTAGGGGAGTGTGGTGACACCCCGAGACCGGTGCGCCAGGTGTCAGCCAGTTATTCGTTGCCGTTGCCATGTCATCTGCTAGCGTGTTGCATCTTGCCATGTCATCATGTGTGTTGCATCATCATGTTTTCAAAACTTGCACCCGCTCGTCCTTTCCATTGTCCGTTCTGAGCCCAGACACACTTGCACGCGCCGCGGCGCCTCCGAATATTTATTTTATGAGTGGCCGGAAAATGTTCTCGGAATGGGATGAAACTTGGCGTGTGGTCTTATTATAGCATAGGTAGACTGTCTGTCAATTTTCGTCGCATTCGGAGTCCGTTTGATAGCCCAACGGATATATATAGCGGCACTAGTCGCTGGTTATTTCGTCGGATGTTTTCGGTCTCCGAAAATCCCGCGGGCCTCTTTTTCCCTTCTCTCCTCGCAGCCCGAAACCCTTCTACACAACCCATCTATTCCCCTTACGATCGGTGCCGTCCGATTGGGATCTAACGGTTTGAAAACGGCCTCAAACACCCCCAAACCCTAATCTTAGCCCCCTTTCCCTATATAAAGACCCCCCATGCCAATTTGGCCTCTCCTTCCTCCTCCTCGGGATCCGTGCCCCCAATTCTCCAGCCAGCCACCTGGCCACATCAGTGCCGCCGCCACCTCTCACTGCCACTTGGCAGCGCCCCACTGGCTCCCAGCCGCCAGCTCCCGCCCGCAGGCAATCATGCGCCTCCATGTGGCCTAAGCCACGTCGCCCCAGCCTTCCCACCGCGCCAGCCCGCGCCAGGTCCACCCGGGCCCCGATCTGGGCCCGAGGCCCGTTCTGCGCCGCCGCCCTCTAGCGCCCGCCTCCTCGCACCGCCAGCGCAGGGCCCCCGCACCTCGTCCGCCCCGCCGCCGTGGGACAACCGCTGACGGACGCCGTCCTCCCGCCGGAGCCTCGCTGTCCTCCCGCCGACCCCGCCGTCCTTCTGCGCCATGCCCCGCCGCCGTGGCTCTGCCAGCAAGGTCGCCGGAGCTGAGCCACCGCACCGCCGCCCTCCGGCCAGATCCAAGAGGGAACAGCCGGATCTGCCCCGGGCCGCCCCGATCTGGCCTCCCTCCGTTCGTCCCCGCCGGCCTCGAGCTCGCCGGAGCCGTGCGCACTGCCGTCGGGCCGATCTGCCTCGCGCCGCTTTGTCAGCCGCCGGACATGTCTACCGAACCCTCGTCCATGCCACTAACGTGTGGGCTCGGATGCCCGCACCGACGGACATGTCCATATAGGCCGGACATGTCCATTTCCCCGAGGTCCTTTTTTCTTCTAAGACCCAAAAACTCCATATTCTGATGCATACTTTGAGTGACTGTAACTTTTTGTGTATATGTCCAAATTGAGTGAATGATATGTCAAAATGATCGCGGTGATATGCTCTACACTTTGTTCCATTGTGCCATGCTTGTTTGAGTTCATCTAGATGCTCTAATCTCTGTTGCAAGAGTGCTACTTGTTATAAACTGCTGTTACTTGTTAATTTTATGCCATGTGTGAGATATGATAACTTGGGGCATGTTTATCCAAATGGAGCATATGATATGTCAAAATGTTCATTGTGAAGTGTACTACATGATGGTTGTTGTAGGATGCTTGTTTGAGTTCTTATTGCCATGTTAATCTCTATTGCAAAAGTGCATTTGGCTGTTAAGTGCTGAAACTTGTTATGAGATGCTGATTTCACTTGCTCATTGCTATTGGTGTGTTTGTCTTCATGCCACATGTCTAGATGTTTTAGAAGCACAATCATATGGTCTTTGCTGTGGTGCAATCCACTTTACATGATATGCCTTGAGGTGACTTAAACAAGCTTGTCAACATGCCATGTCGTTATTGCTGTTTTATACTTAGTGAAAAAACTGCTAAGTCTGGAATCTGTTATAACCTAATGATATGTTTGCTTGATGCCCCACTCAAATGCATGCTTGTTTTGGAGTGGCCAATGATCATGTCTTGTTGTCCATGTTATTGTCTATCCATTCATGCCCTTGCTTGCATATATGGCCTGTTGTAGCTTATTTATTTCTTGCTCTCAAGTTGCTATAAATTTTACCTATCAGGATTTTATCAGCATGTTCAATTTGGTGAAGCTTGTTGTTATTGATCCATGCCTCCTATGGAGTTGCTCCAATGGAGTTGTTTGTTGTATGTGATGTATACTACATGTCCATGCTCTTTATGTTCTTATTAGAGTTGATATGCTTGTTGTTTTGTGCCTCCGAAGGCAGAATCGTGATGATGTTTTTGCCTTCCCACATTTTGGCTAAGTCTGGATAATTTTATTGCAACTTTCCATGCTTATTTAATTGTGTTCCAGCAAGCTTTTGGGTGTGTTCTAAGTTCATACTTGTTAAGTAACATGTATACTTCACATCCATGTCTCTTGTTATCATGTTTGGGTGCTGTAGCTTATATTTACCTTGCTCCAAAGTTGCTATGTGGTTGTTAACTTCAGCTTGTTGTTATATCTTCTTTCATGTGTATCTTTTAGCCCGTCGCTCCGTTTTGAGTGTGTCCTATATGAAACTTGTGTGGTTTTGCATGTAGAATCATAATTTCATGTTGTTTTCATGTTTGGAGTGTGTTAGCTTGATGTTTGGGTGCATCTTGCACCGTTGCCTTGTTTGTCTTGTTTTGCTCATATCTTCTAGGCCGTAGCTCCGAATTAAACAAACTTTATATAAAACTTGACTAGTATTTCGTGTAGATCATCATGGTGCATGTTAACCTGCTATTTAACCACTTTAACTTAAAGTTTGTTCAGATCTGGACTAATTTCAAATTATGCATATGAGGACTTACCGGATTTGTTATGTGTTGATTCCGGCCTCATTTAAACTTGTTGGGTGATGTTATTTTTGGGTGCTTCCTACCTTGCCCTATATTGCATCATATATAGACTTGTTTTGCATCATACTTGGTTGAGCATCTTGTCATGTTCTTGTGTTGTGTGTTTACCGTGTTGCGTGCTTCTTCTCGTTAGTGCTTGTTCCGTTGTGATCGTGAGGATTCGTTCGACTTCGCGTGCTTCGTCTTCAAGGCTTCTTCTTCGTCTGCTTCTTGGATCCGTTCTTCTTCCTTGCGGGATCTCAGGCAAGATGACCATCACCTTGGATACCTTTACTACCATTGCCATGCTTAGTTGTCTCGATGCTATCGTTATATGTCGCGCTACCCGTCTTTATTGTTAGCCCCTCTCCGTGTTGCTATGAAACCTCTAACCTTGGACACCTTCCTAGCAAACCATTGTGTGGCTATGTTACCCGCTTGCTCAGCCCCTCTAATAGCGTTGCTAGTTGCAGGTGAAGATGAAGATTGTTCCATGTTGGAACTTGATGCTTTGGGTATATCACAATATATCTGATATATATTTTAACACACCTATATACTGGGCATGGGTGGAAGGCTTGGCCTTTTGCTCGGTGTTTTGTTCCACTCATGCCACCTTAGGAGCCGATAAACCGGCATTATGTTCCTTGATTTTGCGTTCCTCACACGGTTGGGTATATGGGGACCCCTTGACAGTTCGTCTTTGAATAAAACTCCTGCAGCAAGGCCCAACATTGGTTTTAATTTGCCTCATAATAACAACTTAATTAATTAATTAAATTTGCATAGGGGGTCGCGCCCTCGGGTTTCTTTTCTACATAGCAGGGGGGGCCAATGCTGATGGTGTTGGTCCCAAATGGGGGTCCTGCAGGGCCGCCTTGGGGAAACCCGAGGTATCTGGTATAACCTATAGCATCACCCATCCGGTCGTGGCCTGAGACGAGATACGCGCGGCTACTATCAGGGTGTCGACACACCGGGAGGTCTTGCCGGACTTGTTTTACCATTGTCGAAATGTCTTGTGCACCGGGATTCCGAGCCTGATCAGATTGTCCCTAAGATAAGGGGTGATAATATTATTATTACTTATGCTGATCATGAGAACTTGTGATGGGCTAAGTTGGGACACCCCTGCGGGGTTATGATCTTTCGAAAGCCGTGCCCGCGGTTATGTGGCAGATTGGAATTTGTTAATGTCCGGTTGTAGAAAACTTGACAGAGGATCCGAAGTGAAACACACAACTGTGATAGTAACCGTGACTGTCTCTTTTCATTTTGAGAAGAGAACATGGTGGGGTTATGTTTGACTCGTAGGTAGTTCAGGATCTTTAGCAATCATTACTAGTTTGCGACCGTTTGTGTAGATGCTCATCTTATTCTTGTACTCGTAAGTTAGCCACCATATATTGCTTAGCCGTTGCTGGAAACTCACCACTTAACCTCTTCCTACCTATTAAGCTTTGATAGTCTTGTTACCCATGGTTATGGGATTGCTGAGTCCTCGTGGCTCATAGATACTACAACAACAGTTGTAGGTGCACGTTTCCGATGACTTGACGTGAGAGCGTTGTTCGTTGTGCTGGAGTTCTTTCTTCTTCTTCTTCTTCAGTCTTGGGTTAGGTTCCGGGTCGGCAGCCTGGGATATCAGATGGATGTCGTTGTGCTTTTCATGTTTGCATCCGTAGTCGGATGCTTTGTATTGATGTTGTTGTATTCATGTGACTTGTATGTATTGTTGTATCCCCTATGTATGTATGTAATGGTACGATGTAATGATATCCATCTTGCTAAGTGCCCGAAATGCGATTGTGCCCCAATCACGTAAGTGTCACATGATCGGGATAGAATCGCATCTTGGGCCTGACACTACCCTCCCGTGGCAGCTGGGTCCTAATGGAAACTAAGGGTTATTAAGGCCTCCTTTTAATAGAGAACTAGAACAAAACATTAGCAGAATACACGAACTCCACAAACTATGGCAATCACCGGAAAGAATCCCAATTATTGTCACCTTGGGGTATGTGGATCATAACACATAGTAGGTGTCTACAACTTGCAAGATCAGATCAAGAAGACACACACACACACACACACACACACACACACACACACACACACACACACATATATATATATATATATATATATATATATATATATATATATATATATATATATTCATGAAAACATAATAGGTTCAGATTTGAAATCATGGCACTCGAGCCCTAGTCATAAGCATTAAGCATATCAAAGTCATAGCAACATCAATCTCAGAACATAGTGGATACTAAGCATCAAACCCTAACAAAACTAACTTGATTACATGATAAATTTATCCAACCCATCACCGTCTAGCAAGCCTACAATGGGATTACTCACGCACGGCGGTGAGCATCATGAAATTAGTGCTGGAGGAAGGTTGATGATGACGACGGTGACGTATTCCACTCTCCGGAGCCCCGAACGAACTCCAGATCAGCCCTCACCACGAAGAACAGGAGGTGGAGGTGACTCTATATTATAAAACACAATGAATCCTTCTCCTCTATTTTTTTCTCCCCAAACGTGAATATATAGAGTTTGAGTTTGGGTCGGAGGAGCTCCAGGGGCCCCACAAGCCTGGGAGGCGTGCCCTAGGGGGAACCCCCAGGGTTTCTGGCCTCTGGGTGCCCCCTCTGGATAATTCTTGCGCCAATATTTTTTATATATTCCATAAAAATTCTCCGTAAATTTTCAGGTCATTCCGAGAACTTTTATTTCTGCACAAAAATAACACCTTGGCAATCCCGCTGAAAATAGCGTCAGTCCGTGTTAGTTCCACTCAAATCATGCAAAGAGTCCAAAACAAGGGCAAAAGAGTTTGGAAAAGTAGATACGACGGAGACGTATCATTCGCACACACACAAGTGCTACAGACTGTTTGTGATTTGTTGTGCATCACCGACGGTTGCGGTATTGATACATCCATTTTGCATCATGCTTATATGTTGATATTTATTGCATTATGGGCTGTTATTACATGTTTTGTCACAATACTTGTGCCATTTCTCTCTTATTTTACAAGGTTTACATGAAGAGGGAGAATGCTGACAACTGGAATTCTGGGCTGGAAAAGGAGCAAGCTCTGGAAACCTATTATGCACAACTCAAAAAGCCCCGGAACTTCACAGGACTCCGTTTAAGAAAATATAAAAAATATCTGGCGAAAGAAGATCACCAGGGGGGCCACCCACTGTCCACGAGGGTGGGGGGCGCGCCCCCCTCTCTGGGCGCGCCCCCATGTCTCGTGGGCCGCCCGATGCCCATCTTCTCCTATATGAGGTGTTTTGACCTGGAAAAAAAATTCATAAGGAGGCTTTCAGGACCAGACCCCGCAGTCTCGAGGCGGAACCTTGGCGGAAACCAATCTAGGGCCCCGGCAGAGCTGTTCTGCCGGGGATACTTCCCTCCGGGAGGGGGAAATCGTCACCGCCGTCATCACCAACTACTCTCCCATCTTGGGGAGGGCTATCTTCATTAACATCTTCACCAGCACCATCTCCTCTCAAACCCTAGTTCATCTCTTGTATCCAATCTTTGTACCCAAACCTCAGATTGGTACCTGTGGGTTGCTAGTAGTGTTGATTACTCCTTGTAGTTGATGCTAGTTGGTTTATTTGGTGGAAGATCATATGTTCAGATCCATTATGCATATTTATACCCCTCTGATCATGAACAATATTATGTCTTATGAGTAGTTACTTTTGTTCCAGAGGACATGGGAGAAGTCTTGCTATTAGTAGTCATGTGTATTTGGTATTCGTTCGATATTTTGATGAGATGTATGTTGTCTCTCCTCTAGTGGTGTCATGTGAACGTCGACTACATGAAACTTCACCATTATTTGGGCCTAGAGGAAGGCATTGGGAAGTAATAAGTAGATGATGGGTTGCTAGAGTGACAGAAGCTTAAACTCTAGTTTATGCGTTGCTTCGTAAGGGGCTGATTTGGATCCACTTGTTTCATGCTATGGTTAGGTTTACCTTAATACTTCTTTTGTAGTTGCGGATGCTTGCATTAGAGGTTAATCATAAGTGGGAGGCTTGTCCAAGTAAGGACATCTCCCAAGCACCGGTCAACCCACATACCAAATTATCAAAGTACCGAACACGAATCAGATGATCGTGATGAAAACTAGCTTGACGATAATTCCCTTGTGTCCTCGAGAGCTCTTTCCTTCATATAAGAGTTTGTCCAGGCTTGTGATGGGCCTCTAACCCCTCGTTGGTTACCCCAAGTGGAAGGTGTAAGATGCAGTGTTGTGGAAGTTTTTCCCTTAGCAAAGATGCCAAGGATCGAATCCCCAGAGACTCCTAGGTTCAACAAGTAGGTGTCAACTGCTAACGGCGCCAGATATTAGCAATCAACGTGGACCTGCACACAGATACAAATAACTTTACTCCCAACGAGTACAGAGAGGTTGTCAATCCCTCCGGCCTTGTAGTTCACAAAGGATTAAACACAAATGATAGTAGTGATAGATAATGTTTGCAATAGTAAATAATAGCGAAAAGTAAATAGCGGATGTGATCAATGATGGTAATATGGACCGGAGTCTCATGATGTTCACTAGTGATGTCTCTCTCCCAAAAGACAATAAATCAGCTATGTGAGGTAAACGAATTACAGCTGGGCAATTGACAGGACCACGAACGCAAACCAATGCTGACTACATTGCAATAAAGGTTGAGGTTCAAAGCATGGGCGGTACGCCAAAGTAAGTAGACCGAAATCCATCAATATCTACTATTAATCATCCACCTTGAGATATCTATCCAGAACATATCGCTGGTATTAAGTTGCGAGCCCCACCCATAGTGTAAACTCAAAGCAACAGACAACTGCATTAAAAGAACTTTGCGTAAAGTAAACAATCCTTGCACCCGCGGGCACAAGCACCGTTGTTTTCCCCCTTGTGGCAACATCACATCCCCTAGACTCATGTTTATGTCTTTCAAGCTAGTCATCGAGGGGCATGAACCCACAATCGAGCATAATGTTCCCTCTTGGAGTCACTATGTATTACTTGGCCAAAGCAATAAATAACAACGGAGAACATGCAAGAATTACTTATGAACATAAATATAAAAGAGGTAGATCAAATATATTACTCAATCACAATCTGAACATAATCTCATAATCCATCGGATCCCAGCAAACTCATCATAGCAACAGCATAAGGATTACATATGTGCCTCGATCATGTAGGGCAGCTCACGAGGACTAATTAGTGAAGCACAAGAACGGGAGGAGAACATCACATAGCTACTGGTCATGGACTCATGGTCCAAAGGAGACTACTCACAACTCATCCGGGAGGCGTCCATGGTGGTGGAGAGGCTCCCGATGGTGATCCTCCCCTCCGGCAGGGTGCCGGGAAGAGTTCTCCTGGTGCTCCCGATCTTGGAAGCGGCGGCGGCGGCGGAACAGAGATGAGATCGCGAAAAAGAGTTCCCGTTCCGAGGGTTTCGAAGGACGCTCTAAATATATGCCGAAGGGGGGCACCAGACGGGGCTCGGGGGGCCCAGGCGCCCCCCCGACGCGGCCCAGGGGGGGGGCGCCGCCAGGGCGCCTGGAGCCCTGGTGCCCCCCCTGATGTCCTTCAAGCGCACGGTAGGTTCTGGAACGCTGATTTTCTATATAATTTTTGTGGATTTTTCCTGGCAGTTCTCGTAACGTGAAAACCTGAAATACAAAAACAGCCGAAAACAGAAACTAGCACTAGGGTGCACTGGATTAGTAGGTTAGTCCAAATATGATCAAAAGTGTATGGAAGTGTACGAATATCATAGCAATATCACCCAAAAGTGGCATGGAGCAAGCAGAAATTATAGATACGTTTTGGACATATCAACATCCCCAAGCTTAATTCCTGCTCGTCCTCGAGTAGGTAAATGATAACAAGAATAATTTCTGTGGTGACATGCTATTAACCATATAGGACTTATTCATAGTCATATGACAAAAGCTTACTGAGACAATGATTCTATAGTAATTAAGTTGCCTCATGAGAAAATCACAAATGACTGAAAGTTTTACAATATGACATTGAAGCATCAAAAAGATTTGCAATGAACATGATGTGCAAATATGATAAAGTGATATCTAGCTTGCCCCCTTTAGTGAAGCAAAACATAAATGCAAGGGCACCTTCAAGGTTTAAGTGATGACTAGATACAATGGTTTCAAAATAAACGATATCACAATCATGCAAAAGACAATGCTACTTTGGGACAATGCACATTACACTCAGAATGACAATCATGCTCTCAGTAGTTGGTGCTTGAAAAAGAAGGTGGAGACTCAAAAAGTAAAAGAATGGTTATGTGCTAGAGCTTTTTATTTTGAAAACATAGAAGCAATTTTGTCAACGGTAGTAGTACTTCATATGTGTCATGCATAAGACATCCTATAAGTTGCAAGCCTCATGCATCGAATACCAATAGTGCTCGCACCTTGTCCTAATTAGCTCGGATTTCCATGGGTTATCATTGCATTACATATGTTTCAACCAAGTGTCACAAAGGGGTACCTCTATGCCACCTGTACAAAGGTCCAAGGAGATAAATCGCATTTGATTTCTCATTTTTGATAGATCTCAACTTGAGGACATCCATACCGGGACAACATAGAAAATAGATGATGGACTCCTCTTTAATGCATAAGCATATTCTCATAAGAGATTGAGGATTAATGTCCAAGCTAAAACTTCCACCATGATGCATGGCTTTGGTTGGCGGCCCAATGTTCTTCTCTAACAATATGCATACTCAATCAACCCATGGCTAATCACCCTTACTTCAGACAAGACGAACATGCATAGCAACTCACATGATTTTCAACAAAAGTGTGACAGTTGATGGCATCCCCAGAAACATGGTTACCGCTCAGCAAGCAACTTATAAGAAATAAGATACATAGGCAACATATTCTTTACCACAATAGTTTTTAAGCTACTTTCCCATGAGCTATGTATTGCAAAGTTAGTCTGCTTAGTACGGGTGGAGGTTAGCAAAAGACTGGGAGCGACCAACTAAGAGAGCAATGACGGTCATAATCATGCAGAGCGACAAAGAAATATTGAATCAGGCATGGTAGTTATATCGCTACTCAGAAATAAAAGATCATCAAGGCTTGACAGACTTTCTTTACAGTCTTACATATGCGTGAGCATACGCCAAGTCAATCAAAATAAATTCTTTAAGGAAGATATTACTAAACCATACCACATCATAGGCAAACAAATCATGTTGGTACTCCAATAACACATTGGGAATCCCCCAGCTATTTGAGACTAACCATAAGAAAACCTGAACTACTAAGCGCCATTATGCACGTAGCATCTTTATCATAGACATATTAACCAATGCAACGGAAGCAAACTCTCTTAATAAGGTGAGCATGGTAATTAAAGAGAGTTCAAGCAACCAACTAAACAAAAGCTCTTTGAAAGGATAAGCATGAATACTAAGAGCAGAGCATGATAGTAGCTATTAAAAGACAAAGAACACACACAGCAAAGATAGACATGAAAATTCTATGTTATGTTCTAGGTAGAAGTGGAGCGTGTTTCTCTCCCACATAAAGAAAGCTGAGTTCCGACTCGTTATGAAAAACTAAAAAGAAAACTAAAAGCAAGACGCTCCAAGCATAGCACTTAACACATGAAGTGATAAAAATATAGCGGAACGAAAGACGAACTGATAATGTTGATGGAGAAGGGGATGCACGGGGGCATCCCCAAGCTTAGACGCTTGAGTCTCCTTGAATATTTCTTGGGGGTGCACGGGGGCATCCCCAAGCTTGAGCGCTTGACACTCCTGAATCTTTTTATCATCTTCCCTCGCACACTTAAAAACTCCCTTCATACATAACTCATCATAATCTGATTAGCGAGGTTAGTACCCTTAATAAAATAATTATACCTTGCTGGAACTAAAGATATTCTTGAGGTTCTACTGTTTCTTAAGATTGCCAAAAGGTTTTTGCAAAGAAAAAGCAAGCTCTTGGTTTGCAAAATGAAGGAAAAGCAAAACAGGACAGAATCTGTGAAAAACAGAACATCAGGTAGTAATTGATTTGTTCGGGGAACTTATGCAACTCAAATCAAAAAACTCAGAACAGACACACGAAAGACAATTATATAGAGAACGCTGTCGAAAAAATTCAGACCAAAAAGATGATCTGGTGATTTTATACGAATTTTTCTATCCAAGGACAGAATCTGTTTCCTGGACAGCACCTCACAACTTTTGAACTTTCTAGCAATCAGAGGCTATACTTGGCACAAATATGAAATGCAAAGATACAATGATAATGCTACTGTAGTAAACAACATCAAGACACAACAAAAGCAAAATATAAAAATTTATTCATGTGGGCTGCCTCCCAAAAGCGCTTTCTTTTATGCCTTTAAGCTAGGCATAATGCATAGAGATCAAGTTTTATCAAGAGTAAAAGAATAGCTAGCCCGTACAACGGACTCAAAAGGTAACTTGATCTTCTTTCGAGGGAAGTGTTCCATCCCTTTCTTGAGAGGAAACTGAAATTTTATATTACCCTCTTTCATGTCAATGATAGCACCAACGGTGCGTAAAAAGGGACGTCCCAAAATAATTGGACATGAAGGATCACATTCAATATCCATAATAGTGAAATCAATGGGAACATAATTATCGATAACAACGATAAGAACATCGTCGATCCTCCCCAAAGGTTTCTTTATGGAAGAATCAACGA
The DNA here is from genome assembly GCA_902687465.1 of Secale cereale. Lineage (NCBI taxonomy): Eukaryota > Viridiplantae > Streptophyta > Magnoliopsida > Poales > Poaceae > Secale > Secale cereale. The sequence continues at coordinate 159,714,056 of LR738714.1, read as the reverse complement.
GACGAACACCAAAAGAACAAGAATCATAAGGTTTCAATTTAAGCATATCATATATTCTTTTGGGCATAACAGAGGTACTAGCTCCAACATCACATAATGCATAGCAAGAGAAGTCATTCAATTTAATTTTTATCATAGGATCCCAACCATCTTCTAGCTATTAGGTATGGAGGCTTCTGCTCTAAGTTTCTCCTCCCTAGCTTTGATGAGAGCATTAGTGATATGCTCTGTGAAGGCAAGGTTAAGCGTGCTAGTGCGGGGATCTCTAGACATCTTGTGAAGGAAATCAATAACTTCGGTAAGAGTGCAATTATCAAAATCAAGGTCACGAGCATCAAGTAAAGTGGTAGTAGTGTCCTTTAAGTTCACTTGTTTGGTAGTTTCTATAGTCATAGCATCACCATTAATAGGTCCATTGGGACCAGGAGTACATTGGGTGCTAAGAGTTTGGATATCCTCAACAACTTGGATAGTAGCAACAGTGTGGTGGGTAGGAAGGCTCTTAATTCTATCCTCTTCCTCCCTTTCTCTAGCCCATCTCTCTTTAAGTTTAGCCATCATCCTAATGTTTTCATTAATTTGCACTTGAATAGCATTTATAGGAGTGACTTCCCTCTCCTCAAGAGGAGAAGTTTTAATTTTTAGCAATTTTACCTCATTGGCTAAATGGTCTACCTTAAAAGAAAGATCATCTAGTTTATGTAGTTTTTCTTCCACACTCTTATTAAAGGCTTTTTGGGTAGTGATGAAATCTTTAAGCATAATCTCTAGTTCAGTAGTGGAGTTCTTGGTACTAGGATAAGCATTGTTGTTCCCATAAGAATTAGAGGGGAACGGTCTAGGATTGTTACCAAAGTTACTCCTATAAGCATTGTTGTTAAAATTGTTTCTAGAGATAAAGTTCACATCTACTTGTTCTTGAGCAATAAAAGAATTTAAAGGAACATCACGAGGATCAACAGAAGATTGCTTCGAAAGTAGAGGCATGATCAAGTCAACTTTTTCATTTAAGGAGGAAATCTCCTCGACAGAGTTTACCTTCCTACCTGTTGGAGCGCGTTCGGTGTGCCATTGGGAATAGTTGGTCATCATCTCATCGAGAAGCTTTGTGGCAGCACCAAGTGTAGTTGACATAAAAGTTCCTCCCGCGGCCGAATCTAACAAGTTCCACGAGGTAAAGTTCAAGCCTGCATAAAAAGTTTGGATAACCATCCAAGTAGTCAAACCGTGAGTAGGGCAGTTCTTGATAAGAGATTTCATACGTTCCCAAGCTTGGGCAATGTGTTCATTATCCAATTGTTTAAAATTCATTATGTTACTTCTAAGTTGGATAATTTTAGCAGGTGGATAGTATTTTCCAATAAAAGCATCTTCGCACTTGTCCCATGAATCTATGCTATTTCTAGGCAAAGACTGAAACCAAATTTTAGCTCCTCCTCTCAAGGAGAAAGGAAAAAGCTTAAGCTTAACAATATTACCATCTATTTCTTGGTACTTTTGCATATCACAAAGTTCAACAAAGTTGTTTAAGTGTAAAGCAGCACCATCTCCAGCATCGGAGAATTGATCTTTCATGACTAAGTTCAGTAAAGCAGGTTTAATTTCAAATGAAGGTGCTGAAGTGGCAGGTGTAGTGATAGGTGTGCTGATAAAGTCATCGTTGTTGTGACTAGTGAAGTCACACAACTTGGTGTTCTCGGTGGAACCCATAGTAGCAAGCAAGCAAGATAACTATTTTTGTGATTTTCGATAAAAGGTACTAAAGCAAAAACTGAAAGGTAAACTAACAAGACTAAAAAGCAAAGGTAAAAGATAGCATGCAACTCCCCTATCCTGAAGAGTGGAGTCCCCGGCAACGGCGCTAGAAAAACTCCTTGATGGGCCTCTAACCCCTCGTTGGTTACCCCAAGTGGAAGGTGTAAGATGCAGTGTTGTGGAAGTTTTTCCCTTAGCAAAGATGCCAAGGATCGAATCCCCAGAGACTCCTAGGTTCAACAAGTAGGTGTCAACTGCTAAAGGCGCCAGATATTAGCAATCAACGTGGACCTGCACACAGATACAAATAACTTTGCTCCCAACGAGTACAGAGAGGTTGTCAATCCCTCCGGCCTTGTAGTTCACAAAGGATTAAACGCAAATGATAGTAGTGATAGATAATGTTTGCAATAGTAAATAATAGCGAAAAGTAAATAGCGGATGTGATCAATGATGGTAATATGGACCAGAGTCTCATGATGTTCACTAGTGATGTCTCTCTCCCAAAAGACAATAAAACAGCTATGTCAGGTAAACGAATTACAGCTGGGCAATTGACAGGACCACGAACACAAACCAATGCTGACTACATTGCAAGAAAGGTTGAGGTTCAAAGCATGGGCGGTACGCCAAAGTAAGTAGACCGAAATCCATCAATATCTACTACTAATCATCCACCTTGAGATATCTATCCAGAACATATCGCTGGTATTAAGTTGCGAGCCCCACCCATAGTGTAAACTCAAAGCAACAGACAATTGCATTAAAAGAACTTTGCGTAAAGTAAACAATCCTTGCACCCGCGGGCACAAGCACCGTTGTTTTCCCCCTTGTGGCAACAGCACATCCCCTAGACTCATGTTTCTGTCACTCAAACTAGTCATCGAGGGGCATGAACCCACAATCGAGCATAACGTTCCCTCTTGGAGTCACTACGTATTACTTGGCCAAAGCAATAAATAACAACGGAGAACATGCAAGAATTACTTATGAACATAAATATAAAAGAGGTAGATCAAATATATTACTCAATCACAATCTGAACATAATCTCATAATCCATCGGATCCCAGCAAACTCATCATAGCAACAGCATAAGGATTACATATGTGCCTCGATCATGTAGGGCAGCTCACGAGGACTAATTAGTGAAGCACAAGAACGGGAGGAGAACATCACATAGCTACTGGTCATGGACTCATGGTCCAAAGGAGACTACTCACAACTCATCCGGGAGGCGTCCATGGTGGTGGAGAGGCTCCCGATGGTGATCCTCCCCTCCGGCAGGGTGCCGGGAAGAGTTCTCCTGGTGCTCCCGATCTTGGAAGCGGCGGCTGCGGCAGAACAGAGATGAGATCGTGAAAAAGAGTTCCCGTTCAGAGGGTTTCGAAGGACGCTCTAAATATATGCCGAAGGGGGGCACCAGACGGGGCTCAGGGGGCCCAGGCGCCCCCCCGGCGCGGCCCAGGGTGGGGGCACCGGCAGGGCGCCTGGAGCCCTGGTGGCCCTCCCCCCCGGCTGTCCTTTGGGCGCACGATAGGTTCTGGAACGCTGATTTTTTATATAATTTTTCTGGATTTTTCCTGGCAGTTCTCGTAACGTGAAAACCTGAAATACAAAAACAGCCGAAAACAGAAACTGGCACTGGGGTGCACTGGATTAGTAGGTTAGTCCAAATATGATCAAAAGTGTATGGAAGTGTACAAATATCATAGCAATATCACCCAAAAGTGGCATGGAGCAAGCAGAAATTATAGATACGTTTTGGACGTATCAGCTTGTCCTTTGCTACAAAAAGGATTGGGCCATCTTGCTGCACCTTATTTCCTTTTACCTTTTGTTACTTGCTACCAATTACCTTATCACAAAACTATTTGTTACCTATAATTTTAGTGCTTGTAGACAATACCTTACTGGAAACTGCCTATCATTCCCTTCTGCTCCTCGTTGGGTTCGACACTCTTACTTATCGAAAGGACTACGATAGATCCCCTACACTTGTGGGTCATCAAGACTCTTTTCTGGCTCCGTTGCCGGGGAGTGAAGCGCCTTTGGTAAGTGGAATTTGGTAAGGTAAAATTTATAGTGTGCTGAAATTTATTATCACTTGTTTCTATGGCTCATAGTCCTTTGAGGGGCTTGTTCGGAGTATCTTCACCCCAACCAGAAGAGCAAAGAGTTGCTCCTCAACCTACTGCACCTACTGAAAATGTTTGCTTTGAAATTCCTAGGTATGATAGAGAAACTGCTTGATAATCCTTTTACAGGAGACGGAACACTGCATCCCGATTTACATCTAATCTATGTGGATGAAGTTTGTGGATTATTTAAGCTTGCAGGTATTCCCGAGGATGTTATCAAGAAGAAGGTCTTCCCTTTATCTTTTAAGGTAGATGCATTGACATGGTTTAGGCTATGTGATGATATTGGATCATGGAACTATAATCGTCTGAAGTTGGAATTTCATCAGAAGTTCTACCCTATGCACCAAGTTCATCATGATCGTAATTATATTTATAATTTCTGGCCTCGCGAAGGAGAAAGCATCGCTCAAGCTTGGGGGAGGCTTAAGTCAATGTTATATTCATGCCCCAATCATGAGCTCTCAAGAGAAATGATTATTCAAAAAAATTATGCTCGGCTTTCTCTCGATAATCGCTCCATGCTCGATACTTCTTGTTCTGGTTCTTTTATGATGAAGACTATTGAATTCAAATGGGATTTATTGGAAAGAATTAAATGCAACTCTGAAGATTGGGATCTCGACGAAGGTAAGGAGTCAGGTATGACCCCTAAGTTTGATTGTGTTAAAGCTTTTATGGATACCAATGTTTTCCGTGAGTTTAGCACTAAATATGGACTTGACTCTGAGATAGTAGCTTCTTTTTGTGAATCATGTGCTACTCATGTTGATCTTCCCAAGGAGAAGTGATTTAAATACCATCCCCCTTTGAAGTAAAAGTAGTTGAACTTGTTAAAGTTGAAGAAAAGACCATCAGTTATAATGTTGATCCTATTGTTCCTACCGCTTATATTGAGAAACCACCTTTCCCTGTTAGGATTAAGGATCATGCTAAAGCTTCAACTGTAGTTTGTAAGAGTAATACTAGAACACCTACACCCCTTGAGCAAATTAAAGTTGAACCTAGTGTTGCTATCGTTAAAGATCTCTTGGTAGAAGATTTAGATGGACATGTTATTTACCTCCAAGAGGAATCTGCTAGAATAGCCAAACCCAATGCTAGGAATAAACATAGATCTATTGTAGGCTTGCATTTTATCTCTATTAAGATAGGAGATCATTGCTATCATGGTTTATGTGATGTAAGTGCTAGTGCGAGCATTATCCCTCATACCTTATATCAAGAAATTATGCATGACATTGCACCTGTTGAGTTAGAAGGGATTGATGTTACTATTAAGCTTGCCAATAGAGACACTATTTCACCAGTTGGGATTGTTAGAGATGTTGAAGTCTTGTGTGGGAAGGTTAAATACCCTGCTAATTTTCTTATTCTTAGTTCCCCACAAGATGAATTTTGTCCCATCATATTTGGTAGACCCTTCTAGAATACTGTTAATGCTAAGATAGAATGCGTGAAAGATATTGTTACTGTTGGTTTAGTGGATATGTCTCATGATTTTAACTTTGCTAAATTCCATAGATAACCCCTTGATAAAGAATTACCTAGTAAGGATGAAATTGTTGGTCTTTATTCTATTGCTGTGCCTCCTAATGATCCTTTAGAACAATACTTGCTAGACCATGAAAATGATATGCATATGAATGAGAGAAGGGAAATAGATGAAATATTCTTTAATCAGGGACCCGTATTGAAAAAAAACTTGCCTGTTGAAATCCTAGGGGATCCTCTTCCACCCAAGGGTGATCCTGTATTTGAACTTAAACCCTTACCTGATAATCTTAAGTATGTTTATCTTGATGAAAAGAAGATATATCCTGTTATTATTAGTACTAACCCTTCATAGCAGGAAGAAGAAAAACTATTGAAAACTCTGAAGAAGCACCGTGCTGCTATTGGATATACTCTGGATGATCTTAAGGGAATTAGTCCCACTTTATGCCAACACAAGATAAAGTTGGAAGAAAATGCTAAAACATTTATTGATCATCAACGACGATTGAATCCTAAGATGAAAGAAGTGGTAAGGAAGGAAATACTAAAGCTTCTAGAGGCGGGTATTATCTATCCAGTTGCTGATAGCCAGTGGGTAAGTCATGTCCATTGTGTCCCTAAGAAGGGAGGTATGACTGTTGTTCCTAATGATAAAGATGAATTGACCCCGCAAAGAATAGTTACAGGTTATAGGATGGTAATTGATTTCCGCAAATTAAATAAAGCTACTAAGAAAGATCATTACCCCTTGCCATTTATTGATCAAATGCTAGAAAGGTTATCCAAACATACTCATTTTTGCTTTCTAGATGGTTATTCTGGTTTCTCTCAAATACATGTGTCAAAAGGGGATCAAGAAAAGACCACTTTTACTTGTCCTTTCGGTACCTTTGCTTATAGATGTATGTCTTTTGTTTTATGTAATGCACCTGCTACCTTTCAAAGATGCATGATGGCTATATTCTCTGACTTTTGTGGAAAGATTGTTGAGGTTTCCATGGATGTTTTTTCCGTTTACGAAACTTCTTTTGATGATTGCTTAAGCAACCTTGATCGAGTTTTGCAGAGATGTGAAGACACTAATCTTGTCTTGAATTGGGAGAAGTGCCACTTTATGGTTAATGAAGGCATTGTCTTGGGACATAAAATTTATGAGAGATGTATTGAAGTTGACAAGGCCAAAGTTGATGCAATTGAAAAGATGCCGTGCCCCAAGGACATCAAAGGTATACGAAGTTTCCTTGGTCACGCCGGGTTTTATAGGAGGTTCATAAAGGACTTCTCCAAAATATCCAGGCCTCTGACTAATCTCTTACAAAAAGATATTCCTTATGTCTTTGATGCTGATTGTCTAGAGGCATTTGAAATACTTAAGAAAGCATCGACCTCTGCATCCATTGTCCAGCCTCCTGACTGGAATTTACCCTTTGAGATTATGTGCGATGCTAGCGATTATGCTGTAGGTGCTGTTTTAGGGCAAAGAGTTGATAAGAAATTAAATGTTATCCAATATGCTAGTAAAACTCTAGATAGTGCCCGGAAAAATTATGCTACCACTGAAAAAGAATTTTTAGTAGTTGTATTTGCTTGTGATAAGTTTAGGCCTTACATTGTTGATTCCAAAGTAACTATTCACACTAATAATGCTGCTATCAAATATCTTATGGAAAAGAAAGATGCTAAACCTAGACTTATTAGATGGGTTCTCTTGCTGCAAGAGTCTGACTTGAATATTATTGATAGAAAGGGAGTTGAGAACTCCGTTGCAAATAAATTTTCTAGGCTAGAGAATATAATTGATGACCCACAACCTATTGATGATAGCTTTCCTGATGAACAATTAGCCGTCATAAATACTTCTCGTACTGCTCCATGGTATGCTGATTATGCTAATTATATTGTTGCTAAGTTTATACCTCCTAGCTTCACATACCAGCAAAAGAAAAAGTTCTTCTATGATTTGAGACATTACTTCTGGGATGACCCACATCTTTATAAAGAAGGAGTAGATGTTATTATTAGACGTTGTGTACCTGAGCATGAACAGGAACATATCCTAAGCATGTGCCACTCCGAAGCTTATGGAGGACACCATGCAGGAGATAGAACTGCACACAAGGTATTGCAATCCAGTTTTTATTGGCCTACTCTCTTCAAGGATGCCTGTAAGTTTGTCTAATCTTGTGATGAATGTTAAAGAATTGGTAATATTAGTAGACGTCAAGAAATGCCTATGAATTATTCACTTTTTATTGAACCATTTGATGTTTGGGGCTTTGATTATATGGGACCGTTTCCTACCTCTAATCGGTACACACATATCCTAGTTGCTGTTGATTACGTTACTAAGTTGGTAGAAGCTATTCCAACTAGTAGTGCTGATCATAACACCTCTATTAAGATGCTTAAAGAATTTATTTTCCCGAGGTTTGGAGTCCCTAGATACTTAATGACTGATGGTGGTTCACACTTTATTCATGGTGCTTTCCATAAAATGCTTGCAAAGTATGATGTTAACCATATAATTGCATCCCCTTATCACCCACAGATTAGTGGTCAAGTAGAACTAAGTAATAGAGAGCTGAAATTAATTTTGCAAAAGACAGTTAATAGGTCCAGAAAGAATTGGTCCAAGAAACTTGATGATGCATTATGGGCCTATAGAACTGCATACAAAAATCCTATGGGTATGTCTCCATATACGATGGTTTATGGAAAGGCTTGTCACTTACCTCTTGAGCTAGAACATAAGGCATATTGGGCTATTAAAGAGCTCAATTATGATTTCAAATGTGCCGGTGAGAAGAGGTTATGTGACATTAGCTCTCTTGATGAATGGAGAGCCCAGGCCTATGAGAATGCCAAGCTCTTTAAAGAAAAAGTTAAAAGATGGCATGACAAAAGGATACAAAAGCATGAGTTTAACATAGGTGATTATGTCTTGCTATACGAATCTCGTTTAAGATTTTTGAAGGAAAACTTCTCTCTAAGTGGGAAGGACCTTACGTTATCGAGGAGGTCTACCGTTCCGGTGCCATAATAATCAACAACTTCGAAGGCACAAATCCGAAGGTGGTGAACGGTCAAAGAATCAAACATTATATCTTAGGTAACCCTATAAACGTTGAAACCAATGTCATTGAAACCGTAACCCCGGAGGAATACATAAGGGACGCTTTCCAGAACGATTCAGACTCTGAAAAGGAAGAGGTATGTGATACGGTAAGTAAACCGACTCCAAAACAGTTCTAAAGGCAATTTTTCACCGTTTTAGAATATTTAGAAAAATAGAAAAATAAGTAGCAGTCCGGAAGAGACACGAGCCGTCCACGAGGGTGGAGGGCGCGCCCCCTGCCTCGTGGGCAGCTCGTGTGCCTCCCGGACTCCGATTTCTTGTATGTTACTCCTTTTGGTTGGTAAAAATTCATTATATATACTCCCGAAGGTTTTGACCTCTGTTCACGCAAAAATCCTCTGTTCTTGTTTCGAGCTGTTTTCTGCTAGGGTTAACGAAGCTAGGCACCATGTCGTCTCCCTCCTCCAACAACAAGGGCAACGATGCTTGGCTAATGAAGATAGATCTGAAGAGGGAAGGACCCAAGGATATCAACAACAAGAAGAAGATCAAGAAGGAGGTAGAAGATCCGGCTCCGGCATTGGGAGAAGGAGAAATCCCTCAATCTCTTCCCAACCTCTTTACCTCGAATGAGATTGAAGCTTTCAAGATGATTGAGTTAGCACAAATTCGAAGCCAGCATCTCACAAGTGAAAATATTTTGTTGAAGGAATATATAGCTGCACTCCAAGGTATTATCCGCAAGCTGGAGGATCTCCAACACTTGATATATGATGATCCGGCGTCACTACTTTCAACTCCATCATCACCACCCCCGCAGAAGGAGACATAATCATATGGGTATGGGCACTCCCCTTGGCAACTGCTAAGCTTGGGGGAGTGACCCCGGTATCGTATCACCATCACTCCTATCTTTACCGCTTTTATTAGTTCGATCCTTTTGGTAGTATCTTGATCTAGTAGAATAAAGTTAGCATGATCTAGTTGTGAGCTTTTGCCTTTGATCTTTACCCTTTGTAATCGAGTCCGTGAGCTATATAATAAAGATTAGTGTTGAGTCAAGGGCTTGATTTCCTCACTTTGGTCATGATAGAATAAAGAAAGAAAACATAAAGAATATCCAAAAGATCATATTGATCTTATGGGAAGTAATGACTTCACATATAAAGAGTATGATGAATAAAGTTGTTGAGAGTTGACAAACATAGTTTTGGTCATCGCTGCAATTAATAGGAAGTAATAAATAAAGAGAGGCTTCACATACAAATACACTATCTTGGAAATCTTTTATGATTGTGAGCACTCATTAAAATATGACATGCTAAAGAGTTGACATTGGACAAGGAAGACAACATAATGGTGTAGCAACCATGATCCGAACGGACCGAAGTCTCTGTGTTCTGTGTCATCCCTGGATCGGTAATGCTTACACACACAATACTTGAAGGATTTATAATAGAGTGGCAATCACACACTTATTACATCGAATGTCACAAAAGAGAACTTATTACGAAAGTCTATGGCATAAGGCCATCTAATAAAATAACATTGGAAGGCTTGGAAGATAAGTGAGTCCATCAACTCCAACGGCATAGCTGAGTGCATGACAAACGACCAATCGCGTCTTACTCTTCTTCTGAAAAGTCTGCAACATAACATGTTGCAGTCCGAAATGGGCCAGCACATGGAATATGCTGGCAAGCTAACACAGTAAAACAAGTAACAGAAATAAAGGCTAACACTATATGCATATTTGGCTGGTGGAGGCTCTAAGGTTAAGGTTATTACATAAAGCCAATTTTTCCCTACAATAAAGGAATAATTTTTATTTTTAACTATCATGGTAGTTGAAACATCATTGAGAAGGTACCTCCAACTCAATCCCAATTAAAGTAGTCATCTTTAACCCAACAAATTAATTTTAGAGTGATGAGATCAACCAATAATTCAAGTACCAGATACTCAAGATTGTCCATAACCGGGGGACATGGCTAATCATGATTAGTTTGTACACTCTGCAGAGGTTTGCGCACTTTTCCCCACAAGACTCGATCTCCTCCGTTGGATTTCTCGCACTGCATGGTGTTTGAGAAATGGATGACCGAGACACAGTCTTTCAGAGGCATTTACTCTTTACCCCGGGTGGACCCGTACACCTACTTTCCCCTACATCAGCTAGTCCACCACTGAAAGAGCTCACACAACTTAGTCATACTATGCCAGAGCCCATAATGGCATTGTGGCTGCACAAGGAAGTTTCTAGCATGAATAGTTTTATGATCCCTTTGAGCCTGGGTGGCATTCCATAGGATAATCACACGGTACACCCGGGATTTCCTAGGATAACACTGGATTCTCCAGGTGCCCTGCAACCAATCCACCCAGATGTGTATTCAAGTAGCCACGTTAAGTTGAACCATTAATTAACAACTCACATCTGTCATGGATTCTCTCAAACCCAATCCACGTCTACGAGCATAGCATGGCAACCTAAGCATAACGTAGAAGTAACTCCCAAGGGTTTGAAAATAATGCAGGTAATAGGTTCTACCTAAATCTACTTCCCAGTCCCACAAGTTAAGAGATCCTACTCATGCAATGTGTGAGGGTTTGATCTAATGCATGAAAACTGGGTAATAAAGGGTATGATCAAAGTGTTACTTGCCTTGCTGATGATTCGCAAAACCTAGGGACTCGTAGTAGCACGCTTCGCACTCCGGGAATTCTATCGTAAACATACAATAGCATACATAAGCAAACAAGCAAAGATGCACACGTAAAACTCCAAATAAGAAGATCTAACCAGAAATTTCAACTTAAGAACTCCGATTTGCAAAAAGAATCAAATCAAACGGAGCAACGAAACTCAAACTGCGAAAGAAATAAGATCCGTTTACTAGATTGGTCTAAGGTCAACTTTTACAGTAACAAAACCTTGTTCAAGTTGGTTAAACGAAAAGAGGGCTTCGAGACGAAGATCTGGGCACTTGAATCGCTCGATTCCGACTCTCGAGCAAAAAGAAAAACTAAAAACAAGATCAGGGCAGAAATCGCGATCGAAAATAATCGTGGAAAAAGCCCTGAAAAAGAAAACTGACGAACAGGCTAACGAACGAACGTTCGCTGTGTGTGACTAACGGGCGAACAACGTTCGTTAAAACGAACGTACGGACGATCGTTCGCTAACTAACTAAACCGAAAAAACCGAACCGATCTATTTGAAAAAAATAGATCTAGGGTTCCTAAAAAAAATCTGACGGTTCTAAAAAAAATCGGTCGTTACCTAATCGGGTCGGGCGGCGGGTTGCGGAGCGGGGTAGCGGGGTGCAGAGCGGGCGCGGGGCATCATCGGCGGCGGGCAAGGCGGCGGCGGTGTGGCGCGCGGCGGCGAGGCTCGGCTACGGCGGCGGTGTTGGCGGCGAAAGAGGGGGGGGGCTTATATAGGGGCAGGGGGCGGCGGTGGCTTGGGGAAGGGGCTGGCGGCGGGTTGGCCGACTTGGCCACGGCGGCTGGCGGGCGCCGCCTGGACTCCCGGTCGGAGTCGGAGGCGGCGGCGACGCTGGGCCGGCTGGGCTTCGGCCCAGTCGGTCCGACCCACTTTTTTTTAAATTATCCTGACGCACAAAAACACAAAAAGAAAATACTACACAGAGACGAATAATTCCGAAATAAATTTTCACCGTCCTCTAATAATATTTAGGAGAAAGTGAACATTTTCCGGGACCTAAATGCAATTTTAAAAAACGCGCATTTTTCCTATGCAAAATAAAATCACAAATAAATCCGAATAAGATCCAAAAGTGATTATAATATTTTTCCTCCAACATTTATTTTATTTTGGAGAAGTCATATTATCTGCGCTCATAAGTTTTACTCAGAAATATTTTTTGGAGAGATAAACAATTAAAACCAAAGTGATCCCCGTACCGGTATTTGAGAAAACTCAAATACGAAAACGGTAAAATCCCCAACTCTCTCCGTAGGTCCTTGAGTTGCTTAGAATTTTCAAGGATCGCAATGCACAAATGCAATAAAATATGCAATGCAATATGATCTATGTATAACATTCCAAATTGAAAATTTGGGATGTTACAAACCTACCCCGTTAGAATGAATCTCGCCCTCTAGATTCGGTTTGGCTAGAGAACACGTGTAGGTGGTCCTTGCGTAGATCATTCTCTCGCTACCAGGTGGCTTCATCCTCGGTGTGGTGACTCCACTGAACTTTGCAAAACTTGATAACCTTGCTGCGGGTGACTCTGCTCGCAAACTCGAGGATCTTGACGGGTTTCTCCTCGTAAGTCAGATCACTATCCAACTAAATTTCTTCCAGGGGCACTGTGTCTCTTAAAGGAATATCGGCCATCTCCGCATGGCACTTCTTAAGCTGAGAAACGTGAAACACGTCATGAACTCCTGACAATCCTTCGGGTAATTGCAACTTATAGGCAACCTCTCCCATGCGTTCCAAAACACGGTACGGTCCCACAACTAGGGGGGCTAACTTTCCCTTAACTCCAAAACGTTTAACTCCTCGTAGAAGCGACACTCTCAGGTACGCTCTGTCTCCAATTTCATAGACTACTTCCTTGCACTTCGAGTCTGCATAACTCTTCTGCCTGGACTGAGCTACCTTCAGTCTATCTCAAATCAACTTAACCTTCTCCTCGGACACTTTGATCAGGTCTGGTCCAAACAACTGACGGTCTCCGACTTCATCCCACATTAACGGCTCTTGGAATCTCCTCCCGTACAATGCTTCGAACAGTGCCATCTTCAAACTGGCCTGGTAACTGTTGTTGTACGAGAAATCCGCGTAAGGCAAGTTGTCATCCCAACTAGATCCATAGTCCAGCGCATAAGCTCTCAACATGTCCTCCAGAATCTGATTGACTCTCTCGGTCTGTCCATCAGTCTGCGGGTGAAAAGCAGTACTGAATTCCAGCCTTGTTCCCAAAGTTTGGTGTAGTTGGTGCCAAAACTTTGAGGTGAACTGTGTTCCTCTATCTGATACAATGGTCGTCGGAACTCCGTGTAGACATACGATCCTGGTCATGTATATCTTGGCCAACTTCACACTGGTATACGTGGTTTTCATGGGGATAAAGTGGGCTACTTTGGTCAAGCGATCCACTACTACCCAGATTGAGTCATATCCCGATCTGGTCCTAGGTAATCCGGTGATAAAGTCCATGCCAAGCTTATCCCACTTCCATTCGGGTATCGGCATTGGTTGTAGTAATCCTGCTGGCTTCTGATGTTCCGCCTTTACTCTCTAGCATACATCACATACTGCTACATACTCGGCAATATCCTTCTTCATTCCCGTCCACAAGAAACATTCCTTTAAGTTCAAATACATCTTAGTGTTTCCGGGGTGTATGGAGTATGGTGAATCATGTGCTTCATGTAGTATCAACTTCCTGATCTCGGCGTTGTTGGGCACATAGATTCGGTCCTCAAACCACAAGGTGTCGTGTTCGTCCTCACAAAAAACCCTTGCCTTTTCCTTCACTCATCTTCTCCTTTATTTTGGCAATCTCTTTGTCATCCTTCGGAGCTTCTCGTATCTTTCCCAATAATGTTGACTAAACCTCCAATGTTGCAACAAAACCTCTAGGAACTATCTCTAAACGAAGCTCCCTGAGATCTTATGCTAACTCCTCTGACAGTCCTCCCTTCACTAGGGTATTTGCATAACTCTTCCGGCTCAAAGTGTCTACAACGACATTGGCCTTTCTGGGGTGATAGTGCAGCTTCATATCATAATCCTTTATAAGCTCCAACCATGTCCTCTGTCTGAGGTTCAACTCCTTCGGGGTGAAGATGTACTTCAAGCTCTTGTGATCCGTGTGCACATGACAATGATTTCCGATGAGGAAATGCCTCCAGGTTTTGAGTGCGTGCACTACTGCAGCTAGCTCCAAATCATGCATAGCATAATTCAACTCGTGCGGTCGAAGTTGTCGAGATGCATACGAAATAACTCTTCCATCCTCCATGAGTACTCCTCCAAGTCCTAAGCGTGAAGTGTCGCAATACACTTGGAAATCTTTGCGTATATCTGGCAAGATCAGCACTGGGGCTATCGTCAACCATTTCTTCAACTCCTGGAAACTTTCTTCGCACTCTTCAGTCTAATGGAACTTGGTGTCCTTCTTCAACAATGCCGTCATAGGCTTTGCAATCTTGGAGAAATTCTCTATAAATCTCCAGTAATATCCCGCGAGTCCAAGAAAACTGCGGATCTCTCCAACTGAAGTGGGTGCCAACCACTCAGTTACTGCTTGCACCTTGACAGGATCCACTTCTATACCTTCTCCTGATATAACATGCCCTAAAAATCCAGTTTTCTTCAACCAAAACTCGCATTTGCTAAACTTCGGTCCCTTCCGTCAACTGTGCACTCATCTCATCATTCAGCCCTTCCATAAACCTCTCTTGCTTCGCGGCATTGGTGGCCACATCATCCGGGGCATAATGAGATAGAGTACTAAACTCATCTACGTACTGAGCCATAGTACGATTTCCTTGGCGCAAGTTGCGAAACTCTCGCTTCTTCATGCTCATGGATCCAGTTGAAACATGGGCTGTGCGAAAAGCTTGCTGAAACTGATCCCAAGTGACATTGGCTACAGAGAAAGTGGCTGTGTAATTCTCCCACCATGCTGCTGCTGGTCCAGCCAACTGACGTGCGACAAAACGCACCTTCTCAGCATCCGTGCAATTTGAAGTGGTCAAATCCCTTCCAATCTTGCGCAGCCAGTCATCAGCAACTATTGGTTCAATGCTGCTAGAAAACACCGGTGGTTGCAACCTTAGAAAACGTGTCAGGTTGTCCACAGGTGGTGGTGGTGGAGGGTTGTTGTTGTTCTGATTGTTCTAGACAAGAAGTTGCATCAAAGTGTTCTGCTGCTGGATCAACCGAGTGAGCTCAGGGGGAAACTGAAATCCGGGTTCACGTCTCGGAGGTATCTGATGGGTGTAGAGGGAAGAGATTAGAATAGAAATGAGGTCTAAGGGGAAATTCACTGCCCATATGCACATGAGACAAACACAAACATATCACACCAATCAATTCAAGCAAGGTCTTACAAACTTCTAGCTAACGTTAGACAGTGCTCTAAATTCTACTTTATGGGGAAAAGTACTAGTCATAGGGTGGTCATCTAGAAATTTTGATCGGCGGAAGATTCCATGATATCTTCATAGTCTTCATCACTAAAATCGGGGTCTGAGTCCGTGTCGTCGATGATGATGTAATCCTCATGACTAATCTCCTTCGGTTCTTCTTCTTCTTCTCCTCCTGGTGCTGGATCTCCCATGAATACTCCTAGCTTCCTCGTCAAGTCGCCATTCTTCTCCACAAGAATTGTCATCTCCTCCTCGTATCCGTCGCTTGTAGACTTGAGTTCCTCTTCTAGCTCCAAGTTCCTGGTTAGCGCCTTCTTCAAATCTATCATCCCTGCGAACAAATGGTGCTCCTGTCGTCGAATGTGCTGGTTTAACTCCTGGATGAACGCTGCAATGGACCTATCCTTTCGGGTACTGATCATGTCCCATTGCTCATCTTGGCGTCCACAAATCTGATAGATAGTGTCCTTCAGCTCCTGCTTGTAGACTTCTCCAATACGTCCCATGGTAATGTGGGCTGCCATACTCTTGCCTAGGCTCCAGGTTGGTGCATCAAAAGAAAACTCTATGGACTCAGTGGATGGTGCGAATGTCCTCCTGGGAATTTGAACTCGAATACTCCATCGCTCCTCCTATGGTAAAGTGACGGTGTAGGTCCCGGTGAAGCTTGGTATTTCGATGTTCAGGTACCTAGTCACTTCCTTCAAGTGTCGTCCAAAAGGTGTGTCTTCATCCGGTTGAGTGAACTTGTTCCTTGGGTCCACCATCCTAAAGAGTAGAAAAAAGGAGAGGAGTTAGAAATGAGTAGAGAAGAGTGACCTAGGGTTTATCTTAGTGTTCATGTCCTACAGTCAGCGTGTGCTCTGATACCATCTTGTAGCGACCACGATCCGAAGGGACCAAAGTATCTATGTTTTGTGTCATCCCTAGATCGGTAATGCTGACACACAAAGTACTTGAAGGATTTATAACAGTGTGGCAATCACACACTTATTACATCGAATGTCTCAAAAGAGAACTTATTACAAAAGTCTATGGCATAAGGCCATCTAACAAAATAACAGCGGAAGGCTTGGAAGATAAGTGAGTCCATCAACTCCAACGGCATAGCTGAGTGCATGACAAACGACCTATCGCGTCTTAATCTTCTTTTGAAAAGTCTGCAACGTAACATGTTGCAGCCCGAAACGGGTCAGCACATGGAATATGCTGGCAAGCTAACAAAGTAAAACAAGTAACAGAAATAAAGGCTAACACTATATGCATATTTGGCTAGTGGAGGCTCTAAGGTTAAGGTTTTTGCATAAAGCCAATTTTTCCCTACAACAAAGAAATAGCTTTTATTTTTAACTATCATGGTAGTTGAAACATCACTGAGAAGGTACCTCCAACTCAATCCCAATTAAAGTAGTCATCTTTAACCCAACAAATTAATTTTAGAGTGATGAGATCAACCAATAATTCAAGTACCATATACTCAAGATTGTCCATAACCGGGGACACGACTAATCATGATTAGTTTGTACACTATGCAGAGGTTTGCGCACTTTTCCCCACAAGACTCGATCTCCTCCGTTGGATTTCTCGCAGTGCATGGTGTTTGAGAAACGGATGACCGAGACACAGTCTTTCAGACGCATTTACTCTTTACCCCGAGTGGAACCGTACACCTACTTTCCCCTACATCAGCTAGTCCACCACTGAAAGAGCTGACACAACTTACCCATACTATGCCAGAGCCCATAATGGCATTGTGGCTGCACACGGAAGTTTCTAGCATGAATAGTTTTATGATCCCTTTGAGCCTGGGTGGCATTCCATAGGATAATCACACGGTACCCCTGGGATTTCCTAGGACAACACTGGATTCTCCAGGTGCCCTGCAACCAATCCACCCAGATGTGTATTCAAGTAGCCACCTTAAGTTGAACCATTAATTAACAACTCACATCTGTCATGGATTCTCTCAAACCCAATCCACGTCTACGAGCATAGCATGGAAACCTAAGTATAACGTAGAAGTAACTCCCAAGGGTTTGAAAATAATGCAGGTAATAGGTTCTACCTCAATCTACTTCCCAGTCCCACAAGTTAAGAGATCCTACTCATGCAATGTGTGAGGGTTTGATCTAATGCATAAAAACTAGGTAATAAAGGGTATGATCAAAGTGTTACTTGCCTTGCCGACGATTTGCAAAACCTAGTGACTCGTAGTAGCTCGCTTCGCACTCCGGGAATTCTATCACAAACAATAGCATATATAAGCAACCAAGCAAAGATGCACGGGTAAATCTCAAATAAGAAGATCTAACCAGAAAGTTCGACTGAAGAACTTCGGTTTGCAAAAAGAATCAAATCAAACGGAGCAACGAAACTCAAACTACGAAAGAAACAAGATTCATTTACTAGATTGTACTAAAGTCAAAATTTTAAAGTACCAAAATCTTATTCAAGTTGGTTAAGCAGAAATAGGGCTTCAAGACGAAGATCTAAGCGCTTGTTTCTCCTGATTCCAACTAACGAGCGAAGAGTTATACTAAAACGAAGACCGGGGCACAAATCGCGATCGAAAATAATCGCGGAAAAACCCTGAAAAAGAAAACGCGACGAAGAGGCTAACGAACGAACGTTCGCTGTCTGTTACTAAAATACGAAAAGTGTTCATTAAAACGAATGAACGGGCGAATGTCCGCTAAACAACTAAACCGAAAAAATCGATCTAGGGTTTTTATTAAAAACCGCGGGGTTTTTAACCTAAAATCGAGAAAAGACCGGCGGCGGTGTGGCGGCGTGGCTGGCGGCGGCGCGAGGCGGCGGCGCTAGGGTTCGGGCGGGTGGGGCTGGGGCTGCTGGGGCGGCGGGCGGCTAGGCCTTGACTTATAAAGCCGGCCCGGTAGAGTCCGGGTCGGTTACGGCCCGTAGGTCCGCTGACCGTTTTTTTAAATAGTCTTGACGCAGAAAAACTGACAAAAGAAATACTAAACTTAGTCAAAAAATTCCAAATAAATTTTCACCGTCCTCTAATAATATTTAGGACAAAGTGAACATTTTTCCCGGACCTAAATGCAATTTTTAAAAACGCGTATTTTTCCTAATCAAATAAAATTGCAAATAAATCCCAATAAAATAAAATAATTGATTTTAATTTTTTCCTCCAATATTTCCTTTATTTTGGAGAATTCATATTATCTCAACTCATATATTTTAATATAAAATATTTTTGGAGAGAAAAACAATTAAAACCAAAATGATCCTCCTTCCGATATTTGAGAAAATTCAATTACGAAAACGGTGAAATCCCCAACTCTCTCCGTGGGTCCTTGAGTTGCTTAGAATTTTGAGGATCACAACACACAAATGCAAATAAAATATGATATGCAAGATGACCTATGTATAACATTCCAAATAGAAAATTTGGGATGTTACAAACCTACCCCCCTTAAGATGAATCTCGCCCTCGAGATTCGGGTTGGCTAGAAAATAGGTGTGGGTGGTCCTTGCGTAGATCATCCTCTCGTTCCCAGGTGGCTTCATCCTCGGTATGATGGCTCCACTGAACTTTGCAAAACTTGATAACCTTGCTGCGGGTGACTCTGCTTGCAATCTCGAGGATCTTGACTGGTTTCTCCTCGTAAGTTAAATCACTATCCAGCTGAATTGTTTCTAGGGGCACTGTATCTCTCAGAGGAATATCGGCCATCTCAGCATGGCACTTCTTAAGCTGGGAAACATGAAACACGTCATGAACTCCTGACAATCCTTCGGGTAACTCTAACTTGTAGGCAACCTCCCCATGCGCTCCAAAACACAGTATGGTCCTACAAATCTCAGGGCTAACTTTCCCTTAACACCGAAATGCTTAACTCCTCGCAGAGGTGACACTCTCATGTATGCTCTGTCTCCGATTTCATAGACTACTTCCTTGCGTTTCGAGTCTGCATAACTCTTCTGCCTGGACTGAGCTACCTTCAGTCTATCTCGAATCAGCTTAACCTTCTCTTCTGACTCTTTAATCAAATACGGTCCAAATGACTGACGGTCTCCGACTTCATCCCACATCAATGGCGTTCGACATCTCCTCCCATACAATGCTTCGAACGGTTCCATCTTCAAGCTGGCCTAGTAATTGTTGTTGTATGAAATTTCCACGTAGGGCAAATTGTCATCCCAACTAGATCCATAATCTAGTGCACAAGCTCTCAACATGTCCTCCGGAATCTAATTGACTCTCTCGGTCTGTTCATTAGTCTGCGGGTGAAAGGCTGTACTGAACTCTAGCCTGGTACCCAAAGTCTGGTGTAACTGATGCCAAAACTTTGAAGTAAACTGTGTTCCTCAATCTGATACGATGGTCCTTGGAACTCTGTGCAGACATACGATCCTGGTCATGTATATCTTGGCCAACTTCGCACTAGTATAGGTGGTTTTCACGGGTATAAAGTGGGCTACTTTGGTCAAGTCATCCACTACTACCCAGATAGAGTCATATCCCGATCGGGTCCTGGGTAATCCGGTGATAAAGTCCATTCCAAGCTTATCCCACTTCCATTCGGGTATCGGCATAGGCTGCAGTAATCATGCTGGCTTCTGATGTTCTGCCTTCACTCGCTGACATACATCACATACAGCTACATACTCGGCAATGTCCTTCTTCATTCCCGTCCACTAGAAACGTTCCTTTAAATCCAAATACATCTTAGTGTTTCCTGGGTGTATCGAGTATGGCAAATCATGTGCTTCCTGCAGTATCAACTTCCTGATCTCGGTGTTGTTGGGCACATAGACTCGGTCCTCAAACCACAAGGTGTCGTGTTCATCCTCGCGAAAACCCTTGGCTTTTCCTTCACTCATCTTCTCCCTTATTTCTGCAATTTCCTTGTCATCCTTCTGAGCTTCTCGTATCTTTCCTAATAATGTTGACTGAACCTCCAATGTTGCAACAGAACCTCTAGGAAATATCTCCAAACGAAGCTCCCTGAGATCTTCGGCTAACACCGATGGCAATCCTCCGTTTACTAGGGTATTGACATAAATCTTCCGGCTCAAAGCGCTGCTACGACAATGGCCTTGCCTGGATGATGGTGCAACTTCATATCATAATCCTTTATGAGCTCCAACCATCTCCTCTGTCTGAGGTTCAGGTCCTTCTGGGTGAAAATGTACTTCAAACTCTTGTGATCCATGTACACATCACAACGGTTTCCATTAAGGAAATGTCTCCAGGTTTTGAGCGCATGCACTATAGCTGCTAGCTCCAAATCATGCGTAGCATAATTCAACTCGTGCGGTCGGAGTTGACGGGATGCATAAGAAGCAACTCTTCCGTCCTGCATGAGTACTCCTCCAACTCCTAAGCGTGAAGCGTCGCAATACACTAGGAAATCCTTGCGTATATCTGGCAAGATCAGCACTGGGGTGTCACGCCCAAGATGCGATTCTATCCCGATCACATGATAACTTCGTGATTGGGGCACAACCGCATTTCGGGCGCTTAGGAAGATGCATATCATTACATCAACCATTACATGAATAGATGGGGATACAAGAATTCATACAAGTCACATGAATACAACAACTTGAATACAAGACATCCGACTACGGATGCAAACATGAAAAGCACAACGACATCCATCCTGCTATCCCAGGCTGCCGACCAGGAACCTAACCGAAGACTGACGAAGCAGAAGAAGAAAGAACTCCAACACAAGTACATCGCTCTCACGTCAAGTCATCGGAAACCTGCACGTGCAACTGTTGTTATACTATCTGTGAGCCACGAGGACTCAGCAATCCTATAACCATGCGTAACAAGACTAGCAAAGCTTAATGGGTATGGAGAGGTTAAGTGGTGAGGTTGCATCAGCGGCTAAGCATTATATGGTGGCTAACTTACGAGTACTAGAATAAGATGAGCATCTACGCAAACCGTTGCAACCAGTAATGATCGCTAAAGATCCTGAACTACCTACGAGTCAAACATAACCCCACCATGGTCTCTTATCAAAGTGAAAAGAGACGGTCACTGTTACTCACACGGTTCGTGTATTTTATTTCGGATCCTGTGTCAAGTTAGCTACAATCGGACATTAACAAATTCCAATCTGCCACATAACCGCGGGCACGGCTTTCGAAAGATCATAACCCTGCAGGGGTGTCCCAACTTAGCCCATAACAAGCTCACGATCTGCGGAGTCGCAACTCCATGTTGGGAAGACCCGAGTATTCTCGGAATCCTGTGCTCAAGATATTTCAACAAAGGTAAAACTAATCCAGCAAGACCTCCCGGCGTGCCGACACCCTGATAGTAGCCGCGCGTATCTCGTCTCAGGCCACGACCGGATGGCGATCCTACGGGAGCCAATCCTTGAGTGTCCCCGTGGTGGCCCCGCAGCACCCCCGTCTGGGACCAACACCATCAGCACTGGCCCCCCATGTGTGTAGAAGAATCCTCGGGTAGCGCTAACTCCCTATGCAATTTAATTAATTAATTAAGTTTTTATTGTGTTGCAAATTAAAACCAAAGTTGGGCCTTGCTGGAAAAGCTCTAAGCAGTGCGAATTATCAAGGGGGCCCATAAACCCCAACCGTGTTAGGAACGCAAAATAAAGGAACATAACACCGGTTTATCGGTTCTTAAGGCGGCATGAGTGGAACAAAACGTCGAGCAAAAGGCCAAGCCTTCCACCCATTGCCAAGTATATATGTGTGTTAATAATAAATAATAGATATTGTGATATTCCCAACATGTCCAAGATCCGACATGGAGCAATCTTCATCTTCACCTGCAACTAACAATGCTATAAGAGGGGCTGAGCAAGCGGGTAACATAGCCAAACAACGGTTTACTGGGATGTGACACCCCGAGACCGGTGCGCCAGGTGTTAGCCATTTATTCGTCGTCGTTGCCATGTCATCTGCTTGCGTGTTGCATCCTTGCATTTTTGTCATGTTTTGTTCCATCTTCTCAAGTTCTCGTTCTATTCCTTTCATTTTTAGCCGGAGTGCTGCCCGAATTCCTTCGTTTAAATTCCTTTTCTATCTCTTTTAACCGGAGTGGTTTATTAACTCTCTCTTGTCATTTAAGCTCTTGATTCTCGTCGTTTGCCTTGTTTCCTCTTTTACCGGAGCTTCTCATCTCATTCATCTTCATTGCATTCTTCCGTTCAAGTGGCTCAACCTCTCGAGGTTCTTTGGTTTCACTCTTTTGTCCTCGAAGAAATTTGTTCTTCATTTTCATCTTCCGTCTCGTTCCTAAGATCTCGGGACGAGATCTCTTGTTAGTAGGGGAGTGTTGTGACACCCCGAGACCGCTGCGCCAGGTGTTAGCCATTTATTCGTCGTCGTTGCCATGTCATCTGCTTCCGTGTTGCATCCTTGCCTTGTCATCATGTGTGTTGCATCATCATGTTTTCAAAACTTGCATCCGTCCGAGTTCCCTAGTCCTCTCCGTTGTCCGTTCTGAGCCCAGACACACTTGCATGTGCCCGCGGCACCTCCGAATATTTATTTTATGAGTGGCCAGAAAATGTTCTCGGAATGGGTTGAAACTTGGCGTGTGGTCTTATTATAGCATAGGTAGACCGCCTGTCAAGTTTCGTCGCGTTCGGAGTTCGTTTGATAGCCCAACGGTTAACCGTGTTAACCGCCGGAAGCCTCTTTCTCTTTTGGCCCAGCACCCCACTCCAACAACCCACAAGCCCATTCAAACCCCCTCCATGCTCTTGGCCATTCGATCACGATCGCGTGGCCGTGAACCGCTCCTCATTTGGACTCTCCTAGCTCCCTCTACCTATAAAAGAGTCTCCCCCGTCGAAAAATCGTAGGCAAACCCTAGTCTTCTTCCTCCTCGCACTGCCGGACATGTCCGCTCCACCTCTGGACGTGTCCAGCCCGCCGGCTACATCACCCCAGCCTATCAGCACGTGCCACATCAGCTCCACCACCGTCCCGGGCCAATTCGGAGCCACCACCTGTCCGCCCGCAGCCTCCTCTCTCCGCCGCGCCGCCGCGGCCCGCTCGGCCCACGGCGGGCCCGCGCTCAGGCCGCATCGGGCCTCACACTCCCCAGCGCCCCCAGCCGCCTCTGGCCGCCGGCGCGCCTCGCCGCCGCCGTGCCGCCGGCCATCGCCGCCGTCGTCTGCCCTGCCGCCTCGCAAGCCCTGCCTGCCGTTCGACAGACCGCGCCGCCGTCCGCCATCGTGTGTGCCCGCCTCGCCGTCCGGTTCCGCAGCCCCGCATCGGCCAGCCGCCGGAGTTCGAGCCGCGCTGCCACCCTTCATCTTCTGCTCCAGATCTGGCCGCCCCACCTCTCTCCCTCGCGGATCTGGCAAGTTCCCGCCGTCCTGCGCTCGCCGGAAGCTGCGCCGCCGATCCGCGCCGACGGCCTCGTCCCGCATCGGGCGGACGAGCGCCCGCTCCTCTTCAGATCGTGGGCCAGGCCCAGCTCCGGCCTCGCCCGCGGCCTAGATCGGCAGGCCCAGCCGCCGGCCCACCTCGCGTCTCCACCGTCGTCTTGGGCCAGGCCCATGGTGAGCGGCCCCTTTTCCCCGCTCCGTGCGTTATATAGTATATTGCGCTCAGTTTCAGACTTACAAATTTTGACTAAGTCCCAGAATTGCATAATATGTTGCCTTGTTTGTGTGGCTGTAACTTTTTGTGTGTATGTCCAAATTGAGTGTATGATATGTCAAAATGATCGTGGTGATATGCTCTTCATTTTGTTCCATTGTGCCATGCTTGTTTGAGTTCATCTAGATGCCCTAATCATCGTTGCAAGAGTGCTATAAGTTTAGAACTACTGTTAGTTGTAATTTTGTTGCATACTTGTGATGCTTGTAACTTTGTGCATGTTTATCCAAATGGAGCATATGATATGTCAAAATGTTCATTGTGAAGTGCTCTACATGTTGGTTGCTGTAGCATTCATGTTAGGTGCCATATTGCCATGTTAACCTCTGTTGTAAATGTGCATGTGGCTGTTAAGTGCTGAAACTTGTTATGAGATGTTGATTTCACTTGCTCATTGCTATTGGTGTGTTTGTCTTCATGCCACATGTCAATATGTTTTAGTAGCACAATCATATGGTCTTTGCTGTGGTGCATTCCACTTTCCATGATATGCCTTGTGTTGACTTAAACAAGCTTGTAAACATGTCATGCCAATGTTTCTGTTTTATACTTAGTGAAAAAACTGCAAAGTCTGGAATCTGTTTAACCTGATGCCATGTTTGCTTGATGCCCACTCAAATCCATGCTTGTATTGGAGTGGCCAATGATCATATCTTGTTGTCCATGTTGTTTTCTATCAATCCATGTCTTTACTTGCACATATGACCTGCTGTAGCTTATTTATTTCTTGCTCTCAAGTTGCTATAAATTTTACTTGTCAGCCTTTTATCAGCATGATCAATTTGGCGAAGCTTGTTCTTATTGATCCATGCCTCCTATGGAGTTGCTCCAATGGAGTTGTTTGATGTATGCTATGTCTATTACATGTCCATGCTCTTTATATGCTTAATGGAGTTGATATGCTTATTGTTTTGTGCCTGCGAAGGCAGCATCTAGATGATGTTTTGCCTTCCCAGATTTTGGCTAAGTCTGGATAATTTTATTGCAACTTTCCATGGTTGTTTAATTGTGTTCCAGCAAGTTTTTGGGTGTGTTCTAAGTTCATGCTTGTTAAGTATCATGTCTATTTCACATCCATGCCTCTTGTTATCATGTTTGGGTGCTGGAGCATATATTTACCTTGCTCCAAAGTTGATATGTGGCTGTTAACTTCAGCTTTGCAATGTAACTTGTTGTGCTCGTATCTTTTAGCCGTTGCTCCGTTTTGAGCGTGACATATATGAAACTTGTGTGATTTTGCATGTAGAAGCATAATATTATGTTGTTTACCTATTTGGAGTGCGTTTGCTTGATGTTTGGGTGCATCTTGCACCGTTGCCATGCTTGTCTTGTTTTGCTCATATCTTCTAGGCCGTAGCTCCGAATTAAACAAACTTTATATGAAACTTGACTAGAATTTCGAGTAGATCATCATGGTGCATGTTAACTTGTTGTTTAAAAACTTTAACTTAAGGTTTGTTCAGATCTGGACTAATTTAAAGTTATGCATATGAGGGCTTACCGGATTTGTTATATGTCGATTCCGGCCTCATTTAAACTTGTTGGTTTGTGTTGTTCTTGTGTGCTTCATCCCTTGCCATGTTTTGCATCATATAGACTTGTCTTGCATCATAATTGGATGAGCTTCTTGTCGTGTTCTTGTGTTGTGTTTTTACCTTGCTGTGTGCTTTCTTCTCGCTAGTTCTTTTCCGTTGCGATCGTGAGGATTCGTTCGACTACACGTGGTTTGTGTTCAAGGATTCTTCTCCGTATTCTTCATGGACTCATTCTTCTTCCTTGCGGGATCTCAGGCAAGATGACCATACCCTTGGATACCTTTACTACCATTGCCATGCTTAGTTGTCTCGATGCTATCGTTATATGTTGCGCTACCCATCATTATTGTTAGCCCTCTCCTTGTTGCCATGAAACCTCTAACCTTTGACACCTTCCCAGCAAACCATTGTTTTGCTATGTTACCCGCTTGCTCAGCCCCTCTTATAGCGTTGTTAGTTGCAGGTGAAGATGAAGATCATTCCATGTTGGAACTTGTTGTTGGTATTTCACAATATGTCTTATATATATTAACACACCTATATACTTGGCAATGGGTGGAAGGCTTAGCCTTTTGCTCGGTGTTTTGTTCCACTCATGCCACCTTAGGAGCCTATAAACCGGCGTTATGTTCCTTGATTTTGCGTTCCTTACACGGTTGGGTGTATGGGGACCCGTTGACAGTTCGTCTTTGAATAAAACTCCTCCAGCAAGGCCCAACATTGGTTTTAATTTGCTAATAATAACAACCTAATTAATTAATAATTGCATAGGGAGTTAGCGCTACCCGAGGAGTCCTTCTACATAGCAGGGGGGCCAGTGCTGATGGTGTTGGTCCCAAACGGGCAGGCTGAGGGGCCACCTGGGGGAAACCCGAGGGTTGGTTTTACTCGTAGGATGTCCCATCCGGTTGTGGCCTGAGACGAGATACGCGCGGCTACTATCAGGGTGTCGGCACGCCGGGAGGTCTTGCTGGACTTGTTTTACCATTGTCGAAATGTTTTGTGCACCGGGATTCCGAGCCTAATCGGATTGTCCCTAAGATAAGGGGTGATAATATTATTATTACTTCTGCTGATCGTGAGAGCTTGTGATGGGCTAAGTTGGGACACCCCTGCAGGGTTATGATCTTTCGAAAGCCGTGCCCGCGGTTATGTGGCAGATTGGAATTTATTAATGTCCGGTTGTAGAAAACTTGACAGAGGATCCGAGATAAAACACACAACGGCGTGAGTCATGACTGTCTCTTTTCACTTTGAGAAGAGAACACGATGGGGTTATGTTTAACTCGTAGGTAGTTCAGGATCTTTAGCGATCATTACTAGTTTGCGACCGTTTGGGTAGATGCTCAGCTTATTATTGTACTCGTAAGTTAGCCACCATACTTATGCTTAGCCGCTGCTGCAACCTCACCACTTTACCTCTTCCTACCCATTAAGCTGTGATAGTCTTGTTACCCATGGTAATGGGATTGCTGAGTCCTCGTGGCTCACAGATACTACAACAACAGTTGCAGGTGCAGGTTTCCGATGTCTTGACGTGAGAGCGATGATCGTTGTGTTGGAGTTCTTTCTTCTTCTTCTTCTTCTTCAGTCTTGGGTTAGGTTCCTGGTCGGCAGCCTGGGATAGCAGATGGATGTCGTTGTGCTTTTCATGTTTGCATCCGTAGTCGGATGCCTTGTATTGATGTTGTTGTATTCATGTGACTTGTATGTATTGTTGTATCCCCCATGTATGTATCTAATGGTACGATTTAATGATATCCATCTTGCTAAGCGCCCGAATTGCGGTTGTGCCCCAATCACGTAAGTGTCACGTGATCGGGATAGAATCGCATCTTGGGCCTGACATGGGATGGTGTCAAGGTTAGAGGTTTCATGGCAACAAGGAGAGAGTCTGTCAATAAAAGATGGGTGGCGCGACATATAACGATAGCATCAAGACAACTAGCATGGCAATGATAGTAAAGGTATCCAAGGTGACGGTCATCTTGCCAGAGATCCCGCAAGGAAGAAGAATGAGTCCATGAAGAAGACAAAGAAGAAGCCACGAAGACGAACCAAGTGTAGTCGAACGAATCCTCACGATCGCAACGGAATATGAACTAGCAAGAAGAAGCACACAACATGGTAAACACACAACACATAATCAAGACAAGATGCTCAACCAAGTATGATGCATGTCCGATTTAAATATGCATGACATGGCAAAGTGCAACAACAATACTACAAGTTAAGTGGAGATCAATATGCAACGGGTTGCATATTGACGAAATACCACATTCACATATTTAGGTTGATCTCATTTATGTACACAACAAGTTTAAAAGTTGTTAACCATGGCAAGAGGTGCAACACATCTAAACTACACTATCTAAGCAATTTAAATGGGGCCGGAAACAACAAACAACAATTCCGGAAAATCCCCATGTGCATATTTCGTATTTGCTACTGTTCTGACTATAACACAATTTTAATGTTGTTAAACAGCAAAAGTAAGTGCACCATGTTAATCTATACATTTTTCTACCCCAAAAGCATATAAAGTTTATTAAATTTGGAGCTACGATTATTTAGTTATGAAATAAAACATTTTAGCATGTCATTTCACAACTTTAAACAACCAGCAAGTTTGAACATTTTAAACATGGATGGAAGTTGCATATTATGAAACTAGATGAAATTCTAAGCATTTTACATCTATAGTTTGATTAATTTTGATGCATGGTTAATTAGTTAACAACATTTCAAAACAATGGCATTTCTGTAATACTGTAAAGCACTGGAAAAAGGTAAATCCAAAGAGCAGGAAAAACATGGTTGGGCCAGAAGCAGCATAGGGCAGCGGCCCAGCAGTGAGAGAGGCTCAAGAGGCTGTGTGTGTGTGGGTTTGGGGACGAAAGTAACAGAAAACCAAAAAAAGGAAAAGGAAATGTGGGCGGTGGGATTTGATCCCATGACCTCCTACATAGAGGAGCAGAACGCTGACCAGCTGGCCTAACCGAGTGTTTGAAAAATGAAGGGGCATAGTTACTTTTTAACAGGCAGAGGCTCGGTCTGAGAAACGCCATGAACGCACAGCAAGTTGCCGGCGACGACGGCAAGCAAAGCAATGGCTGCCGGTGCAGCAGAACACCGGCGGGGGTGCGGGTTTGGAAGGTGGATGCACATGTTGCGAGGCATGCGCAACAAAGGTTCGGGTGTGGGTGATCTCAAAGACGAGCATATTTTCTACATGGCGGACGGCTGTCCCTCGCCGGCGACAGGAACAAGTAGCGGTGACTGCTGCGGCTGCCAAGCGCCGGCGGGAGTGCGGAAAAGGCTTGATGTGGCTGTGGTGGAATGTGTGTGACATGCAGGAAGGGCGTGAGTGCGTGGAGCTCGACGCTCCTCGACCATGGCGACGAAGCACGGACACAAGCGGGACGGTTGCTACGACGATGGAACTAACAGGAAAAGAGGCTTGGAGGAGCGACTGCTCACCAGGGGCTTGACGAGAAAGTCGGGGAGGCGACGAAGAGGGTGAGGCGAGGTGCTGATCGGAGCAACGCCCTCGAGTCCGAGAGCAGAGGAAGCAGAGGTCGTCGGGGTGGTTGATCCAGGGCTCGAGATGATGCGTGCGTAGCCGGGAAGAAGGCAGGGAGGCGAGCGTTCCTTCCCGCGAAAGAAGACGGTCGGGGGAGCTGATCACGGCGAAGAGGAGATGGGTCTCCTCTCGGCCATGGCGACGGCGATGACAGGGAAGCGCGAGGGGGATGCTCCCGCCCAACTAACTTCGGGAATCAGTCGAGGAGGGTGATGAGGCGCAGGACAACATGCCGGAGAGGGTCCTGGCCTAGGCCGAACGCGAGGATGACGACGGACACCGGCGGTTTCTTCCTCTCCTCTTGGTGCTCTGTTCTGAGGAGGAAGAAGAAGCAGGGGAAGGGAGAGGCTGGCGGCGGCAAGGGTG
The DNA here is from genome assembly GCA_902687465.1 of Secale cereale. Lineage (NCBI taxonomy): Eukaryota > Viridiplantae > Streptophyta > Magnoliopsida > Poales > Poaceae > Secale > Secale cereale. The sequence goes on along the minus strand of LR738714.1, from coordinate 159,684,342 downwards.
GAAGAGGGAAACATTAGGGGAGGCCCTAAGGCGCCTTTATAGGAGGGGGGACGAAGCCGTGGTAGCCCTCATGGCCATGTGCTTTTGTCTCTCTTTTTTACCGTGAGGGAAGAAAGAACGAGAGGAGGAAGAAATAAGAGGAGGGGGGTTGCTGCAGGTGGGGTCAGCAGTGTGATCAACTGGCGATGGGGACAATTTTTTACCAGGGAGGTGATGGGTGGGCTGCGGGTCTGGCTGGGTTGCGGCTGGAGCAAGGAAGGCCGAGGTGGCTGGATTCTCTCTCCTTCCTTCTCTTATATTCTGTTTTCTATTAAAATCAACAGATTTTAGAAAAGCAAAAGAAGGGGGAGATAGGACAAGGATTTGGAAGATATAAAATTATCCTCATGCTCCTGGCAGTATGCACAATTTGAATAAACTGGTTTGGGCATTTTTAAGGATATAAATAGAATTCAAGTTTGAATTAGATTCAAACTTGAGCCATTTTTGAACCCAACCAAAACAAGTTCAATTGAGCTGAAATTTTGCAGAGGGGTTGTAGGTAAGGTTAAATAATATTGGGAAAAGAATGAACATTTTCTGGACAAGGAAAATGTCACTTGAATTAAATGATGAATTTGAAAGGAGTGAGCTAGTGATGGAGTTTGCAAAGAAGATGGTTGGGCAAGATGCAAACGTAGAAGATGGAGGAAGGATATCACCACAAGGAGAGAACAAATAAATGCAACACACAAAAAGAAAATGCAATGCAACAAAATGATCATGATGCAAGGAACATGGACATGGCAAGACACAACAAAAGATCATGGCAAACAAACAAGGACGACACAATGCAAAATAATAAAAGATGAACATGATGCAAGAAGCAAAGTATGGGAATGGCATTCATCATGATCATGGCAACAACATAGAGGAATGAAATATGCAAAATAATTAAGATAATGCAACAACCAAAATAAGCACACGACAACAACGAAAATAAAAGGAGGGCAATTGGAGCATTGGTCTCGGGGTGTCACATGGGGTTGTCGTCAAACGTTTCTTCAACACCTGAAAACTTTCTTCGCACTCCTCTGTCCAATGGAACTTTGTGTCCTTCTTCAACAATGCCGTCACAAGCTTTGCAACCTTGGAGAAATTCTCTATGAATCTTCGGTAATATCCCGCAAGTCCAAGAAAACTGCAGATTTCTCCCACTAAGGTGGGTGCCAACCACTCAGTGACTGCCTGCACCTTGCTAGGGTCCACTGCTATACCTTCTCCTGATATAACATGTCCTAAGAATCCAACTTCCTTCAACCAAAACTCACATTTGCTGAACTTGGCATATAACTGGTGTTCTCTGAGCTTCTCAAGAACCAAACGCAAATGTTCCTCATGTTCCTCTTCGTTCTTCGAATACACCAAAATATCATCAATGAATACCACGTCAAACTTATCCAAGAACTCCATGAACACCTTATTCATCATACTCATGAAATAAGCAGGGGCATTAGTCAATCTAAATGACATGACCGTATACTCATATAGCCCATACATTTTGGTGAAGGTTGTCTTAGGTATATTTTTTTCTCGGATCTTCAACTGGTGATATCCTGATCGTAGATCAATTTTGGAGAATACTTTAGCTCCTTGAAGTTGGTCGAACAAATCATTGATCATCGGAAGTGGGTACTTATTCTTAATCATCACTTCGTTCAGCGCCCGATAATCAACGACCATCCTTAAAGATCTATCCTTATTGTCGACCAAGAGCACTGGGGCTCCCCAGGGTGATGAACTTCGTCGAATGAATCCTTTCTCCAATAACTCCTTAATCTGCTTCTTGATCTCCTCCAGATCATTTGCTAGCATCCGGTGTGGTCTCTTCGATATTGGTCCGGTGCCTGGCAATAGTTCTATAAAAAACTCAATGTCCTGATCTGGCAGCATGCCTGGTAGCTCTTCTGGAAATACGTCCGGGTAATCCTTCACTACAAGCACTTCTTCCTGAACAACTCCCGAGAGATAATTTAGTTGTGTCCTCCTAGGCGCATGCCTAGATACATACTTGATCCTTTTTCCCTCCGGGGTGGTAAGTAGAATCGACTTACTGGCACAATCGATGTTCCCTCCATACATCGATAGCCAATCCATACCTAGTATCACATCCAATCCTTGTGACTCCAAAATTATCAGGTCTGAGGGGAAAACATGGCGTCCAATGGTCAATGGCATCTGAAAACATCCTTGACTTGCCATATACTCCGCTCCTGGTGAGCTTACTAACATAGGTGTTTTAAGTACTTGGGTGGGAAACTTATATCTATCCACGAATCCCCTTGAAATGCATGAATGCGATGCACCAGTATCAAAAAGAACTAATGCAGTAAATGACTTAACCATAAACTTACCGTCAACTACATCAGGCTGCTCTTCAATCTCCTCCACGTTCACGTGGTTCACTTGTCCCCTGTTGAAAGGGTTGGGCTTCTTCCCAGAGCTTCCATTGCCGTTCCCATTCTTCGCTTCAGGGCACTCCGTGGTGTAGTGTCCATTCTTCCCGCACTTGAAACAGGTAATGTGACCTAGATCTCTCTTCGCGGGTGTGGCTGGAGTGGAGCGGTTTTGATTATTGCTTGCTCCATTCCCATTCTCATTCCTGGGGCCATTGTGGTTATGAGAACTCCCTCCATTATGGGTGTGGCCTCCATGGTTATGGGTATATCCTCCCAAGTTCGGGGTGGAACGGGGCTTCTGCTGGGCTCCAGAATTGTTCTTTCCTTGTCCATACTTCCTCTTGCGGCTCTCAATCTGCTGCTGCTTCCCTTCAATCATAAGAGCCTTATCTACCAGCTCCTGGTAGTTCTTGAATGTTGCCACCATCAACTGTATGCTCATCTCATCATTCAACCCTTCCATAAACTTCTCCTGCTTCACGACATCTGTGGCCACATCATCAGGGGCATAACGAGATAGAGTACTAAACTCATCTACATATGAGCCACAGTACGATTTCCTTGGTGTAAGTTGCGAACCTCACGCTTCTTCATGCTCATAGCTCCAGTTGAGACACGGGCGGTGCGAAAAGCTTGCGGAAACTGATCCCAAGTGACATTGGCTATAGGGAAAGTGGCTGTGTAATTCTCCCACCATGAGGCTGCTGGTCCATCCAATTGATGTGTGGCAAAATGCACCTTCTCAGCATCTATTCAAACTGCGGTGATCAACTCCCTTCCAATCTTGCGTAGTCAATCATCAACAACTATTGGCTCGACGCTACTAGAAAACACCGACGGCTGCAACCTCAGAAATGGGCTAGGTTGTCCACTGGTGGTGGTGGTGGTGGAGGGTTGTTGTTGTTGTTGTTGTTGTTTTTGTTCTGATTGTTCTGGTTCTGGACAAGAAGTTGCATCAAAGTGTTATGCTGCTGCATCAACTGGGTGAGATCAGGGGGAAACTCAAATCCGGGCTCACGTCTCGGAGGCATATGATGGGTTCAGAGGGAAGAGATTATAATAGAATGAGGTCTAGGGGGAAAATCAATACCCATATGCTCATGAGACAAACACAATCATATCACACCAATCAATTTCAAACAAGGGCATACAAAAGGTCTAAACTAATGTTACAAAAGTGCTCGGACTTCTACTATATGGGGGAAAACTACTATTAATATGGTGGTCATCTAGAAATTTTGATCGGTGGAAGATTCCATGATATCTTCTCCAGCTTCGTCTTCATTGTCATCATCACTATCATCAGGGTCTGAGTCGGTGTCGTCGATGATGATGTAGTCCTCAGAACGAATCTCCTTGGGTTCGTCGTCTTCTCCTCCTGGCGCGGGGTCTCCCATGAATACTCCTAGCTTCCTTGTCAGGTCGTCATTCTTCTATACAAGTATTGCGATTTCCTCCTTATATCCGTCACGTGAAAACTTGAGTTCCTCTTCTAGCTCTGTGTTCCCGGTTAACGCCTTCTTAAAATCTATCATGCATGCACACATCTGATGCTCCTGTCGATGAATGTGCTGGTTTAACTCTTGGATGAAAGCTACAATGGACCTATCCTTCCGGGTGTTGATCATATCCCATTGCTCATCTCGGCGCCCACATATCTGGTAGATAGTGTCCTTCAGCTCCTGTTTGTAGACTTCTCCTATTCGTCCCATAGCAATGTGGGCGGCCATACTCTTACCTAGGCTCCAGGTTGGTGCATCAAATAAAAACTCTATGGGCTCAGTGACTGGCATGAATGTCCTCCCAGGAATTTGAACGTGAATAATCCATCGCTCCTCTTCTGGTAAAGTTGCGGTGTAGGTCCCGGTGAAGCTTGGTATCCCGATGTTCAGGTACCTAGTGACTTCCTTCAAGTGTCGTCCAAAAGGTGTGTCTTCATCCGGTTGGGTGAACTTGTTCCATGAGTCCACCATCCTAAAGAGTATAAAATGGAGAGGAGTCAGAAATGAGTAGAGAAGAGTGACCTAAGATTTATCTTAGTGGTCGTGTCCTACATTCAGTGTGTGCTCTGATACGATCTTGTAGCGACCACGATCCGAATGGACCGAAGTCTCTGTGTTCTGTGTCATCCCTGGATCGGTAATGCTGACACACATAGTACTTGAAGGATTTATAACAGAGTGGCAATCACACACTTATTACAGCGAATGTTTCAAAAGAGAACTTATTACAAAATATATATAGCGTAAGGCCATCTAACACGATAACATCGGAAGGCTTGAAAGATAAGTGAGTCCATCAACTCCAACAGCATAGCTGAGTGCATGACAAACGACCTAGCGCACCTTACTCTTCTTCTAAAAAGTCTGCAACATGATATGTTGCAGCCCAAAATGGGTCAGCACATGGAATATGCTGGCAAGATAACACGGTAGAGCAAGTAACAAAATAATGCTAACACTACAAGCATATACGGCTGGTGGAGGCTCTAAGGTTATAATGTTTTTGCACAAAGCCTATTTTTCCCTACAACAAAGGAATAAATTTATTTTAACTATCATGGTGGTTGAAACATCATTGAGAAGGTTCCTCCAACTCAATCCCAATTAAAGCCATCTTGATTAACCCACAAAATTAGTTTTAGAGTGACGAGATCAATCCAATAATTCAAGTACCAGATACTCAAGATGTCCATAACTAGGGACACGGCTAATCATGATTAGTTTTTACACTCTGCAAAGGTTTGCGCATTATTCCCCACAAGACTCGATCTCCCCCGTTGAATTTCTCGCACTGCATTTTGTTTGAGAAACGGATGACCGAGACACAGTCTTTCAGAAGCAATTACTCTTTACCCCGGGTGGACCGGTACACCTAGTTTCCCCTACATCTGTTAGTCCACTACCGAAAGAGCTCACGCAACATACTCAACTGTGCTAGAGCCCATAATGGCATTGTGGCCGCACAAGGAAGTTTCTAGCATGAATAGTCTTATGATCCCTTTGAGCCTGGGTGGCATTCCATAGGATAATCACACGGTTCCTCCGGGATTTCCTAGGACAAAACTAGATTCTCCAGGTGCCCTGCAACCAATCCACCCAGATGTGTATTAAAGTAGCCACCGTAAGTTGAACCGTTAATTATCAAACTCACATCTATCATGGATACTCTCAAAACCAATCCACGTCTACGAGCATAGCATGGCAACCTAAGCATAACGTAGAAGTAACTCCCAGAGGTTTGATAATAAAACAGGTAATAGGTTCTACCATAATCTACTTCCCAGACCCAGATGTTAATAGATCCTACTCATGCAATGTGTGAGGGTTGAAACTAATGCATAAAAACTAGGTAATGAAGGGTATGATCAAAGTGTTACTTGCCTTGCTAACGATTCACAAAACCTAGGGATTCGTAGTAGCACGCTTCGCACTCCGGGAACTCTATCGGAAACAAACAATAGCATACATAAGCAACCAAGCAAAGATGCACAGGTAAATCTCAAATAAGAAGATCTAACCAGAAAGTTCAACTGAAGAACTCCGGTTTGCAAAAAGAATCAAATCAAATGGAGCAACGAAATTCAAACTACGAAAGAAACAAGATTAATTTACTAGATTGTACTAAAGTCAAAATTTTAAAGTACCAAAATCTTGTTCAAGTTGGTTCAACAGAAAGAGGGCTTTGAGACGAAGATCTAGGCGCTTGTTTCACCTGATTCCGACTAACGAGCGAAAAGTTATACTAAAACGAAGATCAGGGCACACATCATGATCGAAAATAATCGCAGAAAAACCCTGAAAAAGAAAACGCGATGAACAGGCTGACGAACAAACGTTCGCTGTCTGTTACTAAAAGACGAAAAGCGTTCGTTAAAACGAACGAACGCACGAACGTCCGGTAAACAACTAAACCGAAAAAATGAACTGATCCAAACCAAAAAAAACCGATCTAGGGTTTTTATTAAAAACCACGTTTTTTTTACCTAAAACCGAGAAAAGACCGGCGGCGGCGGCGAGAGGCGGCGGGGGCGCGGTGGCGGCGGCGCTAGGGTTCGGGCGGGTGGGGTTGGGGCGACGGGCGGCTGGGCCTCGGCTTATAAAGTCGGCCCGACAGAGTCCGGGTCAGTTACGACCCGTATGTCGGTTGACTTTTTTTTAAATTAGTCCTGACGCAAAAAAACTGACAAAAGAAATAGTAAACGGAATCGAAAAATTCCGAAATAAATTTTCGCCATCTTCTAATAATATTTAGGACAAAGTGAACATTTTTCCTGGACCTAAATGCAATTTTTAAAAACGCGTATTTTTCCTAATCAAATAAAAATGCAAATAAATCCCAATAAAATAAAATAATTGATTTTAATATTTTTCCTCCAATATTTCCTTTGTTTTGGAGAAGTCATATTATCTCTACTCATATATATTAATATGAAATATTTTCGGAGAGAAAAACAATTAAAACCAAAATGACCCTCGTTCCGATATTTGAGAAAATTCAGTTACGAAAATGGTGAAATCCCCAACTCTCTCCGTGGGTCCTTGAGTTGTTTAGAATTTCGAGGGTCACAACACACAAATGCAAATAAAATATGATATGCAAGATGGCCTATGTATAACATTCCAAATTGAAAATTTGGGATGTTACATTTCAACATCATAGAAATCAATACATATCCATGAATTGCTGAAGATGCGTCGTATCATGAGCGTTTATTGACTCTCTGAGAAACCATGTAGTAAACTATGTTCTTGTTTGGAACAAAGAATACCAACATCCAGTGCTTGCTACATATTAAGAAAACCACGAAATTACGAATTATGTTGAAATCTGAAAGACAATCAATGTATGCATGGTTGCTTATTTAACTTACCGTTCATGATATGGCTAGAGAAATGATTTTGCATGGGACGTGTTTTGGAAGTTATTGGCGACCGTGTTAATGGCCCACTCCCGTTCATCCTTACCATGCAATGTTGTTCCATTTGCTAATGCAAGATCTATGAAATACACACTCTTTTTCTTTTCTTTTCTGCACAGTCAATCCCCTAAGAGGATTAAAATACAGATAGTTGTTTATCATTTACGGCCTTGTATGGAGAAGTTGATCAGACTTTGTTAAGTACTTACAAAATTAGGCATCTAATAAGTTGCTCAAATTTCTAGCCACACTTCTTGCCACACTTGCCCACCTTGAGTTCCTCAAATTGTTAGCCACACTTTGGCTTGCCTAAGGGAATCTTGCCACACTTTTTGTGTCTATGACATGTGGGGTTCACTGCTGATAAAAACATTCTTGCCTTAAGTGTGGCTAGAACCAAACACCTACCTAACTTGCTGAAACTTGCCTAAGGTGAGGTGTGGCAAAGTATAGCAAGGTGTGCATAGGAACCAAATATCCCCTTAGTCCTGTTCTTCATGCATAGGAATATCTTTCTAGATTTGCAGCTGCTAAACCGATTCAAATTGTGGTTCAAAAGGGCATTTAGTTTTCTCCCTGTTAACTTTGTGACCACCCTTCATTTCTTTCCAGATTTGAAACTGCCTTGAACCAAAGGATCCCTAAGGAATTGACATAAATGTAGAGTAAAAAAAGTGATGCGACGAGTGTACAACCTCTTTGGCATAGCCTTGTCGACCTCAGCATCATTGGGTTGGACGTGGAGGATGGTGTGGCTGGTGTGACTGTCGGAGGCGGGGAAGATGATCTGAGGCCTCTGGAGACGGCCCCGAGGGTACTGCTCCGCTGTGAATGATGGTTCCATCGCTGGAGCAGCTCCGATGATGTGTACGACGATGAGGCTGAAGTAGGACAAGACATGCAACATTAATCTGAAGTGGGATTCTAATAGCATCTACAATAGACGATGTAAAATAAATCAACAAAAAGTGCTAGATGTAGAATGCATCATCCACGTTGCGGCCGCTCCAACAAATGCTGTAAATACTGTTGGCTCTGAACTTAACTGAAGAAATTGAATTTTACAGTCGAAACTGAATTTTATGGTCGAAACTGAATTTTACCGACGAAACTGATTGCACTAGTAGAAGAGCACTGTAATAGAAGAGTAGGCCACTTGAGGACTAGTAGAAGAGAAGCAGTGGTCGAAATCAGCAGCCGCTCGAGCAGGGACCACAATAGCAGAGAGCAGCTGTCGGTGTACAAAAAGAGGGGTACACTTTTTGTACCCCTATGACTGTGCACGGGCAGTCTGAGCCACGGGCACCACCACACCAAGCACGGCGAGGGAGGCAAGCCGGGGCAAGACCGAAGCTTGATGGAGACTGGAGCAACGCCAAGAACAAGACCACAAAGAGCAAAGGGACGAAGCGGCTCTCCCCGACAAGATCCTTGCCGGGGCCAGCCCAGGCAGCCACGGCAAGACCCTTGCCGCGGCAGCTCGCCCCGCGCCTACGGAGCGAATCACCCTTGAGTCCACCACCCTCATGGGGCGAGGATTCGGGAGATATCCTCATGGTGGCATGCAGATCTTTGTGAAGACATTCAAGATCAGATACAAGTTAAGAAGACGACGACCCTTGGCGGGATTCCAGCCAAGGAGAACCACAAGGCCTCCGGCAAGCACCTTGCCGGGGATGACAGCAGGTGCCACGGCAGGACCCTTGCCGGAGCCCCGGCAAGGCCCTTGCCGAGGACACCCGCGGGGCCACAGTCAGGCCCGCACCAACCAGATTTCCACCGACCCACGCAGCTGCCGACCCGACCAGCTCGACAGGCTCCTGCGTGGCAACCCACAGATCTTCGTGGAGGCCCGCCATTGCGCCACCTCAGCTACCTGTCTGCCTACATGGCACCTCAGGCACCGCTGGCCAGGGCGCGTGTCAACACGAGGAGGGGCGGCGATGGACAAGACGGACGTCTCCCCTCGTCCCCGATAAAGCAAGGACACCTAAGCTAAGCGCATTAAATGCGCCTTGCCCTGTAATGCGAGGGATAACCTCGCATCACTGTACCCTTTCCACCTCCTGTGTGCCACTGTGGCGACCCCTTTTCCCTATAAAAGGAGGCCCGAGGCGACCAGGAGGAGGATTCGTCTCTTTAGAACTCCTCATGACTCTGTTGGAGCTCCTCACTAGCTGAAGAACACAAACATATAATCCACCAAAGCAGGAGTAGGGTTTTACGCATCTTTGCGGCCCGAACCTGGGTAAAGGAACCGTGTCCTGACTGTTAGATCCGCTCTTCTCTCAACCCCGCGCCCCGCAACCGTAGTAGGGATTCTTGTGATCCCATAGGTGTCGATCCAAATACACCGACAGCAGCTCGCGCAGCAACAGCTGCTCCCGGATCAACAGCACGACCGAGAGCTAAATTAGCAACTCATGCAGCTCCAGCAAGCCGTGTAGCATCAGCAGCAGCATGAGCGAGAGCAAGAGTAGAGCAGAGCAGCATCACATATGAGAGCATGAGCAGAGCAAAAGCGCGGCCGACAGCAAGACCAGAGCCGCGACACGAGCGAGAGCCGGAGCACCAACAGCAGCAGCTACTGCTGGTGTGGACGTTGTCGCTGAGGGAGAAACGACATGGGGGAGGGACGCCGTGGAGGAAGTGGCTGGTGATGGCGCCGTTGATGGAGACCCGCCATGGCTGCTCATTATCGAGCACCGGCAGCCCCGTGAGATCGTGTAATGCCCAGTATGAGATTATACGTCCTATGTGTCGAGGTACGACTTAAAGGCATAAGCTCACACTAGAATGATCTCAAGTATGGTATCTTTGCACGACTCATGTAAAAGAGGGATGAAATTGCAAAAGAGTAGTTGGCTTACACTCGCCACGTCACACAATGAATACAATAACATACATCATCCAAAACACAAGGTCCGACTACGGACGAAAACCAAACGAGAAAGATACCATAAACACAAGGTCCGATCGCCCCTAGTAGGAACCACTACAGAACGTCGAAAACGTCACATACATACGGCCACTCTCTTCATGGAGCTCCCAGTGAAGTTCTTGAACCATCTCCTGCATTGGTCTCAGCGGTACCTACATCTGGTGTTGTAGTATCTGTGAGCCACGAGGACTCAGCAGTCCCATAACCATGGGTATCAAGACTAGCAAAGCTTTATGGGTATGGAAAAGGGCAGTGGTGAGGTTGCAGCATTGGCTAAGCATATGTATGGTGGCTAACTTACGAGTACAAGAATAAGAAGAGCATCTACGCAAACGGTCGCAAACTAGTAATGATCGCTAAAGATCCTGAACTACCTACGAGTCAAACATAAACCCACCGTGTTCTCTTTTCAAAGTGAAAAGAGACAGTCACGGTTACACACACATTTGTGTGTTTTACTTCGGATCCTCTGTCAAGTTTTCTACAACCGGACATTAACAAATTCCAATCTGCCACATAACCACGGGCACGGCTTTCGAAAGATCATAACCCTGTAGGGGTGTCCCAACTTAGCCCATCACAAGCTCTCACGATCAGCAAAGATAATAATAATATTACGCCTTATCTTAGGGAAGGCCCGATCAGACTCGGAATTCCCGGTGCACAAGACATTTCGACAATGGTAAAACAAGTCCAGCAAGACCTCCCGGCGTGCCGACACCCTGATAGTAGCCGCGCGTATCTCGTCTCAGGCCACATCTGGATGGGACAAGCTACGAGTAAAACCAGCCCTCAGGTTTCCCCCAGGTGGCCCCTCAGCCTGCCCGTTTGGGACCAACACCATCAGCACTGGCCCCCCTGCTATGTAGAAAGACTCCTCGGGTAGCGCTAACTCCCTATGCAATTATTAATTAATTAGGTTGTTATTATGAGCAAATTAAAACCAATGTTGGGCCTTGCTGGAGGAATTTTATTCAAAGACAAAGTGTCAAGGGGTCCCCATATACCCAACCGTGTAAGGAACGCAAAATCAAGGAACATAACGCCGGTTTATCGGATCCTAAGGTGGCATGAGTGGAACAAAACACCGAGCAAAAGGCCAAGCCTTCCACCCATTGCCAAGTATATAGGTGCATTAAGATATATAAGATATATTGTGATATTCCCAAAACATTAAGTTCCAACATGGAGCAATCTTCATCTTCACCTGCAACTAGCAACGCTATAAGAGGGGCTGAGCAAGCGGGTAACATAGCTAAACAACGGTTTGCTGGGAAGGTGTCAAGGTTAGAGGTTTCATAGCAACAAGGAGAGGGACGGACAATAAAGATCGGTAGCGCGACATATAACGATAGCATCGAGACAACTAGCATGGCAATGATAGTAAAGGTATCCAAGGGAATGGTCATCTTGCCTGGGATTCCGCAAGGAAGAAGAACAAGTCCATGAAGTAGTCGAACAAATCCTCACAACTCCGGAACGAACCCGAAGCTAACGAGAGAAGAAAACCGGAAAGAAGCAAACAACGCGGTAAACACACATATCATAACCATGGCATAATGCTCAATCAAGTATGATGCATGTCCGGTTTAGATATGCATGGCATGGCAAAGTGCACAAGCAACACTACAAGTTAAGTGGAGCTCAATATGCAATGAGTTGCATATTCACGAAACACCCCATTTTATTTATTTAGTTGACTCTCGTTTATCTACAAGACAAGATTAAATGTTTTTATTAAACATGGCAAGAGGTGAAGCATAAGTAAAACTACACTATCTAGGCATTTTAAATGAGGCCAGAAATAACAACAACAATTCTGGAAAATCCCCATGAACAATTTAGCAATTATTAAAGCAACAACAATTTAACATTCAAAGGTTGTTATCATGATGCGGATGACATGATCAAGTTTTATGCAATTTTTATACGAAAAGTTGACATGAAGATGATAAGGAGTATTTGTCACCGTGGTGGAAGGAAAGGGGCTACGGTGGCGAATCCGAAAATGATGACACGCAACATATCGGTTCCGGTAACTCGTTGAGAGTCCGGTGCAACAAAGGGTGCATCTCATACAACACAAGCAAACGTTCTCGGGTGTCGTCTCGCGATATAACTTCGGAGCGTGCGTTTTCGGAGGGGTTCGAGACGTCGAGGGAAGTTGCCGTACACGTCCGTAGTCGTACACGGGGTCGTCGAGGGTAGTAGTGGTACACGGTTCGAGTTTGTTCGGGGCATCGGTAGCGGAACTTGACGTCCACGGGTCTCCGAGGTGGACGATAGTGGATGTAGTTGTTCTCGTTTCATCTCGGAGACGTACTTGGCGAATCGAACGTCTTTGGGGCGATGGTAGTGGTACTTGGCGTTTCAGTCCGAAGGGGTACTTGACGCATCCACGGGTCTTCGAGGGTAGTCGTACACGTTCAGCTTGAGAACTTGGCAAAAACACGACACAGACTTGGCGATCTTGAAACTTGGTGCGGTGGAGGTCCGGCCAAACATGGATGACAGCGCACGGACCTAAACCAGCCCGAGGACGGGGATGACGAGCTGCACGGCAGCTCGAAGCAGAGCAACGGCGCAAAAGTGCTCTCCGGCGAGGGTAGCTAGGACAACGGCGGCGGCAGAGGCACATCGCTGGAGGTTGCCGACGCCGGCGGTCGACGAAGCAAGGAGGCGAGGGGGCATTGCTGGAGGGGCCCGCGGCACGGGGCAGCACGGAGGAGGAGGCCGTAGGTGAAGTCGTCGGAGATGGCCGCTCCGGTGGAGCATGCGAGGGCGGTGGCGATGCTCATCGGCGGCGGGGTCGGTGACGCGGCAAGGCCGCGGCAAGGCTGGCCCGCGGGGCGCCATGGCGAGGCTGCAGGTGATACTCCAAAACGTATCTATAATTTCTGCTTGCTCCATGCTTCTTTTGTGTGATATTGCTATGATATTGATGCACTTCCATACACTTTTGATCATATTTGGACTAACCTGTTAACTCAGTGCACCACAGTGCCAGTTCCTGTTTTATGCTGTTTTTCTATTTCAGGTTTCCCCCATATTAAAAGTGCTCCAAAAATTTCAGGAAAAATATAGGAAAAACCAGCGTACAGGAAGCTTCGCGAAGAACCAAAGATGGGCCAGAGGGGAGCCAGGGGAGGCCCAGGCGGCCACCTGGCGCGGCCCCACCCCTGGCCGCGCCAGGGGGGCGCCTGGGGCCCCTGCTCCACCTCTGGCTGCCAGCCTTCACCTATATATCCCTCTCGTCCAGAAACCCTCGAGGACAGAACCCTTTTTCGTGATCTCGCCTCTGTTTCGCCGCCGCAGCGCTTCCAAGATCGGGAGCATCAGGAGAACTCTTCCCGGCACCGTGTCGGAGGGGAGAACCACCACCGGGAGCTTCTCCCCACCATGGACGCTTCCCGGATGAGTCGTGAGTAGTCCACCTTGGACCATGGGTCCATGATCAGTAGCTATGTGATGTTCTCCTCCCCTCTCTGCTCTTCATGGTTTAGACCTCGTGAGCTGCCCTACATGATCGAGGAACATATGTAATCTTTCTGCTGTTGATTTGCTGAGTTTGCTGGGATCTGATGGATTATGAGACTATGTTCAGATTGTGTTTGAGTAATATATTTGATTCACCTCTTTTATATCTTTGTTCTAGAGTAATTCTTGCATGTTCTCTGTTGCTGTTTATTGCTTTGGCCAAGTAGTAGGTAGTAACTCCAAGAGGGAGCGTTATGCTTGATTGTGGGTTCATGCCCCCTGATGACTAGCTTGAGTGACAGAAACATGAGTCTAGGGGTGCTGTTGCCACAAGGGAGAAAACAACGGTGCTTGTACTTGCGGGTGCAAGGATTGTTTACTTTACGCAAAGTTCTTTTAATGCAGTTGTCTGTTGCTTTGAGTTTACACTTTGGGTGGGATTCGCAACTTAATACCAGCGAGATGTTCTGGATAGATATCTCAAGGTGGATGATTAGTAGTAGATGCAGATGGATTTCGGTCTACTTGCCTTGGCGTACCGCCCATGCTTTCGAGCCTCTACCTTTCTTTGCAGCATAGTTAGCATTGGTTTGCGCACATAATCCTGTCAATTGCCCAGCTGTAATTTGTTTACCTCGCTTTGCTATTTTATCATCTTTTGGGAGAGAGACATCACTAGTGAACATCATGCTACCCCGGTCCATATTACCACCGCTGATCACACCTTCTATTTACTTCCTGTTTTTATTTTCTAGTTGCAGTCATAGCTATCATTATTATCTCTTGTGTTTGATCCTTTGTAAACAACAAGGCCGGAGGGATTGACAACCTCTCTGTACTCGTTGGGAGCAAAGTTATTTGTATCTGTGTGCAGGTCCCGTCAACCGCTAAGTTTCTGGCGCCGTTGACACCTACTTGTCGATCGTCGGAGTCTCACGGGATTCAATCCTTGGTATCTTTGCCAAGGGAAATTTGCCGCTACGCTACATCTCAACCTTCCACTTGGGGTAACCAACGAGGGGCGAGAAGCCATCAGCACGGAAGGGACGCCGATGGCACGGGCGACGCAGAGGTTGTCGAGGAGGCTGAAGGGGCACATGGCAGCACGGAGCTCGCAAGCGGAGGAACTACGAGTGGACGGTGCTGGAGGTCGCCGGCGCGGAAAGCTGGCGATGGGCTCGTGCGTTGATGGAAGGAGGCACGGCGGCGGGAGGCCGACGGGGATCCGGCTACTCCATCTTCTCCCGTGGCGGAGGCATGCGGCTTCAGCCCTTGAGGAGTGGGGATACGGGAGCGAGGAGCTCGGCAGGAGGTGAGAGATCGAGAGGGAGAGGGAGGCTGGCGGTGGCTCGGGAGGGAGAGGGAGAGATCAAGAGGAAAGAGGGAGGCTGGCGGCGGCTCGGGAGGGAGAGGAAGAGATTGAGAGGAGAGAGCGGTCGAGGCTAGGGTTAGGACTAGAGGAGGTGCTTGGCCGCATTGGCTTAGATGGGCCGGCCTGCTAGGAGGTTGGGCCTAGTGCTCCTCTCTCTCTTTCTCTCTAAAAGAAAAAGAGAAACGAAAGAAAGAAGAGAAAAAACGAACAAAGAAAAGAGAAGAAAGAAAGAGTTAGGGGAGAATTTGGGCATGGGGGTTATTTTCCCGGACTCGTAAAAAGGTGCACGGTCCACGAAAATTAGGAGAGGCGTGACGAAAGATGTAATTCAAACTCATTTGAATTTAATTCAAATGAGTTTGAACTGGGACTTGGTTTTTGAAGTGTCCAAAATTGCTGTGAATTTAGGAAGAGCCTCGATAAAAGAGAAAATAATTGTTGGCGGGGTTTGGGAGTCAAAACTCGAAGTAGAGAAGTCATGGGAATTTTTCAAGTGTGTTTTGGTGACTCCAGATCAATGGATTATTTCATAATGGCTCCCTAATATCGGGAGTAAGGATGGCAATTTTATCCATGGACATGGATATCCATGGATAACCGACCCGAATGGATAGGGTTTGGATACGCTTTTGTGCCCATGGGCAGCGCCCAAACCCGACCCGATTACTCGTGGGTAGGGCATGGATATAATCTTGTACCCGTGGGTATATCCAAACCCGACCCGACAATATGACTTAATGGAAAAAAATCTGCTATCCCTACCCCGCAGTCGCATGTCCCGCTGCAATTTTACACTTTGTTGTCCAAACATGCAAAAGAAATTACACAATCCCTGTCATAACTTTTATTAGTTGACATTCAATCCCCTCTATAACATACCCCAACTCTCTTACCTTAGTTTTATCTCCTTGTTAAATGACTCATCATTCTCATCTATTAGAAAAATACTAAATGATCTTATGTTGTTAGTGGACGTTGATTTACCATAAGTGAAGCCTAGCCTGCCACGAAGTGAAGAATGGAAGAGCTTATGTTAACATTATGTTATGTCTTATTTATATGTCTAGAGAGGACCCAATGGGTATCCAATGGGTATGGATATCCATCGGGTTTGGACATGGACACAATTTTTCACCCATGGATTATTTCATGGGCGGGCAAAGACTATCTTCATGGATATGGATATGGATTTGATATTGTTCAACCCGATCCAAACCCGACCCATTGCCATCCTTAATCGGGAGGATATGTTATAAAAAGAAGTCAACCTTCCCTCGATTTAAATGGATCCAAGATCCACACCATTTATTTAAGTTGAGATGCAAAAGATTAATGACATGATGGAATGATGACATGACGCAATGCACAATTAAAATGAAGCAAGCAAATAAAACACACGGCGAAAGCCGGAATATATGGAAGTCTTCTAGAGCGTCGGTCTTGGGGCGTCACAAATCGAATAAAAGGTAAAATGCAGCGGTGTGTGCAGAACCTCCTTGGTGGCGCCGAGTGGGCCTCGACTTCATTGGAGGAATTGGTGAGGGTGTTGTGGTTCCGGTCGGACAGGTGAAGACGACGTTGTGGGGGATGGAGGCAGCGCAATAGACGAGGCGAACATCAGGGCAACTCCTTGGAGGTGCAGGAGGGGCGGCTGAACCGGCGGGACGAAGAGATCGATGACAGATCCTCATCCGATGCGGCGGATAAGGGACGGCGAGCTGTAGCTATGGACGATGTCATCAGGGAACAGGCTCCGGCTGGGCGACGGTCGGGAGGCCGATGGAGGAGCATGGGGTTTCGCGGGTTTTGGCGGCCTCGCTGTGCGAATGGGGGGGAGGGGAAGGTAGGGGGAGCCGTGGCTTAGGGACGCACTTGTCCGAAATATGGGGTAAGTTACAAACGTACCCCCATCGGTTTTGACCATGCGAGGTCGAGGCAGCATTTCCGGCTGAGGGGTAGAAGGGGCATTTCGTGTGTTTGGGTTGCGCGACCAATTTTGGATGAGGAGGGAGTTTTTGCGCACGTCGAAATTTCGCGATAACAAGGCATGGCGTGGGTTGAAGAGGCGGGAGTTTCACAGTAGAAGAGACAAGAGATACTCTATCTTCAAAAATTTCGGGATAACAACGCGCGGATTCCATGTTCGGCAGAACAAACTTAACGTGTACAAAAAAAGACAGCTCATACAAGACACAAGAGAGTCATGTCCCCTTTAACTTTTTTTTGAGTGGATGTCCCCTTTTACTATATTGCTACAAATGCGAATGAAAAACTACAAGCAAAAACTAAAAAATTTTAGGAGAACAAGATTAACCTCTACAATACCAAATCAATCCACACTTCCCTCGACAACAACAAAAAACAAATCAATTCCCACCACAAGAATGATTCATGTCCCGTTTTATACGATTACGAATGCCAGGATCTCGAATTTTAGTTTTTGAATCTACGTTATGTGAGTTCGAATATATCGTCAGGTGATCTTGCGGTTTATAATGGATGTAGTCCTGCATTTTGATCTTCCATCTTATATAAACATATGAACTACATGTACCGTACGATCTCCAATTCAAATATTAGTATCCATTTTATGTTGAATTGAAATCACAGTACGTTGGTCTAGGTAGCAAGATGTTCGGAATAATCTAAACCATGTCTTCGGATGTCTAATGTGCTTAACACACACAACAATGCACCCCCCGCCCACACAGACACAACATTTAGATGTTAACTTTGAAAGCCACACATTATCTCAAATTAGAATAGTTATGGCCATGCACGGATGCAATGTGGTGAGCAGTGGTGGTGAGACGATGTCTGCCATTGGTATCGTAAATTCAAATTGATTTGGCGTTGTTCGATGTGAATATAGTATGTAGCATGTTCGATTCTAAGCCATGCCAGGCATATGTGCATTATATTCATGCATACATGACTTGCAAACATCATGAGCTCTTGTTCAAATATTTGAATCCACTCTTGTACTGATTATCGTCTTTGTGAGCCTTTTACATGCGCGCGCGCACACACACACACACACACACACACACACACACACACACACACACACACACACTCCTCCTCCCTTTGTGGATATCCAATAAATTTCCTATATTGTGCATGCATATATGCACACGCACTCCCCACCACTCTGCATCCAGTACATTGTGCAGACACATTCTTGTTCCTTAGGTCGGTCTTCCACGATCTCTCTACGTCTCCATCTTTTCCACACACACCGATCGATATAACCCTCTAGCTATCCAGGCCTGCCTACGACACACAAACATGTACACACATAGTCCCTACCCTCCTCTCACCATCCATGCCACCCGTCCTAACGCGGGCACTGTCGCCCCCTCCGTTGTTATCCATCTTGCACTCGTACAATGTCACAAGCTAGCTTCACCCCCTTTGTTGTTATCCATCTTGCACTCTTATGGTGTCACAAGATAGTTGTACCCCTTCCCCCCCACCATACACACATTCTCCCTCTCTTTACCACTCCAGATGTTCTTTATCTCTGGCACATGCATGCATGTGCACTAATTGATTTCCCTCTATGTGCAGCAAGCTCTATTGCTATCTCCCCACAGAAAACATCTGATATATATCTCTAGTTAAGTCTCCCCCTCTTCACCCACGCACACATCGACCAAACCACGACCACTCTACATAGGACCACCTGCCACACACACATTAATTTCCCCTCTCCGTTTCATCATCCATGCCTTCCGCTTTGTCTATCGACCAGACAAGCGCGCCCACGCACATTATCGTCCCCTCTCTTTAATTATCGATCTTGCTCTTGTACTCCTTCCTTTTCTTCGCCTGGTTGGCCTCTCACATCATCTTCTAACATGCACCCCCACTCTTTCCTAGTGCTCGCACATTCGTAAAGTTATTCCCTCTATCTGTGCCTATTGATACGTGCATAAACAATCCCTTCCCCACTCTTCTCCTATATCTCCCACTCGACATACATATACTATGTATTTAGGACTCTCTTTGAGAGAAACATATGTATAGAGGCATGTCGGACACACCATATCCCTCTCTCTCTCTCTCTCTAACCCACCCACAACGTGGAGCCGTTGAGGACATGTATCTATATATATCTATATCTATATCTATATCTATATCTATGTCCATACCAATATAAAAAGGACCCAAATAGGCAGGTCCAATTAATCTTGGCCATCAAATCATGTCAATCCAATGGTCTAGACTGCTTCAATGTCGAGCGCTCAACACGTTTAGCATGCGGTTAAATTCATGCCAAATATAGTTCTAATCACATAATAACACGAAAATATTATCCTACTTAATATCTGCATGCACTTAATATACTTCCAAATTAACATGCATTGCACGTACACATTGACTAGTGAAGAGAAGAGGTGCACGCATGCACGCAACGCCTCCCGTCACACATGCGCGCATGTACATGGTGGAGCACATTTCTCGAAGGAGAGTTAGCCCTATTGATAATTTGACGCATGTTGAAAGACTTGTTAGAGTACGTGGCACTAGTACTTTGAGCAGGTTAATAGTATAGTCAACAATGTGTTGCCATGTCATACATAGTCAACCATATAGAAAACATGTATAGTCGTTGGTAAGTACTACTTTATCAATGCATGACCCACTTTACACTCTCACAATGTTTCTTGGAGCCCGTGAAGTAGCCTACTATTAATCTATAGCCCGCTTTCATTCTCTCTCCTCTTCTCTCTCATCCAACTCAACACAAATATAATTATTTAATCATTATGGCATGCTGACTGTGACTTATTATACTTGCTCTGTACGTGCCATGATTGATGAATATATTGGAAATTTCTCTCACAAAAAAGTACATGCAAAGCAAGTAGGAATCAAAATACGAGCAAGTTTTTGTTTTGGGAGATGTCTCTCTTTTTCAGTCAATATATTTTTGAATAAAATAATGGGGGAACTCAATGAAGCCATGTGGAACATGTGGAGGTGTTGTTTGCCAGCTTCTTGCGTAGATTGATCACACAGACGTGCTGATACTGTCGGAAGAACGTGACACTGCTGGGTACAACGATGTTACTGTAGACACGAATCCTAGCCATTCAGAGGCACTTAGACCGTTAGATCACACGTGAAATCAATAATTTCTAAACTGATTATAGAAAGCAGCGGGCTACTCATTTTTTGCTCCGAGAGGTTGCGCGGGTCACCCTTTACATACAAACTAAGTTAGGTGGTAAACTTACAGCCCGTCGCGCTGGCGTTGCCCCAACACATGGTCGGTCCGGCCCGCCGTTCACCGAAGGGACACACATCGGCTTGGTGTGTCACTAACACGTGCGACCGCATGTAAGCAGTAGCACGAACACACGGTTGGTCCGTCCCACCGCTTAGCATGAACAGGCGATATGTATGGCCCTCTGCTCACCGAAGCGATGCACATCGGCTTCGTACATCCCTTATGTTCGACCGCACGTGAGTAGTAGCAAACCGACAAGGCCAAGATCCCCTGCCTACCAAAAGCCTGACCTTTTATCGTAGATCGCTTTAAATAAAATGAAGATCACACACAGGAGCAAACCATGGCAGTTGTGAATGGTTGTGTGGCAGTTTCATGGGTAGGGGAGGGCGTGGTGTGGCGAAAATTCTAAACGCACGGAGTAATATGGCTTCTAATGCACGGAGTAATACAGGCACTTTACAGACTCCTTCGTTATCTAATCTTCACCCCCTGATTATCAGGGGGTGTGGGGCCCCTCACACTTATTTCTTCCAATCATGTAATTCCAGCCAAGCCACCCCGTAAAGACAGTGAAAATATGCCCGTGCGTGTAGCAAAGCTCGTGGTGTGACAATTTTGTTAAATGCCATGGCACTTCTTCTTTTTTACTGATGTTTCCATCCAATAGCTAGCACCGTAGGATGCATATCTTACAGATATTGGTGCGTCCTCCAGGAATAGCCTCGTGGCGAGCCATTGATAGTATTTTTTCACACACATTACATTGACACTCTCCCTCTTTCCCACGTACACACCTACGCTCACGAGTCTCTCGGGACTTCTAGCACACACCATCTCTTGCACACGGCACCAACACGACACGAGCTTGGTGCCTTGGTCTACTGCACAGTCGGGTGAGTACTACTAGTATTACTACATTGATGTGTGATACGTCCATAACGTATCTATAATTTCTGCTTGCTCCATGCCTTTTTTGTGTGATATTGCTATGATATTTATGCACTTCCATACACTTTTGATCATATTTGGACTAACCTACTAATGGTTGCAAAAGTGCACAATGTTCTTGTTTTACACTTTATTGTGTAGGAATTACTTGGAAATTGACAAAAACGCAAAAGGAGTCGTATTGGAGTAGGACTCTGACTTTCCTGAAATCTGTCTGAGAACGTTTTTTAAAGATGGTCACGTTCCGCCCCGAAGACGACGTCAAACGGAAAAAGTCTAGTTGCGAAAGTTGTGGGGAATTTCGAGGTGATGCTTCTGGATATAAAATTCATCCAAAGCGAAGTCCGGACGGCCGAGTAAAGCCCGTTTTACTGAGGCCCAAAATCTGATGATGGGAATTCGAGAGTTTATATAAAGAGAGGAAACCTAGGTCACCAAGGGCCACGAATTCTCCTCCTCCCGAGCCGCCGTCTTGGAGAGGAGGACCAGCACCATTGCAGCACCATCCACAAGGAAGAAGCGGGCCAAGGAGCCGCTGCCCCCTAGGGCCGCCGCCGCCCCGAGGGCCGCCGCCGCCGCCGCGCCCCCAAGGGCCGCCGCCGCCGCCTCCGTGGCTGCCGCCGGCCGTCTCCTCCTCGCGGGGCTGCACCTCTCCATCAACACCATCATCAACCTCCTCCTCACCATGTCCATGCGTGAGTAGTTTCCTCCGGGGCCGAGGGCTCGTACGTGTAGCTATGTGGTTATCTCTCTCTCCCATGATGTGATCTTCGTTGTGATCATAGGCTATGTTAATCTAGGGTGATCCCATGATATTTCCCTTCCTCTATGTATTGGATTGATGTACTCACTTGTCTTTATCTAGTATAATCCCCGAGACCAAGATGACAGCGGTCTATTGGACATGGATTAGAAAAATATTTTCATGAGTGATTTCCTCTCTTGTGTGTTGATTGAAGATTGAGAGTCTCTTGGTGCTTGTCTTTGACTATCCTTTAGATATGTTGTGGTGATTGTGGGACTCTCTTTGGATGGCCTCGGTGACATTGGGAAATCCTTAGATTGAGAACTACGAACTTTGAGGTGTGCTTTTGTAGCCCTACATAATTCTCGTCCTCTCTTGACCACGAAGGAATGACCTCCGGGTGCGTCTCTATTGCATGTTTTATGGAAAATATCATGTGATTCGATTATGTTAATGTTGCTGGGAGTTGCCACTAGTGAAAGTATGATCCCTAGGCCTTGTTTCCACCATTGCAATACCATTTGTGATCATGTTTACCACTTGTTTGCTTGCTGCACTTTTTATTACAGATTTATATTACTTTGTTTTGCCATATGTATCACTTGCCATTTAACATCTCTTCGCCGAACTAGTGCACCTATACATCTGAAAAGTGTATTAGGTGTGTTGGGGACACAAGAGACTTCTTGTATCTTAGTTGCAGGGTTGCTTGAGAGAGAACATCTTCAACCTCTACTTCCCTGAGTTCGATAAACCTTAGGTCATCCACTTGAGGGAAATTGTTGCTGTCCTACAAACCTCTGCGCTTGGAGGCCCAACATAGTCTACAAGAGTAGAAGCGTGTGTAGACATCAATGTGCCGCGTTAACTCGTAGAAGTATGCAACACAAAGGATCTTATATTTAGGTTTACTTCTAACACAAAGGATCTTATATCCAACAGGCACAAAATATCCCTTTGACCGTTGGAAATTACTTCAACTACTGATATGATGTTGAAGTAATTGCTGCATCGCCATCAAAATCCTCCAGCTCTCAAGCTAAAGTAGACCATACTAAACCCTACATCGACTGCCGATCTGATGTTGGAGTATATTATCATATTATTAGTACTAAGATAAATAGAAGGCACCGTGGAATCATTTAGGAGGTGAGCTTGTCAATCTGAATGTGGAGGGAAACCGTCCTCGAATACCCAGCCCCGGTTAGCATCATGGGCGCCACTGTAAAGTAGGTGAGCTCCTCCACGGCAACGGCGTCGGGCTCCTTGCTGCTTGTCACCTCTATTTCCACCTTGACGGCATCGGTCGTGCCTCTGGGCGGCCCCGGCGGCCCGTTCGCCACACCTTGGCCATGTAATGTGGCGGTTCGGACGCCCTTGCTCTCATGCAGACGACCGACATGGCAATAGGCCCGCCGATGTGGAGCGCCCCGCCGACCATGAAAAATGTGCGACCGTCCTTCTCCGTGAACAACAAGTGCCGCGACTCCTGCAGCTGGAGCACCTTGCCGTACTGGATCATGTGCATGGGCATGGGGTGCATGGTGCTGATGTGGCGGGAGAACACCGGTGGTGGGCTTTCGTAGCCGCAGCCGGGCACGGGGCACTTGCAGGGCATGTGCGGACACACGCTCTGGTGATCAGCGAGCTTCGGGTAAGTGATGTAGAGCCCACAACCTTTGTGCCAGAACTCAACCCTTCGAGGAGAGGATGGTGTCCATCGGCATGTTGCGCGCGTCGAAGCCGCCACCGCGCTCGCACTTCTGGCACTGCCGCTGATTCCCGGGGTGCTCGCCGTAGCAGTCCACGCAGGCCAGGTGCCCTCCCTTGCACTGCACAAATCAATCAAAAACCACATCAATCAAGAAACCCGCACCTTGCTCGATCAGCCGAACAGACGAGATGTATCCGAACCTCGTAAATTGGGGGCTTCAAGGGGCGAAGGCACAAGGGGCAGTGGAGCAAGGCGAGCTCCATATAGACCTCTGTCGTCCGGTCATGTTCCGTCGTCATGATCTCGCCCTCCTCGTGCACCACCATCTCTCACTTTAGGGCTGGGGCACAAAAAGTTTTACCATCACATATTCATACTACTTCAAGGTACATTAAATCAACACATGCAAGGATCGAAAAGGAAACTCACGGCATGCATGCATGCATTGTATTTAATGCGTTGGTAAACACAATTTTTTGAAATATATCGAGTGCACTGCTTTGATGTGTCGTGCCAACTCGTACAACAAGGAGAAGCTTGAGTACAACGCCCTCTCCCTTGCCCATGGGTGTGGTGGCTCGTAGGACGAGGATAAACTTTTACTACATGCTCTCCCTCCCGCGCGCGGTGGACATACAGCAGCTCATTCGGTGTCAGATGGTCAGAAGCATATTGTAGTAGTACCATCATTGTTTGACTTCCCAAAGAGGCGAAGAGCCAAGCGCAACCCGAACGCTTGCGTGGCAGTTTCATGTGTAGGGGAGGTAGTACTATAAGTTACTCCTTCCGTCTAGGTGAATAAGTCATCTTAGGTTGTGCATTGCAACCAAGGAGGAGGGGAAACCGAGAGAACTTAATGTTTATTTGCTAATCAATAGCATTGCATGCAATGAACTGACCACTTCATGTCGTGTTTGGTAGTATCAAGTCACTGAAAGCACACAAGCCCCACATCTCTTATTGGTTGATTGTGTTATTCATGTCCGAAAAAATAAACGAGGTGAGAGTTAATGCACCGTGCCTAAGTGTTTTGGGATTATTTGGTTTTCATAACGTGACTTAGAGAAAGCACAATAGAGTTGAGTCAGCTGGCTATATCAAATAATTAGTATATTCTTGCTTAGTTGGAGGAAAGAAAAGAGGAGAGAGAAGGTAAGCGGGCTCTTGGTGAAGAGCGAGCTCTAGCACATGCTCTTAGGCACTTTGTGAGAGTGAAAGGTGGGCCATATAATAAAAAAGTAGTACACTCTTCTAATCAACTATTGTACATATTGGCTATAAGATGGGCTATAGATGACATGACAATGGCTTATAGCCAACAGTTGGCTATACTATTAGCCATGCTCTTATTCACCTAGACGGAGGGAGTACTCTCCATTTTTAGGGCCGGTTTTACTACCCACTATGGAGTAGTAGCTAGTAACATAGTCTCACCACTATGAGTAGACTAAGGAGGTGTTAGAGAAATAAACCAAGCTTTCCTTAAGCACGAGTGCTTATTTGTACAAGGTAGACGCTTAATTAAGCGTCTCTCCTGTAGAAATAGGCATCGGTGCTTCAGAAAAATCTGGTTTATTTTTCTAAGCACCTAGCATTGTGTAAGGTCTAAGCCCGATACCATACACTTCAGATCGGATGCCTCTAAGCTTAAAATCGTTGGAGTCGCCTCCATGCTAGGCCGTCTACACGCATTTTGTTTGATTAAAATAATCTTCTGGCCCTACTTGTCATCTTGTTGATTGAAGTTTGCATGCTGATTGGGACAAGAGATGAATATATATTTTAACTTGTGATGCGATAAATGTTAGAGGCTGCAGCAAATATTAGTATACACTGCGGGTCTTTTAGACAAGTTAACATGCAAGCATATGGGGCCAGTGTTAGAGGCAGTGCTGCCTCCAAACACTCGAGGTGCTCTCCACCATGACTTGTTTATCATCACATGTTCATACTTCAAGTTGCATTAAATCAACAGATGTAAGGATCAACAGGAAACTCACGGAATGCATGCATTTGTAAACATAAGTTTTTGAGAAAATTGTGCTATGATGTGTCGCGTCAACTCGTACAACTAGGAGAAGCTTGATTACTAGTATGCCCTCTCCCTCGTCCATGCATGCGGTGGATCGCGGAGGAGTAGAAGCTTTTTCTTACAACAAGAAGCTCTCCCTCCCCCACGCGGTGGACATGTAACAGTTGATTCGGCACTGTAGAAGTAGTACTAACATTATTCGACTTCTCGAAGAGGCGAAGAGCCAAGCGCAAGCCAAACGTGGCAGTTGCGAACTCTTTGCGTGATAGTCTTATGTGTAGGGGAAGGGCGTGGCGTGGCAAATAAATATTAATTTATCTTGTTTTCCTCTCTGCCTTGGTCGCGGTGCACATTGAAATTGTCTCTTTTCGACACGCATTTACGCTGATACGTCTTGAATCATTGAATGCCAACGAGGGGGCGGGTAGCGGTTCCCGAAATGTTGAATGGTCAATGGTGCATCCTCATTCAATTAGGTTGCAAAGGGAATTAATTGGAGAAGTAGAATGGAGCCAACACGATGTTAATGCAACATAGTTTGGACTCTCATATAAAAGCGCTCCACCACTCCAATCCATCTACTCCTAGTCTCTGTGCAACACTGCTCAGTCTAATCAAAGACCAAGACAAGTGACCAGAAGCCACAAGCACCCATGGCGTCGATGGACGCGAGCGGAAGTCGGCTGTGCTAAATCATCCAAGACGCCGGTCTTTGGCCCCGCATCGCGCAACATTTCCAGACGATGCTGGCGACCGCCGATGTCATAGCCCTCGTCACCGCCGGCTTCGCCTCTCAAGTGGACGAGATGATTGGCCGCTCCATCCACAAGTTCGCCACCATCAACAAGCGCGCGGACGACCTTGCCGTACTCCTCCAGCCCACGCGCCTAGGCTCCTCGTTGCCTGCCACCATCATCGGCCTCCATGGTGACGAACTCTTTCAAGCACTGGTGGCCTTGAAGCTGCCAGAGGTCGTGACGAAGAATGTGCACCACGAGGCTGCGCTCGCAACGCAGCGCCTCGCCATGCAAGAAACCGTCGACCTACACATCCATGTCTATGAGGAAATCGTCTACATAGGCCACTACAAGGCCGAGGAGGATAGAAAGACGTTGGCCTTCTTCGACCGGCTGGAATCTTTGGACGCCATTGTTCAGAAGCACATGGACCTGGCCAAGAAAGTCGCTGCTACTTAGCCACTGTTCGGTGGGCCGGTGCCCTGAGTCGAGGAGGAGAGGTCGTCGATGGATGCATCTTTCTTCTAGCCTCCTGTAACCAATATCACATCGCCCTGTGGCCTTAATGTGTTAGTGTATGGCATTTTTATTCCAGACATAAATGACATGTGTGATCCCTTGCTTTTATTTGGTGGCATTAATTATATGTAGTACACGTATGATGTATCACTATCTTCGTCCTGATTTACTACCTACATCCTGGTTTACTAGTACCTTCGTAAGTCCCCATCACACCCACCGCGCGTATGCTGAGTTAGAATAAGGAGAGAGAAATGAGGGAGAAGAGCACCACTAGTTGGGTGCGTGCGACTTCATAGTACATAACCCCCCCCCCCTCCCATTTTTCCTCCTATATGTACTCCTAGACTATTTCCACATGCTTCCTTTCGCCGACATGTGGGACATATTGCATCTGGGTCGTAGTGCACACATGACTCAGAGCATATACAACCATGCCGGCATACTTTACATTTTAGACCTGATGAATTACATGCAAAGCCCCCGCAGAAGAAAAAATAAATAAATGAATTACCACATGCAAACCGGATTATTTTCAGAGAAACTGGAGCACGTTCATGAAATTTTGGACATAACATATTTAAAAAACGTCCGAAGCTAAAGCAGTCTAAGGGCCTCTTTGATTTATAGGATACTGAAAACACAGGAATGGTGAAAGTAGATGGCGATGAAACGAGAGGAGGACGTAGGTTGTTTTTTATGGACATTTGTTTCTATGGCTATCCCCTGCTGGTTCACTGGGCTACCGTGTTTCGCACTGCTCCCAACGTGATAATGACTATTATGATCTGTCATATCACAAGATCCCATCTTTCCAGCAGTAACGAGCCATCCAATCATACAAACTTACCTTTCCAACAGTAAGTTGAATCCGATAGTCCCTCACCCTCCTCCTCTCTCTCAAAGCAGTTAGGCGAAACTACCGCGCTTACTGCCCGGGAAAAGCCCAGCACTCGACTTTTAAATACTCATACTCCCTTCGTTCCTAAATATTTGTCTTTCTAGACATTTCAAATGGACTATAACATAAGGATGTATGTAGGCATATTTTAGAGTGCAGATTCACTCATTTTGCTTCATATGTACACTTGTTGAATTCTTTAGAAAGACAAATATTTAGGAGTGGATGGAGTAAAATTTTGTATCGATAAATTGCACCATGGAGTAAAAAACAAAAAGAAAAAGGTGGTACAGTACATGTAAACAAATATAGTTCAAGTTGTAGCTAGCGATTCAGAATGTAAATTGTGCATGTTTTTTTATAGTACAATACATTACAAAGTGCGACCTCTAGTTAGTCACGTTAAATAGAGAGTTTCTTTTCTTTAATACCGCATACAAAAATCGAAACGCTTGTTCTGGAGAGAAAAAGATAATCACTCGAGTATATACATAGCCAGGAGCCTGAGCGCTTGCTTTTCTAGGGTTGCTCTCTTAATTCTGTCATCCTTTCTAGTTCTAAACACGACAGTGGGAGCGACTTTTTCTCTCAGCTCACTGCTGGACATATATCCGACCAGATCCCTTCGACCGGGGTGCGTAGGGGACTAGGTGCATCGTTCACGCGGTCATCCACGGCGTGGGAGGAAACTCACAGCCGCCGGCGGGTCCCGATCCTCTTCCTGTGCAATTCTCTCCAACACAGTGCCGACTCGGGAGGTCGTCGAACCCCTTCTTCCTCCCTGCCGTATTGTGGGCAGATACGACCTCTCGCCGGCCTCCTAGCCACAACCAGACGACCCTCAGGATAACTTCCTTCGAAAACGGCCTCGCTCTACTACCCTAGCTCCCACGTGGCTGCATGTGGATCTTTTTCCACTTCCATCAGCTCTTCCAAAGCCACCTAAAATTTTAGTATTATTAGTGGTAAAGATACTTCATGCAGTACAATATAGCAATTGGTTCAAACAGGGAAGAAGGGGGGGGGGGGAGTCGTAGCACGAATCTAGGACTTGATTCAAAGAGGAAATAACAGGGGGGAAGCAGTACAGAGTGGATACCCAACAAATCTCTTGGTTGAAGAAGGAAATAAAAGGAAAACGCAGTTCAAACAGGATAAGGAAGAAATCTATTATTGGTTAAAAAATGAAAGAAAGTGGCGGCCGGGGGACAAGCAACAGACTATGTCTAGGATTAGATTTGCTGCCCTCACATAGGAAAAGGTGGGTAAAGAGAACAAAATTTAGGACCAGGCCGGATCTTGATTGGATGTTGGCATCACCACTTTATGCCTCTCTGTAGGTACATGGTGCTGATGCGTCCACTGTCGCATGCCCTTATGATACTCTCCTACTATTTTTCCTATTATGACAAGTTGCTTCTTTGCACTAGTGAATGTCCTGGTGTCCCCACTGTCCCATGCCCCTGTACCAACCCTTTAGCTGTTGTTAATCCAATGTAGATAACTTGCAGAAGGCCTATCCGGCAGAATGAAGTCCACGTGCATTGCATCAATCACAACCTAGCATGTGCACCGAACTAGTTGAGTGAACTAGGCCTACCGTCGAGTATGCGCGTAGGCCCCCTCTATCCCTCGTGCCATCGTGGACGCCATAATTTTGGTTGAAATGCACAAAAACATATATTGGAATGAGTCGACGCTCCTCCTTCTACCGCCACACTGATCCGTACTGTCCTTTATGGCCTTATTCAGATGATCATGCTTTGTCACACTGTGCTAACATTCTATTTTTTAATAAAGCTATTATATCACAATCTTTTCTCGTTTTCAATATAAAGTTGGTTCGACTAGTGCCACTATTATAGTAATCATGCTACTTCTTTATCTGTGCTAACAGGAATACTCAACTACAGATGTTGGTCTTGCGTTGTATGACACGGCTGGCCAACATGGATTTCAACCCGAGTTTCTCTTCAGCCAAAGGCTCCGAGTGCCGTGAGTATGTGGAAGCTAAGCAACATCGTTATCCTCACAAGCCTGGGAAGTAGAGACACCTGGAACCATTATAGCTCATCAGCTCATACATTCAGATCTGTGCGAGATGAATGGTGCCTTGACTAATTGTGTGAATCATTCACATGTGTAGGCATCTTTGTTGTACTTACTATTTGAATCTTATGGGTTGGTTGTGAATCTTGCAAGCTGGGAAACACGACATGATGATGTAGAGGATAGCAACCATAAGGAGCTGTTCAAACTTGGTAGTATTGTAATTGTGAAAGTGCGGCAAATGAGCTGATCGTGTGCATCTTGAGAATAATAATTCTCATTGTTTTGTGTGTTGATCATGTTTCACTGATAGAAGGAGGTAATGCTTTGCTTGTTTTGAGAATCAAATTTGAGTAAAGTGAATAAAATTTAAGTAAAGTTACCCACTCGTGAACAGACGTGTGGCCGGAATAGGTTTCTCGGCTTCCAGGCCGGTTGAATGGAGGCGTTTGAATGTATTCCTGACACCTGTACCCACTACGTTTACTCGTGATTTCAGTTCTCAAGAGTTGAAAAACTAACTGCTGCCGCCGCATACTCTGCCTCGCCAAGTTCAAGCAGTACCTACAAGAGGAGAAGCACAAGGTTGCGGGACTAGACCTTGTGCCCATCCATCCGTCTCCTGGAAAGGACCAGCGGATCGCTGTCGCCCAAGTATGTGTGCGGGACGAGGTTCTCGCCTACCATTACTGTAGGGCCATAAGAGGTTCTGGATCATTCGCACATTTCATCGGCATCACCGACTGCACATTCGCCACGGTGGACAGCAGGAAGAACGCCACTGTGCTTTACGATTTGGCCTTCTGGTGCAAAAAATCGTTGACATCCAGAAGCAATACAAGGTCATCGGCAAACGGGCATGAGAAGGACTCCGTGGTTTGTTGGGGAATGTAGTATTTCAAAAAAATTCCTACGATCACGCAATATCTATCTACTAGATGCATAGCAACGAGAGGGGAGAGTGTGTCTACGTACCCTCGTAGACCGAAAGCGGAAGCGTCTAGTGACGCGGTTGATGTAGTCAAACGTCTTCGCGATCCAACCGATCAAGCACCGAACGTACGACACCTCGGCGTTCAGCACACGTTCAGCTCGATGACGTCCCACGAGCTCTTGATCCAGTTGAGCTTCACGGGAGAGTTGTGTCAGCACGACGGCGCCGTGACAGAGATGATGAAGCTACCGGCACAGGGCTTCGCCTAAGCACTGCAACGGTACGATCGAGGTGTGTTTCTGTGGATGGGGGCACCGCACACAGCTAAAAGATCAATGATCAACTTGTGTGTCTATGGGGTGTGCCCCCCACCCTCATATATAAATGAGTGGAGGAGGGGGAGGGCCGGCCCTCTACTATGGCGCGCCCTGGGGAGTCCTACTCCCACCGGGAGTAGGATTCCCCCTTTCCTAGTAGAACTAGGAGCCCTTCCAAGTAGTAGGAGTAGGAGAGAAGGAAAGGGAAAACAGAAGAGAAGGAAGGAGGGGGCGCTGCCCCTCCCCCTAGTCCAATTCAGAGTAAGCCTTGGGGGCGCGCGCAGCCTCCTCTCTCTCTTTCCCCTAAAGCCCAACAAGGCCCATATGCTCCCCGGCGAATTCCCGTAACTCTCCGGTACTCCGAAAAATACCCAAATAACTCGGAACCTTTCTGATGTCCGAATATAGTCGTCCAATATATCGATCATTACATCTCGGACATTCCAAGACTCTTCGTCATGTCCGTGATCTCATCCGAGACTCCGAACTACCTTCGGTACATCAAAACTCATAAACTCATAATACCGATCGTCATCAAATGTTAAGCGTGCAGACCCTACGGGTTCGAGAACTATGTAGACATGACCGAGACACATCTCCGGTCAATAACCAATAGCGGAACCTGGATAATCATATTTGTTCCTACATATTCTACGAAGATCTTTATCAGTCAAACCGCATAACAACATACATTGTTCCCTTTGTCATCGGTATGTTACTTGCTCGAGATTTCATCGTCGGTATCACCATACCTAGTTATCTCGTTGCCGGCAAGTCTCTTTACTCGTTACGTAATACATCATCTCGTGACTAACTCATTAGTCATTTGCTTGCAAGGCTTATTATGATGTGTATTACCGAGAGGACCCAGAGATACCTCTCCGACACTCGGAGTGACAAATCCTATTCTTGATCTATGCAAACACCACGAACACCTTCGGAGACACCTGTAGAGCATCTTTATAATCACCAAGTTACCTTGTGACGTTTGATAGCACACAAGGTGTTCCTCCGGTATTCGGGAGTTACATAATCTCATAGTCATAGGAACATGTATAAGTCATGAAGAAAGCAATAGTAGTAAAACTAAACGATCATAGTGCTAAGCTAACGGATGGGTCTTGTCCATCACATCACTCTCCTAATGATGTGATCCTGTTGATCAAATGACAACTCATGTCTATGGCTAGGAAACATAACCATCTTTGATCAATGAGCTAGTCTAGTAGAGGCATACTAGGGACACTCTGTTTTGTCTATGTATCACACATGTACTAAGTTTCCGGTTAATACAATTCTAGCATGAATAATAAACAATTATCATGATATAAGGAGATATAAATAAGAACTTTATTATTGCCTCTAGGGCATATTGCCTTCATGGTTGACCTCGCCGCGACAATCATCGACCCCTTCTACGTCAACATGAAAGAAGACGTGGATACGACAGACCTGAACACGTGGGAGGTGTTCCTCTGAATCTAGCCTACATCACTTACGTTACCAAGGACTCATATGTACGCTATGACATGTACAACCAGATCTGGTACACGAGGGCGTGTCTACTTCCCATAACCGACGAGTACACGGACAGCCGTAGCGCCATGATCAAGTGTGCCAGGAAAATCTAGCTGGTGTACTTTGTCTTCTTAAGCACCTTTATCATCTATGTGTTTCAAGCATTATCCTATGTGTCACAATTATCTGTTTTATCCGAAATATTTCATCTAAGAACTCATTAACCTGTTTGCATTTTATTTTTTGAGTGGCTATTTGCTTATGTATGTAACTAGTACTCCCTCCGTCCCAAAATAAGTGACTCAAAAATCACTCAACTTTGTACTAATTTTAGTACAAATTTGAGTCACTTTTGCGTCACTTATTTTGGGACGGAGGGAGTAGTTCATTGGTGTTTCCTTTTTTATGGTCCAGTAGGTATCAACTGGGCCGCGGCCGCCCGGCGTAGGTTTCTTTTCTAGGGACATCCGCGGGCCACAACATGATTATGAGGATCCAGCAGGTGTATCATTTTTTACAGTGCGGTTTTTCCTTTCCTATGTTTTCCCTTCTATAAAAGTATGCATATTTATACTTATATTATGTGGGCTAATAGGTCGAAGCCTAAGCATGGCATTGGATTTACATCCAACGGTCGACATTCTTCTTCAATCTCTCATCTTATTCCTCCAGTGCTGGCGGGACCACATGCTCCAGCCTGCGGCGTCTAGCGGCGCTGCTTCGCGCGCCTCAAAGAGAAACACTACCCCACGGCCGAGCAGGCCACCTCTCCACTCCTCCGCACCTCTAGTTATTCTCCGCCGAGTGTAGCCCCAGCTCGCACCTGAACCAGTCAAGTCTCACAGTCATATCTGTCTGTGACTCCACTGCCGTGTCTTCCCCATCTGCAGGTCGTTCCCGTCTGGGGCCTCGCCATCATCCATCGAGTTGGTGCTCTCGGCGTGGCGTTGTCAACATGGTCAACGATCAACATCCATCAGAAGAGGACTGTACGTGTATAGGCTAACACCTGGGTCCACGGCCGCATGCAAGGAAGTACCTCCTTA
Organism: Secale cereale; assembly: GCA_902687465.1. Taxonomy (NCBI): domain Eukaryota; kingdom Viridiplantae; phylum Streptophyta; class Magnoliopsida; order Poales; family Poaceae; genus Secale; species Secale cereale. The sequence goes on along the minus strand of LR738714.1, from coordinate 159,650,494 downwards.
TTACATGCAAAATAATGATTCATCCACCTGGCATCGGGGACCTACCGAAAGAGCCTTTGTTTGTCGCAATAAAAATGTTCCTCCTACTGACAGCTCGGACCCACCAGATCTATCTTAGCACGCAATGAAGTTCCTCCTTATTACGCACAAAAAGTGAATACTTCTCCTTCTAGATGGGACCCATCTGATTTGGAGGCTGACTTATAAGTTCATGCGTACGGAGGTCTTTGTCAACTTATTGTCAACAAACAATTCTAGGTGCAGTTTCCTTTGGATGTTAATTGTAGCGACCTCGATCCCAATGGACCTAAGTCTCTGTGCTTAAGTGTCATCCCTGGATCGGTATGCTGACACACACAGTACTTGAGGATTTATAACAGAGTTTCAATCACACTTTATTACATCAAAGAATCCTCATAAAGAGTCTTATTATAAAAATATGGCTAAAGGCCGCCTAACAATAATTAAACTAAACTGAACTGCGGAAGCATCGAAGATAAGTTGAGTCCATCCAACTCCACGGCAAACATTGAGTGCATGACAACGACCTAGTGCACCTTAATCTTCGTCGGAAAACTCTGCAACATGAGACATTACAACCGTGTAGGTCAGCACATTGAATATGCTGGCAAGAACACACTGTAGCAATGATGATGAACATGTTTCTACAAATATATGCATATTTGGCTGGTGGAGGCTGTAAGGATATTTTTGCATAAACCTAGTCCCTACAACAAAGGAATAAATTTTATTTACTACTCATTTGAATTAATCAATATTGAGAGTTGTTCATCCATCTCAAATCCCAAAATCCACAATGTCATTAATAACCCAACAAGTTAATTAACAGAGTGTTGAGATTAGTCCATAATTCAAATACCAGGATACTCAAGATGTCCATAACCGGGGACACAGCTACTCATGAATAGACTGTACACTCTGTAGAGGTTTGCACACTTTTCCCCACAAGACTCGACCATATCCTTGATCGAAAGATCGAGACACAGTCTTTCAGAAGCTTTCACTCTTTACCCTGGATAGACTGGTACACCTACTTTCCCCTACATCTGCTAGTGCTCCACTGAAAGAGCTCACACAACATACTCAACTATGCCAGAGCCCATAATGGCTTGTGGCTGCACACGAAAGTTTCTAGGCATGAATGATATATGATCCCTTTGAGCCTGGGTGGCATTCCATAGGATGATCATATGGTTCCTCCAGGATATCCTAGGACAACATTGAATTCTCCAGGTGCCCTGCAACCAATCCACCCAGATGTGTATTAAAGTTGCCACCTTAAACTTCCCTTAGTTGTTATTACTCTAACAGCTTTCATAAATCTCACATACCAATCCACGTCTATGAGCATGGCTAAGCAATAAATAAGAAAACGTATATTCCCGGGATTGATGTCAAGTCATTGGGTTCCTACCTTATGAACTACTCAGCAATACCCCATGTAAGCAAGTCCTACTGATGCAAAACTTTGAAGATAAAACTAATGCAATAAAAACTGGGTATTGAAAAGTATGATCAAAGTATGAACTTTCCTTGCCGACGATCGTTGAAACCTAGAGACTCGTAGTAGCAAGCTCCGCACTCCGGAAATTCTATCGCAATCAAAGAATAGCATACATAAGCAATCATGCAACATAATCGAAGAACATATCTCGAAAAACTTTGAAAACAAGCAAACGACTCTTGCAACAGAAAACAATTTCTGACAGTACCAAAATTACGTGATTTTGGCATCATAACAAAGTTTAGGTCAAGAGTTTCGATTTGCAAAAAGCATCAACTCAAACAGAGTTACGAAACTCAAGTTACGATCAAAAGAAGTTCAAATAGAAATCTATTTGAATTAAAATTTTAAAACTTTCAAAAACAAATTTGAGTTTGATTAATGGATAGATGAGGTCAAAACAAAGAGTATGGCGTTGGTTTCATCTAATTCCGACTAACGAGTAAAAAGTAGTGCTCGATTTAAGATTAGGGACAAATCTGTAAAAACTTTAATCGCGGATAGGTCCCTGACAAAAATAAACAGAAAAATAAAAGACTAAATAGAGAACGTTCATTTTTTGAAACTAAACAACAAACGTTCGCTGTATAATAAAACCTAAAAAATAGATCTAGTTTAAAAAAAAACCCCAACTAAGGTTTAAAAAACCCCGAAAGAAACCGGGGAAAAAGACCGGATCGGTTTATTACTGATTAGACCGGCGGGTCGGGTCCGGCGGCGGATCAGGTTCGGGTGGTGGGGCTCCGACGGCTGTGGCTTGCACGAGCAGCGGCGCTGGCGATGTCGGCAGTGGGATAGTGCGGGAACGGCGGAGCGGCAAGGGGCGGCGGCGCTCGGCGGCTTGCGGGCGCGGTGGGCGGCGGTGGCTGCGGCGGCGGGGTGGGGTGAGGTCGAGGGGGCTGAGGGATCGGCTTCTAAAGGCCCCTGGGGCGGCGGCTGCCTTGGGGAAGGGGCCGGCCGGCTGTGTCGGTGCCGGACTCCGGGGGAGTCCCACTCGGCCACGACGGGGAAGGGCGGCGTGGGCGCGGGCCGGCGGCTGGGCTTCGGCCCAGCTAGCCCGTATTTTTTTGAAATACGTTTTTTCTTCTGAAATACATAAAAAATGAAAAAAACACTAAAAATAATTTTTTAAAAATTACCTAATAATTCGCACTAACTTAGGGCCTTTTTAATGACCTGGTGAACATTTTTCTCGCCCTAAATGCCTAAATATAAAATAAACTTTTTAGTACTAATAAAATACTAAAAAGAAAAATACTTTGGCTATTAAAAACGCAATAAATATATTTTTACTCAATATTGAAATTCCAACATTTTTATTCTGTTGTGAAAAAGTCATATTATCTTCTCTCATTATTTAAAAAAATTGAAAAAATAAAAATTGGTAAAAATAACATTTGATCCACCCCCACTTGGAAAATAATAAAACTTGTGGGTCCTCTTTGGAAAACTTCCAACTCTCTCACTTGGGTCCTTGAGTTGCTTAAAGTCTTTGGATCAATTTTCCAATAAAATCAAATTAAAAAATGCTCAAATGATGAATGCATATGTGTGGGATCGAAAGTATGTCTAGAGCGGGGGTGATTAGACTACTTGACCAAATAAAAATCTAGCCTTTTCCCAATTTTAAGTCTTGGCAAATTTTAGCAACTTATCACAAGTCAAGCAATAAACCTACACTTGCAATTCTAAGAGTATAGCAGCGGAATGTAAATCATTGCATATGAAGGTAAAGGGAAGAGTTTAGAGGGAGCAATCGCAATGTAGACACGAAGATTTTTGGCGTGGTTCCGATAGGTGGTGCTATCGTACACCAACGTTGATGGAGACTTCAACCCACGAAGGGTAACGACTGCGCGAGTCCACGAAGGGCTCCACCCACGAAGGGTCCACGAAGACACAACCTTGTCTATCCCACCATGGCCATTGCCCACGAAATACTTGCCTCACTAGGGTAGATCTTCATGAAGTAGGCGATCTCCTTGCCCGTACAAACTCCTTGGTTCAACTCCACAATCTTGTCGAAGGGTCCGAAATGACACCTAACCAATCTAGGAGACAACACTCTCCAAAAGGTAATAGATGGTGTGTTGATGATGAACTCCTTGCTCTTGTGCTTCAAATGATAGTCTCCCCAACACTCAACTCTCTCTCAGAGATTTGGATTTGGTAGAAAGATGATTTGAGTGGAAAGCAACTTGGTAAAGGCTAGAGACCAAGATTCTTGTGGTTGGATTGGAATATCTTAGTCTCAACACACGAGTAAGTGGTTCTCTCTCTTAGAAAATGTATGTTGGAAGTGTAGGCACATTCTGATGGCTTTCTCCACGAATGAAGAATGGGTGGAGGGGTATATATAGCCTCCACACAAAATCTAGCCGTTACACACAATTTACCAAACTTGGTGGGACCGAATCATGAAACACAATGTAGACATGGAGATTTTTGGCGTGGTTCCGATAGGTGGTGCTATCGTACATCCGTGTTGATGGAGACTTGAACCCACGAAGGGTAACAGCTGCGCGAGTCCACGGAGGGCTCCACCCACTGAAAGTGCAATCATGCCCTTAATCATCTTTTGATGATTGATGACAACATGCATATATGGGACTAATCATGTTTATCAAGTATATCTCAGGATTATGTTTCAAGGGCGTGTATGGACCATGAATACCGACAAATCTATATCACTCAAGAGCGGATATACAAGATAATAGCTTTTGGCTTGACTTTCAGTTTGTTTCTGAGTATAGGGATCCCGCGCTATTAAGAGGGGATCGGTGGATATCGTGAAAGGCTTGCTGAAAACCCACAAAGTATCGTCTCACATCATCTCTACTCTATCCACAACAATTCTATATTTGTGCACTTAGAGGTGTGTGAAAGTAAGCCTTTGTGCTCTGATTATCACCGGGCGTCCGGCACTCTACGGACGTCCGAACCTTCACAGTCTACCGGACGTCCGATATTTCACAACAGAAGCTAAATAGCGGTTTTCCGTTCTCCTCCGGATGACCGGTCACTGGACGACCGACACACTCCAGATGTCCGGTCCCTCAGCACCTACCGGACGTCCGGCACACTCCATATGTCCGGTACACCTTCACAGAACAAAAATTGCGGATGTCCGAAACCCTCCGGACGTCCGACACACGCCGGACATCCGACAACTATATACACAGTGTACTACGTGGCCTCGTATGGTGAACCTTCAGGCTCCGGACGACTGGCCTTCGTCGGACGTCCGGTGCTACCTGTGCCACCGAACGTCCGGTGCTGTCCGGAAGTCCGACACTAACAGTGCGTTTCTGCCACAACGGCCTGTTCTCTACTATGACTATATATAGTCTTCTTCTTCCAGAAGATAGGGTTGACCATTCACTTTTGAGCTTACTCAAGAACACATTCACACTCTCTCTCACTCTCATACACCAAATCTTAGATCCTAAAAGGATTTGAAGGCATTTGTGAGAAGTTGTCCAATCAAGTGATAGATCCGCTCCTTCCCCTTCTTTGCACCAAAGGAATTTGTGATTTGAGCAAGTCTTGAGATTTTCCCACCGTTCTTGTTACTCTTGGAGGTTGGAGACTCCTAGGCGGTAGGAGTCTTTCGGAGAGGAATCAAACATTGTGATTACCCCCGGAAAGTTTGTGAGGGTTTGGAGGTCACCTAAAGGCCTACCACTAGTGGTTGGGAATCGCCTTCGTGGTGATATCTCAAAGAGAGAATACGGTGAGCCTTCGTGGCGTTGGTGTGCCTTCGTGGTAACTCCCACCTCTCTAAACGGTGACGTAGCTTCCCTCCAAGGAAGTGAACATCTGCATACATCCTCGTCTCTCGAAGTTTCGGTTATTCCTAACCTTAACTTTCTACTTGTGGTTACTTGTCTCAAAGTTCTTACTTGTATATTATTGTGCTAGCTATTTACGTACTTGTGTTACTACCTTACCTTGCTTAGCATCTTACTTGCAATTGTTAGGCTCACTTTCCTATTCCGCACTATTGGCTAAAATTGCTAAGTAACAATTAAAATTTGTATTTGTACCTATTTACCCCCCCTCTAGGTCCATCTCGATCCTTTCCATTGGAATAGAGCCTCGTGCTCTATTCTTGTGGCTTAACCGCCCTAGAGCGAGATGAACCCCGATGGGACTTCCCTTGTTGTAGATCCGAAAGCCCAGGTCTCGAATTCTTCAGAAGTAAAGGCTTTCACCTCTAAAGATCTAGAACGGGCCCTTGCTAAGCAAATGGAGGAGCATGATGCTTCTCTTGAGGCCTTGGTCAAAATGAGGTTAGCCGCATTAACCACGAATTCCATGCTACTCCCAAGTTCGGGTGGTATGGCTTCGAGGCAACCTGCGCCTATTCCTTCTCTTGACCAACAACCTCCTAACAGTGGCCACTCTAGTGTTCCATGGCTCTATGCACAACCTAAAGATGAAAAACGAAACTATAGGCATGGGGGTGAACCTCCCGTGCTTGATAAAAGGCTGATTTTTCTATGTGGAGATTTGCTATGCAGGATCATCTTAGGTATTCGAACGATGAGATGTTGGACATCTTGGAGGATGGCTACGACCCTGTTGATCCAAAGAACCTCACTCCAAGAGAAATATATAACATGCATCTCAATGACACCGCAACCATGTTGTTAAGGAAAGGAATGAGTGAAAAGTAAAGGAGACCCTTCATACACATCACCAGTGCCAAGGACTTATGGGATAGTATTGTGAGATCCAAAACCGGCACCTCCACTCTCCGGCTTGCGCAATATGAGATTGCCAAAGGTTAATTGCAAAACTTATGTATGGAGAAAGGTGAAACCCCCAACCAGCTCCATGAGCGTCTGATGATGCTTACATCTGACATTGAGTCGTGTGACTGTGACAAGACACAAGATGGATTCAACTTGACGAAGCGGTTCCTCGTGGACAAGATGCTACATGCTCTTGCTCCGTATCATAATCAAATGGTGTGGGACATAAAGCAACACCATGGATTCAAGGAAATGACTCCAGATGACATCATATCCACCTTTAAACTATTTGAAGAATCCAAGGCAAATGCTACAAGACATCTTGCTATCTATGGAAATTCATCTCCCGCGACCAACTTAGCCTTGAAGGCTAAACAAGTATGTGAAGAAGAAGAAAGTGAGGAATTAGATGATGAAGAAGGTGATGAAAGTGACTCACATGATGGATCCTCTTATGAAGACATTGCTCTTTTTGTGAAAAAGTTTTGCGCTGGAAAATTCAAAGGAAGATTTCAAAAGAAGAAGGTTCGAAGTTGCTACAACTATGACGAGACAAATCACTTCTCAAATGAGTGCCCATATGAGAAGAGAGAAGATAAGCCAAGATTTCCGAAGAACTTTGTAAAGAAGAAACTGCCAAACCCTATGAACTCCAAGCTTAAGAAGAGAGATGGAAGGGCTATGATTGCCAAAGAAGATTCCGATCCCGATGATGTTGGAGGTGTTGCCGGTGTAGCTCAAGATCCGCAAAACACCTTGAGACTAGTCAACAAAAGTGGTGAGGTCGTCACCTACAACTACATGAAAGACTACAAGGGCAACACTCGCAAGTGTTTGATGGCCAAAGCCGTGGTTGAGGACTATGCGCAACAAACCCCCTCAGACAAGGTTAAGATAACCTCTCGTTCGGATCCTCCTCTTTTCTCTCTGCCTACTCCTAGTGATGAATACCTTGATGCGGAGGATAATCATGATGATAATGATGAGAATGATCCTTTGTATGCAAAACTAGAAAAATTTATGTGTTCCCTCAAAGGAAAGAAGCTCACTATGTTTCGTATGCCTATGGAGATGGTGACTAAGCACACCATCACCATTAAGGAACTCGAAACCCTCGTTACCGAGGAAAAGGAAAAATATGAAATCCTTGAGCGGAAAGTCCTATCTGAGGAAGCAAAAAATGATGAACTATGCATAAAAATTGGTAGAAACCTTGATAAACATGCCAAGAAACTTGCTTCCGTGGAAAAGGTTGAAAGCTCTTTCAAGGAGTTGATGAATAATAAGAGTAAACTTTTGAGGTCTCATGCTACTATCTCTAAGGATTATGAGCTTCTATCCGCGTCTCTTAAGACTAAGGAAGAGGAGCTCACCCTTCTTACAAAGAACTTTGAGACACTCAAACTTACTTATCTCGAAACTCTAGCCAAGGTTTACTCCTCTCCTATTATAAATGTTGATGCCTGTACTACTAATGCAAGTTGTGATCTAGCATCTATTCGCGAGGAGAATCGATTTCTAAATGCACAACTTGAGAAAGGACTCATGACATGTGCTCAAGGACAAAAGAACCTTAATTAAGTATTGAACCGACATAATGAAGTTTTCGCAACGGAAGGACTTGGGTACGACCCAAGCACAAGCCAGAAGAAAACGTCCCCTCAAAAGTGCACCACTCCTCTCAAGGAGACATTTGTACGTCAAGGGCAGAAGAAGAAAGGGAAGAGTCAACTCAACAAGGTTGTGAGTGGGAAGGACACTAGGGGCACACCCACTCTCATCAAACCTAAGGGTTTCATGCCTCCATCCTATGTGCTTCGTAAGACAAAGGATGGATAGGTTTATGCTAAATTTGTTGGTCCTCATAATGCATTTCGGTTCTATGCTATTTGGGTTCCTAAGACCCTTGTGACTAATGTGAGAGGTCCCATTGCAAAATGGGCCTCTAACCAAGTCGTGAATTGTGTGTAGGTTGCCTTCTCCGGTGGAGTCAAATGGGTGATCGATAGTGGATGCACAAACCATATGACCGGAGACAGCGAATTGCTCTACGATTTCATGGAAGCCATTCAACCATTTATGAGGATTGTGTTTGGTGGAGGAACAAAAGGACAGGTACTTGGATTAGGTAAGGTGGCTATCACGAATGACATGTCACTTGCAAATGTCATGCTTGTCCAATCTCTTAAATATCACTTACTCTCTGTTCACGAATGACATGTCACTTGCATCGCCGGCTAGCCCATGTCGGCATGAGAAATCTTCAAGATCTCTTAAAGGGAAATCACATCCTTGGACTAACGAATATTTCTTCTGAGAAAGATCGTGTGTGTAGTGCATGCATAGCCGGGAAGCAAGATCAATCAAAGCACCTACCCAAGAATATTGTATCTACGTCAAGGCCATTGGAGCTCCTTCATGTGGATCTCTTTGGGCCTCCTTCATGGGATAGTCTTGGTGGGAAAAGTATGGTCTTTTCATTGTTGATGATTACTCAATATACACATGGGTGTTCTTCCTCAAGTCCAAAGATAAGACGAAGTTCACCTTCATTGATTTTGCCAAGCAAGCTCAACGCAAGTTTGACAAAGAAATCTTGGCAATACGAAGTGACAATGGATCTGAGTTCAAGAACTACACCTTGGAAGAGTTTCTCAGTGATGAGGGGATTGAGCATCAATACTCCGCCCCCTACACTCCTCAACAAAATGGTGTAGCCGAAAGAAAGAACCGTACGCTTGTGGAGATGGTAAGGTCCATGTTGGATGAGTACAAGTCACCATATAGCTTTTGGGCCGAGGCTGTCAACACTGCTTGTCATGCCTCAAACCGTCTCTTTCTCCGCACAATCTTGGAAAAGACCCCTGATGAGCTTCTAACCGGAAACAAACCAAATGTCAAGTACTTCCATGTGTTCGGGTGTAAGTTCTTCATACTCAACAAGAAGGAATGGTTAGGAAAATTTCAATCCAAAACTATTGAGGGTATATTTGTTGGTTATGGATCAAACTCCCACGCCTATAGGGTCTACAACAAATCCAATGGATGTGTTGTAGAAACTTGTGACGTGGTGTTTGATGAATTTAATGGCTCCCATGGGGAGAAAGTTGATCTAAGTGATGTAGGTGATGAAGACTCTTCTCAAGATATCTTGAATATGGGTGTCTGTGCTCTTCTTCCGATGGAACAAGAACCCCATGATGATATGGAAGACGAAGCACGACTCCCTATATATCAAACCATTACAAAACCCACACCACCACAAGATCCAAATGTTCAACCGATGCCCACAATTCAAGTACAAGATGAAGATCAAGTGCTTCACCATGATCATCTCCAAGAACAAGATCATCAACAAGAACAAGAGCAAGCAAGTGCAATCATTGATGATGAACCTCAACAAATGCGACATGTAGAAAAAGATCTTCCACCACACATAAATGATCCATATGTTGAGGATGTTGATGATGGACATGAAGTTGAACCTCGTGAAAATCTCACCTCCATCATGCCTCGAGTGGCCGGTCGTGTTGATGTTGACAAAATTCTCACCGGCATATCCGAAGGTAGAGTCAGTCGTAAACAATTGACAAACTTTTGTGCTCACTTCTCGTTTGTGTCTAGTATTGAGCCTATCAAGGTACAAGATGCATTGATGGACAACGATTGGCTCGTTGCTATGCAAGAAGAGTTGATCAATTTTGAACACAACCAAGTATGGTCTCTGTTGGAGAGACCAGCTACAGAACACAATGTCATTGGAACAAAAAGGATTTTCAAGAACAAGCAAGATGAGAATGGTGTAATCATCCGAAACAAGGCAAGGTTAGTGCACAAGGGTACTCACAAGTTGAAGGTTTGGACATTGGTGAGACCTTTGCTCCCGTTGCCCGTCTCGAATCCATTCGCATCTTACTTGCTTATGCTGCCTTCAATGGTTTTACATTACATCAAATGGATGTGAAGAGTGCTTTCCTTAACGGTCCGCTACAAGAAGAAGTATATGTATCACAACCACCTGGGTTCATTGATCCCGATCACAAAGACTATGTGTATAAACTTCATAAGGCTTTGTATGGCCTCAAACAAGCACCCCGTGCTTGGTATGATCATCTTAAGAAGTTTTTACTCGATGATGGTTTTGTGAGAGGGGTGATCGATCCCACTCGTTGCACTAAGAGACACAAGGGTGACTTGATCTTATGCCAAATATATGTAGATGACATAATCTTTGGTTCTCCTAACATTCATTTATGCAAGAAGTTTGCGGCTTCAATGACCAAGAATTTTGAAATGTCACTCAATGCGGATTTGAAATTCTTCCTCGGATTTCAAATTCAACAATTTCAAGAAGGAATTTTCTTGTCTCAAGCAAAATACCTCAAGGATATCCTTGCAAAGTTTGGCATGTCTGATGCTAGTCCACGTATGACACCCATGCCAACCAAAATTTTCCTCACTGAAGACACAAACGGTATTCCTTTTGACCCATCTATTTATCACTCTATGATTGGTTCATTGCTTTATCTTTGTGCATCTAGACCAGACATCATGTTTAGTGTATGCATGTGTGCTAGATTTCAAGATTCCCCTAGGGAAAGCCATCATAAGGCGGTTAAGAGTATTCTCAGATACCTTTTTCACACTCCAAAGTTGGGTCTATGGTACCCCAAGGATGCCAAGTTTGATCTCATTGGGTACACGGATGCGGATTGGGCTGGTGACAAAGTGGACCACAAGTGTACCTCTGGTGCATGCCAATTTCTTGGACGCTCTTTGGTCAGTTGGTCCTCAAAGAAACAAAATTGTATTGCCCTCTCCAGTTGTGAAGCAGAATACATTGCAGCTGCCAGTTGTGGAACTCAATTACTATGGATGAGGCAAACCTTGAAGGATTACAGTATCACCTATCGACATGTGCCTCTTCTATGTGATAATGAAAGTGCCATTAACATTGCTGAGAATCCCAAAGATCATCTTCACACCAAGCACATTGACATTAGGTATCATTTCTTGAGAGATCATGTGGAAAAGAGTGACATTGATGTTGCCCACATTGGTACAGATATGCAACTTGCAGACATTTTCACGAAGCCATTGGCTGAAGCTAGGTTTTGTCGACTTAGGCGTGAACTTGGTATCTTGGAGCTTGAAAATATTATGTGAAATCTAGTACCCATTCATGCATAAACTTAATATCTCGTCTTGATGTAGGCATATATTTAGGGGGAGACACTAAACTCATGAGTACTCTCAACCCTATACAATGCATAAAAAGAACAAACACTCTCAAAGCTTACCATGTCATTCCAACTATGGTGCTTTAATATGATGGAGTAGTGATTATGCACCCAAGTAAACATTCTTGTGGTATCATATCACATATACTCAAACATGGTGGCATAAGCCACCGCTCGTAGAGTAAAAATAGTAACCAAGCAAGTTGTCACATATAGTCGGAGATTCATGCAAGTATCATCATCTCACTACAAATTGCCCTAAGCCCAAAATCCTGAGAGCCTCTGGTCGTCCGGTACCTTCCGGACGTCCGGTGTTTCGAGCGCTTCCGGTCATCCGGTAAGCTCCGAACGTCCGTAAAATCCCGTCTGTCAACCTCATGCCGGACGTCCGATTTGATCGGACTTCCGCTAATTTTTATAGGACCAGACGTCCAGAAACCACCGGACTTCCAGAATATACCTGGCCCATATATATAGGGCGAGGCACATGCAAGGCAGTTTTTTACCCTAATCCCTCGCCCTCTCCATCCCGCCGTCACACCAATCCCCATCGCCTCTCCTCCGCACGGGATTGGTCGCCCGCCTATAGATCGGCTGCCGCCGGGCCCCCTCTCCGTCGCCCCCTCGCTGTCGTTCCTCCAGGTGGTCGCCCGTCTGTAGATCGGCCGCCGCCGGGCCACCCCCCAGCCCGGCGTCTCTGCTTCTCGTTCGTCCCCTCCAAGGTAGCCCCTTCTTCTTATCCTCCTCTCATCCCTCGGGTTTGCCCTCGATCTATGAGAGTAGGGTGTTGATTTTGGGTGTTCCTCCTTCTTCTAGATCGGGATGCCGAAGGTCAAGCACTCCGCACACAAGGAGGCTACAAGTAGGGTCTCTCGCCCGTCTCGCCGTGGCGGCTCCGATGACTCCAAAGAACGTGCTCGTCCTAGGAAGTGCGCCGCTCAACCTAGCAGCCCCACAAGCGACTCCTCACCGGAGGAATCCGACTATGAGAATGAACTAGAAGCTATGGAGCGGGAGGAATTTGTTGCCTCGCACACAGCTGCACCCAAGCCGGGGACTCGGAGATCCACGTTTAAGCTTCCTCCTCCTCCGGTGCAACCTCAAGGTGATGCTCGTCACATCTCCCTTGAGCCTCCTCTCCCTCAAGGTTGCAAAGTTAAGCGGTTCAATGCCATTCCCATCGCATCATATCTTACGCTTCGTCGTGATATTGACCAATTTTCGGTTGCTAGCGACTCCACGGACGATCGTTTTCGCACAAACGTCCAGGCAGATATTTTTACCACTATCATTCTACCTAAGGGTCTATCTTTACATTTGTGCATCAATCTTGAGCATATTCATTCTCATCCGGTGAAGTATCCGGGAGCCATTGAACTCATTGAGACATCTGGTCTTGCTGCTACTTTTTCATTTCAGCATGATTTTAACAATTCTGCCATCCATCAATTCTATGACGCATGTCACTTTCACCCCAACAACACTGTCACTTGGATGACCTCCAACACCGTGCTTACAGCCTCATACTCACAATATGTCGCTGCTCTTGGTTTTCCTGATAGTGGGTTCAAAATACACAAGGATGACCCCAACCATAAGCCCAAGGGCATTAATGTTTGCATGGATCTCCTCAAACCCATCACTGAGATGACTAAGAAGGATAAATAGAAGGATCTAAACCAAGTTTCAATTTGGTGCTCTCCCTTCTACATCATTTTTCAGTGTGTCATTCGCACCGTCTACCCTAAGATGGGAGACAAGGGGTCGTGCAATAGCTATTGCATTGATCTCGTGCATCGTCTCTATATGACACCCAAAGGGAAGATAAATGTTCCTCATTTTTGTGGCATGAGATCCGTCTCGCTTCTTTTCAATTCAAGCAGGCCTTTCCTCATGCCCCTTTCTTCAGGCGTTTATTGAGAGTGTGGCTTCGTTTCCCATTGTCCGCACTCACTTACATGAGCAGTGGGTTATTCCATCCCACATGGCGGATGACTCGGTCAGGCCCTCTTCTTCCTCTACTCATCCTCGCCGAGCTGCTGCTTGTGTTCCTCCCACTGCTCCTTCCGGATCTGCATCTCTTGGACGCATTGCTCGCTTTCTTGGGAAAGCTCACTCTGCCATGATGAAGGCTATTACCTTTCAGTTCTCCCAGAATCACGATGTGGTCACTCGCATGGTCACTTCCAAGAATGCTCTGAAGGCTCATCTGAGAGACTCCGGAGTATTCGATGTGAGTGATGATGACCGTCTTCCTGATAATCCGCCTTCTGACTTTGGTTTTCCCTCGGGTCCGGAGTGGTCTAAATTCCTTGACGAGGCTGGTGGCAGTGGTACCCACAATGATGATGATGATGATGCTTTATGATGATCTGACACCTTTTGGGTAGTAGCTGCCAAGGGGGAGTAGGCACTTATCTATTATGTAATGATGTGAGATTTGTATCGAACCTATGATGTGAACCTATGATGTGCTATGAGTTGAACCTTTATTTGTTATGTAATGCATCTATCTATCTATGGAAATATTGAATTATCATGTGTATGACATTGGTTATGATATCTTGTGTATGAGATTGTTATGATATCATATTGAGGGGGAGCTCCCCTCTTCATGTTTATTATTGTTCAAGCACCTATTTAGGGGGAGCTCCACAACATCATTTCGATATTTAAAAGTCTTTACTGCATTTTTTGGTAAGTGCATGCATGTTGTCATGAACTACCAAAAGGGGGAGATTGAAAGTGCAATCATGCCCTTAATCATATTTTGATGATTGATGACAACATGCATATATGGGACTAATCATGTTTATGAAGTATATCTCAGGATTATGTTTCAAGGGCGTGTGTGGACCAGGAATATAGACAAATCTATATCACTGAAGAGCGGATATACAAGATAATAGCTTTTGGCTTGACTTTCAGTTTGTTTCTGAGTATAGGGATCCCGCACTATTAAGAGGGGATCGGTGGATATCGTGAAAGGCTTGCTCAAAACCCACAAAGTATCCTCTCACATCATCTCTACTCTATCTATAACAATTCTATATTTTGTGCACTTAGAGGTGTGTGAAACTAAGCCTTTGTGCTCTGATTATCACCGGACGTCCGGCACTCTACGGAGGTCCGAACCTTCACATTCTACCGGACGTCCGGTATTTCACAACAGAAGCTAAATAGCGGTTTTCCGTCCTCCTCCGAACGACCGGTCACCGGACGACCGACACACTCCGGACGTCCGGTCCCTCAGCACCTACCGGACGTCCGGCACACTCCGGATGTCCGGTACACCTTCACAGAACGAAAATAGCGGATGTGCGAAACCCTCCGGACGTCCGGTGACCGGACGTCCGACACACCCGGACGTCTGACAAATGTGTACACAGTGTACTACGTGGCCTCGTCTGGTGAACCTTCAGGCTCCAGACGACCGGCCTTTGTCGGATGTCCGGTGCTACCTGTGCCACCGGACGTCCAGTGCTGTCCGGACGTCCGACACTAACAGTGCGTTTCTGCCACAATGACATGTTCTCTACTATGACTATATATAGTCTTCTTCTTCCACAAGATAGGGTTGACCATTCACTTTGAGATTACTCAAGAACACATTCACACTCTCTCTCACTCTCATACACCAAATCTTAGATCCTAAAAGGATTCGAAAGCATTTGTGAGAAGTTGTCCAATCAAGTGATAGATCCACTCCTTCCCCTTCTTTGCACCAAAGGAATTTGTGATTTGAGCAAGTCTTGAGCTTTTCCCACTGTTCTTGTTACTCTTGGAGGTTGGAGACTCCTAGGCGGTAGGAGTCTTTCGGAGAGGCATCAAACATTGTGATTACCCGCAGAAAGTTTGTGAGGGTTTGGAGTTCACCTAAAGGCCTACAACTAGTGGTTGGGAATCGCCTTCGTGGTGATATCTCAAAGAGAGAATAGGGTGATCCTTCGTCGCGTTGGTGTGCCTTCGTGGTAACTCCCACCTCTCTAAACGGTGACGTAGCTTCCCTCCAAGGAAGTGAACATCAGCATACATCATCGTCTCTTGAAGTTTCGGTTATTCCTAACCTTAACTTTCTACTTGTGGTTACTTGTCTCTAAGTTCTTACTTGTATCTTATTGTGCTAGCTATTTACGTACTTGTGTTACTAGCTTACCTTCCTTAGAATCTTACTTGCAATTTTTAGGCTCACTTTCCTATTCCGCACTATTGCCTAAAATTGCTAAGTAACAATTAAAATTTGTATTTGTACCTATTCACCCCCCTCTAGGTCCATCTCGATCCTTTCACCCGCGAAGGGTCCACAAAGAAGCAACCTTGTCTATCCCACCATGGCCATCGCCCACGAAAGACTTGCCTCACAA
Source organism: Secale cereale (assembly GCA_902687465.1). Classification (NCBI taxonomy): domain Eukaryota; kingdom Viridiplantae; phylum Streptophyta; class Magnoliopsida; order Poales; family Poaceae; genus Secale; species Secale cereale. The sequence continues at coordinate 159,634,608 of LR738714.1, read as the reverse complement.
GGGTAGATCTTCATGAAGTAGGAGATCTCCTTGCCCATACAAACTCCTTGGTTCAACTCCACAATCTTGTTGGAGGCTCCCAAGTGACACCTAACCAATCTAGGAGACACCACTCTCCAAAAGGTAATAGATGGTGTGTTGATGATGAACTCCTTGCTCTTGTGCTTCAAATGATAGTCTCCCCAACACTCAACTCTCTCTCACAGATTTGGATTTGGTAGAAAGATGATTTTAGTGGAAAGCAACTTGGGGAAGGCTAGAGATCAAGATTCTTGTGGCAGAATTGTAATATCTTGGTCTCAGCACATGAGTAGGTGGTTCTCTCTCAGAAAATGTATGCCGGAAGTGTAGGCACGTTCTGATGGCTTTCTCCATTAATGAAGAATGGGTGGAGGGGTATATATAGCCTCCACACAAAATCTAGCCGTTACACACAATTTACCAAACTCGGTGGGACAGAATCATGAAACTCGGTCCGACCGATTTAGTTCAAAACGTGAACGTTAGGCTTTTCGGTGGGACCGACATGTCAACTCGGTGAGACCGATTTCATTAGGTTTAGGGCATAACGTAATCTCAGTAAGAACGATCACATCAACTCGGTGAGACCGATTTCTGTAATAGGCAAACAGAGAGTAGGTCAGGCAAACTCGGTGGGACCGATTCACTCATTTCGTTGAGACCAAAACGTTACGAAAAGGGCACAGAGAGTTTGCATTGCGAACTCGGTGGGACTGATCGCTCGCTTCGGTTGGACCGAAATGTTACGAAGGGAAACAGAGAGTTTGTAATCCCATCTCGGTGAGACCGAGATCCCTATCGGTGAGACCGAACTAATTTGGGTTTCTGGCTATGACTATGTAAACTGAACTCGGTGGCGCCGGATATATCAAGTCGATGGGGCCGAGTTTGACTTTTGGTTTGGGACATATGTGGATAAGCGGAAGTGGTTGAGGGCTTTTCGAGCATATCACTAAGCATTTTGAGCATGCAAGCCATTAAGCAACACATGATCCCCTTTGAATAGTATTGGCTTTTCCTATGGACTCAATGTGATCTTGGATCACTAAAATGAAAATGTAGAGTCTTGAGCTTGAGCCAATATGTGTCCTTAACATTTTGAGGGGTCCACATTCCTACTCCATGCCATGCCAATCACTGAACTTTCTAAAATGATCATCTTGAAAGAGCATTAGTTCAATGAGCTATATGTTGTTAGGAATTACCAAAACCACCCAGGGATAGTTGCACTTTCAATCTCCCCCTTTTCGGTAATTGATGACAACATATAGATCAAAGCTTAGACAAATGATAATAAGATATAAATATATCGTCGCTTTGAGAAGTATGTGATAAGCAAGAGCTCCCCCTAAATTTGTGCATTATTTAAAATTTGCTTTTGAATGCAAATGCACAATCGATTAGGATCATGGGTTACTCTTCCGTGTCACATACATCTTGGTGGAGCGCTCAAAATGATAGAGAGTAAAAATACGCACTCATCACCAAGGCAAAGTGAATGATCATATATGAGTGATAAAATAATAGCATCATTCAGGCAAGCAATAAAGAATTATATGATCAAACACATGATCATACAAGTGTCTCACACACATACATAAAGAGTATTAAACAAACACACACAAAAGTATCAAGTAAATAGCAAGAGAGAGAAAAAAGCAAAACACTCTCTCTCGAAGCCTATGATCCATACATTTCTCCCCCTTTGGCAACAAGTTACCAAAAAGTTTGAAAATGCATTGTGATATGCGTCTCTCTAGGCTTGATCTTTGGGAGGTGGTGTTGAGAGGAATCCAAGGACGAAGGCATCTGTAGATGTTGTTGGAGCTGGTGGAGTGGCAACTTGAGGTGGCACTGAAGCTGTTGCTGCTGGTGCTGAAGTAGTTGCTCTAGTTTCAGCCATGGGCACTACAGCAGACCTCTGACCTCTAGGCACTCTCTAAAAAGCATCTGCGGTAGCCTGCCCTTTCCTCTCCTCTGCTTCCTCCCGGAGCTGCTCAACTACAGTCTGTATCTCAGTTACTTTTAGATCAAGATCATAGAACTTGGTTTCAATGATCCGCTCCAAGCTCTCCTGATTTTGAGTCAGGGTGGCCAAGCCCTTCTCAATCCTCAAAGTTGTTTGAATTAGATATGCAAGCTGATCTAGTTTCGACTTTAAGACCACTTGAGATGCTTCCTCAACACTTGGCATCTTTGCAGATTTTTTTGCCCTTGCCTTTTCTCTCTTCTCTTGTGATTGCATTGAAGTGGGATCATCTTCATTCATCAGAATTGTGTTATCTTCAAATTCTGGTCTCAAGGCTAAATGCTTCTTGTCCAAAAGATAAGTGCATGTGACCACCTTGGAGTTGATGAGCACCTGAATATGTGGAGCATACCCACAAGATCTATTCTGATCAGTAGCTGCCCTTTTGATTGTTTCAACAATCAGGCTCATAACTTTGAATTTCTGAGGCACATCAAATATCTGCAGCAAGTTGATTGAATGGCCTTTGATCATCTTGTGATCTCCTGATTTGGGCAACAATGTATTCCTCAATATAGTGTTGATAGTAGCTAATCTTGACAACAAGTAATGCACAGATCCAAGCTTGTCTGTCTCCAAGGCTTTGTCTGGGATCTCTTTGTACATGTTGGCCATAGAGTTGTGGTCTTTCTTATTCTTGGCATAGACATCCAAGTCAGCCTCATGCTCTTTAGGGGCATTTATCAACTTGGCCCACTCATCAACAGTTGACTGGTACCTTGTACCTTCAGACATCCACACAATCCTACCATCTGGATAAAAATGAGATGTGGAGTAGAATTGCATGATGAGTTCATCATTTCATTTTGTCAACTTTTGTCCCACAAACTTGTCAACACCACATTATTTGAAAATTTCATGCACACCTGGAAAATGATCTTTATTCTCATCAATGAATTTCCAATCTGCCCACTTCATATCACAGACAATTGGCTTCTTATCAAGCAAGATGGTCTCATAGAAATCTTGTTGCTCTTTGGTGTGGAACCCGTAGTCCACATCAGTCCTCCTTCTCACAGCATATGGATCACTTTGTCTCCAAAGTCTGAAATCTGATACGCCTCCAACGTATCTATAATTTTTGATTGTTCCATGCTATTATTTATGAAGTCTTGGATCTTTAACGGGCTTTATCATACACTTTTATATCATTTTTGGGACTAACCTACTAACTCAAAGGCCCAGTCCAGATTACTGTTTTTTGCCTGTTTCAGGGTTTTGCAGAAAAAGAATATCAAACGGAGTCCAAACGGAATGAAACCTTCGCGAGAGATATTTTTGGAGAAAATAACGCACAGGGAACTTGAGAACCACGTCAGGGGAGCATCGAGGCGCCCACGAGGGTGGGAGGCGCGCCCCTGCCCAGGGCGCGCCCCCTACCTCGTGGGCCCCTCGAGCGTCCCCCGATGTCCTCCTTCTTCCTATATAAGTCTACGTACCCCGAAACCTTCGAAAACAGAGAGAAAACCCTAATTCCACCGCCGTAACCTTCTATTCCCGTGAGATCCCATTTTGGAGCCTGTTCCGGAGCTCCACCGGAGGGGGATCCATCACGGAGTTCTTCATCATCATCATCCCTGCCCTCACCATGAGTTGTGAGTAGTTTACCACAGACCTTCGGGTCCATAGCTAGTATCTAGATGGCTTCTTCTCTCTCTCTGGATCTTAATACAAAGTTCTCCTCGGTCTTCGAGGAGATCTAATCGATGTAATCTCTTTTTGCGGTGTGTTTGTCGAGATCCGATATTTGGTTTATGATGAAGGTTATCTATGAAAGATATTTGGTTCTTCTCTAAACTTTTTATGTGTGCTCATAATATCCTTGCAAGTCTCTTCGAATTATTGGTTTGGTTTGGCCTACTAGATCTATAGTTCTTGCAATTGGAGAAGTGCTTGGCTTTGGGTTCAATCTTGCGGTGTCCTTCCCCAGTGACAGTAGGGGCAGCAAGGCACATATTGTATTGTTGCCATCAAGCATAAAAAGATGGGGTTTATACCATATTTCTTGAGTTTATCCCTCTACATCATGTCATCTTGCTTAAGGCGTTACTCTGTTCTTATGAACTCAATACACTAGATGCATGCTGGATAGCGGTCGATGTGTGGAGTAATAGTAGTAGATGCATAATCGTTTCGGTCTACTTGTCTCGGATTTGATGCCTATATACAATGATCATGCCTAGATAGTCTGCTAATTATTCGCTTTTCTATCAATTACTCGACAGTAATTTGTTTACCCGCCGTAGAATATCGCTATCATGAGAGAAGTCACTAGAGAACACTATGGCCCCCATGTCTATTCTCAACATATCAATCTACATCTACTTTACTTTTATTGCTTTTATTTGCTGTTCTTATAAACCAAAAATACCAAAAATATAAACTATCATCTCTATCAGATCTCACTTTCGTAAGTGACCGTAAAGGGATTGACAACCCCTTATCGCATTGGCTGCGAAGTTCTTATTTGTTTGTGCAGGCGCGAGGGACTCGCGCGTGGTCTCCTACTAGATTGATACCTTGGTTCTCAAAAACTGAGGGAAATACTTACGCTACTGTGCTACATCTCCCTTTCCTCTTCGATGGAATACAACACAAGCTCGAGAAGTAGCAAGAATAATTTCTAGTGCCGTTGTCGAGGAGGCTTACGCAAAGTCATATACCAAGTACCTATCACAAAACCTTATCCTTCGCATTACATTTTTTGCCTCTCGTTTTCCTCTCCCCCACTTCACCCTTGCCGTTTTATTTTCCCTTCTTTTGCCGTGTGTTTACCGTTCGCTTGCCTCTCGTTTGCTTGTGTGCTATGTGCCTTCTATGTGCTTGCATCTTTGCTTGCTAAAAATCTATTGTTATGGATCACCTTAAAGTGTTCTACTTGGATCATCTTTGATCCTTATGCGCTCGTGCTGAAACCCCAACTAGCCTAGTTGATGGGAAATCTTTAGATGAGCATGCTCATTTTGTGCGTCACCATCTGTCTGAAAAGGGGATACTCTTATGGGATCAGATAAACAGATTGCTGTGTTATGCTGGGAATCTTTGTGAAATTTGTGATTTTACTTGTTGCTCTAAGAACCCTGGAAAACACCTCCCCTACCTAGGTGAGTTTAATGATAATGAAATCTTATATTCTTATGCAAAGGGTGTTTATAGTTACTATGATATCGAACAAATTGCAGAATTCTTTGCTTTTAAGGGTGCTTATGAAGTTGCTTCTTTGATTGAAAAGTACGATATTACTCTCTATGAATCTGAAAAATTTGACATACTTAAATATTGCTATGAAAACTATGCTCATAATGCCAATGTCAAAGAATTTATTGAAGGGATGACCGCTGCTTTGAAGGAAAATAATGATATGCATGAATCTATAGATAATTATGATTCCGATGATTTGATTGAAATATCCCTTGATGAACATGATGCTTGCTATTCTTGTGGACATGATGCCAATATTTATGATGAAGAATTTGCTATAGTTCCCTATGTTAAACATTAGATCATTGCTATTGCACCCATACTTGATAGTTCCTTCGATGAAAAGCATGATTGCAATGATGTTATCATAAATTTTATTAATGTCAATTGTGTTAATGATATGCAAAACCCTAAGCTTGGGGATGCTAGTATTGCTATGTCCACTACTTGTTGCAATGATCATGATTGGGGTGATGCTTCTTACGATCTTGAAAATTTATTTCAACACCATGATGAATATGAGATTGATAATAATGTTTGCAATAATATTGAAAGTGAGTTTGGAGAGATCATGACTTTAGTTAATGTTACTCCCACTATTTTGGAAGAATGTCAACTTCGTATGCATGTGGATCATGTTGAGAATATGTTATGTGATAGCTATATTGTTGAATTTTCTTATCATCCTACATACAATTATTATGAGAGAGGAAAATATGGTTTTTCATGTTACTAAATTACCTCTCATTATGTTGAGATTGCTATTGTTTCTTTCTCCTTCCTTGCATATGCTAGATCTTGCATGTCTTGGTAATTTGTTTTCCTATAAGATGCCTATGCATAGGAAGTATTTTAGACTTAGATGTGTTTGTCACATGTTATATGATGCTCTCTTTGTGCTTCAATTCTTATCTTTCATGTGAGCATCATTGAATTATCGAGCCTAGCTAGGGGCGTAAAACGATAGCGCTTGTCGGGAGGCAACCCAATTTTATATTTTTTGTTTTAGTTGATGTTAGGGAATAAATATTGCATCTATCCTCTTAATAGATGTGGTTTCATGTTTTGTTTAGTGTTTGTGCCAAGTAGAACCTTTGGGAAGACTTGTGGGAAGTTTATGTGATCTTGCTATGAAAAACAGAATCGTTAGCGCTAGCTAAAGTGGTCGTCAGATTTTAATGGAGCATGTTATTTTGTTGATTCTTTTTGCATATGATTAGTAGACAAATTATGCAAATTTTACAATTTAGTTTGAAGTTTTTGGAGTTCGAGAAGTAGGCGAAATCTGCAGATTACTACAGACTGTTCTGTTTTTGACAGATTCTGTTTTTCGTGTGTTGTTCGCTTATTCCGATGCATCCATGAGTAGTATTGGAAGATATGAACCATAGAGAAGTTGGAATACATTAGGTTTAACACAAATATAAAAAAGATTGAATTCATTGCTGCACCTTTGAGTAGTGGTTTGCTTTCTTATACTAACGGAGTTCACGAGAATTTTTGTCTAAGTTTTGTGTTGTGAAGTTTTCAAGTTTTGAGTATTGCTATGATGGACTATGGAACAAGGAGTAGCAAAGGCCTAAGATTGGGGATGCCCATGTAACCCCAAGTAAATTCAAGATAATCAAAAGGCTAAGCTTGGGGATGCCCCGGGAAGGCATCCCCTCTTTCGTCTTCATCCATCGGTAACTATACTTGGAGCTATATTTTTATTCGCAACATGATATGTGTTTTTCTTGGAGCGTCTTGTATAATTTGAGTATTTGCTTGTTAGTTTGTCACAATCATCCTTGCTGGACACACCTATTTGAGAGAGTTAAATATGGCCTAAAAATTGTTAGAACACTCTATGTGCTTCACTTATATCCTTTGAGTTGAATAGTTTTTGCTCTAGTGCTTCACTTATATATTTTAGAGCACGGTGGTGGTAATATTTTGTAGAAATTGTTGAACTCTCATGCTTCACTTATATCTATTTGAGAGTCTATTAAAACAGCATGGTAATGTGTTTAGGCTAAAGAACTAGTCTTCACATGATAGACATCCAATGTCAATGTAGTAATTTTTTTTACACCAAGTGCATTGAATAGAATGAGATGTTGGATGCTTGATAATTGTTTTGAGATATGATGATAATGATATTAGAGTCATGCTAGTGGAGTTATTATGAAATTGAGAAATACTTGTGTTAAGGTTAGTGATTCCGTAGCATGCACGTATGGTGAACCGCTATGTGACGAAGTTAGAGCATGAAGTATTTGTAGAGTGCCAAACTTTGTGTGGAGGTCGGGGGCGCGCGATGGTTAACTCCTACCAACCTCCCCCCCTAGGAGCATGCGTTGATTGCTTTGTTTTGATGAAATCGTAAATTATTGCAATAAGTATATGACTTCTTATGACTAATGTTGAGTCCATGGATTATACGCACTCTCACCCTTCCACCATTGCTAGCCTTTCTTGTACCGCGCAACTTTCGCCGGTGCCATAAACCCACTCTATATCCTTCCTCGAAACAACCACCATATTGTTCCTCAAAACAGCCACCATACCCACCTATCATGGCATTTCCATAGCCATTCTGAGATATATTGCCATGCAACTTTCCACCGTTCCGTTCATATGACACGCATCATATTGTCATATTGCCATTCATGATCATGTAATTGACATCGTATTTGTGGCAAGGCCACGATGCATAACTTTTCATACATGTCACTCTTGTTTCATTGCACATCCCGGTACACCGCCGGAGGCATTCATATAGAGTCATACTTTGTTGTTGTAGTATCGAGTTGTAATATTGAGTTGTAATGAAAGTGTGATGATCATCATTATTAGAGCATTGTCCCATGGGATGAAAGGCTAAATCTATAAAGCCCCTCCGCAAAAAAAAAAGAAAAAAAGAAGAAAGGCCAAAGAAAAAAGAAAGGCCAAAAAAAAGAGAAAAGAAAAAGGGACAATTGCTACTATCTTTTTTTCCACACTTGTGCTTCAAAGTAGCACCATGTTCTTCATTGTAGAGAGTCTCATGTTTAGTCACTTTCATATACTAGTGGGAATTTTCGTTATAGAACTTGCCTTGTATATTCCAACGATGGGCTTCCTCAAATGCCCTAGGTATTCGTGAGCAAGCAAGTTGGATGCACACCCAGTAGTTCCTTTTGTTGAGCTTTCATTCATATTTAGCCCTAGTGCATCCATTGCATGGCAATCCCGACCCACTCACATTGATATCTATTGATGGGCATCTCCATAGCCCGTTGATACACCTAGTTGATGTGAGACTATCTTCCTCTCTTTTTGTCTTCTCCACAACCACCTCTATTCCACACATAGTGCTATGTCCATGGCTCACGCTCATGTATTGCGTGAAAGTTGAAAGGTTTGAAAGAATAGAGTATGAAAACAAGTGCTTGGCTGAAATCGGGGTTGTGCATGATATGAATATTTGTGATGAAGAGGGAGCATAGCCAGACTATATGATTTTGTAGGGATAACTTTATTTAGCCATAGTATTTTGAGAAGACATGATTGCTTTGTTAGTATGCTTAAAGTATTATTGTTTCTTATGTCAATATAGACTTTTATCTTGAATCTTTCAGATATGAACATTCATGCCACAATTAAGAGAATTACATTGAAAAACTATATTGGTTAGCATTCCACATCAAAAGTTCTTTCTTTATCATTTACCTACTCGAGGAAGAGAAGGAATTGAGCTTGGGGATGCTTGATACATCTCCAACTTATCTATAATTTTTGATTGTTCCATGCTATTATTTATGAAGTCTTGGATGTTTAATGGGCTTTATCATACACTTTTATATCACTTTTGGGACTAACCTACTAACTCAAAGGCCCAGTCCAGATTGCTGTTTTTTTGTCTGTTTCAGGGTTTTGCAGAAAAAGTATATCAAACGGAGTCCAAACGGAATGAAACCTTCGCGAGAGATATTTTTGGAGAAAATCACGCACAGGGAACTTGTGAACCACGTCAGGGGAGCATCGAGGCACCCACGAGGGTGGGGGGCGCGCCCCCTTGCCCAGGGCGCGCCCCTACCTCGTGGGCCCCTCGAGCGTCCCCCGGTGTCCTCCTTCTTCCTATATAAGTCTACATACCCCGAAACCTTCGAAAACAGAGAGAAAACCATAATTCCACCGCCTTAACCTTCTGTTCCAGTGAGATCCCATTTTGGAGCCTGTTCCGGAGCTCACCGGAGGGGGATCCATCACAGAGTTCTTCATCATCATCATCCCCGCCCTCACCATGAGTTGTGAGTAGTTTACCACAGATCTTCGGGTCCATAGCTAGTATCTAGATGGCTTCTTCTCTCTCTCTCTCTGGATCTCAATACATAGTTCTCCTCGGTCTTCGAGGAGATCTATTCGATGTAATCTCTTTTTGCGGTGTGTTTGTCGAGATCCGATGAATTGTGAGTTTATGATCAAGGTTATCTATGAAAGATATTTGGTTCTTCTCTAAACTTTTTATGTGTGCTCATAATATCCTTGCAAGTCTCTTCGAATTATTGGTTTGGTTTGGACTACTAGATCTATAGTTCTTGCAATGGGAGAAGTGCTAGGCTTTGGGTTCAATCTTGCGGTGTCCTTCCCCAGTGACAGTAGGGGCAGCAAGGCACGTATTGTATTGTTGCCATCGATCATAAAAAGATGGGGTTTATATCATATTTCTTGAGTTTATCCCTCTACATCATGTCATCTTGCTTAAGGCGTTACTCTGTTCTTATGAACCCAATACACTAGATGCATGCTGGATAGCGGTCGATGTGTGGAGTAATAGTAGTAGATGCAGAATAGTTTCGGTCTACTTTGTCTCGGATGTGATGCCTATATACAATGATCATGCCTAGATAGTCTCATAATTATTCGCTTTTCTATCAATTGCTCGACAGTAATTTGTTTACCCGCCGTAGAATATCGCTATCATGAGAGAAGCCACTAGAGAACACTATGGCCACCGGGTCTATTCTCAACGTATCAATCTACATCTACTTTACTTTTATTGCTTTTATTTGCTGTTCTTATAAACCAAAAATACCAAAAATATAAACTATCATCTCTATCAGGTCTCACTTTTGTAAGTGACCGTAAAGGGATTGACAACCCCTTATCGCGTTGGCTGCGAAGTTCTTATTTGTTTGTGCAGGTGCAAGGGACTCGCGCGTGGTCTCCTACTGGATTGATACCTTGGTTCTCAAAAACTGAGGGAAATACTTACGCTACTGTGCTGCATCTCCCTTTCCTCTTCGAGGGAATACAACGCAAGCTCGAGAAGTAGCAAGACCTGCATCCTTCCCGACTTTCATGTCTTATGCCACTGGATGGTTATCATCATGATATGGGATCTTGGGCTTGAGTTTCCTAAGCACTTGGACTTCATCATCTTCTTCTTCATCCATCTCAGGCACTGGGGCCTTGTTCTTTTCTGCAGCTAGAATGTTCCTTGTGCCTCTCTTGGGTGCAGAATTGGTGGCTTGAGCAGTAGCTTTGGGGGCAGTCTTGGGCTTTGAAGGAGCAACCTCTGACTTAATGGCATCCCCCATGAGCTTCTGAGATTTAGGTGCTGGTGCAACATCCTCTTCTTCTTCCTCCTCATGAGATAGATCTCTCATCATAGAGGGCTTTCCAGTAACTCTTGCCATAGTGTTATTTACTCTTTCCTTTCTCTTCTTTCCTCCAGCAGCCTCTTCCTCTCTTGATTCAAGAGTGAGCTCCATGGTTTCTTGAGTTGAGGCTCTGGCTTTTGACATGGGCATTCTCCCGGCTGGAGCTTTCTTGTTCAAACCAGGCTTGGTTGAAGCAGCTGTGCCATATTCCTTCCTAGCAACTTTCTTCTTTGAGCTCACTTCTTCAACTTCAAAATCTTCATCCTCGGAATCTGAAGTTTTCTTCTTTCTCTGCCTAGTTGATGCCTTAGGTAGGTTGCTTGGTGTGCTCCTGCTACCCTCATCAGAACTGCTAGAGGGACTAGTGCCCTCACTCATGTTAACTTGCTCCTCATACCTGTTCTGGCTACCACTTTCTTCAGACATTGTTGACACTTCAAACTGAAACCTGACCCTATGAATAGATGTGGATGAGATAGAGTGGATGAGCATCACAAAGTGCAGAGGTTTTGCAAAACAGATGAATGAAAACTTAGTTTTAGTTCTCCACATAAATCATTTCGGAGCTACCGATTTGTTAAACTTGGAGATACCGAAGCAACTTTTGGAGTCTGAACTAGTGAACTCGGTTAGACCGATTCATAGTTCGGTGGCTCCGATATTGCTAGGGTTTCACTGAGAGTTGAACTCGGTCGCACCGATTTGCAATTTTCGGTAAGACCGAAAAGCGCAAGTGTAATGGCCTATGCCAAATTGGTGAGACCGATTTCCACAATTCGGTCGGTCCGAGATGAGTTCAGCAGAAACCTAACCTTAAATTTTCGAATCAAAACTAATCTAAAGGATGGTTTCTCTGGATGGATTGATTTCATACATGGTAAAGAACATGGCAAAGCAATGTGCTAAGAATCAGAGTAAGGAATTAGCACAAAAGATCGAACTCATACCCTAGTTCGGCGGTGAGTTCGCTACGACGGCAATGGCGGGGAAGAATCCCGTTGACGGCGACGGAAACCAGCGGCAGGAGGTCGCTGGCAACGAGAAGACGTCCGAAGACCCGAGGCGACAAAGCAGGACACGCGCGGGATGGAGGGTTTTGAAGAAATTTCCAAAATCTCACCCGTGGGTATATATATCCTGACCCTGTCGGTGTTACTGAGTGGAACAACTCGGTGGAACCGAGATGCAGAATCGCAAGCGGTGAACTCGGTGTGGCTGAAGTGGATGAATCGGTCAAACCGAAATGCACAGAGAGGTTTTGGAAGTTTAATTCTATGACGAATCGGGGACTCCGAGTGCTCCTCACACAGAGTGGTTCGAATCTGACTTGGTCAAACTTTGTGATGTAGCATGAATAGAGTTTGAGATGAGAAAAGCATAGATAGCTAGAGGAGGTACTTAGGCATTCTTGTCCATCCATTTGGCAAAAGTAAAAGAGCCAAACAATCAAAGCAACAAATGGATGTCCTTGAATTATTAAAATGTGCTACCAACATGCTCACACAATAAAATGGCAAATGAAATATGTTGCAAAGCATGCACAAACACTCTAGCATCTATCAAGCAATTGATTATGACTAGGTCATCTATATATGAGTATATTGACTTAGGAGTCAAATGAGAACATTTGATCATAGGTCATACTCATCGTTTAAGCACAAGTGGGGTTACCACTTTTACATAAAGCATTGTTGTGTTCACACCATTAGAGTTGCTTTAGCTCAATTATTAGAGTAAAGCTCCCCCTAGATGTGATATCCCCCTTAAGAGGGATGAACTAACCTTGGGTTTTGTCGATGATGACTTCATGTAGATGTTGAAGATGTGGATGCTCAATGTTGATGTAGATCATTGATGTCTACCACACAACCTTCTTCTTGTAGACGTTGTTGGGCCACCAAATGCAGAGGTTTGTAGGACAGTAGCAAATTTCCCTCAAGTGGATGACCTAAGGTTTATCAATCCGTGGGAGGCGTAGGATGAAGATGGTCTCTCTCAAACAACTCTGCAACCAAATAACAAAGAGTCTATTGTGTCCCCAATACACCCAATACAATGGTAAATTGCATAGGTGCACTAGTTCGGCGAAGAGATGGTGATCCAAGTGCAATATGGATGGTAGATATAGGTTTTTGTAATCTGAAAATATAAAAAACAGCAAGGTAACTAAAGATAAAAGTGAGCATAAACGGTGTTGCAATGATAGCAAAGAAGGCCTAGGGTTCATACTTTCACTAGTGTAAGTTCTCTGAACAAGGATAACATAATTGGATCATATTACTAGCCCTCAACATGCAACAAAGAGTCACTACAAAGTCATTAATAGCGGAGAACAAATGAAGAGATTACGGTAGGGTACAAAACCACCTCAAAGTTATTCTTTCTAATCGATCTATTCAAGAGTCCGAAGTAAAATAATGCGAAGCTATTCTTTCCATTCGATCTATCATAGAGTTTGTACTAGAATAACACCTTAAGATACAAATCAACCAAAACCCTAATGTCACCTAGATACTCCATTGTCACCTCAAGTATCCGTGGGTATGATTATACGATATACATCACACAATCTCAGATTCATCTATTCAACCAACACAAAGTACTTCAAAGAGTGCCCCAATGTTTCTACCGAAGAGTCAAGATGCAAACATGCGCCAACCCCTATGGATAGATTCCATAGGTCATGGAACCCGCAAGTTGATCACCAAAACATACATCAAGTAGATCACGTGATATCCCATTGTCACCATAGATAAGCACATGCAAGAAATACATCAAGTGTTCTCAAATCCTTAAAGACTCAATCCGATAAGATAACTTCAAAGGGAAAACTCAATTCATCACAAGAGAGTAGAGGGGGAGAAACATCATAAGATCCAACTATAATAAAAGCTCGCGATACATCAAGATCGTGCCATGTCAAGAACACGAGAGAGAGAGAGAGAGAGAGAGAGAGAGAGAGATCAAACACATAGCTACTAGTACATACCCTCAGCCCCGAGGGTGAACTACTCCTCCCTCGTCATGGAGAGCGTCGGGATGATGAAGATGGCCACTGGTGAGGGATTCCCCCTCCGGCAGGGTGCCAGAACGGGTCCAGATTTGTTTTCGGTGGCAACAGAGGCTTTTGGCAGCGGAACTCCCAATCTAGGTTATTTTCCGGAGGCTTCTATATTTATAGGATTTTTTGGCGTAGGGCACAAGTCAGGGGGTCTCCGGGCTGTCCACGAGATAGGGGGGCGCCACCACTTGGGGTGGGTGCGCCCCCCACCCTCATGGGTAGCCCGTGGCTCTCCTGGCCCAACTGTTTTACTTCGGGGGCTTCTTTTGGTCCAGAAAAAATCATCAAAAATTGGCACCTCAATTGGACTCCGTTTGATATTCATTTTCTGTAAAACTCTACAACAAGGAAAAAACAGAAACTGGCACTGGGCTCTAGGTTAATAGGTTACTCCCAAAAATCATATAAAAGTGTATATAAAAGCCCATAAAACATCCTAGAAGGATAAATATAATAGCATGGAACAATCAAAAATTATAGATACGTTGGAGATGTATCAAGCATCCCCAAGCTTAATTCCTGCTCGTCCTCGAGTAGGTGAATGATAAAAACAGAATTTTTGATGTGGAATGCTACCCAACATAATTCTCAATGCAATTCTTTTTATTGTGGCATGAATGTTCAGATCCGAATGATTCAAAACAAAAGTCTATATTGGCATAAGAATAATAATACTTCAAGCATACTAACAAACCAATCATGTCTTCTCAAAATAACATGGCCAAAGAAAGTTATCCCTACAAAATCATATAGTCTGGCTATGCTCCCTCTTCATCACACAAAAATTCATATCATGCACAACCCCGGTTTCAGCCAAGCAATTGTTTTCGTACTCAACTTTTTTCAAACCTTTCAACTTTCACGCAATACATGGAGTTTCTTTTGTTGAGCTTTCATAGCACTATAGGTCGAATAGAGTGGTGGTTGTGGAGAAGACAAAAGAAGAAGATAGTCTCACATCAACTAGGCGTATCAATGGGCTATGGAGATGCCCATCAATACATATCAATGTGAGTGAGTAGGGATTGCCGTGCAACGGATGCACTAGAGCTATAAGTGTATGAAAGCTCAACAAAAGAAACTAAGTGGGTGTGCATCCAACTTACTTGCTCATGAAGACCTAGGGCATTTTGAGGAAGCCCATCGTTGGAATATACAAGCCAAGTTCTATAATGAAAATTCCTACTAGTATATGAAAGTGACAAAACAAGAGACTCTCTATCATGAAGATGATGGTGCTACTTTGAAGCACAAGTGTGGAAAAGGATAGTAGCATTGTCCCTTCTCTCTTTTCTCTCATTTTTTTGGAGGGGCTTCTCCTTTTTTTAGCCCCTCTCTATTTTTTTGGGCCATCTTTTTTTTTTGCCTTTATCTTTTTTTAATGTTTCCTCACACAGGACAATGCTCTAATAATGAAGATCATCACACTTTTATTTACTTACAACTCAAAGATTACAACTCGAAGCAAGAACAAGATATGACTCTGTGTGAATGCCTCCGACGGTGTATCGAGATGTGCAATGAATAAAGAGTGACATGTATGAATGAATTGTGATGGTGGCTTTGCCACAAATACGATGTCAACTACATGATCATGCATGGCAATATGACAATATGAAGCGTGTCATATGAACGGAACGGTGAAAGGTTGCATGGCAATATATCTCGGAATGGCTATGGAAATGCCATGATAGGTAGATATGGTGGCTATTTTGAGGAAGGTATATGGTGGGTGTATAGTACCGGCGAAAGTTGTGTGGTACAAGAGAGGCTAGCAATGGTGGAAGGGTGAGAGTGCGTATAATCCATGGACTCAACATTAGTCATAAAGAACTCATATACTTATTGAAAAAATGAAAAAGTCATCAAAACAGAATATTCAATGCATGCTCCTAGGGGAAGGGTTAGTAGGAGTTAACTATCATGCAATCCCGACCCCCACACAAAGGATGACAATCAATAAATACCTCATGCTCTAACTTTGTCACATAGCGATTCACCATACATGCATGCTACGGGCATCATAAACTTTAACACAAGTGTTTCTCAAATTTAAAATCACTCCACTAGCATGACTCTAATATCATCATCCTCATATCTCAAAACAATCATCAAGTATCAAACTTCTCCTATCATTCAATGCACTTTATGAAAGTTTTTATTATATCCATCTTGGATGCCTATCATATTAGGACTAGTTTTATAACCAAATCACATTACCATGCTGTTCTAAAATACTCTCCAAAATATATAAGTGAAGCATGAGAGTTGATCTATTTCTTCAAAATAAAACCACCACCGTGCTCTAGATAGATATAAGTGAAGCACTGGAGCAATAACAAACTACTCCGAAAGATATAAGTGAAGATCAATGAGTAGTTGAATAATTATGTAACTATGTGAAGGCTCTCTAACATTTAATAATTTAAGATCTTGGGATATTATTCAAACATCAAGCAAAACAAAATAAAACAAAATGACGCTCCAAGCAAAACACATTCATGTGGTGAATAAAAATATAGCATCGAGTAAAGTTACCGATAGACGAAGACGAAAGAGGGGATGCCTTCCTGGGGCATCCCCAAGCTTAGGCTTTTGGTTGTCCTTGAATTTTACCTTGGGTTGCCTTGGGCATCCCCAATCTTAGGCTCTTTCCACTCCTTATTCCATAGTCCACCGAATATTCACCCAAAACTTGAAAACTTCATAACACGAAACTCAACACAAAACTCGTAAGCTCCTTTAGTATAAGAAAATAAAACCACCACTTAGGTACTATTGTGAACTCATTCTAAATTCATATTGGTGTAATATCTACTTTATTCCAGCTTCTCTATGGTTCATACCCTCCGATACTACTCATAGATTCATCAAAATAAGCAAACAACACATAGAAAACATAATTTGTCAAAAACAGAACAGTCTGTAGCAATCTGTAACTTTCGAATACTTCTATAACTCTAAAAATTCTGAAATAAATTGGTATACCCGAGTAATTTTTATATTAATCATATTAAAAAAGAATTAACTAAAAAGCACTCTCCAGTAAAAAAATGGTAGCTAATCTCGTGAGTGCTAAAGTTTATGTTTTTTACAGCATGATCGCATAAACTTCGCACAAGTCTTCCCAAAGGTTCTACTTGGCACAAACACTAATTAAAACACAAAACCACATCTAAACAGAAGCTAGATGAAATATTTATTCCTAAACAGAAGTAAAATAAAATAAAATAAAATTGGATTGCCTCCCAACAAGCGTTATCGTTTAACGCCCCTAGCTAGGCACGATGATTTCAATGATGCTCGCATAAAAGATAAAAATCAAAACATAAGGAGAGCATCATGAAGAATTTTACTAGCACATTTAAGTCTAACCCACTTCCTATGCATAGGGATTTTGTGAGCAAACAACTTATGGGAACGAGAATCAACTAGCATAGGAAGGTAAAACAAGCATAGCTTCAAAACTTTTAACATATAGAGAGGAAACTTAATATTATTGCAATAGGTAGAAGCATATGTTCCTCTCTCATAATAATTTTCAGAGGCATAATGAATGAATTCAACAATATAACTATCACATAAAGCATTCTTGTCATGATCCCCAAGCATATAAATTTTATTACTCTCCACATAAGACAATTTCTTCTCATGAATAGTAGTGGGAGCAAACTCAACAAAATAATTATCATGTGAGGCATAATCCAATTGAAAACTAAAACCATGATGACAAGTTTCATGGTTATCATTGTTCTTAATAGCATACAAGTCATCACAATAATCATCATAGATAGCAACTTTGTTCTCATAATCAATTGGAACCTCTTCCGAAATAGTGGGTTCATCAGTGAATAAAGTCATGACCTCTCCAAATCCACATTCATCAATATAATCATCATAAATAGGAGGCATGCTTTCATCATAATAAATTTGCTCATCCAAACTTGGGGGACTAAACATACCATCTTCATCAAACATAGCATCCCCAAGCTTGTGACTTTGCATATCATTAGCATCATGGTTATTCAAAGAATTCATACTAACAACATTGCAATCATGCTCATCATGCACATATTTTATGCCAAGCATTCTATGTAATTCTTCTTCTAGTACTTGAGCACAATTTTCCTTCCCATAATTTTCACGAAAGATACTAAAATGATGAAGCATATGATGTAACATTAATTCCATTTTTTGTAGTTTTCTTTTATAAACTAAACTAGTGATAAAACAAGAAACTAAAAGATTCGATTGCAAGATCTAAAGATATACCTTCAAGCACTCACCTCCCCGGCAATGGCGCCAGAAAAGAGCTTGATGTCTACTACACAACCTTCTTCTTGTAGACGTTGTTGGGCCTCCAAGTGCAGAGGTTTGTAGGACAGTAGTAAATTTCCCTCAAGTGGATGACCTAAGGTTTATCAATCCGTGGGAGGCGTAGGATGAAGGTGGTCTCTATCAAACAACCCTGCAACAAAATAACAAAGAGTCTCTTGTGTCCCCAATACACCCAATACAATGGTAAATTGCATAGGTGCACTAGTTCGGCGAAGAGATGGTGATACAAGTGCAATATGGATGGTAGATATAGGTTTTTGTAATCTGAAATATAAAAACATCAAGGTAACTAAAGATAAAAGTGAGCATAAACAGTGTTGCAATGATAGGAAACATGGCCTAGGGTTCATACTTTCACTAGTGCAAGTTCTCTCAACAAGGATAACATAATTGGATCATATTACTAGCCCTCAAACATTCAACAAAGAGTCACTCCAAAGTCACTAATAGCGGAGAACAAACGAAGAGATTATGGTTGGGTACGAAACCACCTCATAGTTATTCTTTCTGATCGATCTATTCAAGAGTCCGTAGTAAAATAACACGAAGCTATTCTTTCCGTTCGATCTATCATAGAGTTTGTACTAAAATAACACCTTAACATAAAAATCAACCAAAACCCTAATGTCACCTAGATACTCCATTGTCACCTCAAGTATCCGTGGGTATGATTATACGGTATGCATCACACAATCTCAGATTCATCTATTCAACCAACACAAAGTACTTCAAAGAGTGCCCCATAGTTTCTACCGAAGAGGCAAGACGAAAACGTGTGCCAACCCCTATGCATAGATTCACAAGGTCACGAAACCCGCAAGTTGATCACCAAAACATACATCAAGTAGATCACGTGATATCCCATTGTCACCACAGATAAGCACATGCAAGACATACATCAAGTGTTCTCAAATCCTTAAAGACTCAATCCGATAAGATAACTTCAAAGGGAAAACTCAATTCATCACAAGAGAGTAGAGGGGGAGAAACATCATAAGATCCAACTATAATAAAAAAGCTCGCGATACATCAAGATCGTGCCATGTCAAGAACACGAGAGAGACAGAGAGAGATCAAACACATACATACTGGTACATACCCTCAGCCCCGAGGGTGAACTACTCCTCCCTCATCATCGAGAGCGTCGGGATGATGAAGATGGCCACCGGAGAGGGATCCCCCCCACCGGCAGGGTGCCAGAACGGGTCTAGATTGGTTTTCGGTGGCAACAGAGGCTTTCGGCAGCAGAACTCCCAATCTAGGTTATTTTCCGGAGGTTTCTATATTTGTAGCATTTTTTGGTGTAGGGCACAAGTCAGGGGGTTCTTCGGGCTGTCCACGAGATAGGGGGACGCCACCACTTGGGGTGGGCGCGCCCCCACCCTCGTGGGCAACACGTGGCTCTCCTGGCCCAACTCTTTTACTTCGGGGGATTCTTTTGTTCCAGAAAAATCATCAAAAATTGGCACATCAATTGGACTCTGTTTGATATTCCTTTTTCTGTAAAACTCAAAAACAAGGAAAAAACAAAAACTCGCACTGGGCTCTAGGTTAATAGGTTAGTCCCAAAAATCATATAAAAGTGTATATAAAAGCCCATAAAACATCCTAGAAGGATAAATATAATATCATGGAACAATCAAAAATTATAGATACGTTGGAGATGTATCAATCATTTGGAGCAATCCATTCGAATGAGTTGCACTTTAAATACCTACATAGGTTAGTCCCACAAGGAGCAAATAAGGATATCTATAGGCATAGAGTAAAGTTCACAGAAGATAATGTCCAGGAAAGCATTAGGTTACCTTGTCCCTTGTATTACCAACAAGAGGGTTTGTGACTCCTTGAACTGGTGGAAGATGTGGAAGTTGTTTTCACTTGTGCTCGCCAAGATGATATGAGTGAAGTATGTTGGCGGAGTCACCCTCAAGAACTCTCTAGTTCTTCTTCTTCGGGATCCACATCAACTTGATGGGAATCCTTGGAGTTGTAGTTGTACTTGATGAAGTAGAGCCTGATGTAGTCTTGGGAACACACTTGACCAAGGCCTTAGGAGCTTCTTCAGATGCATCAATCTCTTCTTGAAGCTTTTCCTTGCCTTTTTGCTTGTGGTCTTGTGGTGGAAGATCATCTTGAGCTTGTGTTCCCTTGAAAGAAGTAGGATCATACTTCTCTTGTTGAGGAACAAACTTCGCCTTGGGGTATTGATCTTCTTCCCACTCAACTCCATTGGCATTGAACTTTCGTTCAAAACCAACACATTGATTCTTCCGGTGCCTTCCTTGCTTGCGTAAAATTTCCTCAAATTGCTTACTTCTGTCAAGACTCTTGTATGTGATCGCCTCAATTTTTGCCCTCTTTATTTGCCTGAGTTTCATTTGGATTTAGTTTGAAACTTGGAATTTTTGAATCTTTTCATATGGACTTAAACACTTGGGTACCTTTGGCTTTCACCCAAGTGCCTCATTTCCATCTCAAATCATCTTTTCCTCTCTCATTCACCCTAAAATAATAGTTGGAATATTTTTCTTTATTGAAAAATATTCAATGTTTCCCTCCAAAACCATAGTTAGCTCTTTGTGCTCCAAAGCAACCTCAACTTTTCTTGCCGACAAAAATTTGAGAAAATTCAAAAATATTCTTTGAACCCTAGGACACCTTCCTAAGCAAAAATATTGCACCACTTTTTGGAATATTTTTGCTACAGAAAATATTTCCTGTTCTGGACAGAAATGGTAGTTTCTACAGCAACTACTCCCTCTGTCCCAAAATATAAGAATGTTTCTAACACTACACTAGTTTCAAAAACGTTCTTATATTACGGGACGAAGGGAGTACCATTTTACTTGCTCCATTATAGCTGAAACTACTTGTGCGTCTTCACCTTAGTAACTTATGGCTAGCCTCCAAAGCTCAGCTCCCAACTCCCAGCCAATTGACCTCAGTAAACTCTCAAAGTTACTGTCCAGAACCTTACGAGGCTTGTGAAATCTCTTCTATTGCGTCTGGGTCCAAACCAAATCATGAGAACCTTCAAAACTACCATGAACAACACGCCAGACATGATCTTTGGATGCCAGCCGGCCTAGGGGCAGAGTTCACACGGTGACCACGCGTGTGCAGCATGCCAGCCTGCTAGTCGACGCTCTCTGAGTGCCGCCGAGCGCTCTGTTTCGCGCGTGCTCACTTCCCCGCCTGCCGTAGCGTGCCAAACCTTGCCACAATCCTCGTCTCAACCCCATTAACTACTCCTGGTGCTCGCCGACGCCGGAGCTCACCGCAGCGAGCACGGGCGCGGTCTGGCTAAGGCAACAGTGTGGTGCGCACTGTGCTCGTCGCCTTCCCCTCGATGTTGTGCTCGTCTCTGTTCGCCCATAGTCCTCGCGTGAACCATGTCGCCTTCTCCCCCTCTCACTGGCGCCGTTCATCGCCGGGCGCAGTGTCCAGGTGTCGTCGGCGGAGCCCCGATCTCCCCTCTCGGCTCGCCTATAAATGGAGCCCCTCCCAGCCATCTCGAGCACCACGCTCCACTCCCACACACCCACAACCGCGTATGAAACCGTCGCCTGGCCGGGCAGGCCGCATGCCGCCGTCCCCGAGCTTGAGCTCGCTGGCGATCCCCTCGGGTCATCGCAGTAGCTCCAGCCCCTCTCAAGCCAGGGCAACCCTTCCAGAGCCCCCGCCACTCTCTGGTGGTGCTGTTCCACCTAGTTGGAGCCTCTGGAGTCGCTGCTGCTCGCTGTCGTCCTCATCTCTGGCGACCACCCCTCTTTGCCTCCGCTTGCGAGGTCGATTCCGACGCCGTCCAACCACCCCTAGTTATGCTACGGGTACGGGCAGGTGCGCCTCCATCCCCTCTTTAGATCCCTCCCTCTTGTTTTGGCCAAGGAGCTATCGTCGCTGGTGTGCACTCCGGCGAAGCCGCGACCGCATCTGTTTCCCTCTCCCTGTCCCCCTCACCCGACTAGTGGGGCCCGCTAGTCAGCCACTCAGTACGCGCGCGAAGCGGTACTAGTGGTGGCGCCCCGAGGCTTTACGCCTTCGACGTCACCCCCTCCCTAGTGTGTTTATTTAAATTCAAATATATATATATATATATATATATTCCAGAGAACTTAAAACAACAATAACTTTTTAACCATAAGTCCAAATGAATTGATTCTTTTTGCATTGTGTTCTTTGTAAAGAAATCTTGCAGCACACCAAAAATTAGATTTTTCTATGTTGTGTAGATTTTCTGGTGAATTTCAGAATGGTTCTTGATATTTTATTTTTGTGCTTTTAAGTCTTTCCAGAAGGTGAAGCTTGTCTTGAGGATCACCAGGAGGTTTGTGAACCTCATATGCACTAAGGCAAGCCACAACAACATTTTCATGGTGCCATTTCAATATTTGTGATTTTCCAACTTGAATGAATGATTTAATCCATGCATATAAATCACTTTTATTTTTTTATTCTGTTGGTTGCTTGTTTTAGTTGTTATATTTAGTTTACAGAAAGTAGGAAGTGATTAAGTTGTTAATGTAACTGGAAGAAATTTTGGGTTATGAAGAACTAATATGGTTATGGTTATAAATAATTAGTTGGAGTTATTTTCTTGCCTAAGAAATATGATAAAATTTTGCTAGAAACGATTCTGTTTTAATTGAGATTAAATCCTAACCATAAGAGCAGTAGAAGTTTTTGATGCTTATGCTTAGTGTGGTAGAGCTAACCCAATTCTTTATGATAATGTAAATTTTGTGTTGCATTTGAATGACATTTTATGACACCGGTTATTTTTAAGTTGAACCTGCTAATAACTCAACTTGAATATATCGTTGACCGGGTCATGGTACCACTGAATCGAGTTTTTATGGGAAGGCCTTTATTCGGTCCGTTGTCATGCCTCTGGTCGGTACGTCCAACTAGGGAAGGTTATGGGCGTGCGGTACCCTGGCCCGGTAAGCAGACATAACCTTTTGTGCCCGTTGTTGAGATTATGGTACCGAGTCCCCGTTTGGGACAGTTTATGTTTGGCCACGACGGTGGTCGTTGTGCCTTTGGCAGGCACGGGGCCACCCTCGACTATACCGATGGGAAATGAGTCGGAGTGGCCAAGAGAGTGTCATGGCAATGGAGGGGTTTCATCGGAACACTGTTGGTCCACCTGAATGGGAGAGCGAGGCCATCGGTTCCGTGGTGTGGGTACAGTGCACTACCTCTGCAGAGTGTAATTAATCTATCGATAGCCGAGTCCACGGTCACGGACACGCTCGAAAGTTGGTCACACCATGGGTCAACATTTAATAAAATTTTGCTCACTAAGTTATGAATTTTGCACTATCAGAGATGGTGGAAAGACCACCGAGATGTTTGAGACCAAGTGTTGGCCAGGGTTGTGATCGCCGGAAAGATCACAAGATAATCTGTTTTGAGATAGACAAGTTGGTATGTTAAAAAGCATCAGCACTGGTAAGTCAGTCCGAGGGACTGTTTTCACAAAGGCATGAGCACAACATGTTGGTTATATTCATACACATATATGTTGTTGCATTTTAATAATTGAATAATTATCATGATATTGTTTGTCATTATGTTTATGTTCGCTGTAAGCTTGCAAGTACATTCAATGTACTGACCTAGCGTGTCATGCCAGATTTCAGGAAAGTCTCGCTGGAAAGGAGTGCCGTCCGAGTCTAGATCGTGTCCACATCGGTGTCCTATGCTATGGAGTTCCGCTATGAAGTTGTTCCGCTGCCGCGTAGATGTTATGACCGAGGTCTTTTATGTTCACTAAATAATGTACACATTGTTCAGCCACACTGTGTGCCGCTTGGCCTCGCTACCCGTTGTAATGTAAACTTTGATCCGCTAGTATCAATAAAGCGGTTGTTTTCTGTACCAAGATGTTGTGTGTTGCCAGAAGACAAGGTCTTTGGGATGGCAATGCAGGGAAAACCGGTCGATCTGAGCCGGGGTGCCACATTGTAACTATTATTCCCTTCGATAAGCTATTTTCTTGCTCAAGTGTAACTTGGCTAAGAGAATCATTAGTGGAATCAAGAGAACTACTAGAAGCAACAATATTGGATTTAGCATGATTGTTGTTACTACTAGAAGAAGAATCTTTCTTGTTCTTGTTGCTATATTTTACTTGTGGCACGTAAGTAGACAACAGTAAACGCTTGGCAATGTAAGAAGAACTTTTCTTACGAAGATCATCATTGATTGCTTTAAAAAAACCATGTTCTTGCTCAAGGTTGAGCTTTTCAAACCATAGCTTCTCATGAGTTTTTAAAAGCTCTCGATGATATTCTAAGGTAGTTTCATAAGCTAACTTAAGAGTGTTTAGTTCTTTAGTTAGATGCTCAATCTCCTTCTTATCATCGTCATTCGTTTTATCTTGATTAGCATGATTAATAGCAAATTCATCACAGTGTTATCACTAGAGTTGTCAACAAGTAAATCATGATCACCTAGCAAATCATCTTCATCACTATTGAAATCAACATACTCGGGATGTGATACCTTTGGGACTTTAGCCATGAAGCATCTTCCAACTCCTTCATGTGGTGATTCAAATATGTTGTAGGAGTTGGTTGACACAAGTGGTAGACCGGCAACACCTTCATCTTGAGTGTATTCGGAGTCGGAGTGATAACTTCTGTTCGAGTGATGGTCAGATTCGGAGCCGGATACCCATTCACCAACATGAGCTTGATGTCTTAGCTTTGTGTAGATCCTTGATGACTTGTCCTTCCTTTCTGAATCCTTTCTTTTGCGAGAGGTTCTTTGTTCATAACGATCATCTCTACTCCTTCTCTCTCTTGGAGGTGATTCTTCTCTTCTACTTATGCTTTTAGGTGAGTCTTCTCTTCTTTTGTAGGGAGCCGTACACTCATTGGAGTAGTGTCTGGGTCTTCCACAATTGTAGCAATTACGCTCACGACTAGAAGACCTTTTGTCATTGTAGGACCTTGACTTGGAACTTCTTTCCTTGCTTCTACTCTTGTAGAACTTGTTGAAATTATTCACCATTAGGCTCAATTCCTCATTGAAGGCTTGTTTCTCACTTGATGATGTATGAGCATCACATGGGGCTTTGTAAGCACCACTAGACTTGTTGTGAAGCTCTTCATTATCCTTGAGTGACATCTCATGAGCAACAATTCTTCCAATGACTTCCATTAGCTTGAGATCTTTGTAGTTGGGCATCATTTGGATCAATGTAAACACGGTATCATATTTTCCATCCAAGGCTCTTAGGATCTTCTTGATGATGAATCTATTGGTCATCTCTTCACTTCCTTAGCCGACAATCTCATTTGTGATGAGAGCAAGCCTAGAGTACATTTTAGTGACACCTTCACCATCCTTCATTATGAACTTGTCAAGCTGATTTTGAAGCACATCCAATTTGGATTCCTTGACGGAGTCGGTACCTTCGTGCATATAAATCAAAGTATCCCAAATTTCCTTTGCATTCTCAAGACGGCTGATTTTGTTGAATTCTTCGGGGCACAATCCGTTGAAGAGGATATCGCAAGCTTGAGCATTGTATTGCATCATCTTCAGTTCTTCTGCGGATGGTTCAAGATTCGGTTCGCTCCCATCGAATAATTCACCTTGCAAGCCAATACACACAATAGCCCAAACGGCGGACTTATGTCAATATGCATTTTCATATTATGCTTCAACTAGCAAAATTTGTACCATCAAATTAAGGACCTCTACGGTGGTAATTTCTCTAGCTAGACGTCATACTCTCCTAGGTTTTGAAACCAAGGCTATGATCACCAACGCTATGGAAATCAAGGCAAATGGAGACCAAAGCTCTGATACCACTTGTAGGATCGAAAGTATGTCTAGAGGGGGGGGGGGCGTGATTAGACTACTTGACAAAATAAAAATCTAGCCTTTCCCCAATTTTAAGTCTTGGCATATTTTAGCAACTTATCACAAGTCAACCAATAAACCTACACATGGAATTCTAAGAGTATATCACCGAAATGTAAATCATTGCATATGAAGGTAAAGGGAGGAGTTTAGAGGGAGAAAACGCAATGTAGACATGGAGATTTTTGGCGTGGTTCCAATAGGTGGTGCTATCGTACATCCACGTTGATGGAGACTTGAACCCACGAAGGGTAATGGCTGCGCGAATCCACAGAGGGCTCCACCCACAAAGGGTCCACAAAGAAGCAACCTTGTCTATCCCACCATGGCCATCGCCCACGTAGGACTTGCCTCAATAGGGTAGATCTTCATGAAGTAGGCGATCTTCATGCCCGTACAAACTCCTTGGTTCAACTCCACAATCTTGTCGGAGGCTCCCAAGTGACACCTAACCAATCTAGGAGACACCACTCTCCAAAAGATAATAGATGGTGTGTTGATGATGAACTCCTTGCTCTTCTGCTTCAAATGATTGTCTCCCCAACACTCAACTCTCCTCATAGATTTGGATTTGGTAGAAAGATGATTTGAGGGGAAAGCAACTTGGGGAAGGCTAGAGATCAAGATTCTTGTGGTTGAATTGGAATATCTTGGTCTCAACACATGAGTAGGTGGTTCTCTCTCAAAAAATGTATGCTGGAAGTGTAGGCACGTTCTGATGGCTTTATCCATGAATGAAGAATGGGTGGAGGGGTATATATAGCCTCCACACAAAATCTAGCCGTTACACACAATTTACCAAACTCGGTGGGACAGAATCATGAAACTCGGTCGAACCGATTTAGTTCAAAACGTGAACGTTAGGCTTTTCGGTGGGACCGACATGTCAACTCGGTGAGACCGATTTCATTAGGGTTAGGGCATAACGTAATCTCGGTGAGACCGATTTCTGTACTAGGCAAACACAGAGTTGGTCAGGCAAACTCGGTGGGACCGATTCACTCATTTCGATGAGACCGAAATGTTATGAAAAGGGAACAGAGAGTTTGCATTGCGAACTCGGTGGGACCGATCGCTCACTTCGGTTAGACTGAAACGTTACAAAGGGAAACATAGAGTTTGCAAACCCATCTCGGTGAGACCGAGATCCCTATCGGTGAGACCGAACTGATTAGAGTTTCTGGCTATGGCTATGTCAACTGAACTCGGTGGCGCCAGATATATCAAGTCGGTGGGGCCGAGTTTGACTTTTGGTTTGGGACATATGTGGATATGAGAAAGTGGTTGAGGGCTTTTGGAGCATATCACTAAGAATTTTGAGCAAGCAAGCCATTAAGCAACACCTCATCCCTTTTAATAGTATTGGCTTTTTCTATGGACTCAATGTGATCTTGGATCACTAAAATGAAAATGTAGAGTCTTGAGCTTGAACCAATATGTGACCTTAGCATTTTGAGGGGTCCACATTCCTAGTCCATGCCATGCCAATCATTGAACTTTCTGAAATGTTCATCTTGAAAGAGCATTACTTCAATCAGCTATATGTTGTTAGGAATTACCAAAACCACCCAGGGATAGTTGCACTTTCAATATGAATGATCTATGCTAACATCCAAATTGAAAACTGGGATGTTACAAACCTACCCCCCTTAAGATGAATCTCGCGCTCGAGATTTGGGTAGGCTAGAAAATAGGTGTGGGTGGTCCTGTCGATGGTTTTCCTCTCGTTCCCAAGAGGCTTCATCCTCTCTATGGTGACTCCACAGAACTTTGCAAAACTTGATGACTTTGCTGCGAGTAACTCTGTCGACAAACTCGAGAATCTTGACTGGCTTCTCCTCATAAGTCAGATCACTCTCTAACTGAATTGCTTCCAGGGGCACTATACCTCGTAGTGGAATATCATCCATCTCTGCGTGACACTTCTTCAACTGGGAAACGTGAAACACATCATGAATTTCGGACAAAGTTTCGGGTAACTCTACCTGATAAGCTACTTCTCCTCTGCGCTCCAAAACTCTGTACGGTCCCACAAACCATGGTGCTAGTTTACCCTTAACTCCAAAACGCTTAACTCCTCGAAGTGGGGATACACAAAGATATGATCTATCTCCAACTTCGTAAGTTACCTCCTTGCGTTTTGTATTTGCATAACTCCTCTGTCGGGACTGGTCTATCTTCAGTCTGTCATGGATCAACTTGACCTTCTCCTCTAAATCTCTGATTAAATCTGGTCGAAACAACTTGCAGTCTCTGACTTCATCCCACATCAACGATGCCCTACACCTCCTTTCGTACAAAGCTTCAAAAGGGGCCATCTGTAGACTAGTCTGATAACTGTCGTTGTAAGAGAACTTTGCGTAAGGCAAATTATCATCCCAACTAGATCCATAATCTAGCGCACAAGCTCTAAACATGTCCTTCAGAATCTGATTGACTATCTCGGTGTGTCAATCTGTCTACGGATGAAAGGCTGTACTGAACTCTAGCCTCGTACCTAAAGTCTCGTGCAACTGCTTCCAAAACTTTGAGGTAAACTGTGTTCCTCTATCTGATACAATGGTCCTCACACCTCCATGCAAACATTCGATCCTGGTCATGTATATCTTGGCCAACTTAGCACTCATGTAAGTGGTGTTCACTGGGATAAAGTGAGCTACCTTAGTCAAGTGATCAACTATAACCCAGATAGAATCATACCCGGAACGAGTCCTGGGTAGTCCTGTGATAAAATCCATTCCAAGATTATTCCACTTCCAATCTGGTATCGGTAACGGCTGTAGCAACCCTGTTGGTTTCTATTGTTCCGCCTTAAATCTCTGACAAACGTCATAGACTGCTACATACACGCCAATGTCCTTCTTCATTCCGGTCCACCAGAAATTCTACTTCAAATCCAAATACATCTTAGTGTTGCCTGGATGTATCGAGTAAGGCGACTAATGAGCCTCCTGAAGAATCAACTTCCCGATCTCAGGGTCATTGGGCACGTAAATACGTTCTTCAAACCACAGTGTTCAGTGTTCATCCTCACGAAATCCTTCTGCCTTTCCTTTGCTCATCCTGCCCTTTATTTCTGCAATTTCTTCATCCGTCTTCTGAGCTTCTCGAATCTTGCCCAACAAAGTGGACTGAATCTCCAACATGGCAACATAGCCTCTAGGGACTATCTCTAATTGTAAATCTCTGAGGTCATCTGCCAACTCCTGGGTAAACCTCCGGTTACAATAGTGTTAACATAACTTTTGTAACTCAGCACATCTGCCACGACATTGGCTTTTCCTAGGTGATAATGTAATCTCATATCATAATCCTTTATGAGCTCCAGCCATCTCCTTTGCCCGAGGTTTAACTCCTTCTGCGTGAAGATGTACTTCAAACTCTTATGATCCATGTATACATCACAACGGTTTCCAATAAGAAAGTGCCTCCAGGTCTTGAGTGCGTGCACTACGGCTGCGAACTCCAAATCATGTGTGGCATAATTCAACTCATGGGGTCGAAGTTGAAATGAGGCGTATGAAACAACTCTTTCTTTTTGCATGAGAACGCCTCCAAGTCCTTGACGTCAAGCATCACAATACACTTGAAAATCCTTGCGAATATTCGGGAGAATCAACACTGGGGCTGTAACCAAACATTTCTTCAACTCCTGAAAACTGGCCTCACATTCTTCGGTACAAATGTACTTACTTTCCTTCTTCAACAACTCTGTCATGGGCTTCGCAATCTTGGAGAAATTCTCAATGAACCTCCGATAATATCCCGCGAGTCCAAGAAGACTGTGAATCTCCCCAACTGAGGTGGGTTCTTGATGTCTGCTACGCAACTTTATTCTTGTAGACACGTGTTGGGCCTCCAAGCGCAGAGTTTTGTAGGATAGTAGCAATTTTCCCTCAAGTGGATGACCTAAGGTTTATCAATCCATAGGAGGTGTAGGATGAAGATGATCTCTCTCGAACAACCCTGCAACAAATAATAAAAAGTCTCTTGTGTCCCCAACACACCAAATACAATGGGAAATTGTATAGGTGCACTAGTTCGGTGAAGAGATGGTGATACAAGTGTAATATTGATAATATATATTGATTTTTGTAGTGCGAACAATAAAAAACAGCAAGGTAGCAAGTAACAAAAGTGAGTGCAAATAGTATTGCAATGATGGAAAACAAGGCCTACGATCAATCTTTTCCGATCAATCTTTCAAGAGTCTGCACTACGATAACACAATGTTATCCTCCCCGATCGATCTATCAAGAGTTTGTACTAAGATAACACCAAAACATATTCAGATTTGTAATACTCAATCCAACACAAAGAACCTCGAAGAGTGCCCCAAGATTTCTACCGGAGAAACAAAGACAAGAACGTGCATCAACCCCTATGCATAGATTACCCCAATATCACCGCGGGAATCCGCAAGTTGAGTGCCAAAACATATGTCAAGTGGATCAATATGATACCCCATTGTCACCATGAGTATTCTATTGCAAGATATATGTCAAGTGTTCTCAAATCCATAAAAGTATTCAATCCAAAGAAATCTCAAAGGGAAAACTCAATTCATCAAAAGATGGAGAAGGGAAAACACCATATGATCCGACTATATTAACAAAGCCCGCGATACATCAAGATTGTGCATCTCAAGAACACGAGAGAGAGAGAGAGAGAGAGAGAGAGAGAGAGAGAGAGAGACTAAACACATAGCTACTTGTACAAACCCTCAGCCCCGAGGGTGCATTACTCCCTCCTCATCATGGTGCTCTCCGGGATGATGAAGATGGCCACGGGTGATGATTTCCCCCTCCGGCGGAGTGCCGGAAAGGGCTCTAGATTGGATCTCATGGACTATAGAGCCTTGCGGCGGCGGAATTTCTGATCTAGGTCTACCCCGAAGGGTTTCGGAATATTTGGGAATTTATAGGGTAAAGAGGCGGTGCGGGAGGCCACTGAGGTGGGCGCAACCCACCGGGGCGTGCCAGGGGGGCCTGGCACGCCCTGGTGGGTTGTGCCCCCCTCGGGGCACCCCCTCGGGGCACCCCCTAGGTGCCGCTTTGGCCCATCGGGTGTCTTCTAGCCCATAAAAAATTTCCAAAAAGTTCGCGGTGTTTGGACTCCGTTTGATATTGATTTCCTACGATGTAAAAAACATGCAGAAAACAACAACTGGCACTTGGCACTATGTCAATAGGTTAGTACCAAAAAATGATTATAAAATGGTTGTAAAACATCCAAGAATGATAATATAACAGCATGGAACAATAATAAATTACAGATACATTCGAGACATATCAGCATCCCCAAGCTTAATTCCTGCTCGTCCTCGAGTAGGTAAATGATAAAAATAGAATTTTTGATGTCGAATGCTGCCTATCATGTCATATCATATTCTTTACTTTATAGCATGGACATTTGGACTTTTATATGGTTCAAAGCAGTAGTCTAGTTTTGACATGAGATTTAAATACTCAAGCATATAAACAAGCAATTATGTCTTTTAGAATATCAAATGCTAAAGAACCTTATCCCTAAAAAATCATACAGTCTTGTCATGCTATGTCTTCCCAGCTCAAAGTATAAATCATGTACTACCCCGGTGTCAGCCAAGCAATTGGTTCATACTTTTTAACGCGCTTCAGCATTTTCAACTCTCACGCAATACATGAGCGCAAGCCATGGATATAGAAATATAGGTGGAATAGAATGCGGTGGTAGTAGACAAAAGAAGGAAAGAAAGTCTCACATCAACTAGGCAAACTAATGGACTATGGAGATGTCCATCAATCGATATCAATGTGAGGAGTAGGGATTTGTAGAGATGCCAAAGCTCAAAGCTTAAATTGAGAGATAAAATTATTTTGGGAGGTATACTTTTCTCACCAACGAAAATGACTCAAGGTTCCCAACACTTTCCATGCTAGATATATCATAGGCTGTTCCCAAACATAAAATAAATTTTATTCCATCTCCACCAAAGTTTCAGAAGCCATGGCTAGCCGAATCCACGGCTGCCTTCCATACCAACACTTTCCAAGGAATTTATTATTTGACAACATAAAGTAAATTTGTTTTTCATTTCGGTACTAGGCATCCCTAATACCTTTGCCTTACCCTCGTGCAATGACAAGTGAATAAACACTCATCATGAGAATAACACATCTAGCATGGAAAATATTGGCCACCCCTCACCGCCTCGCGAGTGGTACGGGCACACAAAAGGGAAATTTATTTTGAAAATTTGAGATGGCACATACAAATTTGCTTAGAGCGGTAAGGGAATACCGCATATAGGTAGGTATGGTGGCTATTTTGAGGAAGGTATAATAAAGTTTATGCACCGAAAATTGTGTGGTACAAGAGAGGCTAGCAATTATGAAAGGGTGAGAGTGCGTATAATCCATGGAATCACATTAGTCATAAAGAACTCATATACTTATTGCAAAAGTTTATTAGCCCTCGAAGCAAAGTAATACTATGCATGTTCCTAGGGGGGAGGTTGGTAGGAGTTAACCATCCGCGCCCCCGACCTTCACACAAAGATAGGACAATCAAGGATAAATTGGGCTCCAATTTCCCGGCATAACGGGAGACTATACGTGCATGCTTCGGGAATCACAAACCTTAACACCAATATCTTACTAAAGCACAATTACTCATCAACATGACTCACATATCACATCATCATGTCTCAAAACTATTACAAGGAATCAAGTTTCCTTTGTCCAATGATCTTCATGAAAGTTTTTATTATATCCTTCTTGGATATCTATCACTTTGGGAATAATTTTTATGTGTTGCTTTTGATAAGCTTAAACAAATATAAGTGAAGATCATGAGCATAATTTCTTTCTCTCAAAATAATTTAAGTGAAGCATGAGATATTTTCTTCAAAAATAATAAATCACACCGTGCTCAAAAAGATATAAGTGAAGCACTAGAGCAACGGTGCTAGAAGAGCTTCGTGGACGGGATGTGAATGCCGCTTATCTAGCTTTTCCGGCAATTATTTGGGGGCTCTATTTTATTTAAAAACTTTCAGATCTAAGTATTTTATTAAAACAACAGTCAAACAAAATAAAATGGCATTTCAAGAATAGCACATCTCATGTGAAGAAGCAAAAACTTAGGATCAACCGATACTAACCGATAATTGTTGACGTAGAAAGGTGGGATGCCTACCGGGGCATCCCCAAGCTTAGATGCTTGAGACTTCTTGAAATATTTTATTAAAACAGCAATCACACAAAATAAAATGGCAGTTCAAGAATAGCACATGTCATGTGAAGAAGCAAAAACTTAGGATCAACCGATACTAACTGATAATTGTTGACGTAGAAAGGTGGGATGCCTACCGGGGCATCCCCAAGCTTAGATGCTTGAGACTTCTTGAAATATTATCTTGGGGTGCCTTGGGCATCCCCAAGCTTGAGCTTTTGTGTCTCCTTAATTCTTCTCATATCACAGTTTTCCTAAATCTTAAAATCTTCATCCACACATAACTCAACAAGAACTCGTGAGATAAGTTAGTATAAATTAATGCAAAACCTTATCATCATCCAATGTAGCAAATCACTAAAATTATTATTCAACATTGCATACTAAATTCTTCTGCATATTTAATACTCCTATCCTCAAATAGAACCATTAAACACGCAAACACATGCAAACAATGCAAACATAACAGTAATCTGTCAAAATAGTGTAGTCTGTAAAGAGTGGAATTGTTCTCATACTTCCCCAGCTCTAAAAAATCTGACAAATTACCACGTTACAGAGAACCTATTCATTCTAACTTTGTAACAATTTCAAGAGTTTATCACATTGGAGACGAAAGAGGGGATGCCTTCCGGGGCATCCCCAAGCTTAGTTGCTTGGATCTTCCTTGAATATTACATTGGGGTTCCTTGGGAATCCCCAAGCTTAGGGTCTTGTCACTCCTTATTCTCCTCATATCACATCGCACCCAAAACTTGAAAACTTCCATCACACAAAACTTAACAAAACTTCATGAGACAGGTTAGTATGATAAAACAAATAATTCAGTTTGGGTAATGTCAAAGGCAAGATTCATAATTTTTCTCACATAATTCCTACTGTCGCATATCATTTCTACAATTTATATTGATCAATATAAGCCATAGAAACTAGAAAACAAGCAAACTATGCATTGAAATCATAATCTGTCAAAAACGAACAGTCTGTAATGATCTAAACATTCACCTTACTTCTGCAACTCTAAATCTTAAAAAAATAGGACCACGTGAAAAATTTGTATATTTATCTTCTGCAAAATGAATCAACTTAAAATCACTCTTTGGTTAAAAATGAGAATTGTTCTCGTCAGCGCAAAAGTTTCTGTTTTTCAGCAAGATCAAATCTACTAACACCCAACATGATCCTAAGGCTTTGCTTGGAAGGAACTTTATTGAAAGAAAACATATAATACGTGATTACTACAGTAGCATAATCATGTGAACACAAAAAAGTACGTATAAGTGTTGGAATGTCTCCCAACAAGCGCGTTTCTTTAATGCCTTTTAGCTAGGCATGATGATTTCAATGATGCTCACATAAAAGATAATAATTGAAACATGCAAGAGAGCATCATGAATCACATGGCAGGCACATTGAAGTATAACCCTCTTCGTATGCATAGGGATTTTGTAAGCAAACAATTTATGGGAGCAAGAATCAACTAGCATAGGAAGGCAAAACAAGGAAAACTTCAAAACTTTCAACAAGGAAACTTGATATTATTGCAATACGTACAAGCATATGTTCCTCTCACATAGTAATTTTTAGTAGCATCATGAATGAATTCAACAATATATCCATCACATAAATCATTCTTTTCATGATGCAAAAGCATAGAAATTTTATTACTCTCCACATAAGCAAATTTATTCTCATGAATAGTGGTGGGAGAAAACTCAACAAAATAACTATCATGAGATTGAAAATTAAAGTTACAATGACATGTTTAATGGTTATCATTATTCAATATAGCATAAATGTCATGACCATAATCATCATAGTTCGCAACTTTGTTATCATAGTCAACTGAAACATCCTCCAAAGTAGTGGATTCATCACTAAATAAAGTCATGACCTCTCCAAATCCATTTTATCAATATAATCATAATAAATAGGAGGCATGCTACCATTATAACAAATTTCCACATCAAATCTCAGGGGGCTAAAAATATCATATTCATCAAACATAGCATCCCCAAGCTTATTGTAATGCCCAGGATGCGACTATATCTCCTACGTGTCGAGGCACGACTTAGAGACATAAGCGCATTCTAGAATGATCGCAAGCGTGGTATCTTTGCACAACTCATGTAAAAGAACATGGATGAAAGAGTAAAATAGTTGGCTTACACTCGCCACGTCACACAATGAATACAATAACATACATTCATCCAAATAACTCAGGGTCCGACTACAGACGAAATCCAAACAAGAAAAGATACCACAAACACAAGTCCTGACCGCCCCTAGTAGGAACCACTACTGATCGTCGGGATACGTAACATAGAAATGACCACGCTCTTCATCGAACTCCCAGTGAAGTTCTGATCCATCTCCTGCATTGTTCTCGGATGTACCTGCATCTGGTGTGTGTTGTAACCTGTGAGCCACAAGGACTCAGCAATCCCATTCCCGGGTATCAAAACTAACAAAGCCTATAGGTGTGTAAAGGTAATAAGTGTTTGCAGCAAGCACTAAGCAACTAGCTTACGAATTCAGAGCGAGATGAGAATATGTGCCAATGGTCGCCAAAGTTGATCAAGAAGTGATCCTAGCTACTCACGTTCATGCATAACCCCACCGTGTCCCCTTTCCGAAACCCCTTCGAAAAGAGACCATCACGATACTCACACAGGTAGTTTATTCTTAAGGATATGGTGTCAAGTTATCTACAACTAGATATTAACAAATTCCCATCTGCCACATAACCGCATGCACGGCTTTCGAAAGATCAAAACCCTGCAGGGGTGTCCCAACTTAGCCCATCACAAGCTCACGATCTGTGGAGTCGCAACTCCAAATTGGGAAGATCCGAGTATTCTCGGAAACCCGTGCTCAAGATATTTCGACAAAGGTAAAACTAATCCAGCAAGACCTCCCGGTGTGCCGACACCCTGATAGTAGCCGCGCGTATCTCGTCTCAGGCCACGACCGGATGGGATGTCCTACAGGAAAATACCAGCCCTCGGGTTTCCCCAAGGTGTCCCTGTAGTCTGCCCAGTTGGACCAACACTCATGAGGAGCACTGGCCCGGGTTGTTGATTAAGAACTCGGGTTTATAACTCCCTATGCAAGTTTTAGTTGTTAGGCAAATGTAGTACCAATGTTGGGCCTTGCTAGAAAAGCTTTAAGCAGAGCGAATTATCAAGGGGGTCCCATAAACCCCAACCGTGTTAGGAACGCAAAATCAAGGAACATAACACCGGTTTATCGGGTCCTAAGGTGGCATGAGTGGAACAAATAACCAAGCAGAAG
Source organism: Secale cereale (assembly GCA_902687465.1). NCBI lineage: Eukaryota > Viridiplantae > Streptophyta > Magnoliopsida > Poales > Poaceae > Secale > Secale cereale. Next base: position 159,597,941 of record LR738714.1, on the reverse strand, counting down.
GCCAAGCCTTCCACCCATTACCAATATATATGTGCATTAATAATTAAGATAAATATTGTGTTATCCCAATAAACAAGTCCGAACGTGGAGAAATCTTCAGAACTTCACCTGCAACTAACAATGCTATAAGAGGGGCTGAGCAAAAGCGTACTTAGCCAAATAATGGTTTGCTAGGAAGGCGGTTAGACTGTTTCATGGCAACATGGAGGCTGACAAAAAAGGAATAGGCATCGAGGCATAGCTAAAGAGCGAGACAACTAGCAAGGCGAAGATAGAGGTGATATCGGGGAATGGTCATCTTGCATGGTAAGTCCTCGGTGGGATGGTAAGACGACTCCTCAAACTCAGTCTCGACAAGATCCTCGAACTCGGTATCGGCTCCCGGCTCTACCCAACACAAGAGCACAACAACGGTATAAGATCAATCACGATGCAATGCACAATCATCATGATGCAAGACATGACATGGGATGCAAGTATGATGTGCGTATGCATGAGGATGCTCTCGATCCTAAGGAGAAGGTGATGAAAATTGCTTCATCTTGGGCAACCAAGCAAGCCACTGGATAGGTGGGAAGATTTTGGTCAAAATCGATATAAAGATAATGGGAAACGGATGTATGGTTTGCAAATGGCAAGCAAAACAAGATGCAATGCAAAACTGCAGTTAACAACAACATGGCATCTTCGGAGCAAGATTTAAATATGCTACATCACCCAAACATGAAGACGAAAGGCATGGATGTGAAATAGACATGATTCTTAACAAGCATGAACTTAGAGCACACCCAAAAACTTACTGTAACAAAATTAAACAAGCATGGCAAGATTCTAATAGATTTTCAGACTTAATGAAAAATTACAAGGCATGGCAGCAACAACGACAAGTAGGCATGTTTGCAAGCTTGTGCAACTCATCTCAAAGCATATAATGGCATGTGAATGTAACCAACATCAAGAAGACATGTTTATGAACCTACTCATGGCAAGAACATGGTCATAAGATGCATAGAACACTAGCTATTCACATGGCAAAACTAAACTTCCTGATAACAGGCTGAAAGAAACATTTTATAGCAACTTGAGAGCATGAAAACAACAAGCTACAGCAAGCCAACATGGAAAACAAGAGCATGGATGGCTAGAGCATAACATATACATCAAGGAACACCCACTTGACAACTCTAACCATGCATAACAATGACCGGAGCCTCATGGAAACATGGCATAAAAATTAACAGATTCACCCTTAGTAGAAATTTAACATCACGATGGCATGTTAACAAGCTTGATGCACTCATCTCAAGATATATCATGGCATGAAAATAAATCTATCATGTAGAGCAAATTCCAATGAGCAAAACTCATGTTGACACTTATCTCATATGACACATGGATTAATTCACACGAGAAAGACAAAACATCATCTCATAACAATTTCAGAAACTTATCAGCCACATGCACTTTTGCAACAGGGTTAAACATGGCATGACGCAACCTAACATGCATGCAAATGCATGCATCTTGAAGAGCATCATAAGAAGAACATTTGGACATATCATACACTCCATTTGGACCAACATGCACCAAGTTACGACTTCACGAACATGCCAACAAAATGTTAACAGACAACTAGTGCTGAAACAGTAACATCATGAAGCAGTTTTGCCATGAAGATTAGGACATCTAGATGAACCCTAACATGCATGAAACTGAAGCTAACTTGTAGAGCACTTCGAGACGAACATTTTGATATATCATGCATGCAAAACGGAGCACCGAGCACCAAGTTACCACATGAGGAAGGAGGCATGAAAATTACACAGATTCGGGACTTAGTGGATTTTTACCCCTCCGAAAAAGTCAAACGTGGACGGAGGGATCCGGGACGAGATGGCGCATTTGGTTGGAGGAGTGGGTGGATCTGGTCCCGCCTGGACCAGATCGCGATGAGGCGGCGGCGGCTCACCGGAGAAGTCGTCGGAGCCGGCCGGCGGCGAGGTCGTCGGGCGCGGGGCCGGCCGTAGGCGAGATGGCCGGAGGGAGCACCGGCGGTGGGGTGGCACGTCCTGGCGAAGTAGTGGCGGCGCCGACGAGTCGGCGGCGCCCGCGGTGGCGCGCGGCGGAGGAGCGCCGGCGAGCGCGCGCGTCGGCCGACGGGAGGCCCGGCGCGGCGGCGGGACGGGGGCCGCGGCGGGCGGAGACGGTCGCGCGAGGGGACGGCGCGAGCCGGGCGGCGGGGAACGGGCCGCGGGGGCTGGCCTCGGGCCCGGCGGGCTTCGGCGGCGTGGGGAGGAGAGAGAGGCGGCGGGGACACGTGGCGGCCCGTGATTGGTCGGGCGCGTCCGGCGGACGTGTCCGGCGCGGTCTGGACGCGTCCGGCGGCGCGGGGAGCTCGGGGCTAGGGTTTGGATCCAAAAAAGGGAGGGGATGGGGTTGTTTTATAGGTAGAGGGGGCTAGGAGTGTCCAAATGAGGTGCGGTTTTCGCCCACACGATGACGATCCAACGACTGAGAGGATGGAGGTGGTTGGGATGGGCTTCTGGGCTGTTGTGGAGGGGTGCTGGGCCAAAAGAGATAGGGTTTTTAGCCCATGTGGTTAACCGTTGGACTATCAACCGACCTCCAAACGAGATGAAACTTGACAGGCAGTCTACACGCAACATAACTACAACGCACGACAACTTTCACCTCATTCCGAGAACGTTATACGACCACTTACAAAAGGATGACTCGGAGGTACCACGGGCACGTGTGTGAGTGTCGGAACTTGAAACGGACAACAGAGAGAAACGGACATGACCGGGTGCAAGTGACAACACGAATGCAATGCAATGCTCATGACGACATGACACAGATGAAATGCACACACGCTCAACGCAAAAACACAAAAACCCGAAATGAAGGAAGATCCCAGAATAGAATTGATTAAGTTGACGGTGCTCATATTTCCATATAAGGAAGTTTTACATCGGGGGCGTTGCAAACTCTCATCCACTACAAAAAGATCTCTTCCCGAGATCTAGGACTGAAAGAAAGCGGGATACTCGGAATGGAGATGATCTTCTCGTTCCCATGTAGCTTCTCGGTCGGTATGGTGTGACCACTTCACTTTCAAGAATTTGATGGACTGGTTGCGGGTCTTGCGCTCAGTTTCTTCAAGGATAGCAACAGGGTCTCACGATAAGACAAGTTTTGCTGAAGATCAATCTCTTCGAAAGGAATGGTGCGTTCAGGCGTCTTGAAGCACTTGCGGAGTTGTGACACGCGACACACATCGTGCACATTTGCAAAGTTGGAGGGAAGCTCGAGTTGGTAGGCTAGATCGCCTCTCTTGCCAATTATTTTGAAAGGACCCACGTATCTTGGAGCAAGCTTGCCCTTGATACCGAACCTCCGAGTGCCCTTCATGGGAGAAACACAGAGATACACATGATCACCAATGTCGAAAGCCAAATCTTGGTGTTTGCCATCATAGTTGCTCTTTTGGCATGATTGCGCGGCCTTAAGATTCTCACGTATGACTTTGTACATTTCTTCGGCCTCTGAGATCAAATCATTTCCAAGGAGTTGACGTTCACCAGTCTCGGACCAGATGAGAGGGGTACGACACTTTCTGCCATAGAGAATTTCAACCGGTGCTTTGCCTGCACTTGCTTGGAAGCTGTTGTTGTAGGAGAATTCGGCAAATGGAAGGCAATTTTCCCATTTCATACCAAAGGAGACTACACAAGCTCTGAGCATATCTTCAAGAATTTGGTTCACTCTTTCGACTTGACCACTAGTCTGAGGGTGAAAAGCTGTGCTGAAGTGAATCTTGGTACCCATAGCTGACTGGAAGGAATCCCAGAATTTGGAAGTGAGCAAGCTTCCACGATCTGAGGAGATTACTTGAGGGATACCATGCAAGGAGACAATTCTGGAGGTATACAGCTCTGCCAGTTGTGCTGCGTTGATGGATTCCTTGACTGGAAGGAAATGAGCCACTTTAGTGAGCTTGTCAATCACCACAAAGATGGCGGCGTTTCCTCGCTTGGACTTGGGAAAACCGGTGATGAAATCCATCTCAATATGATCGAATTTCCACACGGGAATAGGTAGAGGTTGAAGGAGTCCGGCTAGACGTTGATGCTCTGCCTTCACTCTTCTGCAAACATCACACTTGTTCACGAATTGAGAAATTTCTCTTTTCATGCGAGTCCACCAATAGGATTTATAGAGGTCATGGTACATCTTGGAGCTTCCTGGATGTATCGAGAGGAGTGAGTCATGTGCTTCGTTCATTATGAGCTTCCTGAGATCACCTTTGGGAACCACAATTCTGTTCTCAAAGAACGAAGTGTCTCTGTCATCAATGCGATAGCACTTGTACTTGGGAGTACCCTTAGCAATACCATGTTTCACCTTCTGCACCATAGCATCACTGAGTTGGGCCTCACGGATTTGATCTTCCTTCGGTAGGAGTGACTTGAAGGTTGGCAGGAAATCCTTGCGGGACGACTTCGAGGTTGAGCTTCCTGAATGACTCACAAAGTTCAGGTTGGAACGGTTTGAGGATGAGATTGTTTCAATAAGCCTTTCTGCTCAAGGCATCTGCAATGACATTGGCCTTGCCAGGAGTATACTCAATGCTTGGATCGTACTCTTGAATCATTTCAACCCAATGAGTCTGGCGGAGGTTAAGGTTTGGCTGGGTGAAGATGTACTTCAGGCTCTTGTGATCGGTGAAGATGTCCACTTTTCTGCCCAACACGGGGTGTCTCCACGTGATCAAGGCATGAACAACTGCTGCTAGCTCAAGATCATGTGTGGGGTAATTCTTCTCATTTGGTTTAAGTTGACACAAAGTGTATGCAACGATCTTCTTGTCTTGCATGAGAACACCGCCGAGACCTTGCAATGAACCATCACAGAACACTTCATAAGGCTTGGACTCATCCGAAGGAGTAAGTACCGGAGCAGAAATGAGCTTCTCTTTGAGGGTATTGAATGCCACATCACAATCAGGAGTCCACGAGTACTTGACATTCTTTTGCTACAAGTTGGACAGAGGCTTGGCAATCTTGGAGAAGTTCTCAACGAACCTTCTGCAATAGCGTGCGAGACCGAGGAAACTTCGGAGTTGTTTGACATTCTGAGGAGGTCCCTACTTCACAATAGCTTCAACCTTCTCGGGGTTAACAGAAATGCCCTCAGCAAATATAATATGGCCAAGATAGAGGACTTTATCAAGCCAGAATTCACATTTGGAGAACTTCGCTTAAAAGCGGTGCTCACGGAGCCTGTCGAGAACCGAACGGAGGTGCTTGGCATGGTCTTCTTCATTCTTGGAGAATACCAAGATATCATCGAGGTACACGAGGACGAACTCATTGGTGTAGGGGTTGAATACGAAATGCATCATCCGAGAGAAGGTAGGCGGTGCATTTGCAAGCCCAAAGGACATGACTGTGTACTCGTAGGAGCCGAAACTTGTTCTGAATGCGGTCTTGGGAATATCCTCTTCACGTATACGAACTTGATGGTAGCTCATCCGAAGATCAAGCTTCAAGAAAACCTTGGCTCCTTTGAGCTGCTCAAACAATTCATTGATATTGGGGAGCGGGTACTTATTCTTAATTGTCTTCTTGTTCAATGGCCGGTAATCAACGCACAATCGTTCCGTGCCATCCTTTTTCTTGACAAAAATAACACCGCAGCCCCACGGAGAAGTACTTGGTCTGATCAGACCCATTCATTCTTGCTCGTGGAGTTGTTTCTTCAATTCCTTCAACTCATCAGGAGAAAGCTTGTACGGACGCTGACAAGCTGGCCCCGTACCAGGTTCAAGTTCAATGATGAATTCAACTGGATGGTTGTTAGGCATGCCTGGAAGATCTTCAGGGAATACATCCTCATGTTCACATACCACCAGAATCTGGGATATGGAATTAATCTCGCCCTTGTCATTGAGAGAGAATAGCCTGATTGTGTTATCTCGAGCTGTGAAGATAACCACGTCTTCGGAAGGATGAGTTAGCTTGACCTCGTTGTTTGCACAATCAATATTTGCATCATGCTTAGAGAGCCAATCCATCCCAAAAATAAGATCAATGTCCGAGTTACCGAGAATAACCGGGGAAAACCAGAAAACTGTAATCACCCATATGAATAGATATGTCCGGAGCCACTGAGTTGGAAGTCACGTGTTTGCTCGAAGAAATAATTTGCAACTTCTCTGGTAAGGCCACTGTGCCCACATTGTGCTTAGATGCAAATGGACATGACATGAAGGAAAGTGATGCACCATAATCAAACAAGACTTTTGCAGGAATAGAGTTAACTAAGAGGTTACCCATTATCACATCGGAAGAATTCTCTGCTTGAGTTGCATTCATCAGGTTCACTCTTGAATGCTTGGGATTGTGATTGACAATAGCATTGCTGACAGGTGGAGGAGGCGGAAGGCACCTTTGGTTGGTACACTTGTTAGCATAGTGACCCTTCTGAGTACACTTGTTGCACGTAACTTCTGAAAGTGGCCGATGATAAGGACCGCTTGGTCTTGATGCTTGGAACTCAGACTTGGACTGGTTGCTTGGGTTGGGTGGGAGGGAGAATCTACGACCACCTGAGTGCTTGATCTGACTTAGAGGAGGGAGCACTGGAGGAGGCGGGAGCCAGAACTTCTGTTGCTTAGCGACCACTTCAGAGGAAGAGAAGGAGTGAACAACATCTCTTATCCTCTTTTTGAAAGCTTCACATTTGAGCTGAGCTACCTCTTGCTTGAGAGCCATGTTGTAGAATTGATCAAATTCATCTGGCTCGAACAGAGTGAGTTTAAGTTGGAGTTCATCTTTCAGACCACCTCGGAACTGGTAGATTTTGCTCTTGGCATCGGGGATTTCTTTCTTCGCATAACGGGCAAGATTCTGGAACTTGACATTGTATTGGTAGACAGACATGGTGCCTTGCTTCAGATTGCGGAATTGCTCACGCATGCCTTCAATGACACTAGTAGGAATGTGATGAGAACAGAAATCATGGCAGAAGTCAGTCCACGAGATCTCGCGACCCGCTCTGGAGTCTTTGTATTGTTGCCACCAATCTGCAGCTTGATCTTTGAGTTGGAAAGTGGCAAACTTGACATAATCCTCAAGTCTGATGTTACTGCATTCAAAATTCTTTTTGATGTCTGTGATCCAATCTTTAGCATGTAGTGGGTCCACACAGTAACTGAAAGACTTGGACTGATTTGCTAGGAATTGGTCCAGAGTCGCAAAGTGAGGTTGATTGAACAGATTTCCTTGGCCTTGGTTCCCTTGATTGCCTTGATTTGCTTGATTTGCTTGGAAAATTTGCATCATTTGCAAGAGCATCTGAGTGTTTTGATTGGTTGCCTGCATAATCGCTCTCCATGCCTCAGATGGAGGAGGAGGGGAAGGTGGATGCTCTTCTTCACCCTCTAGGTTCTCGCTGGGAACTTTATTAGGTGCCATCCTGAAGACGATGAAAACCATTAGCCATTGAAGCAAATAATATATAAGCTGAATCAACGGCTAGATATTTGCAACATATAGTCTTCACAATGAACATCCGAACCAAATTGAACGAATGAATTCCATAGCTTAATGGTACAACAACTTGTCAAGAAGCCACTTGGGAGAACAAAATGATAGAATAAAACAACAAGGTACAGATGCAACAAATACATAATAGAGGTTTCGTCCCACATGTTCGTGCTGAATGCCCCATGGAACGTGTTACAAAGGGCCTTGCAATCCCCGGATCAACAAAGCCAAGGATCCTTTAAGATGCAACCCCCTAGTGCAACAACACCCATGATAGCCTCTCCACTAGATGTTGAACCCCAACCTCATATCATGCACCCGTTGGAAGATTACCTAAGAGCTACTTGAAACCCACCTATTAATTCCCGAAGCTTTCCGGTTATGCAATCTGGTGTTGGGGATACAGGGGAAGCACCGCATATCACTCAACTAATAAATCCTACATCCAGCTGTATCCATCCGTCAACACATAACCAGGTACCTTCGGAAACTGTTTACCTCGGACCTTCGAAACGCATCCGCTATACTAGCTGTGGCAATACTCCCGAACTATCCCCCCAGTACTGGGTGACGTCGGGGTTATCTCACGACCAGACATGCATAGAAGAGTTTTCGATGTCGGCCGCCTCTAGTATTCTAGAACCGCAACGATACATTTGTGATGACAACACCTCGGAGCTCAACTCCCCGGGACACTGCCACAACCCCTAAATGACAGGAGGCACCAAGAACAATGTTCTCGTCAAAAAATATCGGAACAATCCAAACAATACCTGCGTGATCCTAAAAAAAAATTGGTGAAATTTTGATAATAGTGAAGATAAAACAACGTCAGGAGTCCTCACCAGAGCGACGAAGGGGATGAGGAGTAAAATAAATCCTACTCTCAGATATATATAGGACTCAAAACATTTTGTGTGTGTGCCTAGACTCAACCGTCAGCGGTTCGATCAATCAGGGGGCTCCTAGGCCGGAGAAGACACTGATACCAACTTGTAATGCCCAGGATGCGACTATATCTCTTACGTGTCGAGGCACGACTTAGAGACATAAGCGCATTCTGGAATGATCGCAAGCGTGGTATCTTTGCACAACTCATGTAAAAGAAAAAGGATGAAATAGTAAAATAGTTGGCTTACACTCGCCACGTCACACAATGAATACAATAACATGCATTCCTCCAAATAACTCAGGGTCCGACTACAGACGAAATCCAAACTAGAAAAGATACCACAAACACAAGACCTGGTCGCCCCTAGTAGGAACCACTACTGATTGTTGGGATACATAACATAGAAACGACCATGCTCTTCATCGAACTCCCAGCGAAGTTCTGATCCATCTCCTGCATTGTTCTCAGATGTACCTGCATCTGGTGTGTGTTGTAATCTGTGAGCCACAAGGACTCAGCAATCCCATTCCCGGGTATCAAAACTAACAAAGCCTTTAGGTGTGGAAAGGTAATAATGTGTTTGCAGCAAGCACTAAGCAACTAGCTTATGAATTCAGAGCGATATGAGTATATGTGCCAACGGTCGCCAAAGTTGATCAAGAAGTGATCCTAGCTACTCATGTTCCTGCATAACCCCACCGTGTTCAATTTCCGAAACCCCTTCGAAAAGAGATCATCATGGTACTCACACAGGTAGTGTATTCTTAAGGATATGATGACAAGTTATCTACAACCGGATATTAACAAATTTCCATCTGCCACATAACCGCGGGCACGGCTTTCGAAATATTAAAACCCTGCAGGGGTGTCCCAACTTAGCCCATCACAAGCTCACGATATGCGGAGTCGCAGCTCCAAATTGGGAAGACCCGAGTATTCTCGGAATCCCGTGCTCAAGATATTTCGACAAAGGTAAAAGTAATCCAGCAAGACCTACCAGCATGCCAACACCCTGATAGTAGCCACGTGTATCTCATCTCAGGCCACGACCGGATGGGACATCCTACAGGAAAATACCAGCCCTCAGGTTTCCCCAAGGTGGCCCAACAGTCTGCCCAGTTGGACCAACACTCATGAGGAGCACTGGCCCGGGTTGTTGATTAAGAACTCGGGTTTATAACTCCCTATGCAAGTTTTAGTTGTTAGGTAAATCTAGTACCAATGTTGGGCCTTGCTGGAAAAGCTTTAAGAAGAGCGAATTATCAAGGGGGGCCCATAAACCCCAACTGTGTTAGGAACACAAAATCAAGGAACATAACACCGGTTTATCAGGTCCTAAGGTGGCATGAGTGGAACAAAACACCAAACAGAAGGCCAAGCCTTCCACCCATTACCAATATATATGTGCATTAATTTAATTAAGATAAATATTTTGTTATCCGAATAAACAAGTCCAAACGTGGAGCAATCTTCAGAACTTCACCTGCAACTAACAACGCTATAAGAGGGGCTGAGCAAAAGCATACTTAGCCAAATATGGTTTGCTAGGAAGGCGGTTAGAGTGTTTCATGGCAACATGGGAGGCTGACAAAAAAGAATAGGCATCGAGGCATAGCTAAAGAGTGAGACAACTAGCAAGGCAAAGATAGAGGTGATATCGGGGAACGGTCATATTGCCTGGTAAGTCCTCGGTGGGATGGTAAGACGACTCCTCAAACTCAGTCTCGACAAGATCCTCGAACTCGGTATCGGCTCCCGTCTCTACCCAACACAAGAGCACAACAACAGTATAAGATCAATCACAATGCAATGCACAATCATCATGATGCAAAACATGACAGGGGATGCAAGTATGATGTGCGTATGCATGAGGATGCTCTCGAGCCTAAGGAGAAGGTGATGGAAATGGCTTCATCTTGGGCAACCAAGCAAGCCACTGGATAGATGGGAATATTTTGGTCGAAATCGATATAAAGATCATGGGAAATGGATGTACGGTTTGCAAATGGCAATCAAAACAAGATGCAATGCAAAACTGTAGTTAACAGCAACATGGCATCTTTGGAGCAAGATTTAAATATGCTACAATACCCAAACATGAAGACCAAAGGCATGGATGTGAAATAGACATGATTCTTAACAAGCATGAACTTAGAGCACACCCAAAAACTTACTGGAACACAATTAAACAAGCATGGCAGTAACAACGACAAGTAGGCATGTTTGCATTCTTGTGCAACTCATCTCAAAGCATATAATGGCATGTGAATGTAACCAACAGTAAGAAGACTTGTTTGTGAAGCTACTCATGGCAAGAACATGGTCATAAGATGCATAGAACACTAGCTATTCACATGGCAAAGCTGAACTTGCTGATATCAGGCTGACAGAAACATTTTATAGCAACTTGAGAGCAAGAAAACAACAAGCTACAGCAAGCCAACATGGAAAACAAGAGAATGGATAGCTAGAGCATAACATATACATCAAGGAACACCCACTAGACAACTCTAACCGTGCATAACAATGACGGGAGCCTCATGGAAACATGGCATAAAAATTAACAGATTCACCCTTAGCAGAAATTTAACATCACGATGGCATGTTAACAAGCTTGATGCACTCATCTCAAGAGATATCATGGCATGAAAATAAATCTATCATGCAGAGCAAATTCCAATGAGCAAAACTCATGTTGCCACCTAGCTCATATGACACATGGATTAATTCACACGAGAAAGACAAAACAACATCTCATAACAATTTCAGAAACTTATCAGCCACATGCACTTTTGCAACAGGGTTAAGCATGGCATAATGCAACCTAACATGCATGCAAATGCATCCACCTTGAAGAGCATCACAAGAAGAACATTTTGACATATCATACACTCCATTTTGGACCAACATGCACCAAGTTACGACCTCACGAACATGCCAACAAAATGTTAACACACAACTAGTGCTGAAATAGTAACATCACGAAGCAGTCTTGCCATGAGGATTAAGACATCTAGATGAACCCTAACATTCATGAAACTCATGCTAACATGTAGAGCACTTTGACACGAACATTTTGATATATCATGCATGCAAAATGGAGCACCGAGCACCAAGGTACAACATGATGAAACAGGCATGAAAATTACACAGATTCGGGACTTAATAGATTTTAACCCCTACGAAAAAGTCAAACGTGGACGGAGGGATCCGGGACGGGATGGCGCATTTGGTTGGAGTCGGTGGATCTGGTCCCGCCTGGACCAGATCGGGACGAGGCGGTGGCGGCTCGCCGGAGAAGTCGCCGGATCCGACCGGCGGCGTGGTCGTCGGGCACAGGGCTGGCCGGAGGGAGCACCGGTGGTGGGGTGGCGCGGCCCGGCGAAGAAGTGGCAGCGGCGACGAGTCGGAGGCGCCCGCCGTGGCGCGCGGCGGAGGAGCGCCGGCGAGCGCGCACGTCGGCCGGCGGGATGCCCGGCACGGCGGCGGGACGGAGGCCACAACGGCGGGCGGAGACGGTCTCGCGCGGGGACAGCGCGAGCCAGGCAGCGGGGAACGGGCCGTGGGGGCCAGCCTCGGGTCCGGCGGGCTTCGGCGGCGCGGGGAGGAGAGAGAGGCGGTGGGGACACGTGGTCGCCCGTGATTGGCTCGGGCGCATCCGGCATACGTGTCCGGCGTGGTCTAGACGCGTTCGGCAGTGCGGGGAGCTCGGGGCTAGGGTTTGGATCCGAAAAATGGAGGGGGCTAGGAGTGTCCAAATGAGGTGTGGTTTTCGCCCACACGATCACGATCCAACGACCGAGAGGATGGAGGTGGTTGGGATGGGCTTGTGGGCTATTGTGGAGGGGTTCTGGGCCAAAAGAGATAGGGTTTTTAGCCCACGTGGTTAACCGTTGGAGTATCAAACGACCTCCAAACAAGACGACACTTGACAGGCGGTCTACACGCACCATAACTACAACGCACGACAACTTTCACCTCATTCCAAGAACGTTATATGGTCACTTACAAAAGGAGGACTCGGAGGTACCACGGGCACGTGTGTGAGTGTCGGGACTCGAAACGGACAACAGAGAGAAACGGACATGATCGGGTGCAAGTGACAACACGAATGCAATGCAAAGCTCATGACAACATGACATGGATGAAATGCACACGCGCTCAACCCAAAAACACAAAAACCCGAAATGAAGGAAGAGCCCAGAATGGAATTGATTAAGTTGACGGTGCACATATTGCCATATAAGGAAGTTTTACATCCCGGGCGTTGAACTTATGTCTTTGCATATCATTAGCATCATGGATATTCAAAGAGTTTATACCAACAACATTGCAATCATGCTCATCATTTATGCCAAACATTTTATAGCATTCTTCGTCTATCAATTGAGCACAATTTTCTTTTCCATCATTTTCAAGAAAGATATTATAAAGATGATCAATAATGTCATGCAACCTCAATTCCTTTGTTGTTGTTGTTTTCTTTTATAAAACCGAACTAGTGATAAAACAAGAAACTAAAAGATTCGATTGCAAGATCTAAAGATATACCTTCAAGCACTCACCTCCCTGGAAATGGCGCCAGAAAAGAGCTTGACGTCTACTACTCAACTTTATTCTTCTAGACACGTGTTGGGCCTCCAAGCGCAAATTTTTGTAGGACAGTAGCAATTTTCCCTCAAGTGGATGACCTAAGGTTTATCAATATGTAGGAGGTGTAGGATGAATATGGTCTCTCTCAAACAACCATGCAACCAAATAATAAAAAGTCTCTTGGGTCCCCAACACACCAAATACAATGGGAAATTGTATAGGTGCACTGGTTCAACGAAGAGATGGTGATACAAGTGTAATATTGATAATAGATATTGATTTTTGTAGTGCGAAAAAATAAAAAACAGCAATGTAGCAAGTAACAAAAGTGAGCACAAACGGTATTGCAATGATGGAAAACAAGGCCTAGGGTCCATACTTTCGCTAGTGCAATCTCTCAATAATGCTAATATAATTGGATCATATAATCACCCCTCAACATGCGATGAAGAACCACTCCAAAGTTCCTATCTAGCGGAGAACATAATAAGAAGTTGTTGGTGGGGTACGAAACCACCTCAAAGTTATTTTTTTTTCGATCAATCTTTCCAAGAGTTCGTACTCGCCCCCCCCCCCCCGGCCCGCTCACCTCCGCGTCTCCGCGCCCGACCCGCAACCCGCGAACCCGCTCCGCGCCCGGCCCGTCCACCCGTTTGACCCGATCCAGTCAGGTTGACCCCTTTGTTTCCTCTAAGTCCTTTTTGCATTTTGTTGTCTGATGCATTATTGTGATGCCAATAACTTTTACTGTGCTTGTCCGATTTGTGAATATAATATGTCAAAATGATCGTGGTGATGTGTACTACGTTTTGTTCCTTTGTGTCATGCTTGTTTGAGTCCATCTAGATGTCTTAATCATCATGACAAGAGTGCTACATGATATAAACTGCTGCTACTAGTTATTTTCATGCCATGTTCGAGATGTGATAACTTGGTGCATCTTTATCCAAATGAAGCAAATGATATGTCCAAATGTTCATCATGAGATGCTCTGCATGTTGGTTGCTATAGCATGCATGTTAGAGTTCATATTGCCATGTTTATCTCTGTTGCAAAGTGCATATGGCTGTTAGGTTTTGTAACTTGTTACGAGATGGCTAGTTGAGGAGCTCGTTGCTATTGATGTGTTTGTCCCCATGTCACATGCTTATATGTTTTAGATTATCCATCATGTGATCCTTGCTGTGGTGCAAACCCCTTGCCATGATATTCTTTGAGGTGACTTAAACATGCTCACAAACATGCCATGATAATTTTACTCTTTTAACACTTAGTGAAATTTCACTAAGTTTGGAATCTGTAATATCCTGATGCTATGTTTGCTTGTTGTCCTAGGCAAATCCATGTTAGTTTTGGGGTGACAATTGATCATTCCTTGCTTTATATGTTGTTGGCTATCCATCCATGCCCTCACATGCTCATTTCGTTTGCTGTAGCATATTTAATTCTTGCTCCCAAGTTGCTATAAAATATTGCTATCAGGTTTTTAGTGTCATGATCAAAATGTTGTAGCTTGTTGCTATTGATCCATGCCTCCTATGGAGATGCTCCAATGGAGTTGTTTGCTGTAGGATATGCATACTTCATGTCCATGCTTCTTGTCACCATGTTTTAGTGCTGTAGAGTATATATTTCTTGCCCCAAAGTTGCTATGTGGTTGTTAATTTCAGTTTTGCATTGTTTCTTGTTTCGGGTGTATCTTTTAGTCTGTTGCTCCGTTTTGAGTGTGCTCTACATAAAACTTGTGTTATTTGGCATGTAGATTCATAATATCATCTTGTTAACATGTTTGGAGTATGTTTGCTTGATGTTTGGGTGCATCTTGCACCATTGCCATGCTTATCTTGTTTTGATCATATCTTCTAGACCGTAGCTCCGTTTTAAACAAACTTTATATGGAACTTGACTAGATTTTCGTGTAGATCATCATGGTGCATGTTAACTTGCTGTTTAACAACTTTAACTTAAGGTTTGTTCAGATCTGTACTAATTTCAAACTATGCATATGAGGACTTACCGGTTTTGTCTTAATTAGTTTCCGACCTCATTTAAACCTGTTGTTTCTTGTGTTGTTTCTCTATGCTTCCTACCTTGCCATGTTTTGCATCCTAAATAGACTTGTCTTGCATCCTACCTGTTTGAGTATATTGTCTTGTTCTTGTGCTGTTTCTTTGTGCTTCCTGTGTGGTCATGTTGTGCATCCTAAGTGCATCTGCAGTGCTTCCTGAGTGCATCATACTTGCATCCTGTAGTTTGCGCATTGCACCATGTTTGATTTCGTGCCTCGTGTGTTCTTGTGTTGAGTAGAGTGATACGTCTCAAACGTATCTACTTTTCCAAACACTTTTGCTATTGTTTTGCCCTCATTCTTGCATGATTTGAACTAAACTAACCCGGACTGACGTTGTTTTCAGCAGAGCTGCCTGTATAGTTTTATTGTCTGCAGGAAAACGGATTTTTAGGTATCTCGGGAAATTCCAAGAAAAATCACAGAAAATCCACGCACCTGAAGGGCCATTGTGCCAGAAGTGGGGCCAGAGGGCAGCCAGGGGGGGCCCAGGCGCCCTGCTGGCGCGGCCCCACCCCTGAACGCGCCGGGAGGCCGCCTGGGAGGGTCCTCCCCCCTCTGGTGCCCTACCTTGACTCCTATTTATCCCCGTGACGAGAAAACCCCAGAACAGAAGTCGTTTTTCCAGTTTCCTTCGCAGAGCCGCCGCCACCCTCTGTTCTTCTTCGGGAGGGCTAATCTGGAGGCTGATTTGGCCTCCGGAGAGGGGAGATCATCACCATCGTCATCATCATCACCACTCCATCCTCCCTCCATGACTTCTCCTTCCATGTGTGAGTAATTCCCTGCTATAGGCAAAGGGGATGGTAGGGATTGGATGAGTTAGATCATTTAAGTTTATCAGATTGTTGGGAGCATGTTGCCTATCATCTACTTTGGTGTTTTTCATCTTTGCTTCAACTTGTTGCTCTTAATGCTTGTCACTTAGGGCCCGAGTGCCATGTTTTCAGATCTGAACCCTATGTGTTTGCATGAATATATTTGTGTTCTTGATCCTATCTATGAGTTGTTTGCACCTATTATGGCCGGAACCGGCGATCCCAAAGGTGACAGCTTAGGACACCAAAGGGGATGGTCCATAATTTGAGGATCCCATGTATCCATTGAGTTTATTGCTTTGTTCCAGTGCTCTTTGACAGGAGCACCTTAATCTCCATAAGTTCCTTTTGGCCCCGTTCGTGGCGGGATGGTAGGACAAAAGATGTTGTGCAAGTTCTTATTGCAAGCACGTACAACTACCTGTGGGATACATGCGTAATGTTTGATATTTGCCTAGATGATCATTACTTTTCTGTGTGCCTTGCCCCAAGTTAGATTCATGATGTATCTCATCCATGCAGCGCCCAACCATCCATCTCCCTAGCCTACAGTGTTTCAATCCTGCTGGTTATTAGTTGTTACTTTTGCTGTTTACTTTACTGTCACCACCATCACTATCATATCACCGTTACCACTTATCTTTTGTTGCAAGTAAGTATATTTCAGGTGCGATTGAATTGACAACTCAACTGTCAAAGCTTATAAATGCTCTTTAGCTCCCTGTGTGTCGAATCTATAAATTGGGTTATTCTTACCCGCGAAGACTATCTCGATCCCTTACGGTTGAGGGTTATCATAGAGCCGGAAGCCGACTCCGAGTACGGGAATGAGGTTACTACCGAGGTTGAGAACGAGGAGCCGTCTTACGATCCCATCGACGACTCGGCAGGCAAGATGACCTGACCCAGATATCATTACTATCTTTTCCTATTGCTAGAAGTCTCGCTCTTTAGCTTATTGCCTCGATGCCCATGTTTGTCTGTCAGCCTCCTATTGTAACCATGAATCTGTCTAACCACCCAACCTATGCAAACCTTTGATTGGCTATGTAGGCTTCGCTCAACCCCTCTTATAACATTGCTAGTTGCAGGAGAAGATTTGAAGATTCTTACTTCATGTTGAAGTTTGTTGGGATATCACACTATATATCTATTAAATGAAATCATCTATATATTGGTAATGGGTGGAAGGCTAAGCCTCTTGCTTGGTGATTTGTTCCACTAATGCCGCCCTAGGAACCGTATAAACCGGTGTTATGTTCCTTGATTATGCGTTCCTCACATGGTTGGGGTTATGGGACCCCCTCGATAAACCGCTTAGCGCTAAGTCTTTTCCAGCAAGTCCCAACATTGGTACTATTTGCCTAAACAACTAAAAACTTGCATGGGGAGTTATAAACCCTCTTCTTACTCAACAACCCGGGCCAGTGCTCCACATGAGTGTTGGTCCAAACTAGGGGTTATGCGGGGCCACCTTGGGGGAACCCGAGGGCTGGTAAAAACATGTGGCATCACCCATCCGGTCGTGGCCTGAGACGAGATACGCGCGGCTACTATCAGGGTGTCGGCACGCCGGGAGGATTTGTTGGATCAGTCTTACCTTAGTCGGAGTATCTTGAGCACGCGATTCCGAGGATACTCGGGCCTTCCCACCTTGGAGTTGCGACTCCGCGAATCGTGGGCTTGTAATGGGCCAAGTTGGAACACCCCTGCAGGGTTTTGAACTTTCGAAAGCCGTGCCCGCGGTTATGTGGTAGATGGGAATTTGTTAATATCCGATTGTAGAAAACTTGAGACCTTGTTCTGAACACACTACCAGCGTGAGTAACCGTGACGGTCATTTTCCGAAAGGGGTTCGGGAAGTGAACACGGTGGGGTTATGTTTTACGTGCTTAGATAGGATCACTTCGTGATCACTTTGTCGCTCGTGGCACTTCTCTTCTTGCTCTTATCACGTAAGCTAGTGCTAGTGCAGCTGCAACCTTTTATTCTTTCTTCAGCCTTGTTCCACACCCAAGGCTTAGATAGTTTTGCTACCCAGGAACGAGATTGCTGAGTCCTCCATGGCTCAGAGATTCTACACCACACCAGATGCAGGTACCATGGTGAACTATTCAGGTGACGGCACAGAGCTGTACTGGGAGTACGATGAAGAACGTAGTTGATTTTATGTGCACTATCCCGATGATCAGTAGTTGTTTCTACTAGGGGCGATTCGGACCTGTGGTTTTATGTTTTTGGTATCTTTCATTTGCATCTTCACCCGTAGTCGGGTTGCGATGTTATTTGGATGATGTTTGGCTATGTAATGAATTGTGTGACGTGGCGAGTGTAAGCCAACTATCTCTTTTTCTTTTCATCCCTATTTTTACATGAGATGTGCAAAGATACCGAACTTGAGATCATTCCAGAATGGGCTTATACCTTTAAGTCGTGCCTCGACACGTAGGAGGTATAGTCCCATCCTGGGCATTAAAGTAACACAAAGTTAACCTTTTCGATCGATCTATCCAAGAGTTCGTACTAGAATAACACAAGGTTATCTTTTCCGATCGATCTTTCAAGAGTTCGTACTAAGATAACACAAAGTCATCCTTCCCGATCGATCTATCAAGAGTTCGTACTAAGATGACACCAAAACGTATTCAGATTTGTAGTACTCAATCCAACACAAAGAACCTCGAAGAGTCCCCCAATATTTCTACCGGAGAAACAAAGACAAGAACGTGCTTCAACCCCTATGCATAGATTACGCCAATATCATCGCGGGAATCCGCAAGTTGAGTGCCAAAACATATGTCAAGTAGATCAATATGATACCCCATTGTCACCATGAGTATTCAATTGCAATACATATGTCAAGTGTTCTCAAATCCTTAAAAGTATTCAATCCAAAGAAATCTCAAAGGGAAAACTCAATTCATCACAAGATAGAGAAGGGAAAACACCATGTGGTTCAACTATATTAACAAAGCCCATGATACATCAAGATTGTGCATCTCAAGAACATAAGAGAGAGAGAGAGAGAGAGAGAGAGAGATTAAACACATAGCTACTGGTACAAACCCTCAGCCCCGAGGGTGGACTACTCCCTCCTCATCATGGTGGCCTCCGGGATGATGAAGATGGCCACCGGTGATGATTTCCCCCTCCGGCAGAGTGCCGAAAAGAGCTCTAGATTGGATCTCATGGACTATAGAGCCTTGTGGCGGCAGCACTTCTGATCTAGGTCTACCCCGAAGGGTTTCGGAATATTTGGGAATTTATAGGGTAAAGAGGCGGTGCGGGAGGCCACGGAGGTGGGCACAACCCACCTGGTGGCGCTAGGGGGGCCTGGCGCACCCTGGTGGGTTGTGCCCCCCTGGGGGCACCCCTAGGTGCTGCTTTGGCCCATCGGGAGTCTTCTGGCCCATAAAAAATCTCCAAATAGTTTTGCGGTGTTTGGACTCGGTTTGATATTGATTTCCTACGATGTAAAAACCATGTAGAAAACAAGAACTGGCACTTGGCACTATTTCAGTAGGTTAGTACCAAAAAATGATATAAAATGATTATAAAACGGTTGTAAAACAACCAAGAATGATAATATAACAACATGGAACAATCAAAAATTATAGATACATTGAAGAAGTATCGGTGCTTTCCATTCTCTGACGGCCTCTACTTTGGAGGGGTCTACTTCTATACCATCTCCCGATATAACATGTCTCAGAAATCCAACTTCCTTCAACCAAAACTCACATTTTCTGAACTTGGCATATAACTGGTGCTCCCTGAGCTTCTCGAGAACTAAACGCAAATGTTCCATGTGCTCCTCCTCATTCTTGGAGTAAATCAGTATGTCATCAATGAATACCACAACAAACTTATCCAAGAATTCCATGAATACCTTATTCATCACACTCATAAAGTAGGCAGGGGCATTAGTCAAACCAAATGACATAACCGTATACTCATAAAGCCCGTACCTCATGGTAAAAGTTGTCTTAGGTATGTCCTACTCTCGGATCTTCAACTGATGATATCCAGATCGTAAATCAATCTTAGAGAAAATTTTGGCTCCTTGCAACTGGTTAAACAAATCATTGATCATCGGCAGAGGGTACTTGTTCTTGATTGTCACCTCATTCATCGCACGATAATCCACGACCATCATTAACGAACCATCCTTCTTCTCGACTAAGAGCACGGGGGCTCCCCAAGGTGAAGAACTTGGTCGGATATAACCTTTGTCCATTAACTCCTTGATCTCGTTCTTGATCTCTTCCAAATCATTTGCGGGCATCCGGTATGGTCTCTTGGATATTGGTTTGGTGCCTGGTAATAACTCAATCAAGAACTCGATGTCTCGATCCGGTGGCATGCCTGGTAACTCCTCCGGAAATACATTGGGGTAATCCTTCACAACTGGTACTTCCTCCTGAACAACTCCTGAGAGTATAATCACTTGTGTCCTCTAGGGTGTGTGCCTCGACACATACTTGATCCTTTTTCCTTCCGGGGTGGTGGGGAGAATAGATCTACTGGCGCAATCAATGTTTCCCTCAAACTTGGATAGCCGATCCATACCTATGATTACATCCAAACACTAGGATTCCAAAATGATGAGGTCGGTGAAAAAACATGTCTCCCAATGGTCAAGGGGAATTGATAACATCCTCGACTAGCCATGTACTCTGGTCAGGGGAACTCACTAACATAGGCGACTTAAGGGCTACGGTGGGAAAATGAAACTTTTCCACAAAACCCCTTCATATGTATGAATGAGATGCACCAGTGTCAACAAGAACAAGGGCGGTAAATGCATTAACCATAAACTTACCAACCACTGCGTCGGGCTACTCGTCAATCTCCTCCACATTGACGTGATTCACCTGTCCTCTGGTGAATGGGTTGGGCTTCTTTCCCGAGTTTCCATTGCCATTTCCATTATTGGCTTCAGGACACTCTGTGGCATAATGTCTAGTCTTCCCACACTTGAAACAAGTAATGTGACTCAGATCCTTCTTGGCGGGTGTTGATAGAGTGGAGCGGTTCTGATTGTTGTTCCCTCCATTCCCATTGCCATTCTTGGGGCCACTATGGTTGTGTGAATTTCGACCATTGTGAGAATGGCCTCCATGGGTGGGATGGTTATGTCCTCCTGAGTATGGGGAATAGCGGGGCTTCTGCTGAGCTCTAGAGTTATACTTTCCTTGTCCATACTTCCTCTTGCGGCTCTCTATCTGCTGCTGCTTTCCTTCAATGATGATGGCCTTATCTACCAGCTCTTGGTAGTTGTTGTAGGTGGCTACCATTAGCTGCATACTCAATTCATCATTGAGTCCCTCAAGAAACTTCTCCTGCTTCGCAGCGTCAGTGGCCACATCATCTGGCGCATAGCAAGCTAATAGTTAGAAATCATCCACGTACTGCCCCACAGTACGGTTCCCTTGGCTCAAGTTGCGAAACTCATGCTTCTTCAGGTTCATGGCTCCAGCTGAAACATGTGCAGTGCGGAAAGCTTGCTGAAACTGATCCCAAGTAACTGTAGCGAGAGGGTAAGTGGCAGTGTAGTTCTCCCACCAAGCGGCTGATGGTCCCTCAAGCTGATGTGTGGCAAAGCGCACTCTCTCTGCATCTGTGCATCCTGCAGTTGCTAGCTCTATTACCATCTCGTGGAGCCAGTCATCTACAACAATCGTATTCATATGCACATGAGACAATCATATTCATATCATATCACTCAATTCAAACAAGTTCACACAAAAGATCCTAAACTACTGATACAAGGCTCCCGAACGATTCTAACTACTTGGAAGAACTACTAATGATTACAGGGTGGTAATCTAATAGCTGTCATCGGAAGAAGACTCCATAATATCTGATCCAGCTTCATCTTCATAGTCGCTTTCATAACTTTCGCTGTTGTCTATCAGGATATAGTTTTCCGAATGAATGCCCATCTCTGGTTCGTGCTTCCCCACGGGTGCTCCAACCTTCTTCTTCAGCTCTTCATTCTGCCCCAGGACCACATCAATTTCCTCTTCATATCCATCGCATGTTGTCTTGAGTTCCTCTTCTAGCTCTATGTTCCATGTCATCACCATCTTGGTCTTCAGCATGAGCGTGCACATTTGATTCTCATAGCGACGAATGTGTTGGTCCATCTCTTGTATGAATGATGCAATGGATTTGTCATTCCGGGTGCGAATCATCTCTCATTGATCATCTCGGCATCCACAAATCTGGTAGATGGTGTCTTCAAGATCCTTGGTGTAGACTTCACAAATGCGTCCAAAGGTGATGTGTGCTGCCATGCTCTTTCCCAAGCTCCAAGTGGGTGCATCAACGGTAAGCTCGAGAGGTTCCGTGACTGGTGCAATAGTCCTCCCAGGAACACTAACTTTGATCTTCCAGCACTCCTCTTCTAGCAATGTTGCATAGAAGGTTCCAATGAAACTTGGTATTCTGATGTGTAGGTACCTCGTGACTTCCTTCAAGTGTCTTCCGAAAGGGGTGTCATCATCAGGCTGAGTAAACTTGTTCCTGGGATCTGACATCTATAGAATAGAAACAGAGAAGGAGTAGAAATGAGTAGAGAAGAGCATCATGTGGCTTATCCTAGTGGTTGCGTCCTACAGTCAACGTGTGCTCTGAGACCATCTTGTAGCGACCTCGATCCCAATTAACTGGAGTCTATGTGCTTAAGTGGCATCCCTGGATCGGTATGCTGACACACACAGTACTTGAGGATTTATAACAGAGTTCCAATCACACTTTATTACATCGAAGAATCCTCATAAAGAATCTTATTACAAAAATATGGTGGAAGGCTGTCTAACAATAATTAAACTAAACTGAACTGCGGAGGCATCGAAGATAAGTTGAGTCCATCCAACTCCATGGAAAACATTGAGTGCATGACAACGACCTATCGCACCTTAATCTTCGTCGGAAAACTCTGCAACATGAGATGTTGCAGCCGTGTAGGCCAGCACATTGAATATGCTGGCAAGAACACACTGTAGCAATGATCATGAACAAGTTTCTACAACTATATGCATATTTGGCTAGTGGAGGTTGTAAGGTTATTTTTGCATAAAGCTAGTTTTCCGCTACAACAAAGAAATAAATTTTATTTACTACTCAGTTGAATTAATCAATATTGAGAGTGGTTCATCCATCTCAAATCCCAAAATCCACAATGTCACTAATAACCCAACAAGTTAATTAATAGTGTTGAGATCAGTCCATAATTCAAATACCAGGATACTCAAGATGTCCATAACCGGGGACACGGCTACTCATGAATACATTATACACTCTGCAGAGGTTTGCGCACTTTTCCCCACAGGACTCGACCACATCCATGATCGGAAGATCGAGACATAGTCTTTCAAAAGCATTCACTCTTTACCTTGGATAGACCGGTACACCTACTTTCCCCTACATTTGCTAGTACACAACATACTCAACTATGCCAAAGCCCATAATGGCTTGTGGCTGCACACGGAAGTTTCTAGGCATGAAGGATATATGATCCCTTTGAGCCTGGGTGGCATTCCATAGGATGATCACACGGTTCCTCCGAGATATCCTAGGATAACATTAGATTCTCCAGGTGCCCTGCAACCAATCCACCCAGATGTGTATTAAAGTTGCCACCTTAAACTTCCCTTAGTTGTTATTACTCTCACAACTTTCATGAATCTCACATACCAATCCACGTCTATGAGCATGGCTAAGCAATAATTAACAAAGCGTATATTCCCGGGGTTGATCGCAAGTCATTGGGTTCCTACCTCATGAACAACTCAGCAATACCCCATGTAACCAAGTCCTACTCATGCAAAACTTTGAAGATAGAACTAATGCAATAAAAACTGGGTATTGAAAAGTATGATCAAAGTATGAACTTGCCTTGCTGACGATCGTTGAAACCTACAGACTCATAGTAGCAACGTTCGTACTCCGAAAATTCTATCGGAATCAAACAATAGCATACATAAGCAATCATGCAACAGAATCGAAGAATAGATCTCGAAAAACTTCAAAAACAAGCAAACGACTCTTGCAACAAGAAAACAATTTCTAACTGTACCAAAATCAAGTGAATTTCGCCTTATCAGAAAGTTTAGGTCAAGACCTTCGATTTGCAAAGAAAATCAACTCAAATAGAGTTACGAAACTCAAGTTACGATCAAAAGAAGTTCAAATACAAATATGTTTGAATTCAAATTTTAAAACTTTCAAAAGCAAATTTGAGATGGATTACTGGATAGATGATGTCAAAACAAAGAGTTTGGCATTGGTTTAATCTAATTCCAATTAACTAGTAAAAATTAGTGATCAATTCATGATTAGGGACTAATCTATTCAAACGTTCATCGCGGCTAGGTCCCTGATGAAAATAAATAGAAAAAAAAATTAAATAGCGAACGCTCGTTTTCTGAAACTAAACAGCGGACGTTCGTTGTATAATTAAACCTAAAAAACAGATCTTGTTTTTTTTCAAAAAAAGTGAACTAGGGTTTTAAAAGAACCTGAATGAAACCGGGGAAAAAGACCAGATCGTTTTATTACCGATTAGACCGGCGGTCGCGTCCGGCGGCAAATCGGGTTCGGGTGGCGGGGCTCCAATGGCGGTAGTGGCGAGCTTCGGCGGCGGCGGCGGCTTGCGCGAGCGACGACGCTCGCGTTGTCGGCGGTGGCGGCTTGCGCGAGCGGCGACGCCGGCGACATCGGCGGTGGCGACTTGCGCGAGCGGCAAAGCGGGCGACGTCGGCGGAGCGGCGAGCGGCGGTGGCGCTCGACGGCTCGCGGGCGTGGTGCGGCGGCGGTAGCAGGCGCGACGGGCGGCGGTGGTTGCGGCGGCAGGGCGGGGTGAGGCCGAGGGGGCTAGGGGGCTCGACTTTTAAATGCCCTCGGGGCGGCGGCTGCCTTGGGGAAGGGGCCGGCCGGCCATGTCGGCGTTGGACTCTGGGGGAGTCCCGGTCGACCACGACGGGGAAGGCTGGCGCGGGAGCGGGCCGTCGGCTGGGATTCGGCCCAGCTAGCGTGAAGTTTTTTTAAAATATGTTTTTTTGACAATACAGAAAAATCAAAAGACACACTAAAAATAATTTAAAAAAAATTATAAAAAAATTCACACTAACTTAGGGCCTTATTAATGACCCGGTGAACATTTTTCTGGGCCTAAATGCCTAAAAATAAAATAAACATTTTAGTACTAATAAAATACTAAAAAGAAAATTACTCCGGCAAATAAAAATCCAATAAATACATTTTTACTCAAAATTCAAATTCCAACATTTTTATTCTATTTTAAAGAAGTCATATTATCTTCTCTCATTGTTTTTAAAAAAATGAAAAATTAAAATTGGTAATAATAATAATTTATCCACCCCACTTGGAAAATAATAAAATTTGTGGGTCATCTTTGGAAAACTTCCATCTCTCTCACTTGGGTCCTTGAGTTGCTTAAAGTCTTTGGGTCAATTTTCCAAAAAAATCAAATTAGAAAAAAAATACTCAAATGATGAATGCATATGAATGAACTATGTTAACATCCAAATTGAAAATTGGGATGTTACATTAATCCAACCGCCGTCTTGTTTCTTCAACCTATGGTCTTCTTGCTCCAGCTGCCCAAACCAGCGCCAGTCGTGCCGCCTGCTCCTGCCTCCCGTGGCAGGCTGTGCTACTGCGCACGTCTCGCTCCACCCTACTCCCAATCGCTGGCCTAGCCATCCATGCACTCACCCAGACCTCTTTTTATTCTCCGGTGACGGCAGCCTAACACTGCAGCCGAACCAGTAAACCCTCGTACTCCCCTCAGTGTGGGAAACTACTGACGAGTCTTTGTTGGTTCCGGGTCGTTCCCTTACTTGGCCTCGGCGAGTCGACGTCGTCCACTGCCTTGGTTCTCTCGACACGGTGTGGTCAAAGATTGACATCCATCGGAAGAGGACTATGCGTGGAGAGGCTGACACCTGGATCCACGGCCGCACGCAAGGAAGTGCCTCCTTATTACGTGCAAAATAATGATTCATCCACCTAACAGCGGGGACATCCCGGAAGGGCCTTTGTTTGTCATGAAGAAAATATTTTCCTCCCGCTGACAGCTCGGACCCACCAGCTATATCTTCGCACGTAAGGAAGTGCCTCCTTAGTACGCACAAAATAAATGAACACTCCTCCTGCTAGTTGTGACCCACCCGATTTGGAGGCTGACTTGTGGGCTACAAAGTTGACGCGTACATAGGGTTTGTAAACTTATAGTCAACAAATGATTCTAGGTGCAGTGACCGTTGGATGTTAATCCAACCGCCGTCATGCTTCGTCAACCTTTGGTATTCTTGCTCGTGGCGCCCAAACCAGCGCCGACAGTGTCGCCTGCTCCTGCCTCCCATGGCTGGCTGTGCTGCTGCGCAGGCCTCCCCGCTTGACCCTACTCCCAATCGCTGGCCTAGCCATCCCTGCAGTCACCCAGACCTCCTGTTATTCTCCGATGACGGCAGCCTCACACTGCAGCCGAACCAGTAAACCCTCGTACTCCCCTTCGCATGGGAAACAACTTCTGAGTCTTCCGCGGCTCCGAGTCCATCGCTTCCTATGCCTCGCCGTCGTTACCGCCTTGGTGCTCTCGGCGCGACATGGTCAACATGGTCAAGGAATGACTTCCATCGAAAGAGGATAGTACATGGAGAGGCTGGCAGTTGGGTCCACGGCAGCACACAAGGAAGTGCCTCATTATTACGGGCAAAAAATGATTCATCCCTGGCCGCTGGGACCCGCCAACTATATCTTCGCATGCCAGGAAGTGCCTCCTTGTCCTCCCTGACAGCTGCGACCCACCCGGTGGAATCGTACACAGCGATATCTATTTGGTCGTGAACGTGTACATACATAGCGGTCGATCGGTCTCTCTGCAGCGATGAACCGTGGCCGAGTAAGGAGCGACACGTGTTGTACGTACAGTCCCATCTAAACCATGTACACGTACGTACGACCATAGGGTAAAAAATACGGCCACGTACGTACATACGGGCGGGGTGTCTAACGCATACTTGCGCATACGTACGGCCAGGGCTAGTGTACATGGAGAGGCAGCGGACAACAGCAATGGCGTCGTGTTCATCGATAGCCAACTGGCGGGGTCGAGACGGAGAAACAGCGTCATGTTCATCGGGAGGCAACGTAACACGTCGTGTTCATCGGGAGCCAATCGGCTTGGACGGAATAGCCGAAACCTGGTGTGGTGTACCGCAAAACGGAGGGGAATGGCCTTCTGCTGGAGCTCGTACGGTTGAAACGGGGTCCTGTTCATCGGGAAGGATCTAGCGTACCGCAAAATGGAGGAAACAGCCTTCTGGTCAACCGGCTACGGTTGAAATGGGATCCTGTTCATCAGGAGGGGTCTGGCGTACCGCCAAACGAAGGAAACAGACTTGTGTTGGAGTGCTACGGTCGAAACGGGGGTCCTATTTATTGGGAGGGGTGTGGCATACCGTAAAACAGGACTCCATTGGCTACTGCTCACCCACCGTCGACTTCCTCCAGCCTCCACCTGCACTGTTCATCCACCGCGTCTTCCTCTACCTCCACCGGCAACTGTTCAACAAGCCCTCTATCGGCTACTGTTCAACCAGCCCTCCACGGACTCCTATTCATCCTCCCCTAACCGACCGCTCGGCTGTGGCCGCCTCCTCTCTTTCGGGGTCATGTTGATCCAGCGGCAATGGCCTACTACTACTACCACGGGGTCCTGTCCATCCAACCCCCACCGGGAATTGTTCATCCAACCCCAACCACATACATCTTGACTTGTTCAACCAACCCCCATGTTCACTGTTCATCAAGAGGCCAGTAGGTTTGATCTGCTTCGGTAAGCAGCAGCAGCGATCGCTCGGGTTCAGTTAGCAGTGGTAGTGAAGGAATCGCTTGGTTTCAGTGAACAGCTGAGGGATCGATCGCTCGGATTTAGTAACGCAGCCTAGTGCAATCGCTCGGGTTCAGTTAACAGCCGAGGGATCTATCGCTCGGATTCAGTAACACAGCCTAGTGCAATCGCTCGGGTCCAGTAGCGAACACCTTGCTCGGGTTCAGT
Organism: Secale cereale; assembly: GCA_902687465.1. NCBI lineage: Eukaryota > Viridiplantae > Streptophyta > Magnoliopsida > Poales > Poaceae > Secale > Secale cereale. Next base: position 159,569,929 of record LR738714.1, on the reverse strand, counting down.
TAGAGCTAAACGCCTCACACACACGCGTGTACATATACAAGAGAAACACACAAACCTCCGTGCATCGCTCAGCCCCGACCACCCACCGTAGCCCTAAATTCCCCGAAATATTCCTCGTCCTCGCTTCTACCATGATTTTTTCCATCATGGACGGCCCAAATAATGTCATGCATGCGCTTCTCCGGCCCGCCCAGGACGAAAAGCCCATTTTCTGTCATGATTTTTGTCATATAAGTAGGAGCCCACCACATCTATGATGATACCGGGTTTTGTCACAGTTATCGTCATGGAAGTGTCATAAGCATGACATACTTTTTTTCATTCGGGCCGAAATGTCACGGGTTTGTCTTTTTTTGTAGTGGAAATTCCGTTAAGATTTGTTTGATTGGCATTTTCAAGTTTTGGGTGATATATTGATATGAGCAGAATAAGGAGTGGAAAGACCGAAAGTTTGGGGATGCCCAAGGCAACCCCAAGGTAATATTCAAGTAAGACTTCAACATTATCGGTAACCTCACTTGGAGCTATATTTCTATTCATCACATGATATGTGTTTTGCTTGGAGCTCCAGATTCCTTTGTCAGGATCTGCTTGCTGTTATTTATTATAATGTCTTGTATTTGTTATTTCAATAAAAGTGTCAAATATAGCCTTTACCATGCTCAATTTGCGAGTATATGAGTTACTGTTCCAAAACATAAAGTTTATCGCTATTGCAAAAATTTTGCAGGAAAGTAAGAATGTCATAAAATCATGAAATTTTGAAACAATAAGCTATGATAAATTTTATAAAGTGTGGTAAATTTTTATAATTTTTTGAATTAGATAAGTATGAATCTTCTTGCATCGTTTACATACTGTCTTGTTTAGAGAAATCCATGTTATGATTGCATTGTTTTCATATGTTTGCTTGTTAATGATTCTATTTGAGGATAGGAGTATTAAATATGCAGAGGCATTTTTTATGAAATGTTAAATTATAATTTTAGCTATTTGTTACAATAGTGAATGATAAGGCTTTGCATTGATTTATACTAACATATCTTACGAGTTCTTGTTGATTTTTGTGTAGATGAACTTTTTGAGATTTAGGGAAACCGTGATATGAGAGGAATTAACGAGACACAAAATCTCAATATTGGGTATGCCCAAGGCATCCCAAGATAATATTCCAAGAAGTCCCAAGCATCTAATCTAGGGATGCCCCGGTAGGCATCCCACCTTCCTTCATCAAGAATTATCGGTTAGCCTCAGTTGAGCCTAAGTTTTTGCTTCTTCACATGGTGTGTTCTATTGTTGGAATGTCATTTTATTTTTTTTGCTTACTATTTTAATAAATTACTTAGATTTGAAAGTTTTTAAATGAGAGAGTACTCAAATAGCTACGCATTTACTTAACTACTCGCTTGATCTTCACTTATATCATTTGGAGTAGTTTGTCATCTATTCTTGTGCTTCACTTATATCCTACGAGTAAATTGTTGAATGAATTGAATATCATGAAGTTGAAATTATATGTTCACATCATGACTAGCAGTAGCTTCACATTGGGTTTATAAAGTGAAATCTATTGAAGCTTGACAATCACAATATTGATCACACAAGTAACTCATGGATGATTAGTATAAGGAAGAGAACTTTCACATACAAATGAATTATCTTGGACATCTTCTATGATTGTGAATACACATTAATTATTTTCAAACTTGAGCAAATTAGTTGAAGTTGGACAAGCAAGACAATGTAATGAGTAATGGTTGTGTATATTTGCATAGAAGTTCTATTTCTATGGATCCTCCAACATGTGGTATTTGCTTTGGAACTTTTGCTAGCCAACAATTCGTACTAAGTAGAGATACTACTCGTGCATCCAAAAACCCTTAAACCCAGTTTCTTGCCATGAGTGTCCACCATATCTACCTATGGATTGAATAAGATCCTTCAAGTAAGTTGTCATCTACGCAAAAAGCAATAAATATTGCTCCTAAAATATAATCAATCTTTTATTGCAAGGGAAAATAAGCGTTGTACGAACTTGTGATGGCAAAGAAATAAAAGCAATGAACTGGATAATAAAGGTTGCTATCATAACGGGCAATATAACATGATGTTCCTTTTTACTAAGAGTTTGCGCATCCAAAAATAAAAAGTGCACGACAACCTCTGCTTCCCTCTGCGAAGGACCTATCTTTTAATTTTCTAGGTTTACTTTTATGCAAAGAGTCAAAAGCATGCATTCTCAGTTCAACCTCAATTATTCTCTAGTTGGAAAGCATCATGTGGTGGGGAAAGATCTAAGAACATATGGCCAGTCAAATATATTTGATCATGAATTATTATTGTTGACAATTATGTCTAGGATAAATGAGTTGGGAGGCAAAACAATAAGTCCCTATCTTTCTCTGTGTTCGATGGATGCCATTTGTTCTAAAAATATGCTTTGATTACTAGAAATCATAGAAGACTATATGATGATTGAGTATGTGGAGCTCTCACTTAGACTTTGTTGAACAAGTTGAATTGCAACTGTTTGGTGACTAAGAACAAAAGGTTGTTAAGTTTCAAGAGAAGGCATTGTTTGAACCATAACATGTGAATCGATTGCTACTTTCTCATGATGAGTTTTATGAGAAAGAGTCACTCCTATGATGCTAGGAAAAGTGATTGAAATTATCATTGATCAAACTTATGCACTATGCTAGCATTCACACTTCATAAATTAATTATTTTATCATTTACCTACTTGAGGACGAGCATGAATAAAGCTTGGGGATGCTGATACTTCTCCAACATATCTATCATTTATGAAGTATTCATGCCATGTTTAGAACAATTGTATCTGGTTTTGGTATGATTTGAATGGAACTAACCCGGACTGATGCTTTTTTCAGCAGAACTACCGTGGTGTTGTTTTTGTGCAGAAATAAAAGTTCTCGGAACTGGACGAATTTTTTTGGAGAATTATTTTGGAATAAAAGAAAAATATTGGAGCAAAGACCTACTAGAGGGGGCTGCTGCCCACTAGACACTACTACCTCTAGAGCTTGCTTTGTATTCCCTCGAAGAGGAAAGGGAGATGCAGCCCAGTAGCGTAAGTATTTCCCTCAATTTTTCAGAACCAAATATCTTTCATAGATAACCTTGATCATAAACTCACAATTCATCGGATCTCGACAAACACACCGCAAAAAGAGATTACATCGAATAGATGTCCTCGAAGACCGAGGAGAACTTTGTATTGAGATCCAGAGAGAGAGAGAAGAAGCCATCTAGATACTAGCTATGGACCCGAAGGTCTGAGGTAAACTACTCACAACTCATGGTGAGGGCGATGATGATGATGATGAAGGACTCCGTGATAGATCCCCCTCCGGTGGAGCTTCGGCATAGGCTCCAAGATGGGATCTCCATGGGAACAGAAGCTACGGCGTTGGAATTAGGGTTTTCTCTCTGTTCACGGAGTTTCTGGGGTACGTGGACTTATATAGGAAGAAGGAGGGCACCGGGGGACACTCGAGTGGGCCTCGAGGCAGGGGGCTCTCCCTGGGAAGGGGGGCGCGCCCCCCACCCTCGAGGGCCACTCAAGGCTCCCATGACGTGGTTCTCAATTTCCTCTCGCGTGATTTTCTCCAAAAATATCTCTCACGAAGGTTTCATTCCGTTTGGACTCCGTTTGATATTCTTTTTCTGCAAAACCCTGAAATTGGTAAAAAACTGCAATCTGGACTGGGCCTTTGGGTTAGTAGGTTAGTCCCAAAAATGATATAAAAGTGAATGATAAAGCCCATTAAACATCTAAGACTTCATAAATAATAGCATGGAACAATCAAAAATTATAGATACGTTGGAGACGTATCAAGCATCCCCAAGCTTAATTCCTGCTCGTCCTCGAGTAGGTAAATGATAAAGAAAGAATTTTTGATGTGGAATGCTAACCAATATAGTTTTTCAATGTAATTCTCTTAATTTTGTCATGACTGTTCAGATCTGAAAGATTCAAGATAAAAGTCTACATAATAAATAATAATACTTCAAGCAATACTAACAAAGCAATCATGTCTTCTCAAAATACTATGGCTAAAGAAAGTTATCCCTACAAAATCATATAGTGTTGGCTATGCTCCCTCATTATCACACAAAAATATTCATATCATGCACAACCCTGATTTCAGCCAAGCATTTTTTTCGTACTCTATCTTTTCAAACCTTTCAACTTTCACTCAATACATGAGTGTGAGCCATGGACATAGCACTATGGGTGGAATAGAGGTGGTTGTGGAGAAGACAAAAAGGAGGGAGATAGTCTCACATCGACTAGGCGTATCAAAGGGCTATGGAGAAGCCCATCAATAGATATCAATGTGAGTGAGTAGGGATTGCCATGCAACGGATGCACTAGAGCTAAATATGAATGAAATCTCAACAAAAGAAACTAGTGGGTGTGCATCCAACTTGCTTGCTCACGAAGACCTAGGGCATTTGAGGAAGCCCATCATTGGAATATACAAGCCATGTTCTATAATGAAAATTCCCACTAGTATAAGAAAATGACTAAACATGAGACTCTTTACAATGAAGAACATGGTGCTACTTTGAAGCACAAGTGTGGAAAAAGATAGTAGCAATTGTCCCTTTTTTTTTCTTTTTTTTCTTTTTTCTTCTTCTTTTTTTTGGCCTTTCCCTTTTTTTTGCGGAGTGGCTTTATAGATTTAGCCTTTCCTCCCATGGGATAATGCTCTATAATGATAGTCATCACACTTTCATTACAACACGATATTACAACTCGACACTAAAACAACAAAGTATGACTATATATTAATGCCTCCGGCGGTGTACCGGTATGTGCAACGAAACAAGAGTGACATGTATAAAAGAATATGCATGGTGGCCTTGCCACAAATACAATGTCAACTACATGATCGTGCAATGGCAGTCTGACAATATGATGCGTGTCATATGAACGGAATTGTGGAAAGTTGCATGGTAGTATATCTCAGAATGGCTATGGAAATGCCATGATAGGTAGGTATGGTGGCTGTTTTGAGGAACAATATGGTGGCTGTTTTGAGGAAGGATATATAGTGGGTTTATGGCACCGGCTAAAATTGCGCGGTACAAGAGAGGCTACCAATGGTGGAAGGGTGAGAGTGCGTATAATCCATGGACTCAACATTAGTCATAAGAACTCATATACTTATTGCAAAAATCTACGAGTCATAAAAACAAAGTAATCAACGCATGCTCCTAGGGGGGAGGTTGGTAGGAGTTAACCATCGAGCGCCCCCGACCTCCACACAAAGGTTGACACTCTACAAATACCTCATGCTCTAACTTAGTCACACAACGGTTCACCATACGTGCATGCTACGGGAATCACTAACCTTAACACAAGTATTTCTCAATTCATAATAACTCCACTAGCATGACTCTAATATCACTATCCTCAAATCTCAAAACAATTATCAAGCATCCAACATCTCTTTCTATTCAATGCACTTGGTGTGATTTTTTTTACTACATTGACATTGGATGTCTATCATGTGAAGACTAGTTTCTTTAGCATAAACACATTACCATGCTGTTTTATTGACTCTCAAATGGATATAAGTGAAGCATGAGATTTCAACAATTTATACAAAATATTACCACCACCGTGCTCTAAAAGATGTAAGTGAAGCACTAGAGCAAAAGCTATTCAACTCAAAAGATATAAGTGAAGCACATAGAGTGTTCTAACAATTTCTAGGACATATTTAACTCTCTCAAATAGGTGTGTCCAGCAAGGATGATTGTGGCAAACTAACAAGCAAAGACTCAAATTATACAAGACGCTCCAAGAAAAACACATAACATGTTGCGAATAAAAATATAGCTCCAAGTATAGTTACCGATGGATGAAGACGAAAGAGGGGATGCCTTCCCGGGGCATCCCCAAGCTTAGGCTTTTGATTATCTTGAATTCCTTGGGGTTCCATGGGAATCCCCAAGCTTAGGCCTTTGCTACACCTTATTCCATAGTCCATCAAAGCAATACTCAAAACTTGAAAACTTCACAACACAAAACTTAGACAAAAATTCTCGTGAGCTCCGTTAGTAAAACAAAGCAAACCAGTACTCAAAGGTACAAAAATGAATTCATTCTTTGTTTATATTGGTGTTAAACCTACTGTACTCCAACTTATCTATGGTTCATATCCTCCAATACTACTCATAGATGCACCGGAATAAGCAAACAACACACGAAAAACAGAATCTGTCATAGACAGAACAGTCTGTAGTAATCTGCAGGTTTCGCCTACTTCTGGAACTCCAAAAAATTCAAACTAAACTAGTAAATTTGCGCAATTTGTCTACCAATCAGGTCCAAAAACAATAAACTATAAGTCACGCTCCAGTAAAATCCCACGACCACTTTAGCAAGCGCTAACGATTCTGTTTTTCGCAGCAAGATCACATAAACTTCACACAAGTCTTCCCAAAGGTTCTACTTGGCACAAACACTAAACAAAACATGAAACCACATCTAATGAGAGGCCAGATGCAATATTTATTCCCTAACAGCAACAAAACCAAAAAACATAAAATTGGGTTGCCTCCCAATAAGCGCTATCGTTTTACGCCCCTAGCTAGGCACGATACAAGATAAATCTAGGTATTGCAATCCTTGGAAGGGAATCCATAAGTGGCTCTCATGATAGATTCATATGGTAATTTGATTTTCTTTCTAGGAAATTGTTCCATGCCTTTCCTTAACGGAAATTGGAATCTAATATGTCCTTCCTTCATATCTATAATTGCACTAATCGTTCTAAGGAAAGGTCTACCAAGAATAATAGGACATGAAGGATTGCAATCTATATCAAGAACAATGAAATCTACGGGCACATAATTCCTATTGGAAGCAATAAGAACATCATTAATTCTTCCCATAGGTTTCTTAATAGTGGAATCTGCAAGATGCAAATTAAAAGAACAATCATCAAGCTCATGGAACCCTAGCAAATCACACAAAGTTTTTGGGATAGTGGAGACACTAGCACCCAAATCACACAAAGCATATCATTCATGGTCTTTTATATTTATTTTTGTAGTAGGTTCCCACTCATCATAAAGCTTTCTAAGTATAGAAACTTCCAACTCAAGTTTTTCTTTATAAGGTTGCATCAAAGCATCAACTATATGTTTAGTGAAGGCTTTATTTTGACTATAAGCATGCGGAGAATTTAGCACAGATTGCAACAAGGAAATACAATCAATTAAAGAGCAATTGTCATAATTGAATCCCTTGAAATCCAAAGTAGTGGGTTCATCACTATGCAAAGTTTTAATCTCTTCACTCCCACTTTTAGCAATTTTAGCATCAAGATCTAAAAACTCCGAATCATTGGGACACCTTAAAGCACAATCATCTCCAATCCTATCTTCATCAAGATTAATACTAGAAAACAAGGATCTAATAGGAGACACGTCAATAACTTTCAGGTCTTCACCTTTATTTTCATGATAACTAGAAGAACACGATTTAATATAATCTTCTCTTTTAGCACGCATTCTAGCGGTTCTTTCTTTGCATTCATCAATGGAAATTCTCATGGCTTTGAGAGACTCATTGATATCATGCTTAGGTGGGATAAATCTAAGTTTCAAAGAATCAACATCAAGAGTAATTCTATCCACACTTCTAGCCAATTCATCAACCTTAAGCAATTTTTCTTCAAGCAAAGCATTGAAATTCTTTTGCGAGATTATAAACTCCTTAACACTAGTTTCAAATTCAGAAGGCATCTTTCCATACGAGTTGTTGTAGGAATTACCATAATTATTAGAGGAATTACTAGGAAAAGGCCTAGGATTAAAATTACCTCTATAAGCATTGTTACCAAAATTATTCCTACCAACAAAATTCACATCCAAAGATTCATTGTTATTCTCAATCAAAGTGCACAAAGGCATATCATTAGGATGAGAAGAAGCACTCTTAGCAGCAAATAATTTCATAAGTTCATCCATCTTTCCACTCAAAACACTAATTTCTTCGATAGCATGCACTTTTTTACTAGTAGATCTTTCGGTGTGCCATTGATAACCATAATATTATCTAGGACTTTGGTAGCTTCTCCTAAGGTAGTTTCCATGAAAGTGCCTCCGGCGGCCGAATCTAAAATATTTCTAGAAGCAAAATTCAAGCCAGCATTAAAGTTCTGAATAATCATCCATAGATTCAAACCATGTGTAGGGCAATTACGTATCATCAATTTCATTCTCTCCCAAGCTTGTGCAACATGCTCATGATCTAGTTGCTTAAAATTCATAATATCGTTTCTAAGAGAGATGATCTTAGCAGCAGGGAAATACTTAGAGATAAAAGCATCTTTGCACTTATTCCACGAATCAATACTATTTCTAGGTAAAGAGGAAAACCAAGTTTTAGCACGATCTCTAAGTGAAAACGGAAATAACTTCAATTTAACAATAACGTTATCCGTATCCCTTTTCTTTTGCATATCACACAAATCAACAAAGTTATTTAGATGGGTAGAGGCATCTTCACTAGGAAGGCCGGAGAATTGATCTTTCATGACAAGATTCAACAAAGCAGCATTGATCTCACAAGATTCAGCATCGGTAATAGGAGCAATCGGAGTGCTAATAAAAAAATCATAGTTGTTGGTATTGGAGAAGTCACACAATTTGGTATTGTTCTGAGCCATAGTGACAAGCCAGCAATCCAACACACACAAGCAAACAAGAAGCAAGCGAACGAAAAACACACGGCGGAAGAAGGGCAAATAAAACGGCAAGGGTGAAGTGGGGGAGAGGAAAACGAGAGGCAAATAAATGTAATGCGAAGGATAAGGGTTTGTGATAGGTACTTGGTATATGACTTTTGCGTAAGCCTCCCCGGCAATGGCGCCAGAAATTCTTCTTGCTACCTCTTGAGCTTACGTTGTATTCCCTCGAAGAGGAAAGGGAGATACGGCACAGTAGCGTAAGTATTTCCCTCAGTTTTTGAGAACCAAATATCTTTCATAGATAACCTTCATCATAAACTCAAAATTCATCGGATCTCGACAAACACACGGCAAAAAGATATTACAACGAATAGATCTCCTCGAAGACCGAGGAGAACTTTGTATTGAGATCCGTGATAGATACCCATCCGGTGGAGCTTCGGAACAAACTCCAAGATGGGATCTCCACGGGAATAGAAGCTACGGCGGTGGAATTAAGGTTTTCTCGCTGTTCACAGAGTTTCTGGGGTACGTGGACTTAAATAGGAAGAAGGAGGGCACCGGGGGACGCTCGAGTGGGCCTCGAGGCAGGGGGGCGCGCCCCCCACCCTCGAGGGCCACTCGAGGCTCCCCTGACGTGGTACTCAAGTTCCTCTGGCGATTTTCTCCAAAAATATCTCTCGTGAAGGTTTCATTCCGTTTGGACTCCGTTTGATATTCTTTTTCTGCAAAACCCTAAAATAGGCAAAAAAACAGCAATCTGAACTAGGCCTTTGGGTTAGTAGGTTAGTCCCAAAAATGATATAAAAGTGAATGATAAAGCCCATTAAACATCCAAGACTTCATAAATAATAGCATGGAACAATAAAAAATTTATAGATACGTTGGAGACGTATCAGACATTATGGCGCGCCACCCCCTCTGGCGCGCCCTGGTGGGTAGTGGGCCCCTCGTAGCCCATCTTGATGTGAGACCGACGCCAAAAAATCCTATAAACACAAAATAACCTAGAAATAACCCTAGATGAGAAGTTCCGCCGCTGCAAGCCTCTGTATCCATGAAAACTCAATCGGGGGCCCGTTTCAGCACCCTGCCGGAGGGGGAAATCTTCACTGGAGGCCATCTTCATCATCCTGACAGCCAGCATGATGAGGAGGGAGTAGTCCACCCTCAAGGATGAGGGTTTGTACTAGTAGCTATGTGTTTGATCTCTCTCTCTCTTCTCTCTCTCGTATTCTTGATTTGGCACAATCTTGATGTACCACAAGATTTGATAATATAGTTGGATCATATGGTGTTTCTCCCTCTCTATCTTGTTGCGATGAATTGAGGTTTTACCTTTGAGGTTTCACTATTATTTGATTGAATACTTTTATGGATTGAGAACACTTGATGTATGTCTTCATATGAATATCCGTGGTGATAATAGGGTATCATAATTATTTACTTGCTGTATGTTTCGGCACTCGACTCACAGATTCTCGAGGTGACATTGGGGTAGTCTATGCATAGGGGTTGATGTGACACCCCGAGACCGATGCGCCAGGTGTCTTCCTCTTATTCGTCGTCGTTGCCATGTCATTTGTTTGCATGTTGCATTTTCCATGTCATCATGTGCATTGCATCTACATAGTTTTCAAAACTTGCATCCGTTCACAGTTGCCCGATCGCCCGTTCTCTCCGTTGTCCGTTCTGAGCCCAGACACACTCGCACATGCTCGTGGCACCTCCAAATATGTATTTTTAAGTGGCCAAAAAATGTTCTCGGAATGAGGTGGAACTTGGTGTGTGGTCTTATTATAGTGTAGACAGACCGCCTGTCAAATTTCGTCGCATTCAGAGTCCGTTTGATAGCCCTACTGTCAAACTTAGAGTTGTGCCATCACCGGATAAATGTCGGACGTTTTCAGTCTCCGGAAACCTTCGCCGGGCTACCTTTCTGCTCTTCTCTCCTCTCAGACTAGCCCATCTACACAACCCACCAACACCACCTAGCCCACCTATCTACCCCTACCACTACGGACTGTCCGATGGCGATCTAACGGTCGGAAAACGATGCAAAACCCCCCTAAACCACCCCTAGACCTAAACCCTAGCCCCCTTCCCTATTTAAACTCCCCCTGCCAAAATTGGTCTTCTCCTTCCTCCTCCTCGAAATCCGTGCAGCCAGCCACCTTCTCCCTCAAATTTTGAAGCCAGCCACCTCCTCCATGCCAAGTGGCAGCCAGCCATTGGCTCACAGCCACCCAGCGCCGCCCGCGGCCAACCCCCATGTGCCACATGTCCTCCTTCACGTCGCCCCGCTTCCACCTCCCGGCGCCAGCCCGCCAGGCTTGCGGGGAGCCGCCCCCGGCCGCGACCGGGCCGAGCTGGGCCCGTGCTCCCGCTTCCCCGCCTCTCTGCCTCCTCCGACAAGCGCCCGCTCCAGCGCCCCACTCACGGGCGAGCACCACCGGACCGCGCCGCCTCCACGTCGAGCCCCGCCGCCCGCATGAGCCCTCGTCGCGCCACCGGGTCCTGCTCGCCGTCTTGACCCGACCCCGCTGACCCAGTCCCGTCGAACTCGCCGCCGCCATGGATCCCGGGCTGCCCGGATCTCGTCGCGCCTTAAGCCATCGCACCGCCGCTTCCCCTGTCTTCCTCGATCTAGAGGGGATCGAGGAGATGACCACTCGGGCTGCTTCCGCCGGCCACGTGGGCCACTGCCCCGACCCGGCCCAGCCGGACCCCGAGCCGTCCTGCCTCCTCCTCTGAACTGTGAGCATCTGCAAAACCACTGCCCCATGCTTCTTATAGTATCATGCTCTCACTTCCGAGGCATTGTGTTTTTTGGCTAAGTCTGAAAAAACATCATATAAGCATGTTCGACATGTCATAACTTTGTGCATGTGTGTCCGATTGAAATGTACTATATATCAAAACATTCGTTTCTCTGTGCTCTATAGGATAGTGTGCTTTGCATTCATGTTAGGTTGCATCTTGGCATATTAATCCCTGTTGAAAATGTGCACGTTGGTCTTAAGTGCTGAAAACTGTTATAACTTGATGATTTGTCTTTTTCATATCTTTTTGTGTGATGTTTGTTTGAGCATCATGTCAACATGTTTTGGGAACACAATCATGTCATCATTATTGTGGTGCAATCCACTTTTCATGATATGCCTTGTGGTGAGTGAAACAAGCTTGTAAAGTGACCTACTTGTTGTTTGATGTTTCCTGAGACTTGTTAAAAACTGCTAAGTCTAAAACTGTTATATTGTGATGTCATGTTTGCTTGATGCTACAGTCATATCCATGAACGTTTTGGAATGTCTAGTGAACATGTCGTGAAGTCCATGTTATTCTCTATCCATCCATGCCCTTGTTTGCAATTATAGGTTGCTATAGCTTGTCTCTTTCTTGCTCTCAAGTTTCTTGATAATATATCGGTCAGCCTGTCAACAACATGTTCAATTTGGCAAAGCTTGCTGTAATCATTCTATGCATCTTATGGAGTTGTGCCAATGGAGTTATTTGGTGTATGCCATGCCTTCTACATGCCCATGACCTTTGCATGCTTATTATGATTGGTATGCTTGCTGTTATGTGCCTCCAAAGTCAGCATCATAATGTTGTTGTTCCACTCCCAGATGTTGACGAAGTCTGAGAATCTGCTATATTATGTTTGCATCTTGTTTTCATGAATGCCATGGACCTGTTGCTCCCATGTATATGCCATCTTGTGTTCCTTGAGCTCCATGTTATGTTCTAGCATGCCATTCTTCTTCTTGCCATGTTCTTGTGTTGTAGCTTATTTATTTATTGCCTCCAACATGTCATCATATTAACTATGCTCATGTATATGCTCTGTTTTCCCCTAAGTCATAATCTGTGATATAGAGTTTGCTTGTTGCCTTGATCATGTTAGCTTATTCTTGATGCCTTTGGATGTCAGGACCCCGATCCTAAGTCACACCGATCTAGCTTGTAAGACATCATATCACTTTGCGGCCTCACGCACGGTATCCCCACGGGTGCCACCTTACTTGGCCCGGGACCGTTTGCGTATTTTGGCTCGCGCATATGATAGTGTCGCTAGCATCCATATGACAGAGAACCCGGGCCGACATGACTAGTTGTAAACCAAAAGTGCCACTAAATTACAGAGACAGGCATACATGACCCAACAACGAACATGTCGGTCATCAACGTATGAACCCAAGTCGTAGCAAGCTACAAGGACTTAAAGGAACAACACGTGACATTTCCCCTAAGGGACAGACACAGGAACGAAGAAGGACACATGCCGGCCAGCCTAAGTGTTTCGGAGCAGTAGCAAGCTACCAAGGCTCAGTGGAAGCACTAGGAGGCATTTCCCTGTAAGATAGGCTAGCAAGGGTAAATAACTAAGTGTCGGATCCCACACATAGCAATACACATTACACGTACGCATAACATGCAAGTATGTGTTGTACAACATGGCATCACAACAAAACTCAACAACTCATATAGATAAAGGCCCAGAAGAGCCATAATAACATTTATTACAAGCAGTGGGTCTAATGACCCAACATACAGAGCATACAGGCAGCAGAAGCATAACATGTCTGAGTACAGACAACTACAAATGAAAATGGCTGAGAAGCTTGACTATCTACAAGACCCTCCCAAGGGTACAAGATCGTAGCTGAGGTAACAAGCTAAATGTCGGAGTCCACGCGGAATCACTAGTGAGACTAAAGTCTCTCTGCAAAAACATAAATTAAGCAAACGTGAGTACAAAGTTACTCAGCAAGACTTACATCAGAACTAGCTACATATGCATCAGTATCAACGAAGGGGTGGTGGAGTTTGAATGCAACAGGCCAGCTTTGACTCGGTGGCTATCCTGAACTACGACTGCAAATATCACTTTTGAGTTGGCACACACGAGTCCACGTATTCACCAATCAATAAACTACTATGGATCCACTCCCGTCTCCCTATGAGAAGGCCATCCATAGCACACGATTATCTTGCGCATTTTAGCGTATCCACTTCCACTTGTCTATCAACTGTATAGGTAACCCAGAAGTCCTTTACCGCGGACACGGCTATTCGAATAGAGCATTTATAACCCTGCAGGGGTGTACTTCTTCACACACGCTCCCACCACTTATTGCCGTTTACACGACATGTACTCGGCAACCTTCAAGCGGAAGCCCAGCGAGGGTGTCGGCCACGACCCGACTAACCACACAAGTCCCTAGTCCATGTTTATCGCCTATTTGGGTTCCATTCGTGGGGAGATCCGGCCGGGGTGTCGCTCACGGCCCCAAACGATGTGTACAGGGTTCCCGAGCCACCAAACGGGCGACTCGGTACACCGTGCCACATACGTACCGCATCACAGCCCACCCCGAGGGTCAGCACTATGTATGGCCTCCAGTATGCTACAAACACCATAAACTAATGGCAACTCCTGGACAGAGGACAAGGGCGATTAATAAGTCGAGAGAGTGAATTAAGGATCCCAATGTGTGGTAGTAGTTGTACATGGATCACAAACACAAAACTCAGTTCCTGAGGACGGCTTCAATGAGACAACCCACCGTGTACTCCTACATGGCCTCTCATCGCTACCTTTACCAAATCGTGTTCACACACAGTAGGACATGTTCATCACCATTCCAATTCATCCCCGATGAATCAGACCTGACTCAACTCTAAGCAGTAGCAGGCATGACAAACAAGCATGAATGAGTTGGCACAACATGGCTCAAGCAACTCCTACTCATGCTAGTGGGTTTCAACTATTTACTGTGGCAATGACAGGTCATGCAGAGGAAAGGGGTTCAGCAACCATAGCAAATACCAGTTGAATCGTTGTTGTCCTAATGCAGTAAAAGAGAGCAAGAGCGAGAGATTTGGATTGTATCGGAATGCTCAATGGGGTTTTGCTTGCCTGACACTTCTGAAGATATCACTGTGTCTTCATCAGTGTCATCGATCACATCGTCGGAACACATCTACTAAGAGGGGACAAACACCGGCAAACAAGAGAGAACACAATCAATGCAATGCGATAATATGATGCATGATCATGACATGGCAATATGATATTGATCGAGCTAATGCAACTAGCAATCATGTTAAATGAAGTTGGTTTGCACCACAAGTTCAAATTCAAACTCCATATGTTATTATTCAAATGCCATTTATCCAAATTGTCCTTAAAAGTGGTTGTAAGTTGTTCAAACATGCGTGAAAATGCAATAAACAGATTCTTTCAATTTTCTGATCATTTTTCATATATAAATATTTTCATTGGAGTTATAGATTATTTTCTATGATTTTTAGAAGTTTGGGGTATTTTCTGAAATTCATAAATCATTTTCTGATTTATTTTAATTCCAGAAATACTTACTGTGTCAGCATGACCACATGCTGACGTCAGCAGGTCTATAGGGACTGGTCCAGGTCTAACCTGACATGTGGGGTCCACACATCAGTGGCTCTGCTAATTAACAGGGTTAATTAGCACTAATTAAATCCTAAACTGTACTTAGACAGGACAGGGCCCACATGTTAGTGGCTCATCTAATCTAACTAAGTTAGTTAACACTAATCTAACCTAATTAGCCTGGAGGGTCCCACATGTCAGTGAGCCAGTGGCTTAACTAAAATTAGTTACTAACTTAACAAAAAGTTAGCAGGGGCCGGGCCCACGGGTCAGTGACCTAGGGGAGGTCAACCCCTGGTCAGCTGGGTCAAAGTCGCCGGTGTTAAGCCGCCGCCGACGCCCGAAACGGCAGCGCGCTGCGGAAACGCTGCTCAGGCCACCATTTGTTGCTCGGTTTGGTCATACGCGCTCCTGGGAGTGAGCCGCATCGGCTGGTGGTGGTGGCTGATCTCAAGATGGCCGGGAACGGTGCCGGCGATGAGCACAGCGGCGGCTGGAGTTCGGGCATCGACGGAATCGATGGTGTGGTGCACGAGGGGAGAAGAAGAAGATTGCTACAGGCTCCTGGAGGTGCGTTGAACACGAAGGAGTGCTTGGACGCGTGCTTCGACATCTGTGGCCACGACGGCGACATGGCCGGCGGCGAGGAGCGCTCGGCTCCGGTGGTTGATGCGGCTAGGGGACGAAAAAGGCGATGAGGCATGGGAGAAATGATACTAAGGCTCAGCGCAGTTCTTCTGGTGCTGCTGGCGAGGCTGGGGAGGCACGGGGTCCAGCGAAATGACGGCGGGGATCGCCGGCACCCGAGGTCGGAAACGACGGCGTTGGGAAGGCTCAGGGCGTCCGGCGGGGCATGGCTCGACGGAGAGGGAGAATAGGTCACGGCGGAGCTTCTAGTCACTTTGCGGGGGTGTGGGGAAGGCTGTGGCCACGAGGTTCACAGCGGCGAGCTCGCACGGCTCTTGGCCATGGCGAAAAGAGGCGAGGGAGAATGAAGGGGGGGAGTGAGAGAGATCGGGCGGATCGGGACGACACCGAGGCGTTCATCCACGCGTCCAGAAGCTCGGCGGCAAGCAGGAGGTGTCCGGGGCGCGTGTGCACGCATGGCGGGCACACGCCTCACGTCCTTCTAGCACGAGGTAGCCGATGACTGGCACTATGGGCCAGATGGGCTGCACAGTGCTGGGCCGCGACAGGTGGGCTGCTGCTACAGGCAAGAAGCTGTTGGGGAACGTAGTATTTTAAAATTTTCCTACGATCACGCAAGATCTATCTACCAGATGCATAGCAACGAGAGGGAAGAGTGTGTCTACGTACCCTCGTAGACCGGGAGCGGAAGCGTCAAGTGACGCGGTTGATGTTGTCGAACTTCTTCGCGATCCAACCGATCAAGCACCGAACGTACGGCACCTCCGCGTTCAGCACACGTTCAGCTTGATGACGTCCCACGAGCTCTTGATCCAGTTGAGCTTCACGGGAGAGTTTCGTCAGCACGACGGCGTGGTGACGGATATGATGTGTTCACCGGCGCAGGGCTTCGCCTAAGCTCCGCGACGGTATGACCGAGGTGTGTTTCTGTGGAGGGGGGCACCGCACACGGCTAAAACAATTCAACTTGTGTGTCTTTGGGTGCCCCCTTGCCCCCGTATATAAAGGAGCAAGGGAGGGAGGCCGACTGGCCCTTCCTGGTGCGGCTAGGGAGTGGACTCCTACTAGGAATAGGATTGCAATCCTATTCCTAGTAGGATTCACCAAAAGAAGGAAGGGGGAAAGGAATAGGAGAGGTGCCCCCCCCCCAATCCTAGTCCAACTAGGAACCCTAGGTGGGGGCGCCGGCCAGCCCTATGGGCTGCCTCTCTCTTTCCCTTTAGGCCCACTATGGACCATCCCCTCTCGTAGGGGGTTCCGGTAACCCCCTCCGGCATTCCCGATAAATCCGAAACTTTTCCGGAACACTTCCGGTGTCCGAATATAGTCGTCCAATATATCAATCTTTATGTCTCGGACATTCCGAGACTCCTCGTCATGTCCGTGATCTCATACGGGACTCCGAACTACCTTCGGTACATCAATACTCATAAACTCATAATACCGATCGTCATCAAACGTTAAGCGTGCGGACCCTACGGGTTCGAGAACTATGTAAACATGACCGAGACTCATCTCCGGTCAATAACCAATAGCGGAACCTGGATGTTCATATTGGCTCCTACATATTCTACGAAGATCTTTTATCGGTCAGAACCGCATAACAACATACGTTGTTCCTTTTGTCAAACGGTATGTTACTTGCCCGAGATTCGATCGTCGGTATCTCTATACCTAGTTCAATCTCGTTACCGGCAAGTCTCTTTACTCGTTCCGTAACACATCATCTCGTGACTAACTCATTAGTCTTTTGCTTGCAAGGCTTATTGTGATGTGTGTTACCGAGAGGGCCCAGAGATACCTCTCCGACACTCGGAGTGACAAATCCTAATCTTGATCTATGCCAACACCACGAATACTTTCGGAGACACCTGTAGAGCATATTTATGATCACCCAGTTACGTTGTGACGTTTGATAGCACACAAGGTGTTCCTACGGTATTCGGGAGTTGCATAATCTCATAGTCATAGGAACATGTATAAGTCATGAAGAAAGCAATAGCAGTAAAACTAAACGATCATAGTGCTATGCTAACGGATGGATCTTGTCCATCACATCATTCTCCTAATGATGTGATCCCGTTGATCAAATGACAACTCATGTCTATGGCTAGGAAACATAACCATCTTTGATCAATGAGCTAGTCTAGTAGAGGCATACTAGGGACACTCTATTTTGTCTATGTATTCACACATGTACTAAGTTTCCGGTTAATACAATTCTAGCATGAATAAAAGACATTTATCATGATATAAGGAAATACAAATAACATATTTATTATTGCCTCTAGGGCATATTTCCTTCAGTCTCCCACTTGCACTAGAGTCAATAATCTAGCTCACATCGCCATGTGATTTAATACCGATAGTTCACATCGTTATGTGAATAACACCCATAGTTCACATCGCCATGTGACCAACACCCAAAGGGTTTACTAGAGTCAATAATCTAGTTCACATCGCTATGTGATTAATACCCAAGAGTAATAAGGTGTGATCATGTTTTGCTTGTGAGAGAAGTTTAGTCAACGGGTCTGTCACATTCAGATCCGTATGTATTTTGCAAATTTCTATGTCTACAATGCTCTGCATAGAGCTACTCTAGCTAATTGCTCCCACTTTCAATACGCATCCAGATTGATACTTAGAGTCATCTGGATTTTAGTGTCAAAGCTTGCATCGGCGTAACCCTTTACGACGAACTCTTTATCACCTCCATAATCGAGAAACATATCCTTTGTTCTTTTCAGATACTTTAGGATGTTTTTGACCGCTGTACAGTGATTTACTCCTGGACCACTATTGTACCCCCTTGACAAACTCATGGCAAGGTACACAACATGTTTGGTACACAGCAAGGCATACTTTATAGAACCTATGGCTGAGGCATAGGGAATGACTTTCATTTTCTCTATATTTTTCTGCCGTGGTCTGGCATTGAGTCTTACTCAACTTCATACCTTGTAATACAGGCAAGAACCCTTTCTTTGACTGATCCATTTTGAACTTCTTCAAAATCTTATCAAGGTATGTGCTTTGTGAAAGTCCAATTAAGCGTCTTGATCTATCTCTATAGATCTTGATGCCTAATATATAAGCAGCTTCACCGAGGTCTTTCATTGAAAAACTCTTATTCAAGTATCATTTTATGCTGTCCAGCAATTCTATATCATTTCCAATCAACAATATGTCATCCACATATAATATTAGAAATGCTGCAGAGCTCCCACTCACTTTCTTGTAAATACAGGCTTCTCCAAAAGTCTGTATAAAACCATATGCTTTGATCACCTCATCAAAGCGTATATTCCAACTCCGAGATGCTTGTACCAGTCCATAGATGGATCGCTGGAGTTTGCATACTTTGTTAGCACCTTTTGGATCGACAAAACCTTCTGGTTGCATCATATACAACTCTTCTTTGAGATATCCATTCAGGAATGCAGTTTTGACATCCATTTGCCAGATTTCATAATCATAAAATGCGGCAATTGCTAACATGATTCGGACAGACTTAAGCATCGCTACTGGTGAGAAAGTCTCATCGTAGTCAACTCCTTGAACTTGTCGAAAACCTTTCGCAACAAGTCGAGCTTTGTAAACAGTAATATTACCGTCTGCGTCGGTCTTCCTCTTGAAGATCCATTTGTTTTCGATGGCTTGCCGATCATCGGGCAAGTCAACCAAAGTCCACACTTTGTTCTCATACATGGATCCCATCTCAGATTTCATGGCTTCAAGCCATTTTGCGGAATCTAGGCTCATCATCGCTTCCTCATAGTTCGTAGGTTCATCATGGTCTAGTAACATGATTTCCAGAACTGGGTTGTCGTACCACTCTGGTGCGGAACGTACTCTGGTTGATCTACGACGTTCTGTAGAAACTTGATCCGAAGTTTCATGATCATTATCATTAACTTCCTCACTTATTGGTGTAGGAATCACTGGAACAATTTCCTGTGATGTACTATTTTCCAATCCGGGAGAAGGTACAATTACCTCATCAAGTTCTACTTTCCTCCCACTCACTTCTTTCGATAGAAACTCTTTTTCTAGAAAGGATCCGTTCTTAGCAACGAATATTTTCCCTTCGGATCTGTGATAGAAGGTGTACCCAAGAGTCTCTTTTGGGTATCCTATGAAGATTTACTTCTCTGATTTGGGTTCGAGCTTATCATGTTGAAACTTTTTCACATAAGCATCGCAGTCCCAAACTT
This sequence comes from Secale cereale, assembly GCA_902687465.1. Classification (NCBI taxonomy): domain Eukaryota; kingdom Viridiplantae; phylum Streptophyta; class Magnoliopsida; order Poales; family Poaceae; genus Secale; species Secale cereale. The sequence continues at coordinate 159,549,911 of LR738714.1, read as the reverse complement.
AAAGAAACGACAACTTTGGTTTCTTGCCAAACCATAGTTCATAAGGTGTCGTATCAACGGATTTAGATGGTGCCCTATTTAACGTGAATGCAGCTGTCTCTAATGCATAACCCCAAAAGCGATAGTGGTAAATCGGTAAGAGACATCATAGATCGCACCATATCCAATAAAGTACGGTTACGACGTTCAGACACACCATTACGCTGTGGTGTTCCGGGTGGCGTGAGTAGTGAAACTATTTCACATTGTTTTTACTGAAGGCCAAACTCGCTAACTCAAATATTTTACCTCTACGATCATATCGTAGAAACTCTTATTTTCTTGTTACGATGATTCTCCACTTCACTCTGAAATTCTTTGAACTTTTCAAATGTTTCAGACTTGTGCTTCATTAAGTAGATATACCCATATCTGCTCAAATCATCAGTGAAGGTCAGAAAATAACGATACCCGCCGCGAGCTTCAACACTTATTGGTCCACATACATCTGTATGTATGATCTCCAACAAATCTGTTGCTCGCTCCATAGTTCCGGAGAACGGAGTTTTAGTCATCTTGCCCATGAGGCATGGTTCACAAGCACCAAATGATTCATAATCAAATGATTCCAAAAGTCCATCATTATGGAGTTTTTCATGCGTTTTACACCAATATGACCTAAACGGCAGTGCCACAAATAAGTTGCACTATCATTATTAACCTTGCATCTTTTGGCTTCAATATTATGAATATGTGTATCACACGATCGAGATCCAACAAACCATTTTCATTGGGTGTATGACCATAGAAGGTTTTATTCGTGTAGACAGAACAACAATTATTCTCTAACTTACATGAATAACCGAATTGCAATAAACATGACCAAATCATATTCATGCTCAACACAAACACTAAATAACACTTATTTAGGTTCAACACTAATCCCGAAAGTATAGGGAGTGTGCGATGATGATCATATCAATCTTGGAACTGCTTCCAATACACATCGTCACTTCATCCTTTAACTAGTTTATGTTCATTATGCAACTCCCACTTCGAGTTACTACTCTTTAGCAACTGAACCAATATTAAATACCGAGGGGTTGCTATGAACACTAGTAAAATACTCATCAATAATCTGTATATCAAATATACCTTTGTTCACTTTGCCATCCTTCTTATCTGCCAAATATCTAGGGCAGTTTCACTTCTAGTGACCATTTCCTTTGCAGTAGAAGCGCTTGTTTCAGGCTTGAGTTTAGCTTTGGGTTTCTTCACGGGTGTGACAGCTTGCTTGTCATTCCTTTTGAAGTTCCCCTTGTATCCCTTTGCCCTTTACTTGAAACAAGTGGTCTTTATTAACCATCAACACTTGATGCTCTTTCTTGATTTCTACCTTCGCCGATTTCAGCATCGTGAAGAGCTCGGGAATTACTTTCGTCATCCCTTGCATATTATAGTTCATCACGAAGTTCTATTAACTTGGTGATAGTGTATAGAGAACTTTGTCAATTACTATCTTATGTGGAAAATTAACTCCCACTTGATTTAAGCAATTGTACTACCCATACAATCCGAGCACATGCTCACTGGTTGAGCTATTCTCCTCCATCTTGTAGGCAAAGTACTGTCAGAGGTCTTATACCTCTCGACACGGGCATGAGTATGAAATACTAATTTCAACTCTTGGAACATCTCATATGCTCCGTGGCGTTTCAAAACGTTTTTGAAGTCCCGGTTATAAGCCGTAAAGTATGGTGCACTAAACTATCAAGTAGTCATCATATCGAGCTTTTGTCAAAACGTTCATAACGTCTACATCTGCTCCTGCAATAGGTATGTCACCTAGCGGTGCATCAAGGACATAATTCTTCTGTGCAGCAATGAGGATAATCCTCAGATCACGGAACAATTCCGCATCATTGCTACTAACATCTTTCAACTTGGTTTTCTCTAGGAACATATGAAAATTAAACGTGGAGCAACATCGCGAGCTATTGATCTACAACATAGATATGCTAATACTATCAGGACTAAGTTCATGATAAATTAAAGTTCAATTAATCATATTACTTAAGAACTCCCACTTAGATAGACATCCCTCCGGTCATCTAAATGATTACGTGATCCAAATCAACTAAACCATGTCCGATCATCACGTGAGATGGAGTAGTTTCAATGGTGAACATCTTATGTTGATCATATCTACTATATGATTCACGCTCGACCTTTCGGTCTCCAGTGTTCCGAGGCCATATCTGCATATGCTAGGCTCGTCAAGTTTAACCCGAGTATTCTGCGTGTGCAAAACTGGCTTACACCCGTTGTATTTGAACATAGAGCTTATCACACCCGATCATCACGTGGTGTCTCGGCACGACGAACTTTCGCAACGGTGCATACTCAGGGAGAACACTTATACCTTGAAATTTAGTAAGGGATCATCTTATAATGCTACCGTCGTTCTAAGCAAAATAAGAAGCATAATAAGATAAACATCACATGCAATCAAAATATGTGACATGATATGGCCATCGTCATCTTGTGCTTTTGATCTCTATCTCCAAAGCACCGTCATGATCACCTTCGTCACCGACGCGACACCTTGATCTCCATCGTAGCATCGTTGTCGTCTCGCCAACTATTGCTTCCTCCACTATCGCTACCGCTTAGTGATAAAGTAAAGCAATTACATGGCGATTGCATTTCATACAATAAAGCGACAACCATATGGCTCCTGCCAGTTGCCGATAACTTTACAAATCATGATCATCTCATACAAAAACGTATAACACATCATGTCTTGACCATATCACATCACAACATGCCCTGCAAAAACAAGTTAGACGTCCTCTACTTTGTTGTTGCAAGTTTTACGTGGCTGCTACGGGCTTTAGCAAGAACCGTTCTTACCTACGCATACAAAACCACAACGATGTTTCGTCAAGTATGTGCTGTTTTAACCTTCACAAGGACCGGGCGTAGCCACACTTGATTCAGCTAAAGTGAGAGAGACAGACACCCGCCAGTCACCTTTAAGCAACGAGTGCTCATAACGGTGAAACCAGTCTCGCGTAAGCGTCGCATAATGTCGGTCTGGGCCGCTTCATCTCACAATACCGCCGAAGCAAAGTATGACATGCTGGTAAGCAGTATGACTAGTATCGCCCACAACTCATTGTGTTCTACTCGTGCATATCATCTACGCATAGACCTGGCTCTGATACCACTGTTGGGGAACGTAGTATTTTAAAATTTTCCTACGATCACGCAAGATCTATCTACCAGATGCATAGCAACGAGAGGGAAGAGTGTGTCTACGTACCCTCGTAGACCGGGAGCGGAAGCGTAAAGTGACGCGGTTGATGTTGTCGAACTTCTTCGCGATCCAACCGATCAAGCACCGAACGTACGGCACCTCCGCGTTCAGCACACGTTCAGCTTGATGACGTCCCACGAGCTCTTGATCCAGTTGAGCTTCACGGGAGAGTTTCGTCAGCACGACGGCGTGGTGACGGATATGATGTGTTCACCGGCGCAGGGCTTCGCTTAAGCTCCGCGACGGTATGACCGAGGTGTGTTTCTGTGGAGGGGGGCACCGCACACGGCTAAAACAATTCAACTTGTGTGTCTTTGGGTGCCCCCTTGCCCCCGTATATAAAGGAGCAAGGGAGGGAGGCCGGCCGGCCCTTCCTGGTGTGGCTAGGGAGTGGACTCCTACTAGGAATAGGATTGCAATCCTATTCCTAGTAGGATTCACCAAAAGAAGGAAGGGGGAAAGGAATAGGGGAGGTGGCGCCCCCCCCAATCCTAGTCCAACTAGGAACCCTAGGTGGGGGCGCCGGCCAGCCCTATGGGCTGCCTCTCTCTTTCCATTTAGGCCCACTATGGACCATCCCCTCTCGTAGGGGGTTCCGGTAACCCCCTCCGGCATTCCCGATAAATCCGAAAGTTTTCCGGAACACTTCCGGTGTCCAAATATAGACGTCCAATATATCAATCTTTATGTCTCGGACATTCCGAGACTCCTCGTCATGTCCGTGATCTCATCCGGGACTCCGAACTACCTTCAGTACATCAATACTCATAAACTCATAATACCGATCGTCATCAAACGTTAAACGTGCGGACCCTACGGGTTCGAGAACTATGTAGACATGACCGAGACTCATCTCCGGTCAATAACCAATAGCGGAACCTGGATGTTCATATTGGCTCCTACATATTCTACGAAGATCTTTTATCGGTCAGAACCGCATAACAACATACGTTGTTCCTTTTGTCAAACGGTATGTTACTTGCCCGAGATTTGATCGTCGGTATCTCTATACCTAGTTCAATCTCGTTACCGGCAAGTCTCTTTACTCGTTCCGTAACACATCATCTCGTGACTAACTCATTAGTCTTTTGCTTGCAAGGCTTATTGTGATGTGTGTTACCGAGAGGGCCCAGAGATACCTCTCCGACACTCGGAGTGACAAATCCTAATCTTGATCTATGCCAACACCATGAATACTTTCGGAGACACCTGTAGAGCATCTTTATGATCACCCAGTTACGTTGTGACGTTTGATAGCACACAAGGTGTTCCTACGGTATTCGGGAGTTGCATAATCTCATAGTCATAGGAACATGTATAAGTCATGAAGAAAGCAATAGCAGTAAAACTAAACGATCATAGTGCTATGCTAACGGATGGATCTTGTCCATCACATCATTCTCCTAATGATGTGATCCCGTTGATCAAATGACAACTCATGTCTATGGCTAGGAAACATAACCATCTTTGATCAATGAGCTAGTCTAGTAGAGGCATACTAGGGACACTCTGTTTTGTCTATGTACTCACACATGTACTAAGTTTCCGGTTAATACAATTCTAGCATGAATAAAAGACATTTATCATGATATAAGGAAATACAAATAACATATTTATTATTGTCTCTAGGGCATATTTCCTTCAGAAGCCAAGGTTAGTTTCTTCCCCTTTCTATTTTCTTTCTGTTTTCTATTTTTCTGCAGCTTTGTGGCTTTATTAAAATTAGCTAGGCACTTTCAGAAATCACCAAACTGCTCATGCCCACTGCTTAGGATATAAACAACATGGAACATTTCAGTTTAGGATTATTTGGAAATTTAAAATAATTAGTAGCATTTAAATGCCCAAATGCAAATACTTTATGATTTAATTCAAAAATCCAGAATGGTCCTAGAAATATGTGCAACATTTTTTGGCAGATGTTTTTAACCAATCCAAAAATGATGAACTTTTCTAAATGGCATTTTGGGTTCATTGAAAAAGATTTTAATTTCAACCTAGTTGAGTTCACTCGGTGCTAGCGTTTGAACAACCCCATTTCAAGTTTAAAAGAAATTTAGACATGATGCACATGATCATGCAGAGTCAAGCAAAGGCTAAAGCTATAGGGCTGTGACAACTGACTCCCACTAAACAAGAATCTCGTTCCGAGATTCAAGACGTGAGGTAAGAAATCAGAGGGGACACTAACTAACACAATCTTCATGATCCAACTTTCCTTCATATGAATATTAATTGTTTGTCTCATGTCGATCCTGACATCCTTGCTTTCGAGATCTTTGTCCAACACAGTGACGACATAAGAAACTCTACAAAATTGATCTTCTAAAAGATCGAGAAACTCAAGATCCACTCATGGAGTGAGGCGTTGAAACATCTCTTGAGCTGAGACACGGAACACACATCCGGAGGGTTGGAATAAAACAAACGATGAAGGTTCACTTAGTGGCAATAATTCCACACCTAAGAAGATGGTGATCGATGTCACCAGACGGGGCACCTTAGAGAAGGTGACTCGTAGAATTATTCCCTTAAGTGGAAAAAATAATTACTTTTGATATAGAGATCATTAAAACTCTCTATGGCCGCCTAAGGCAATCACAAACGATCGTTTCACGGAGTTCGAGAGAATGACATACTAGGACCACTGAACAACAGGTGCTGAGGTGCAAGCTGGGAACAAAATGCAAATGTTGGGAACGTTCCAACCATCATATCTGCCTGAGCTTCAGATCTGGTTGGTAACTGGATATTTCAGACAACATGTCTGGGAAAGAAAGTTTGCAACACAACCAACGAGATGACGTAGCGAGATTCTCGGGAAATGAACTATGATAGCAAGCTCCAAAACATGAGCTGGTTCTGCTACAAACCTGTGAACACGTTGTCCAAGACAAGCAAAACCACGTAGTAGTCTTATGATAAAACACTACCGAGTTTAGGTGGGAACCATCATCGAGGATATCGAAGTCCCTGCATAAGTCTAGCTCTTAAGAATAAACTTCTTCTCCTATAACAAATCAATAAGTGGCTTGGTGTGCTAGGGATACATATAGAATGAAGGTTGCAAGTCTCCACATCATAGGATACTTCACACGTATACATGACTGACTTGGGATGATTCCGGAGGACGAAAAACAACTTTCTCGAATTCACAAGGGAAACTTACATCGAGTGCGCATGAATTAGACGAAGTCACTTATTGCACCAAACATATACCTCATGAATGCAACATGAAGGCAGTGGTTACAAAGTTTTCCAATACTAGATGGATGTTCAACACAAATCATGGAGGAGATAAAAATGTTGCTGATGGGCTCAACAACAATTCATCCAGGTTTCCATATAAGTGAAATTCCACAATTATGTGAACAAGATGATAGGATCGGTCAGACCAAAAGATGTAACGGTGTATGCTCGAGGGAACAACCACGAGTAAGACAACATTACGAATATCGTTGGTTCTGATTTGACCTGACAATAGCCAATACTCAAATCAAAGTTAAGATAAGATGATATATCCAGCAATTGAACACGAAGATCAATTGAAGAAAATACCATCTTTCTTCAACACAGACACAAAAGACATCCCTTCGAAATGAACTACGTTAGATCAAGCTTTGATCTTCCAACTCTCCAAGTTGTTGTTTAGCTTAACCAACTAGCTCAGGATATCCAACATAGATTCTTGGGGATGGGGTGGTTTATAAGTAAACCAACTTGATCACGAGCTCAACATAATGGTCAGGGAACAACCTGGTAATACTTTCGAGAAGATATTCGGAAAATCACGAACCACCGATATGCTATGAAGCTCGAGAACAATCCTACTTTTCAGGGCAAGACGATGTGATCAAAGAGCGAGAGATTGACACAATCCTAACTCAATGATCGAATAGTGCACCAGAAAAATGTACTAGGTAGTACGATCAATCTTAGGATGATGATTCAGTAACCAGCACACCAAGAATGGGATTATCGTCCATTAACTACCAAGCAACAGAGTTGCTAGGAGTATTGATTTCACACATCATGATTCACTTATCAGTAGTCCAGTTACAGTAACATGGAGGCTGAGAATGAACGATGATGGCGAGAAATATCAATGTATCAAGAGTTCATAGGAGGTTGTGCAATTCCCATGACATTCTTGACATAAAAGAGGGTAACACTCCAAGGTAGAACAGAACAAGAGCCGGATTGGCATTTTGATCTGCGGAATACAACTGTTTTAACCCAATCCTAGACATGGATAAGGTACTAGAGTTTGTTTCTCCTAGTCATTCTGAAATAGAATGGATTGACAGACCATCACAATAATAGGCATCGATAACACGAATGCACAACTACTCTTGACTATCAACTGATAGACGGGGGTCGTAATACAACTAAAGGGGCAACTCAAATGAACATATATCTTTCTGAGTTGTGGATGCATAGGTTGGTATGTCGAGCAAAGCTCAACATATTTCTTCCGGATAACGCATGCAGAAAGGTAGTATTGGCAGAGTCACAATACGGAGGGGAGAACTCATCAGGAGCACTTTGGTTGTGATCTTTTGGTTCAATAGAACTTCTGCCATGATGGTTCATGGTATTGGAAGAATGATAACCACGGACCTCGAGGACTATCACAAGGTTACTAATATCTTAGCGGAACTAGCAAACACTGACAACACGAGGTAGTAGGGTGGATCTTGGGTTCATGAACCCAGGAGTAGAATGCCTACTAACTAAATGGCATCACAGGATGCTTTCGAGAATGATGGCCAAAATCATCACACTGGGAATATAGAGTATTGCTAGATTGCTGGGTGATTCTCTAAGACACCTAGGGTCATAATAATAACTCCAACATATTTGTCGAGGTAACAAAGTACCTCAACACACTGGTTAGTGTGGTTAATCTTGCCCAAAGGAGCATCGGGAATAGGAAGAAGGGCCTTGCAATTGCATCAGACTATTTAGAAACCTGGGATGACTCAGACGGCATAATGGCTGCAAATGCCCAAAAGGATTTTGAGATCCAAGCAAAAGGTAGCATAATCACTTAACATCACAAAGTCAAGGTTCTGAGACCAACAGTTGAACACACAGAAGTAGTACGAGCTGAACTGTGGGTTGAATCCACCATTAACGTGATCCTTATAAATTGGATGAGAAGCCTAGTCCTTAATCCCCGTAGAAAGAAGAAGGTGACTCAGATCAGAAGGTCATAGGGTAAAGGAGTAAAAAAAGCAATATGTTCCCTTCCCCAATCAATTCCCTTATTATAACTAAAGAGTTTCTAGACACGACTTCGACCAGTTTGGCTTACTAATCCTACAGGCAGTCAGGCTCTGATATCAAAGCTGTCAGGACCCCGATCCTAAGTCACACCGATCTAGCATGTAACAAATCATATCACTTTGTGGCCTCACGCACGGTATCCCCACGGGTGCCACCTTACCTGGCCCGGGACCGTTTGCGTATTTTGGCTCACGCATATGATAGTGTCGCTAGCATTCATATGACAGAGAACCCGGGCCAACATGACTAGTTGTAAACCAAAAGTGGCAGTAAATTATAGAGACATGCATACATGACCCAGCAACAAACGTGTCGGTCATCAACGTATGAACCCAAGTCGTAGCAAGCTACAAGGACTTAAAGGAACAATGCCTGACATTTACCCTAAGGGACAGACACATGAATGAAGAAGGACACATGCCGGCCAGCCTAAGTGTTTCGGAGCAGTAGCAAGCTACCAAGGCTCAGTGGAAGCACTAGGAGGCATTTCCCTGTAAGATAGGCTACCAAGGGTAAACAACTAGGTGTCGGATCCCACACATAGCAATACACACTACACGTACGCATAACATGCAAGTATGTGATGTACAACATGGCATCACAACAAAACTCAACAACTCATATAGATAAAGGCCCAGAAGAGCCATCATAACATTTATTAAAAGCAGTGGGTCTCATGACCCAACATACAGAGCATACAGACAACAGAAGCATAGCATGTCTGAGTACAGACAACTACAAATGAAAAAAGCTGAGAAGCCTGACTATCGACAAGACTGTCCCTAGAGTACAAGATCGTAGCTGAGGTAACAAGCTAAACATCGGAGTCCACGCAACATCACTAGTGAGACCGAAGTCTCTCTACAAAAACATAAATTAAGCAAACGTGAGTACAAAGGTACTCAGCAAGACTTACATCAGAACTAGCTACATATGCATCAATATCAACAAAGGGGTGGTGGAGTTTGACTGCTGCAGGCCATCTTTGACTCGGTGGCTATCCTGAACTACGACTGCAAGTAACACTTTTGAGGTGGCGCACACGAGTCCACGTATTAACTAATCAATACACTACTATGGATCCGCTCCCGTGTCCCTACGAGAAGGCCATCCATAGCACTCACGCTTATCTTGCGCATTTAGCGTATCCACTTCCACTTGTCTATGAACTGTACAGGTAACCCAGAAGTCCTCTACCGCAGAAACGGCTATTCGAATAGATCATCTATAACCCTGCAGTGGTGTACTTCTTCACACACGCTCCCACCACTTATCGCCGTTTACACGACATGTACTCGGCAACCTTCAAGCGGAAGCCCAGCGAGGGTGTCGGCCATGACCTGACCAACCACACAAGTCCCTAGTCCAGGTTTATCGCCTATTTGGGTTCCATCCGTGGGGAGATCCGGCCGGGCTGTCGCTCACGGCCCCAAACGATGTGTACAGGGTTCCCGAGCCACCAAACGGGCGACTCGGTACACCGTGCCACATACCTACCACATCACAGTCCACCTCGAGGGTCAACGCTGCGTACGGCCTCCAGTATGCTACAAACACTAGAAACTAATTGCAACTCCTAGACAGAGGACAAGGGCGATTAATTAGTCGAGAGAGTCAATTAAGGATCCCAATGTGTGGTAGTAGCTGTCCATGTATCACAAACACAGAACTCAGTTCCTGAGGACGGCTTCAATGAGACAACCCACCATGTACTCCTACATGGCCTCTCATCGCTACCTTTACCAAATCGTGTTCACACACTTAGCTCACACACAGTAGGACATGTTCATCACCATTCCAATTCATCACCGATGAATCAGACCTCACTCAACTCTAAGCAGTAGCTGGCATGACAAACAAGCATGAATGAGTAGGCACACCATGGCTCAAGCAACTCCTACTCATGCTAGTGGGTTTCAACTATTTACTATGGCAATGACAGGTCATGCAGAGGAGAGGGGTTCAGCTACCGTAGCAAATAGCAGTTGAATCGTTGTTGTCCTAATGCAGTAAAAGAGAGCAAGAGCGAGAGAGTAGGATTGTATCAGAATGCTCAATGGGGTTTTTCTTGCCTGGCACTTCTGAAGATATCACTGTGTCTTCATCAGTGTCATCGATCACATCGTCGGAACACGTCTACTAGGAGGGGACAAACACCGGCAAACAAGAGAGAACTCAATCAATGCAATGTGACAATATGATGCATGATCATGACATGGCAATATGATGTTGATTGGGCTAATGCAACTAGCAACCATGTTAAATGAAGTTGGTTTGAACCAAAGGTTCAAATTCAAACTCCATATGTGATTATTCAAATGCCAGTTATTCAAATTGTCCTAAACAGTGGTTTTAAGTTGTTCAAACATGCATGAAAATGCCATTAACAGATTCTTTGGATTTTTCTGTTCATTATATATATATAAATATTTTCATTGGAGTTATAGATTATTTTCTATGATTTTTAGAAGTTTGGGGTATTTTCTGAAATTCCTAAATCATTTTCTGATTTATTTTAATTCCAGACAATACTTACTGCGTCAGCATGACCACATGCTGACGTCAGCAGGTCTACAGGGATTGGTCCAGGTCAAACCTGACGTGTGGGGTCCACACCTCATTGGCTCTGCTAATTAACATGGTTAATTGGCACTAATTAAATCCTAAACTCTACTTAGACAGGGCAGGGCCCACATGTCAGTGGCTCATCTAATCTAACTAAGTTAGTTAACACTAATCTAACCTAATTATCCAGGAGGGTCCCACATGTCAGTGAGCCAGTGGCTTATCTAAAATTAGTTACTAACTTAACCAAAAGTTAGCAGGGGCAGGGCCCACGGTTCAATGACCCAGGGGAGGTCTACCCCTGGTCAGCTGGGTCAAAGAAGCCGGTGTTAAGCCACCAGCGAGGCCCGAAACGGCGGCGAGCTTCGGAAACACTGCTCAGGGCACCATTTGCTGCGCGGTTTGCTCATACGCGCTCCTGGGAGTGAGCCGCATCGGCTGGTGGTGGTGGCTGATCTCAAGATGTCCTGGAACGACGCTAGCGATGAGCATAGCGGTGGCCGTAGTTCAGGCATCGACAGAATCAATGCCGTGGTGCACGAGGGGAGAAGAAGAAGATTGCTACGGGCTCCTGGAGGTGCGCTGAGCGCGAAGGAGTGCTTGGACGCATGCTTCGGCATCTGTGGCCACGACGGCGACATGGCCGGCTGTGAGGAGCGCTCGGCTCCGATGGTTGATGTGGCTAGGGGACGAAAAAGGCGACGAGGCATGGGGGAAACGATACCGAGGCTCAGCGCGGTTCTTCTGGTGCTGCTGGTGAGGCCGGGGAGGCACGGGGTCCAGTTAAACGACGACGGGGATCGCCGGCACCCGAGGTTGGAAACGACGGCGTTGGCGAGGCTCAGGGCATCCGGCGGGGCATGGCTAGACGGAGAGGGAGAATAGGTCACGGCGGAGCTTCTGGTCACTTTTCGGGGGCGTGGGGAAGGCTGTGGCCACGAGGTTCACGGCGGCGAGCTCGCACGGCTCTCGGCCCTGGCGAAAAGAGGCGAGGGAGAATGAAGGGGGGTGATGAGAGAGGTCGGGCGAATCGGGACGACACCGAGGCGTTCATCCACGCATCCAGAAGCTCGGCGGCAAGCAGGAGGTGGTCGGGGCGCCTGTGCGCGCACGGCGGCCACACGCCTCACGTCCTTCTGGCAGGAGGTAGCCGATGACTGGCACTGTGGGCCAGATGGGCGGCACAGTGCTGGGCAGCGACAGGTGGGCTGCTGCTACAGGCAAGAAGCCCAGGTTAGTTTCTTAACCTTTCTATTTTCTTTCTGTTTTCTATTTTTCTGCAGCTTTGTGGCTATATTAAAATTAGCTAGGCACTTTCAGAAATCTCCAAACTGCTCATGCCCACTGTTTAGGATATAAACAACATGGAACATTTCAGTTTAGGATTATTTGGATATTTAAAATAATTAGTAGCATTTAAATGCCCAAATGCAAACAATTTATGATTTAATTCAAAAATCCAGAATGGTCCTAGAAATATGTGCAACATTTTTGGCAGAGGTTTTTAACCAATCCAAAAATGATGAACTTTTCTAAAGAGCATTTTGGGTTCATTGAAAAAGATTTTGATTTGAACCTAGTTGAGTTCACATGGTGCTAGGGTTTGAACAACCCCATTTCAAGTTTAAATGAAATTTAGACATGATGCACATGATCATGCAGAGTCAAGCAAAGGCTAAAGCTATAGGGCTGTGACATTGGACCAGATACTTGATGATATTTGAAGCATTCTATCTGTACTTTGAGCTCATGCCTTGCTTGTGCGTATCTTATACTTGTAGCATGTTGTTTTGATGCGTGCAATATGCCTACTTGCTGTTTTGGACAGCTTGTCCTTTAAACTTGTTTCGTGTGTATGTGTTGAACCGTTGCTTCATTTTAGGCATGCTCTATATGAAACTTGTTTAGTTTTGCATGTAGATGCATCATGTCATGTTGCATCCATGTTTTGAGAGGGTGTGCTTGATGTTAGAATGCATTTTGCATCAATGCCAGGTCTAACTTGTTTTGCTCATATCTTGTATGCCGTAGCTCCGAATTAAATGAACTTTATATGTAACTTGACTAGAATATCGTGTAGATCATGATGGTGCGTGTTAACTTGTAGTTTAACAACTTTAACTTAAGGTTTGTTCAGATATGGACCAATCTCAAATTTTGCATATGAGGACTTACCGGAATTGTTATATGTTGTTTCCGGACTCATTTAAACTTGCTTTGTGTGTTGATCTTGTGTGCTTCATCTCTTGTCATGTTTTGCATCATGTAGCCTTGTCATGCATCATAATTACTTGAGCCTCTTGTCTTGTTTATGTGTTGTGTGTTTACCATGCTGTTTGCTTCTTCTCGTTAGTTCTTGTTTCGTTGCGATCGTGACGATTCGTTCGACTACGCTTGGTTTGTCTTCGTGGCTTCTTCTTCTTCATGGACTCGTTCTTCTTCCTAGTGGGATCCATGCAAGATGACCGTCACCTTGGATCTCATTACTATCATTGCTATGCTAGTTTTCTCGATGCTATCGATATATGTCACGGTACCTATCTATTTGTTGTCAGCCTCTCATTGTTGCCATGAAACCTCTTACCTTTGATACCATCCCAGCAAACCATTGTATGGATATGTTACCGCTTGCTCAGCCCCTCTTATAGCGTTGTTAGTTGCAGGTGAAGATAAAGATTGCTCCATGTCGGATCTTGGTCACAATATCAATTACTATAATTAACACACATATATACTTGGCAATGGGTGGAAGGCTTGGCCTTTTGCTCGGTGTTTTGTTCCACTCATGCCGCCTTAAGAACCGATAAACCGGTGTTATGTTCCTTGATTTTGCGTTCCTAACACAGTTGGGGGTATGAGACCCCTCGACAGTTCTACTTTGAATAAAATTCCTCCAGTAAGGCCCAACTTTGGTTTTAATTTGCAACATAATAAAAACTTAATTAATTCATTTGCATAGGGGGTCGCGTCCACGGGGTCTTAATTCCACATTATAGGTGGGGGGCCATTGACGATGTTGTTGGTCCCAAATAGAGCACTATGCGGGATACTTGGGGCAACCCAAGGACTTCAGTACTGTACGCGTCGCTCATCCGGACGTGGCCTGAGACGAGACACGCGCGACTACTATCAGGGTGTCGGCACGCCAAGAGGTCTTGCTGGACTTGTTTTACCATTGTCGAAATGCCTTGTGCACCGGGATTCTGAGTGTGATCGGGTTGTCCCTAAGATAAGAGGTTTTACCTCTGCTGATCGTTAGAGCTTGTGACACCCCTGTAGGGTTAAGTTGGGACACCCCTGAGTGCTTATGACGGGCTAAGTTGGGACACCCTGTAGGGTTATGATATTTCAAAAGCCGTGCCCGCGGTTATGTGGCAGATTGGAATTTGTTAATGTCTGGTTGTAGAAAACTTGACATAGGATCCGAAATAAAATACACCAACCGTGTGAGTAACCGTGACAGTCTCTTTTCATTTTGAGAAGAGAACATGGTGGGGTTATGTTTGACACGTAGGTAGTTCAGGATCTCTTAGCGATCATTACTAGTTTGCGACCGTTTGCGTAGATGCTCATCTTATTCTTGTACTCGTAAGTTAGCCACCATATAATACTTAGCTGCTGCTGCAACCTCACTACTTAACCTCTCCATACCCATTAAGCTTTGCTAGTATTGATACCCATGGTAATGGGATTGCCGAGTCCTCGTGGCTCAAAGTTACTACAACAACAGTTGCATGTGCGGGTTTCCGATGACTTGATGTGAGAGCGATGTTTACTTGTGTTGGAGTTCTTTCTTCTTCTTCTTCATCAGTCTTGGGATAGGTTCCTGGTCGGCAGTATGGGATAAAAGGATGGATGTCGTTGTGCTTTTCATGTTTTCATCCGTAGTCGGATGTTTTGTGTACGAATTATTGTATTCATACGGAAGTTTCTATGACTTGTATGTATCCCCATCTATGTATGTAATGGTACGATGTAATGATATCCATCTTGCTAAGCGCCCAAAATGCGGTTGTGCCCCAATTGTGAAGTTATCACGTGATCGGGATAGAATCACATCTTGGGCGTGACTGTTGATGCACGTTTTCGTCCTACTTTCTCTGGTAGAAATCTTGGGGCACTCTTTGAAATTCTTTTTGTTGGATTACACATTATGAATCTAGAGTTGTTTGATATACATCGAATAATCAACTCATGGACACTTGTGGTGACATTGTAGTATCTAGGTGACTTTAGAGTTGGTTGATGTGTATCATATGGTGTCATTTTAGTACGAATTCTAGGGATGTTTGTGACACTTATAGGAATAGCTCAATAGACTGATCGAAAAGGGTAACTTTGAGGTGGTTTCGTACCCTACATATTATTTCTTCTTATGTTCTCCGCTAGATAAGAACTTTGGAGTGACTCTTTGTCGCACGTTGAGGGATTGCTATATGATTCAATTATGTTAGCACTGTTGAGAGATTGCACTACGGAAAGTATGAACCCTAGGCCTTGTTTCGAAGCATTGCAATACCGTTTGTGCTCCATTTAACACTTGCTACCTTGCTATTTTTTTATTCTTCAGATTACAAAAACCTATGTCTACTATCCATACTACACTTGTATTCGCCGAACTAGTGCACCTATACAATTTATTGTATTGTGTATGTTGGGGACACAAGAGATTTCTTGAATTTGATTGCATGGTTGTTTGAGAGAGACCATCTTCATCCTATGCCTCCCACAGATTGATAAACCTTAGGTCATCTACTTGAGGGAAATTTGCTATTGTCCTACAAAACTCTGTACTTGGAGGCCCAACGTGAGTCTTGAAGAATAAAGTTGTGTAGTAGACATCATCCCCAATCAAGTTTCAGTCGGCCAAGGACACAAAACAGGTTAATTTCACCCCTGGTAACTCATGCCAATTTTTGGGATTGGCATGGATCCCAAATAGGAAAGCGCGCTTATCGAGTTCATCCGTGAGAATCAGGACATCTTCGCATGGAAACCTTCTGACATGCCTGGTGTTCCGAGAGAATTCGCTGAGCACCAATTGATCCTAAGATGAAACCAGTCCGGCTATACCTCCGTCATTTTAATGAGGAGAGACGAAAAGCTATTGGTGAAGAAGTGGCTTGAATCCTTGCAACCGGGTTTATCGTTGAAGTTTTTCACCCGGAGTGGTTGGAAAATCTAGTACTTGTCATGAATAAAAACGGGACTTGGTGAATGCGTTCTGATTACACAGACCATAACAACGCTTGCCCTAATGATCCGTTTTCTCTTGCTCGCACTGATCAAATCATCGATTCTACGGATGGTTTTGAGAGTCTATGTTTCCTGGATGCTTACTCCGGTTACTATCAGATAAAGATGGTCGCTGATGATCAGGAGAAGACAACCTTCATCACACCTTTTGGGGCCTATTATGTCTCTATGCCTTTTGGGCTTAAGAGGGCGGGGGCTACTTATCAGCGTTGCGTACAAAATTGTTTTTACAATCAGATCGGGCGCAATGTTCATGCTTATGTTGATGATATTGTGGTCAAATCATAGAAGAAGGAAACATTGTTAGCAGATCTCAAGGAGACTTTCGACAATCTTTGGGTTTACAAGATGATGCTTAACCCGACCAAGTTTGTTTTTGGTGTTCATGGAGGAAAGTTGCTAGGATTCCTAGAGTCTGAAAGGGGCATAGAAGCCCATACAGAGAATATCAAAGCGGTGACTTCCCTTGCTAAGCCGACCAACATCAATGATATCTAGCGGATGGCAGGTCGAATTGCCGCCTTGAGCAGATTCATAAGCCGCCTGGGAGAGAAGGTGATTCCTTTGTACCAGATGATGTAGAAGACGGACAACTTTGTCTAGAGTGATGCTGCCAACGATGCTTTCGAAGCTCTCAACAAATAGTTGACTGAGATGACTATCCTTGCTGCTCCCAACGACAAAGAGCGCATTCTCATGTACATCGCTGCTAATAACAAAGCGATGAGTGTGGCAGTTGTCGTCGAGCAAAAGGACGCAGGAAAGAGTATCCAGTCTAGAGGTATGTGTACTACATTAGCGAAGTTCTAGATGAGTCCAATCAGAGATGTCCACATTGGCAAAAACTAGTGTTTGGTGTGTTTATGGCCAGTCGAAAGTTGAATCATTACTTCCTAGAGCACCCCATCACTGTGGTCTATTCAGCCCCCCTAGGAGATATCATCCGGAACATGGAAGCTACCAGCCAGGTTGCTAAGTGGGCGATCGAGCTTGGAACACAAAATCTTAAATATGTACCTCGAACAGCTATCAAATCTCAGGCAGTGGTGGATTTCATCAATGATTGGTTTGAACTTCAAGTCCTCGAGGAAAGGCCAGACAATACATATTGGACGATTCACTTTCATGGTTCCAGACAGTTGGAGGGTTCGGGGGCTAGAGTGATTATATCTTCCATGCGAGGTGATAATTTTTGTTATGTTTTGAGGCTGATGTTTCCGTGTACTAATAATGGATCTGAGTATGCACTCTCCTTCATGGGCTTCGTATAGCACAGGATATGAAGCTAAGCCGGGTTAGATGCATGAGCGACTCAGACTTGATAGCACAGTAGGTGTCTGTGACTTGGGACTCAAAAGACCCCCTTATGGCAGGTTATCAGCAAGCGCTGACCAACATTGCAGGCCACTTCAAATGTTAACAAGTTTATCACATTGATTGGCGGCTCAATGAGGCGGCTGATGCATTGTCACGACTCGGCTTCCAGCGTAAGCCTGCCCCTCCCAATGTGTTCCTTGATGTTCTTCACAATCCTTCTGCCAAACTACAAACAGAAGAAGATCTTAATATTCCTGATCCGGAGGCATGGTTGGTAGCTGCTTTCGTGCTATTCCCGATTGGACGGTTCCTTATCTAGATTATCTAACTCGAGGCGAGCTCCATGAGGATGAGCTGACTGCTCGTCAGATCATCCGCCGCTCCAAATCAATGACTACTGTCAAGGGCGAGTTGCACCGAAGCAACATCGTCGGAGTTTTTCAATGACGTGTTTCCCACGATGAAGGGTGAGAGATGCCAATTGAGATTCACTCGAGTGATTGTGGTCATCACACCGGTTCACGGTCCCTAGTGGCAAATGCTTTTCGACATGGTTTCTATTCGCTCGCAGCTCCTGCAGATGCTAAGGATATTGTGCGCAAGTGTGATGGATGCCAGAAGTTTGCACATCAGTCTCACATGCTGGCTCAAGAACTTTGGATGATTCCTATCACTTGGTCGTTTGCTGTCTGAGGTCTTGATATGGTTGGTCCTTTCAAACCATCCAAGGACAAGAAAACTCACCTTTTGGTTGTTGTTGATAAATTTACCAAGTGGGTTGAAGCAGAGCTA
Organism: Secale cereale; assembly: GCA_902687465.1. Classification (NCBI taxonomy): domain Eukaryota; kingdom Viridiplantae; phylum Streptophyta; class Magnoliopsida; order Poales; family Poaceae; genus Secale; species Secale cereale. Next base: position 159,531,394 of record LR738714.1, on the reverse strand, counting down.
ATCAACAATTGGGATGTTGCTACAATAGCTAAGTTCCTGAAAAAATTAATCTTTCATTTTGGTTATCCCCATAGCATCATCACTGATAATGGCACTAATCTATCTAAGGGGGATATGAAGCAATTTTGTCAAAGGGAGCATATCCGACTTGATGTCGCATCAGTAGCACATCCTCAGTCCAATGGCCAAGCAGAACGTGCTAACAAGGAAATTCTACGAGGTATCAAGCCAAGGCACATGGTTCGTCTTGAGCGCAATCTGGGTTGTTGGGTTGAGGAGCTCCCCTCCGTCCTTTGGAGTATACTGACTACCCCCAATAGGTCCATGGGTTATACGCCCTTCTTCATGGTATATGGTGCAGAAGTTGTGTTGCCAAGTGACATCTATCATGATTCTCCAAGAGTGGCGCCTTATGTTGAGGTAGAGAAGGAGTAGGATTGTCAAGATTCTATGGATGCCTTGGAGGAAGAACGAGACTTTGCCGCAGCATGGCCCGCAATTTATCAACAAGATCTATGTCGTTATCATAGCCATAGAGTTCGCAGCCGTACATTCCAGGAGGGCAACTTAGTACCCTATCTAATACAAGGACAGACAAGTATGCATAAGCTCTCACCTCCATGGGAAGGGCCCTTTGTCATCAGCAAGAATCTCAACAATGGGTCATACTACCTTGTTGACATACGTGAGCACACTAAATCACGTATCTCCGAGGAAGAAACCAATAGGTCTTTTAATATTGCACATCTTCGGCCCTATTATACTTAGAGACATTGGCTCTAGCTTATTGTTAAAACATATGTGTATATACCTTTTATGTTCAATATAATAAAGCAGGCATCCCCGAAACTCGGGGCCTCTGTCGATTCGTTCCAGATAGTGAGTATGAGTCTTTATTAATTGAAAACATAGGTCACTTGGGGGCTTACAACTCATCGAGTTTAGCTATTAACATCCCTTTTGACCTGACTTGTGGCATTATATATCAAGGTTAAACCTGCATGTTTGCTTGATGCTACTCCGCCAAGATGATCCAGCGTACTCTAGATAGTCAGTCTAATATGACCCTGAACTTGTCAAGGTTAAAACACCAGCTTATGTCATGTGAGATCCGGCTTACAGAGAGCTAGGATAAACCATGGCTTATTATGCCAGCTTCATTGAATCAAGACTCGAGCCTCAAAAGCAGGTCTTTTTGTCGTGCTTCGAAAGCCGGCTTAACACTATTTATCTACGTTTTTGAATTTATTTCTGTTTTACACGACCTTGTTGATCAATTATTATATCGACCATGAGTCGTCGGTTCAATAATAAGCTGGCTAATATTGATCAAGATTGTGTTTAGACTAACAAAGAATCACAGAGTCAAAACCATCTCATTATAGCAGGCAGAAATAAGCTACAGAGCATCAAGAACAATTGGCGGCTTAGCAACGACTGTGCCGACTCAATGTTTTATGCAAAATATTTCAAAAGTAAAGTTCATGAAGGCACGACAGACACACCGATTGTGTCACTATCCCTATTACAGAGCCAAAGTTGGACTCAAAATATCAACAAGTTCTTTAGGAGTCATCTACTCCTGTAAGCCGGCTCCTGCACCTCCTGGGTTGACATTCTCTTCACGATTTCCAACGTTACATGTTTCCGGGTTATCCTAGGCCGACTCTTCTTCTTTGTCGATCTTAAGGTTGTCCAGGTCCCATTAAATAGTTGTTAATTGTTTGCGTCGTCCTAAATGATAACTGATGGATCAACATCAGGAGCAAAGATATGCTTACGTCGTGCAGGAGTTAAGTCAAATGGCTCAAATGTTGGCGGGTTAACCAGTGTGTTCCCCTCATCATACGTGGGTTGATACTTGCTCATGCCAAGTTCTCCAGCTAGTTAACTCACCAGGACGCGAGTTTCCTTTATGCAACGAGCATAATCCACTGAAGAAAATTGACTGCCATCAATGTTAAATTCAGGAAACCCGCCTGGCATTTCAGCCAGATCCATCTCTAGCAAGTAAGCCTTGGCATGACCAAGTGACATCATAGCTTTGGCTCGGGTGACTGATCTTTTCCACTCTTTGATATATTTGGGTATAGTGGATAGCTGTTTAAGCACGTCTTTTATAAACTTCACTAGCTCTTTCCCACCTTTCATGGCCATAATGGTAAACAAACTCCCTGCATAGAGTTGTTCCAGGAAGGTATATATGGCTTTCAGCTACACTAAGGGTACCTGTGCCGTTTCTATTTCTTCTGCCTGGAAGATCAAACACTTAGGAATTACCAAGCCACACTACCAATTTACTTCTAACCCGAAAAATGCAAAATGTGTTATCAGACAACAAATTTCAAAGGCCGCTAACCAAAGATGGCCTTTGTCATATTAGTGATATGATGGTTTAAGATTTGCAATTCTTCCATCTCCGCCGCAAGTCGGCTCTTAGACTCTTCTACACGTTTTATTAAGGCAGCCTTTTCATTCTTGAAGGCGGCTTTTTCAGCATCAAAGGCGGCCTTGGCCTTCTCAACTTCTTCTACAGAGGATTGCCTGATTTTTTGCAGGCTTGATTCTGCTTTCACTCGCAAGACCTGTTCTTCTCAAGTTCCTACTTTAAGCCGGTCACTTTTGACCCAGCACCATTAAGCATATCATGTTAGGAACAATGAATGTTTTGTCCAAGTATTTTGGATATCCCTAGCCGGTGAGGCCATGTGACCCGGCACTTGGGGGCTACAAGTGAATTTTTTTTGCTATATTCAAGTCCCAAGTAGCTGCAAGCAACCTACATGGCACTTGGGGGCTAATGCAAGTCATTTTTTCTTTTCATACATACAAAGGAAAGACCCACCCATCACACAAAGATGAGCTGGCCCTTGGGGGTTACACGACATTTATTTTGGTTCATTTTTTAAAAAGCGAAAACAGCAGGAGAGGCTCCTACTGTTGTTTTTATTATAGTGTTAACCTATGGTTAACAAGGGGAGTGTTTTTTTACATGGCTCTTACAAGAAGAATATGCCCAAAATGGGCCATATCCAAAAGGAAAAGAATAAAGAAATAGACTCAGCTAGCCTATATAATGTAGATGTTCAAACCACTAGAGAGTTGCTGAAACCTTCTAAAAAGGTTAGATTTTGGGGGTTGGTCCTGTAACCTAAAATCACAAAATCATCCTTGAGCTTTCTAAGCCACTTAGAATGGGTGGCCACTTCACCATCAAACACCACTCTGTTGCATTGCTTCCGAATGTTCCAGGATATCAATATGGTAACCTCTTTGAATAGAGGCCCCTGCCAGCTTGCTCTAGCTCTCTCGTATTTTTGTTGTGTATCCAACTGATTATCCCAACGAATACCCATAGTCCCCCAACACTTTGCAGCAAATTGACACTCATAGAAGAGATGGTTGTTTGTTTCCAGAACCTCCATGTCGCATACTGGGCAGTTTTGATTCTCCTCAATGTTAAAGTGCCTTCTAAGCAGCATATCCCTCGTATTGACCCTGTCAAGCAACATTAACCACGCAAACACTTTATGTCCCATGATACATTTTGATTTCCAAATGGAGGTGAGGTAGTGTGGCGCCAACATATTTCTGAACATGAAGTTATAAAACTTCTTAGGTTTGAAAATGGTGTCACCCCAGCATAAAATCCATTGATCCGTTCCCATAGTCTCCATGTGGATTCGTACCATGATCTCTTGCAAGTTGTCAAGCTCAACTCTGGCTTCCATCGATAGGGGCAGGAGAAAGTTGTCTACATGATCATTGTTGTTGTAGTATTGTGCCAACGAGACATCTTCATTTTTGGCAAAACAGAACAGCTGTTCGTGAGTGTCCATCAACGGTCTCTCATCAATCCAAACATCTTTCCAGATGAGTATTGTATCACCCACAGCAGGAATACAAGAGGTGATCCCGCGGTAGATATCCATCAGAGAGAAGACATCATGCCACCAAAAGGAACCACAACTTGGTTTTGCATTGGGGGGGTATCATCATAATGGGCATTCCAGACCAGCATTACCCATGGCACGTCCAGCTTGTGCATGAACTTATGCAGGTATTTGAGTAGTAACGCTTTATTTTGAATTTGTAGGTTTAAAACCCCAAGACCCCCTTTTTTCTTAGGGCGACAAACCATATCCCAAGCGGCTAAGGAGTGAGTTTTGGCACATCTATCAACTTCTTTTCTCCATAGACAGTGTCTCCTCGCGTGATCAAAAATCTCAATCAGCTTAAGTGGAATTTTTATAACACACATGGCAAAAGATAGAAGTGACGAAGTGCAGAGTTGATCAATTGCACTCGTTCTCCGTAGGATAACCAAATAGCTATCCCCGTCAATCTTCTCTCAGTTATGGCGACCAAAGGCATCAGGTCTTTTCTTGTGGGTCTCGTTGTACCGAGACACAATCCCAAATAGGTAAACAACATCTCCCCAACTTGGCAACCCAGTACATTGGCCAGATCCAAAGTTTTTTGAGCATCCACATTAATTGGCATTGCAACCTCTTGAGCATGCGTTGGTTTTCCCTTGAAGAGGAAAGGGTGATGCAGCAAAGTAGCGTAAGTATTTCCCTCAGTTCTGGAGAACCAAGGTATCAATCCAGTAGGACACTACACTCAAATCCCTCGTACCCGCAGAAACAAATAAGAACCTTGCAACCAACGCGATAAAGGGGTTGCCAACCCCTTCTCGGCTGGCGGTGTACAAAAAGCGGGGTACACTTTTTGTACCCCTATGACTGTGCATGGGCAGTCTGAGCCACGGGCACAACCACACCAAGCACGGCAAGGGAGGTGAGCCAGGGTAAGACCGAAGCTCGATGGAGACTGAAGCCCAAAGCCAAGACCACAAAGAGCAAAGGGACGAAGCGGATTCCCCCGGCAAGACCCTTGCCGCGGAAATTCGCCCCATGCCTACGGAGCGGATCACCCTTGAGTCCACTGCCCCCATGGGGCAAGGATTCGGGAGGCATCCCCGTAGTGGCATGCAGATCTTTGTGAAGACATTCAAGATCACATACACGCTAAGAAGACGATGATCCTTGGCGGGATCCCAGCCAAGGAAGACCACAAGACCTCCGGCAAGCATCTTGCCGGGGATGATAGCAGGCGCCGCGGCAAGACCCTTGCTGGGGCCCCGGCAAGGCCCTGGTCGGGGACACCCGCAGGGCCACCATCAGGCCCACGCCAGCTAAGCTTCCACCGCCCCATGCAGCTGCCGACCCAACCAGCTGGGCAGGCACCTGCACGGCGGCATCAAGATCTTCGTGGAGACCCACCATTGCGCCACCTCAGCTGCCTGATGGCTTCTCGCCCCTTGTTGGTTACTCCAAGAGGAAGGTTGAGATGTAGCGTAGCGGCAAATTTCCCTTGGCAAAGATACCAAGGATCGAATCCCGTGAGACTCCGAGGGTCGACAAGTAGGTGTCAACGGCGCCAGAAACTTAGCGGTTGACGGGACCTGCACACAAATACAGATAACTTTGCTCCCAACGAGTACAGAGATGTTGTCAATCCCTCCGGCCTTGTTGTTTACAAAGGATCAAACACAAGAGATAATAATGATAGCTATGACTGCAACTAGGAAATAAAAACAGGAAGTAAATAGAAGGTGTGATCAGCGGTGGTAATATGGAACGGGGTCCCATGATGTTCACTAGTGATGTCTCTCTCCCAAAAGACGATAAAACAGCAAAGCGAGGTAAACAAATTACAGCTGGGCAATTGACAGGATTATGTGCGCAAACCAATGCTAACTATGCTGTAAAGAAAGGTAGAGGCTCAAAAGCGTGGGCGGTATGCCAAGGCAAGTAGACCGAAATCCATCTGCATCTACTACTAATCATCCACCTTGAGATATCTATCCAGAACATCTCGCTGGTATTAAGTTTCGAATCCCACCCAAAGTGTAAACTCAAAGCAACAGACAACTACATTAAAAGAACTTTGCGTAAAGTACACAATCCTTGCACCCGCAAGTACAAGCACCGTTGTTTTCTCCCTTGTGGCAACAGCACATCCCCTAGACTCATGTTTCTGTCACTCAAGCTAGTCATCGGGGGGCATGAACCCACAATCAAGCATAACGCTCCCTCTTGGAGTTACTACCTACTACTTGGCCAAAGCAATAAACAGCAACGGAGAACATGCAAGAATTACTCAAGAACAAAGATATAAAAGAGGTGAATCAAATATATTACTCAAACACAATCTGAACATAGTCTCATAATCCATCAGATCCCAGCAAACTCAGCAAAGCAACAGCAGAAAGATTACATATGTGCCTCGATCATGTAGGGCAGCTCACGAGGTCTAAACCATGAAGAGCAAAGAGGGGAGGAGAACATCACATAGCTACTGATCATGGACCCATGGTCCAAGGTGGACTACTCACGACTCATCCGGGAAGCGTCCATGGTGGTGGAGAAGCTCCCGGTGGTGGTTCTCCCCTCCGGCAGGGTGCCGGGAAGAGTTCTCCTGATGCTCCCGATCTTGGAAGCGCTGCGGCGGCGGAACAGAGGCGAGATCGCGAAAAAGGGTTCTGTCCTCGAGTGTTTCGGGACGAGAGGGATATATAGGCGAAGGGGGGCAGCCAGAGGCGGAGGAGGGGCCCCAGGCGCCCCCTGGCGCGGCCAGGGGTGGGGCCGCGCCAGGTGGCCGCGTGGGCCTCCCCTGGCTCCCCTCTGGCCCATCTTTGGTTCTTCGCGAAGCTTCCTGTACGCTGATTTTTCCTGTATTTTTCCTGGAATTTTTAGAGCACTTTTAATATGGGGGAAACCTGAAATAGAAAAACAACAGAAAATAGGAACTGGCACTGTGGTGCACTGAGTTAATAGGTTAGTCCAAATATGATCAAAAGCATATGGAAGTGCATCAATATCATAGCAATATCACACAAAAGAAGCATGGAGCAAGCAGAAATTATAGATACGTTTTGGACGTATCGCTCCCTGCCTGCCTACATGGCATCTCAGGCATCGCTGGCCAGGGCGCGTGTCGACACAAGAAGGAGCGGCGACGGACAAGACGGATGTCTCCCCCGTCCCCGATAAAGCAAGGACACCTTAGCTAAGCTCATTAAATGCGCCTTGTCATGTAATGCGAGGGATAACCTCGCATCACTGTATTCTTTCCACCTCCTGTGTGCCACTGTGGCAACCACTTTTTCCCTATAAAAGGAGGCCCGAGGCGACCAGGAGAAGGATTCGACTTTTTGGAGCTCCTCACGCCCCGTAGCTAGCTGAAGAACACAGATATACAATCCACCAAAGCAGGAGTAGGGTTTTACGCATCCTCGCGGCCCGAACCTGGGTAAAGGAACCGTGTGCTGTCTGTTGGATCCGATCTTCTCTCAACCCCGCGCCCCGCAACCGCAGTAGGGATTCTTGTGATCCCATAGGTGTCGTTCCAAATACACCGACGTCCTTGGCGCGCCAGTTAGGGGCGTAGTTGTGAGAATAGGCTCTAGCAGTTGGCCCAGCGCTCTTTCGTCTTCACGGGCCTTTGAGAAGGAATGAGGCCGGAAGATCAGCGCTCGAGCGGCTACAAATAGAAGATAAGTTACATTGAACCCTGGATATTTCCATTCTATTATTTAAGGTTATTATCCTCAGAGATGTCGTTCTTTGTACAAAAAGAAACATGCACGCAAATGGGGCCCTTCCCGATCGGCAACGCCCTTGCTCTGTTTCGAGTCCGCTCAACAGTTCAAATGGCTGCGTTGGAAATGGTAGGGTAGCCTTCCGCAATTGGCAAGGCTCTCAACTCTGACTCGAGTCAAACTCGACAGTTCGAGCGGCTACGTTAAGGGCGGCAAGGTGGCTCACCCTGCAGCACGCTCGCCCGGCAGGCCAATGGGGACCCGTCCCCAAGACGGCGCCCTGGGTTTTTCGCGCCGGCAAGCCTACCCAGCTAGCGTAGGGTGGACGTACAAAGAAACAACAAACAGGAAAATAGCATGCATAATCCAAAAAATGTTTCAAAGTTATATTACATCATGTCATCGCTGCGGTTCTAACTAAAGATAAAACTTGTCTTGGTCATGAACCCGCCGCGGCGAAGAAGAACGGGATGCCTAATCCCGGCACTGGCCCTCCACCCTCTTGATTTCGTCGATGCAGCTGATGACGGGCTTGATGCGCTCCTTGAGCACCGTGAGGTCGGCATCCTCCGGCAAGCTGTCCATCGCGGCTTCGAAGTCGAGGGCGGGATTCCGTACGCCAGCTTGGTGAGGACCTTGGTCCTGACCCCCCGACAAAGTCGCCGGGCCTCCCCGGCCAGCGTGGCCGTTCTGTTGGAGTGAAGATCAGCCAAGGCGCCGAGGACGCCCTCGAAGAACAGGGTCAGCTTGGCGTTGACGGTCCCGCTCCACTCACGGGCATACCTCACATTTGGCATCCCCATGAGGGACAACTGTGAGGTGACCCTGCCGGCGACGTCTTCCAGCCGTCTGATCCATCTGTTCTCACCCACCACGTATTCCTGGTGGGAGGCGGCCTCGTCCGCCCGCAGCTGCTTCTCCTCCTCCAGGCTCCTGGTCAAGGTCTCCTCCCGAGCCGAGCTCTCCGACAACATCTTCTCGAGATTCTCCAGCCTCAGCTTGAAATCTCTGATGGAGTTTTGTGCCTCGGAGAGCTCCCCAGCCCTGCTGATGGCCGCTTCGTGCGCCTCTGCCAAGACACAGTTGAGCGTGTTCCTCTCGTCGGACAGCTTGAGGACCCGCTCCTTCAGCTCGTCCCGCTCTACCTCCAGCTCCTTCACCTTGTCGGCATGGACCAGAGCATGGGCATCGAGTGCCTCTTTGTGCCTCTGCCCCAGCTCGCGAGTCCGCCGCTCGACAACGACCTCGAGCTCCTGATCCTTGCCGCGGAGCGTTGCGGCAAGCTACGCCTCGCGCGCGGAGAGGTCTTCCTCCTGGGAATCCAAGGCAGCTTGATGCTGGTTCCAGGTGGCCTCGGCCGCGGCAGCCAAGTTCGCCGCCTCTTCTAGGGCCTTCTCGATGTCAGACATCTTCATGATGAGCTCTGCATCGCGCTTGGCCAATTCTTCCTGGAAGGCCCTCTGCTCCTCGCGGGACTTGTGAAACCAGGTTTGTGCCTCAGCAACACGCGCCTGGAAGTCCACCTCCGCCTCCTCTACTGTTGCCATCCTGGACTTAACCTTGTCCACACGGGCACGATAGAGCGCTTGGAGCTTCCGGAAATTGGCCCTCATGGCACGGAAGAGTTGCTCTTCTGGAGAACCATCGCCGTCGGCGCCCGGTTCATCGACCACCTCGAGCTCGGTGGCGGCGAGCACCTCGCCGTCGAAGACTTCCCCTCCGGCGGGCACTCGGGAACTTGACGACCCTGCAAGATGGACGAAGAGATCGTCGCCCACCTTCAGATACCTGCCGGGGCCCGAGGTTGTGGAGGAAGAAGGCTGGTCATCAACCGCCTCTTCCTCGGCTGTGGCCTTGCCGCCCCCCCCCCGGCAGGCCCACCGCTTCCACCCTCATCGGCATCCTTGGCGGCCTTATCAGCGGCGGCCTCGACAGCGTCCTTGGCGGCCTCCTCGGTGGCAATCCTGTCAGCCTCCGCCGCGGCCTCCTCAGCAACTTCCCCGATGACGTAGTCCACGTCCTCCATATCTGTTGAAGGAGGGCCCGGGCAGTGATGGGGATGTTGAAGCCAAGAAAAAGAATAAGGGAAAAGCAGAGACATAAGACAGGCAGCTCACCAGTGCCAGGCTATGAAGCAGAAGTCCCCTCCCCGCCGGCGCCTGGCGCCGTGGCAGAGCCAGCAGCGCCCAAGTTCCCTTCTTCCTCCATGCGTGTGGGCTCCATGCTTGGCGCCCTTGCCGGGGACGCCCCGCGCGGCGGCGTAGTCGATGGGGGTGGTGTGTTGGGGGTAGCCCCCTATGGCCCCTCCTGCTGCCGCTCCCGTCCTACAAAACCGACAAGGTCAGCACCATATCATCAAACACCTACTGCATGTCGAGCAAGAAGAGGATGATGAACTTACGCTGGGGGCTGTGCCGGGGGCTGCCGTCCGGGCTGCTCAACACCACCAGTGGTGTCTCTGAAGCCCCAGCCGGGGGCTGGCTGCTCGCCGAGGCCTTCGCCCTCTTTATCCTCTGGGCCAACATCCCTGCGTCCCTGAAGAAGCAAAACAGATCAAAATGAGTGGCATGGTTCAGGAGAATGGAAATGGCAGTAAAGAACGGAGTACTTACTCGTCGTCCATGTCCTCCTCCTCCACCGCTTGCCTTTTCCTCTTCGGGCTGAGAGGCCCAAGATCAAAAGGGAACTCCGTGTCGACGTCTGCCGGGGGAGGCGAAGAAGGCGGAGTTGGTGCGCGCCCAGATGGAGAGGGGGCTGTTGCCTTCTTCTTCTCGGCGGCCTTCGTCACCCCCCTCGCCGCCGTGGCCCTCGTGTGGCGCCCGGACCCCTCCAGGGCCAATTGAGGCTGCGCAGCCTTGCCGGGTTGGACCGGCTCGCCAGAACTGGCCCGCCGCAGGACTCGCCCTCGTCCCCTGGCTGGCGCCGAACCCGCCGCCACATCCTCCTCCGACGATGACTCGTCGGCCGCGTCCTCAACAAGCGGAGCTCCAGTGTTGGCGCTGCTGGCCTCCCCGGCGGCCGCCGCCCACTTGGCGAGCTCCTCCTCCTCCGCAGCCGTTGCGGCTTCGTCCTCCACACCCCCGGCGCTGCTGGCCTCCATGGCGAGATGTAGTCCAGCTCTTCCTGGGTGGTGTCCCTGACAAGCCACCGCTCGGCGTCAGGCTTGACGCACACCTCAACCAGAGAGTCAAAGAATTGATGCACGTCCTCGTCCGCCGACTCCTTCCAACTCGGGTCAGGGCCGCGCGCGTTGCAGTCTGGCATCATGGCGATGAGCTCGGACAAGCGCGAATTGTTGCACAGCGGGTCTGGCATCTTGAAGAACGACCCCTTGAAGGCCTTGCCGGCATTTACGACAGCCCTCGCGGCCTTGCCGGTCCATTCGACCTCGTCGTCGCGACCCACATCAAGCTGGAAGAGCCGCTGGCAGAAACGGGTGTGTCCCATCACCGTGATGTTGTGGTCGAGGCCAGGGCGGAGCCGCGTGACATCAGCAGGATTCCTGAAGAGCTAGGCTGGGCTCCCCTTTTTATGCAACGGGGCGATCCGACGGCGAATGAAGTCCGCCCCGATCATCTCAAGGGTGAGTCCGGCCTGGGTGAGCCGGAGAATCCTAGTGGTGGCGACGGTGAGCCTCCCGTCGGCGGCGTCGACGTCGCCCCAGTCGCTGCCACAGACCAGCGGCACCCGGCGGACCTTGCAGAATCTTGGCGGTTCTTCTTCTTCAATCCAGCACCACCGGCCACGCCATTCGTCCCACCTCTCCTTCACGGCGCCGTCCGGGTACGCTCCCTTGGATCTCGGAATCCAGGTGATGCATCCAGAGACGGCACCTCCCGGCTAGATCCGAGGGGTGAAATAGTAGCGGAAGAGCGCCGTGTTGGGCTGCACCCCGACGAAGCCTTCGCAAAGGTGCGCGAAGAAAGCCATGCACGCCACCGCATTCGGAGTGAAATCCAAGAGGCGGAAGCCAAAGGTGTGCATGATATCGCAGAAGAAATCGGAGAAGGGGGGATATAACCCGCAAGAAAAGTAGTTGACGAAGAAGGGATACCGATTTGGGCCAGGTTCGGCGCAAGCGGCCGGAATGACGCGCGTTGCCGGATGTCCCAAATTCTTCCCCCCCATCTTCACCCCCAAAGGGGCTTGAAGGCGGCCCGGAGCTCGTGGACGTCGACCGTCGACGGGATGAGGAAAGCAGCCTTCGTCCGGTCCCCCGATAGCGCGCCCTCTGGCGGCTCCACACACCCGGCGCCCTTGGCCACACCCTTGCCCTTGGCGGGTTTGGACGCCATGGCGGCTGAGTTGGAGGGCTGAGGGAGGGTGATGGCGAAGCAACGGCGGCAGGCGACGGTGGAAGCTTCGGAAGGAAGGAAGAGAGGGAACAGCGGCTCTGAGATTGGAAGAGGCGCGAGGAAAATGGAGGAAGTGAGCAGCGCGCCCGCGGTTATTCCTTCTTATGAGGGGGAAACGCAGGCCGCCTCCTTTCGCATTTACTGCAACGTGACGCATGCCTGCGGAAACTGCCCCGCGAATGCCGCCCACGTCACGCACGCCCATCCACCCCGCATCGGGCGTGCGGATCATGGGAGGCGAAGCGTGCGGAAAATCTTACCACGGTAAAAACCGTCCCGCCTGCCATGCACCGTTCTGGGCCTAGCCCAACAACGCGTCGCGCTTATGTATGGCCCAGACCCGGGGGCTCCTGTCGGTGTACAAAAGGGGGGGGTATACTTTTTGTACCCCTATGACTGTGCACGGGCAGTCTGAGCCGCGAGCACCACCACACCAAGCACGGCAAGGGAGGTGAGCTAGGGTAAGACCGATGCTCGATGGATACATGGCATCTCAGGCATCGCACGGCAAGGGACTGTGCACGGGCAGTCTGAGCCACGAGCACCACCACCATTGCGCCACCTCAGCTGCCTGCCTACCTACATGGCATCTCAGGCATCGCTGGCCAGGGCGCGTGTCGACACAAGAAGGAGCGGCGACGGACAAGATGGATATCTCCCCGTCCCCGATAAAGCAAGGACACCTTAGCTAAGCGCATTAAATGCGCCTTGTCATGTAATGCGAGGGATAACCTCGCATCACTGTACTCTTTCCACCTCCTGTGTGCCACTGTGGCAACCCCTTTTTCCCTATAAAAGGAGGCCCGAGGCGACCAGGAGAAGGATTCGGCTTTTTGGAGCTCCTCACGCCCCGTAGCTAGCTGAAGAACACAGATATACAATCCACCAAAGTAGGAGTAGGGTATTACGCATCCTCGCGGCCCGAACCTGGGTAAAGGAACCGTGTGGTGTCTGTTGGATCCGCTCTTCTCTCAACCCCGCGCCCCGCAACCGCAGTAGGGATTCTTGTGATCCCATAGGTGTCGTTCCAAATACACCGACATCGCCCACTTGCAAAAGTGAGATATGATAGATGTGAGAAGATAAATATTTTTGGTAGTTTTGTTGTATAGATTGAAAAGTAAAGATTGTAATATAAAAGATAGCTAGTAGATGGAAGATTAATATGATGGAAGATAGACCCAGGGGCTATAGGTCTCACTAGTGGCTTCTCTCAAGATAGCAGATTCTATGGTTGGATAAACTCATGCAATATGATATAAACCCCATATTTTTATCCTTGATGACAACAATACAATACTTGCCTTGCTTGTAACGCCCCGGACACACCCACCGGTTGTCGTTACTCCTGGCGGGATCTAGACTGGCCTCACATATCAATACTAGTCGTTTCTGTTTAATTTTTCCTCTCTTACTCCTGGCGGGATCTAGACTGGCTTCACATATCAATACTAGTCTTTTCTGCACAATTTTTCCTCTCTCGTGCGCACCCGGAAGCAACTTCTCGGTCAGTCACCCATCCTGAAACTACTCCAAGCTGAGCACGCTTAACTTTGGAGTTCTTTCCGGATGGGCTCCCGAAAAAGAATGAATTCCTTATTGATATGAGTAGTCTATCATCCCTAATAAGCCAGGTCATCACATTGCTTCCCCTGCAGTCACTAGGAAAGGACACCGCAAGATTGAACCCAAAGCTAAGCACTTCTCCCATTGCAAGGAAGATCAATCTAGTAGGCCAAACCAAACTGATAATTTGAAGAGACTTTCAAAGATATTTAAATCATGCATATAAGAATTCGGGGAAGAACCAAATATTGTTCATAGATAATCTTGATCAGAAACCCATAATTCATCGGATCTCGACAAACACACCGCAAAAAGAATTGCATCGAATAGATCTCTAAGAAGATCGAGGAGAACATTGCATTGATATCCAAAGAGGGAGAAGAAGCCATCTAGCTAATAAGTATGGACCCAAAGGTCTGTGTTAAACTACTCACAACTCATCAGAGAGGCTATGGTCTTGATGTTGAAGCCCTCCGTGATCGATTCCCCCTATGGCGGTGCTCCGGAAAAGTCCCCAAAGATGGGATCTCACGGGTACAGAAGGTTGTGGAGGTGGAATTAGGCTTTCGTGGTGCTCTCGGATGTTTTCAGGGTATATGAGTATATATAGGAGGAAGAGGTGCGTTTGTGGAGCTACGAGGGGCCCACGAGGGTGGGGGCACGCCCTCCTACCTCGTGGCCGCCTCGTGGCTTCCCTGGTGTGTACTCCAAGTCTTCTGGGTTGCGTTTGTTCCAAAAACGATCCTCGCAAAGGTTTCATTCTGTTTGGACTCCGTTTGATTCCTTTCCCGCGAAACACTGAAATAGGCAAAAAAAAGTTTCATTCTGTTTGGACTCCGTTTGATTCCTTTCCCGCGAAACACTGAAATAGGCAAAAAAACAGCAATTCGCATTGGGCCTTGGGTTAGTAGGTTAGTCCCATTAATAATATAAAAGTGCATAGTAAAGCCCATAAACATCCAAAACAGATATTATAATAGCATGGAACAATCAAAGATTATAGATACGTTGGAGACGTATCTAGGATCCACAAGCTTAATTCATGCTCGTCCTCGAGTAGATAAATGATAAAAACAGAATTTTTGATGTGGAATGCTACCCAACATAATTCTTAATGTAATTTTCTTTATTGTGGCATGAATGTACAGATCCGAAAGATTCAAGACAAAAGTTGAATACTGACATAAGAATAATAATACTTCAAGCATACTAACAAAGCAATTATGTCTTCTCAAAATAACATGGCCAAAGAAAGTTCATCCCTACAAAATCATATAGTTTGGTTATGCTCCATCTTCGTCACACAAAATACCAAAATCATGCACCACCCCGGTTTCAGCCAAGCAATTGTTCCATACTTAATTTTTTTCAAACTTTTTCAACTTTCATGCAATACATGAGCGTGAGCCATGGATATAGCACTATAGGTGGAATAGAGTGGTGGTTGTGGAGAATACAAAAGGAGGAGGATGGTCTCACATCAACTAGGCGTATCAATGGGCAATGGATATGCCCATCAATAGATATCAATGTGAGTGAGTAGAGATTGCCATGCAACGGATGCACTAGAGCTATAAATGTATGAAAGCTCGACAAAAGAAACTAAGTGGGTGTGCATCCAACTTGCTTGCTCATAAGACCTAGGGCATTTCAGGAAACCCATCGTTGGAATATACAAGCCAAGTTCTATATTGAAAATTCCCACTAGTATATGAAAGTGACTAAACAAGAGACTCTCTATCATGAAGATCATGGTGCTACTTGGAAGCACAAGTGTGGAAAAAGATAGTAGCATTGCCCCCCCCCCCCTTTTTTGGGCCTTTTTTGGCCTTTCTTTTTTATTTTTTTATTTGGCCTTTTTTTTGGGCCAAAGCTCTAATAATTATGATCATCACACTTATATTTCTTTACAACTCAAGGATTACAACTCGATACTAGAACAAAATATGACTCTATATGAATGCCTCCGGCGGTGTACCGGGATGTGCAATGAAACAGGAGTGACATGTATGAAAAATTATTCATGGTGGCCTTGCCACAAATACGATGTCAACTACATGATCATGCATGGCAATATGACAATGATGAATCGTGTCATAATAAAAGAAACAGTGGAAAGTTGCATGGCAATATATCTCGGAATGGCTATGGAAATGTCATGATAGGTAGGTATGGTGGATGTTTTGAGGAAGGTATATGGTACCAGCGAAAGTTGCGCGGTACAAGAGAGGCTAGCAATGGTGGAAGGGTGAGAGTGCATATAATCCATGGACTCAACATTAGTCATAAAGAACTCACATACTTATTGCAAGAATCTACAAGTCATCAAAACGAAGTACTACATGCATGCTCCTAGGGGAAGGGTTGGTAGGAGTTAACCATTGCGCGATCCTGACCTCCACACAAAGGATGACAATCAATGAAATACCTCATCCTTCAAATTTTTCACACAATGGTTACCATACGTGCATGCTACGGGACTTGCAAACCTCAACACAATTATTTTTCAAATTCACAACTACTCTACTACCATGAATCTAAAATCACCATCCTCATATCTCAAAACAATCATCAAATATCAAACTTCTCATAATATTCATTGCACTTTATATGAAAGTTTTTATTATACTGATCTTGGATGCCTATCATATTAGGACTAATTTTATAACCAAAGCAAATTACCATGCTGTTCTAAAAGACTCTCAAAATAATATAAGTGAATCATGAGAGATTAATAATGTCTATAAAATAAAACCACCGTCGTGCTCAAAAAGGATATAAGTGAAGCAGTGGAGCAAAACTATCTAGCTCAAAAGATATAAGTGAAGCACATAGAGTATTCTAATAAATTCCGATTCATGTGTGTCTCTCCCAAAAGGTGTGTACAGCAAGGATGATTGTGCCAAACTAAAAATCAAAGACTCAAATCATACAAGACGCTCCAAGAAAAACACATATCATGTGGTGAATAAAAATATAGTCTCAAGTAAAGTTACCGATAGACGAAGACGAAAGTGGGGATGCCTTCCCGGGGCATCCCCAAGCTTAGGCTTTTGGTTATCCTTGAATTTTACTTTGGGTTGCCTTGGGCATCCCCAAGCTTAGGCTCTTTCCACTCTTTGTTCCATAGTCCATCAAATCCTTACCCAAAAACTTGAAAACTTCACAACACAAAACTTAACAGAAAATCTCGTGAGCTCCGTTAGTATAAGAAACCAAACCACCACTTTAAGGTACTGTATTTAAATCATTCTTTATTTATATTGGTGTTAAACCTACTGTATTCTAACTTCTCTATGGTTCATACCTCCCGATACTACTCATAGATTCATCTAAATAAGCAAACAACATACGAAAAACAGAATCTGTCAAAAACAGAACAGCCTGTAGCAATCTTTAACTTTCGAATACTTCTGTAACTCTAAAAATTCTGAAATAAATAGGTGGACATGAGGAATTTGTCTATTAATAATATTCA
Organism: Secale cereale; assembly: GCA_902687465.1. Lineage (NCBI taxonomy): Eukaryota > Viridiplantae > Streptophyta > Magnoliopsida > Poales > Poaceae > Secale > Secale cereale. The sequence goes on along the minus strand of LR738714.1, from coordinate 159,514,389 downwards.
AAAAGAATCAACTTAGAATCACTCTCCAGTAAAAACTAGCAGCCAATCTTGTGAGTGCAAAAGTTTCTGTTTTTTATAGCAAGATCGTAAACACTTCACCCAAGTCTTCCCAAAGGTTCTACTTGGCACAAACACTAATTAAAATACAAAACCACATCTAATCAGAAGCTAGATTATTTATTTATTACTAAACAGAAGTAAAAGCAAAGGAAATAAAATTGTGTTGCATCCCAACAAGCGCTATCGTTTAACGCCCCTAGCTAGACATGGTACAAGAATAGATCTAGATATTGCCATCTTTGGTAGACAATTGTTCAATTGAACACTTATAATCCTTAGGAGGTTCTTTCTAGGAAAGTGTTCCATGCCTTTCCTTAACGGAAATTGGAATCTAATATTTCCTTCTTTCATATCAATAATTGCACCAATCATTCTAAGGTCTACCAAGAATAATATGACATGTAGGATAGCAATCTATATCAAGAACGATGAAATCTACAGGCACATAATTCCTATTTGCAACAATAAGAACATCATTAATCCTTACCATAGGTTTCTTAATGGTAGAAGCCGTAAGATTCAAATTTAAAGAATAATCATCAAATTCATGGAAACCTAACATATCACATAAAGTTTTTAGAATTGTGGAAACACTGGCACCGAAATCACACAAAGCATAGCATTCATGATCTTTAATCTTAATTTTAATAGTAGGTTCCCACTCATCATAAAGTTTTCTAGGGATAGAAACTTATAATTCAAGTTTTTCTTCATAAGATTGCATTAAAGCACCAATGATGTGTTTGGTAAAAGCTTTATTTTGACTATAAGCATGAGGAGAATTTAGCACGGATTGCAAAAAGGAAATAAAATCTATGAAAGAGAAATTATCAGAATTAAATTCCTTGAAATCCAAAATAGTGGGTTCATTGCTATGTAAAGTTTTGACCTCTTCAATCCCACTTTTAACAGTTTTTGCATCAAGATCTAAAAACTTCGAATCATTGGGACGCCTCTTAACTAAAGTTGACTCATCTCCAGTTCCATTTTTATCAATATTCATATTAGAAAACAAAGATTTAATAGGAGACACATCAATGACCTTTAGATCTTCATCTTTATTATATAGAAAACAAGAAGAACACGCTTTCACAAAGCAATCTCTTTTAGCACGCATCCTAGCGGTTCTTTCTTTGCACTCGCCAATGGAAATTCTCATGGCTTTGAGGGACTCATTGATATCATGCTTAGGTGGAATAGATCTAAGTTTCAAAGAATCAACATCAAGAGAAATTCTATCCACGTTCCTGGACAACTCATCAATCTTAAGCAATTTTTATTCAAGCAAAGCATTGAAATTCTTTTGCCAATTCATAAATTCTTTAACACTAGTCTCAAAACCAGAGGGCATCTTATTAAAATTTCCATAAGAGTTGTTGCCAAAATCAGAGGAATTACTAGGGAACGGCCTAGAATTAAAGTTTCCTCTATATGCGTTGTTGCCATAAATTGTTCCTACCAACAAAATTCACATCCATAGATTCATTATTATTCTCAATAAACATTGACAAAGGCATATCAATAGGATCAGAAGAAACACTCTTATTAGCAAATAATTTCATAAGTTCATCCATCTTTCCACTCAAAACATTAATCTCTTCAATCGCAAGGACTTTTTTACTAGTGGATCTTTCGGTGTGCCATTCAGAGTAATTAACCATAATATTATCTAGGAGTGTTGTAGCTTCTCCTAAAGTGATTTCCATGAAAGTGCCTCCCGCGGCCGAATCTAAAAGATTTCTAGAAGCAAAATTCAATCCAGCATAAAAGTTTTGTATAATCATCCATAAGTTCAAACCATGTGTAGGGCAATTACGTATCATTAATTTCATCCTCTCCCAAGCTTGTGCAACATGCTAATGATAAAGTTGCTTAAAATTCACAATACCGTTTCTAAGAGGGATAATCTTAGCGGGAGGAAAATACTTAAAGATAAAGGCATCTTTGCACTTATTCCATGAATCAATACTATTTTTAGGCAAATAAGAGAACCAAGTTTTAGCACGATCTCTAAGCGAAAACGGAAATAGCTTCAATTTAACAATATCATTATCCACATCTCTCTTCTTTTGTATATCACACAAATCAACAAAGTTGTTTAGATGGGTAGCAGCATCTTCGCTAGGAAGGCCAGAAAATTGATCTTTCATAACAAGGTTTAACAGAGAAGCATTGATTTCACAAGATTCAGCATCGGTAATAGGAGCAATCGGAGTGCTAATAAAATCATTATTGTTGGTATTGGAAAAATCACACAGTTTAGTATTGTCTTGGGCCATAGTGACGAACAAGCAATCCAACACACGAGCAAACAAGAAGCAAGCGAAAAGAGGAACATGGAAAAATGAGTGCGAATAAAATGGCAAAGGTGAAGTGGGGGAGAGGAAAATGAGAGGCAAAGGGTAAATCATGTAATGCGAGGGATAAGAGTTTGTGATGGGTACTTGGTATATGACTTGTGCGTGGATCTCACCGGCAACGGCGCAGAAATCCTTCTTGCTACCTCTTGAGCATGCGTTGGTTTTCCCTTGAAGAGGAAAGGGTGATGCAGCAAACTAGCGTAAGTATTTCCCTTAGTTTTTGAGAACCAAGGTATCAATCCAGTAGGAGACTACACTCAAATCCCTTGTACCTGCACAAACAAATAAAAACCTTGCAACCAACACGATAAAGGGGTTGTCAATCCCTTCTCGGCCACTTGCAAAAGTGAGATCTGATAGAGCTAGTAAGATAAATATTTTTGGTATTTTTGTATAGATTGAAAAGTAAAGATTTCAAAATAAAAGATAGCTAGTAGATGGAAGATAGACCCGGGGGCCATAGGTTTCACTAGCGGCTTCTCTCAAGATAGCAGATTCTACGGTGGGTGAACAAATTACTATCGAGCAATTGATAGAAAAGCGCATAGTTATGAGAATATCTAGGAATGATCATGTATATAGGCATCACGTCCGTGACAAGTAGACCGAAATGATTCTGCATCTACTACTATTACTCCACACATCGACCGCTATCCAGCATGCATCTACAGTATTAAGTGCATAAGAACAGAGTAACGCCTTAAGCAAGATGACATGATGTAGAGGGATAAATTCATGCAATATGTGTAGGAGATATGCCCTAGAGGCAATAATAAATGCTATTATTTATCTCCAAGTTCATAATTATGTTTATGTTCCATGCTAAAACTATTGTGGTTCCCGAGCCCGTATATCCATAAAGGCTCTGGGGAAAACCCATGTGCATGTGTGGAATAATAAACGGTAAAATGTATTCCTAGTCATGCCTCTAAGACTAGCTCAAGTGTTGCATGATGATTATGTTTTCCCAATCATGGGCATGTCTATGCCAGCAACTTTGAGGGCACAATGTTAAGAGAACATTTGTGTTGAATCGACCTGGATTGATGTTATGCTATGAGATTCATTCATCACAAGTTAATGGTAAATAACACAGAGACGGTTAATGTTTGCATGATTCCTTAGACCATGAGAGTATCGAGTTTCTTCATGCTTGCTTCATGAACTTTGGGGTTTGTTAAACGTCATCCGTAAATGGGTGGCTATTACGGCGGCTTACGGGTTCATGGAAAAGTATGTCAAGTAAATTGATAGCTCAAGATTGGGATTTGCTCCTTTGACGACGGAGAGATATCTCTGGGCCCTCTCGGTGTTACGGTATCCATCATCGTCTGGCCAGACACAGTGTGATTTGATCACAGGGATGCCGCAACACGGAAACGAGAAAAGAGAACAATACCGGTAACGAGGTAACTAGCATAGTGGACAAGTTGTTGATCCATGGGAATGGCAACATGTCTCACCTCGGGTATTTGTAACATATCACGAAGCAACAAGAATAGCACATGGCAACTGGAGGTTCACTCGAATATTCATTCGTGTGGGTATAGGGGTCAATATGGGTGTCCACGGCTCCGATGTTGATCACTGATTAGAAAGGGTTCCGGTCATGTCTATACTTCACTGAACCTATAGGGTCACATGCTTAAGGATCATCTACCTGCTGAATACTAGACAAGGAGTCTGAGAGAAAATTACCGAAAAAGTTTCGGATAGCGGAAAAGGTTCCGCAGAGAGAGGTCTTCGGATGAGTTTCGATGAAACTGAAAAGTTGTTTTAGGGGATACCATTAAGTCAAATTGGTTTCGGCACATGCGTGATAATTCTTGGAGGGTGCCAGAACCATTCTAGAAGCTTTCTGGAATTTTCCGGGATAATAACCGGATATGCTCTGGGGCTGCCGGAACCACTTCAGATGCTTTTTGCAGATGAAAATCACTAAACCGGAATTGTTTCGGAACGCGTTGAAAATCATTTTGGTGGGTACTGGAAATGTTCTAAGCCCACATAAATATTTTCAGTTCGAACGTACGCTGAAAAATGTCGTCATGAATAGTGAAAGTACTTTTTGGGATATTTATGGAAAGCCACCTTTTGGGGCTTTTCCCAAAAGGCTTCTAGAAGGACTTGGGGATCAAGGAACCCCCTTTGGGGGGGGGCCCATGAAGGTGAGACATTGGAGAGTGCAGCTCCTCCATGGGGCTCCACTTGTCATCCCTTTATGCCTTTTATACCCTTTGTGTGTGACATAAAGTGGGGGCACTTTTGGTATTTCAGAATACCCATCCTACCCCTTGGTTTCCCTATAAATAGTAGGTGAGGGGGCTGCCCAAACCTCATCCCTTCTCACATACAAGTGCCATGCAATGATCTGGCTTCTTCTCTCCCTCCCACGAAAAGAGTTTCGTAGAGCCGTAAGGCTGTCTGGGTTCCGGCATGAACTAGTTCTGGACGGCAAAGCCTTGCCGGATAGATGACACCGTATGTGTGCAACTCTGTAGAGAGATCGTAGTTTCGGTCTTAGTTCGTGAGTGCCTCCTGAAGGGCTGTCCGTGTGACCGTCCGAGTTTTGATGGTCCTCCCGATGGGCTGTCCGAGTGACCGTTCGAGTTTCGAAGGTCCTCTCGAAGGGCTGTCCGCGGCACCGTCCGGGGGGGGCTGTTCGACCGCCTCCCGGAGGGCTGTCTGAGGAGCAGATGAGGGTATACATCCTCGCGGTTGGGAGGTTGTAAATCCTAGCTGCGGGGATCTGCACCGCCGATTGTCATCGACTCTACTTCCCGCTGCGCTACGAGTCGGTAACGAAAAGGATCAAACCACGTATACAGTCTCCATAGTGGTCCTGGGATGGTGCGTAGGTTCGAATTTTTTTGTTTTCTGTCGTGTTACCTTTCAGTGGTATCAGAGATGTGCTATGCGTAGATGCAGGTTGCGATCTAGAATACATAGAGATGTATGGGTATTGCATAATATAATTAGGTAGTAGATGAGATCTATTGCTGAAAATTATTTCTGCGGGTGACAGATGAAATCTATTACCCGATGTTCTTGTTGCTTCCCTGGAATTTGCATATTTCTGATCTTGATAACAGTATGGTGGAGTTTCAATGTTCTGGCAATCCGCGATCCTGATTGATCAACGAAGTGCTAACAGTTCATTGAATTCCACCATAGTTAAAAAGAAAGATGAAATTTAGCAGACGAAAGGGCAATGCAGATATGATCTGCACGGGGGTCATGCGTATGACGAAGTTTAGTATGGAGCTCGAGATTTTATTATCTCGTGTTTCATACACCCCGCAATGTTAATCTAGCGACATGGATTATCATGCTTGATGATGGACTTTGATATCTAGTGTTTGTTTCGAAACCTTAGAAGCCACGTAAAACAATTTTTTGCATGAACCGATTAGAGACGTCTAACTTGGTTTTGTAGGAGGGTTTGCATGTGCATATGTTGTGGTATAGCAGTGCTCATAATAATTTGATTATGTATGAGATGTCTATATGATGTAAATTGATTAACATGACCTATGTGTCATGATTTGGCATGATGGCTGGAGCCATATGATTGCACTTTAAAAGGCATGCGTGTCAACCTTGTGTAATGCATTATTTTATTAGCTATATTATCTGATGCATCGACAAGGTGGTGGCAATGTTCGCGAAGGTTAACACCGACGCGAATGCCGAAGACGAAGAAATGAAAAAACTTCTCCATCAGAAAGGGCTATACCATATCATGCTATTATGAATTTCCAGAGATGTTTATCCCTTATGTTGCACCCTTCTTGATTGCGTGGTAGTCGCTTTTATTAGGGTGATCTCTCACAAAAATATCAAGTAGTTAGTGTTCTCCCAAGTGTAGCACCGTCACGGCACCTAACTTTTCGGGGTGCGCCGTGTCACACGGGTACGAACGATTAGGGATGTGTGAGGCGAGTGAGTTGAGACCTCGCAGCAAGATCACTTGGTTGACTTGACGTTCAGGCATGACCGTCATGAGCTCGGAACACTCGCATCGAACGATGAACAAGAGTCACATAGAGATGTGATTGGCAAGTTGGCCTACCGGTTGAGATTTTCGTCATCAGTTACACCAATGGCGAACAATTGAAATACGGATCTTGAATCACTCACAATCAATTATGAGAGATATTGATTTGAGTGGGAGCGCGATGTAGAATTAACTTGTTTAAATTCTCAGTGCAATTAATTATGGACACTGTCTAAGTGTTATATGCATAATAGTTGTAGAATAATGGCTCACGTTTCCACCTTCCCTGTTAAAATTGAATAGCTATTAAATATCTGGTTAAATCTTTACGGTTGGTGACGTAATGTGAGGATTGTCCTCAAAAGTGCCAAGAAGGACTTTGTCCTATCACATACTTTCCGTATTCTCTCGCTTATGCTATGGATCATGTGACTCTCGTCCGTCGATCCAAAAGCTAGAATTCCGTTTCGGTCAAGTGCAATATGTTTGCTTCCATGAGACCCGAACTTCGAAAGTCTGTATAGTTATGTGATATTCATGGAATCTGAAAATCATTTTCAGAGACAGACAAAGGCTAAAAGATATGAGATATCCAAAGCAATGTTTGTTTGCAAACTATTAGTAAAGGAGTTTACTATGCATTAGACTGATAAGAGAGGAATCGAGAAGAATGTTTGTCATATGATTAAAGGTGAATAAAACAACAACTTATTGAGAAAGGAAGTGTCCGAAGGGTGTTAGTGAAACTTTCACGGCTAGGAAGTCTGGGGCTAACGCCACTCTTAGGTTGAGTGCTTCTTCTGAGAGTAGGAGGAATACTGAAACTTAAACTGTTAGAAGTATAAAGGCAAAAAGAATGAAGACTGGAATATCCAGCTCATATGTATGAATGTCATACGAGTTATTGATGTATAGAAGGCTGGTCAGAAAAAATAGTTCTTGGTAATTATGATTAAACTTGTTAATCACTAATTCTTGGTTATTGTGAGTTTATCACAAAGATACTCGTTTGATTGCATTCTGTTGCAAATCCATGCAAGAACTACTACCGCCTGAAAGACTGGCCAGGAATGAGATTTAGATACACACATGGAACATAGTAAATGTTACTATATCTTCCATCGGTGTATTACCCTTTGTATTTATTTTCATAAAACATTTTAGAGTTTTATACACTCTAGCCCATTTCATAAAGTATCTTGCAAGAAGGTTGTTCATAAGAGAACTTTTGATGATTGATGTCATAAATAACAGAAGAGCCATACTTTCATTGTGAATGAGATGTATGTTATGAATAATTATATTAATATATTACCTCTATGTTTACTTTCATAATTCATTTTAGAGTTTCTTACACTCTAGCCCATTGCATAATGTTTGTTGCAAAAGAGTTGTTCATAAAAACAACAATTGTTGTTAAGTATTATGAATAACATGAAGGGCCATGCTTCCATCCAACATGGGATGTATGTTATGAATATTGATGGTAAAATGATACATCCATAACACTGACGCTAAATGTCGCAAGACTATGAGAATACCACACATGTGTGGCACTGCATTTTGTCACATTGGAGAAACCCGCATGGAAAATTCCATTATGATGGATTTTGAAGTCGTTTGATTATGAATCATCTGACACTTGCAACTTTCCTCCGAAAAGTGACGTGACTGAAATACCGTTCACAGGCCATAAGGAACGAGCAACAAACTTATTGGTTAGCATACATTTTGATGTGTGTAGTTCAATAAATGTTGTTGCAAGTGGTGGATTTATTTATCTTCAGAAATGACTCAAGTAGATATATGGATATTTGCTTGATGAGACGTAAGTCTAGATCTTTTGAAATCATTTGAAAGGTTTTCAAAAATGAAGTAGAAGTTATTGTAACAGGAAAATTATGTTTCTGCAATTTGATTGCACAAAGGAATATTTGAGTTACATGTTTAGCGAATGTCTAATGAGTTGTGAAAGCGGTTTCATAACTTGCACCTCCCGGAACACCACTGCAAGTGAAAAGTCCGTGGAGATGTAATCTAACCATTTATGACATGGTAAGGTCAAAGAAGACATAAATAAAATTACCATTATCACTTTTAAAGTGATGCTTTAGAGATTGCGACTTTTACACTGAAAAGAGCTACATCTGGTCTGTTGAAATGAAGCCACGGTATGGTACGCCCAACCATGTTATATCTTTTCTTAACATTTGGAATATGGGGCTTGTGTAAAGGGTTACAAACCTATTCCAAATCAGACAAGTGCTACTTTGTAGGTTATACCAAAATGTTGGGTATTCCTCCCTCACTATACCAAGGCAAATAGTTTAGCCGCGAAACGGTGTACTTTTAAAGAGAATGGTTCTTTCAAAAAGGTGAGTGGGAGAATAGTGCAACTCGACGAGATAAACAGTATCTTCGTTATCAGATCAAAGAAAAGAGACATTGGAAGTAATTCCAGAGTTTCCTACTGTGACTGATACGAAAGTCTCTATAATAAAATGTATGAACTTCGATCGAACTTGTAGCTGAACCACGTAGGCAAGGCTCGTGCAAACCTCTCAGGTGCGCAAACGAGATATTGTTGTTAGACAACATTATACCTATGATACACAAGGAAGCGTTGATGGGCCCTGACTCCGGAATTGGCTAAATGCCAATACAACCCGAGTTAGTTTCCATATAAGTGATTCAAGATTAAAACCTTGATACACCTTTCGGAAGACTTAGAGTCTAACGAATATTTATGGAACTTAAAACTGATACGGATAAAAATGTTTTATCCATAAAGCTCGACTTGTTGAAATAACAAGTTCAAGAGTTGACTACGATGAAGTTGTTTTCATCGTATCGATGCTTAAAGTCGGTTCGGGTTGAACTAGCAATTAATACATATTTCAATCATGAGATATGAAACATGGATGACAATAGGATTTCCATCTGATGGAAATGAAACCAAGGACTTGCATGTGTTACAGTCCAAGGCATTTTGTCTATCCAGAGGATGCTAGTAAGGGTGCAAACTTCAGAGTTCCAGCGATGGACAGAAGAGAGCAAAATGGAGTTGGAATCTTCGTGCTTTAATGAAATGGTCAAAGGGGTTTGACTTCATCAATGGGTAACGAAGATGCTTGTAATTCAAGAAAGTAAGTGGGAGCGTAATAATATTTCTAAAAACCTTGTGTGCTTGACACATTGTTAATTGGAAATAAATTTCTTGACATGAATTAGGACTTCATTTGAAAATAGTTTTATGATGAACTGCTTAGGCTAAATAGCCTCAATATTAGGCATAATGATCTATGGAGATAGATTTACCTAATAGGGCTAAGAAATAAATACATATTGACAAGATGCTAAAACCATTTAGCGCTAAGAACGACAAGGAGTAATTCTTGCCGAAGTCACATGGAAAGAGTTTTTGCAAGAATCAGTGTCCCAAAACACTGATGAGCAAAATACATGATGCAGATTCCACACACTTTTGTGTTTGAATTAATCATGTATTCCATGGTATGTAAAACAACCAGATATGTCCGATACTCCCAAGGTGTTGGAGGTATGGATACTAAAGTGATCAAAGTACTGATCATGGGACAACAGTGAAAGATGTCATTAAGTACTAGAGTAAGTACTGATGATATGTTTTCTCGCAAGCAGAGATCGTGAAGAGTTCGTTGTAAAATGTTACATCGATACAGCCTTCATCTTTTCTCCATGCGATTTTTGATTTAAGTTAAGGGTTTTGTGTAATACACAATATGGTGGCACGGTAGTTGGAAATTGTTTCCAACAGGATACTGTGGCGAATTCTATAACAAATGACTAAGTATGTTGATGCTTTAGAAGCGACAAACAAGATGTTGAATCATATAGTTCATTCATGAACTTAGTATGGTTCCAAGATGGCTTTTGTCTATGGGACACTGCTGCAGGTAGTTTCTCCATAACTCAGTCTGAGGAATCCAGGTTCGACCTGTGATTCACATACATAAAATCCAAGTCCGCACAAAATATGAGTTTTGTGAAAGCGTGAAAACGCGAGGATATGTAGAGATAGACACGGAGCTGAAGTTGTCTGATCCGTCGAACATCAGGCTATACCACAAGCGAAGCATATTTACACCGATGTGCCACAGGTGTGAAGTGCTTTAGCATTAAACTAGATTATTGACTCTAGTGCAAGTGGGAGTCTGTAGGAGATATGCCCTAGAGGCAATAATAAATGCTATTATTTATCTCCAAGTTCATAACTATGTTTATGTTCCATGCTATAACTGTTGTAGTCCCCGAGCCCGTATATCCATAAAGGCTCTGGGGAAAACCCATGTGCACGTGTGGAATAATAAACGGTAAAATGTATTCATAGTCATGCCTCCAAAACTAGCTCAAGTGTTGCATGATGATTATGTTTTCCCAATCATGGGCATGTCTATGCCAGCAACTTTGAGGGCACAATGTTAAGAGAACATTTGTGTTGAATCGACCCGAATTGATGTTATGCTATGAGATTCATTCATCACAAGTTAATGGTAAATAACACAGAGATGGTTAATGTTTGCATGATTCCTTAGACCATGAGAGTATCGAGTTTCTTCATGCTTGTTCATGAACTTTGGTGTCTGTTAAACGTCATCCGTAAATGGGTGGCTATTACGGCGGCATACGGGTTCATGGAAAAGTATGTCAAGTAACTTGATAGCTCAAGATTGGGATTTACTCCTCTAACGACGGAGAGATATCTCTGGGCCCTCTCGGTGATACGGTATCCATCATCGTCTGGCCAGACACAGTGTGATTTGATCACAGGGATGCTGGAACACGGAAACGAGAAAAGAGAACAATACCGGTAACGAGGCAACTAGCATAGTGGACAAGTTGTTGATCCACGGGAATGCCAACATGTCTCACCTCGGGTATTTGTAACATATCACGAAGCAACAGGAATAGCACACGGCAACTGCAGGTTCACTCGAATATTCATTCGTGTGGGTATAGGGGTCAATATTGGTGTCCATGGCTCCGATGTTGATCATTGATCAGAAATGGTTCCGGTCATATCTATACTTCACCAAACCTATAGGGTCACATGCTTAAGGGTCATCTATCTGCTGAATAATAGACAAGGAGTCTGTGAGAAAATCACCGAAAAAGTTTCGGACAGCGGAAAAGGTTCCGCAGAGAGAGGTCATCGGATGAGTTCCGATGAAACTGAAAAGTTGTTTCAGGGGATACCATTAAGTCAAATTGGTTTCAGCACATGCCTGATAATTCTTGGAGGGTGCCAGAACCATTCTGGAAGCTTTCTGGAATTTTCCGGGATAATAACCGGATATGCTCCGGAGCTGCGGGAACCACTTCGGATGCTTTTCGCAGATGAAAATCACTAAACCGGAATTGTTTCGGGATGCGTTGAAAATCATTTTGGTGGGTACTAGAAATGTTCTAAGCCCACATAAATATTTTCAGTTCGAACGGACGCTGAAAAATGTCGTCGTGAATAGTGAAAGTACTTTTTGGGATATTTATGGAAAGCCACCTTTTGGTGCTTTTCCCAAAAGGATTCTAGAAGGACTTGGGATCAAGGAAACCCCTTTGGGGGGCCCCCATGAAGGTGGGACGTTGGAGGGTGCAGCTCCTCCATGGGGCTCCACTTGTCATCCCGTTATGTCTTTTATACCCTTTGTGTGTGACATAAAGTGGGGGCACTTTTGGTATTTCAGAATATCGATCCTACCCCTTGGTTTCCTTAGAAATAGGAGGTGAGGGGGCTGCCCAAACCTCATCCCTTCTCACATACAAGTGCCATGCAATGATCTGGCTTCTTCTCTCCCTCCCACGAAAAGAGTTTCGTAGAGCCGTAAGGCTGTCTGGGTTCCGGCAAGAACTAGTTCTGGACGGCGAAGCCCTGCCGGATAGATGACACCATATGTGTGCAACTCTATAGAGAGATCGTAGTTTCGGTCTTAGTTCGTGAGTGCCTCCCAAAGGGCTGTCCGTGTGACTGTCCGAGTTTTGAAAGTCCTCCCGAAGGGCTGTCCGAGTGACCGTTCGAGTTTTGAAGGTCCTCCCGAAGGGCTGTCCGCAACACCGTCCGGGGGGGCTGTTCGACCGCCTCCCGGAGGGCTGTCTGAGGAGCAGATGAGGGTATACATCCTCGCGGTTTGGAGGTTGTAAATCCTAGCTGCGGGGATCTGCACCGCCGATCGTCATCGACTCTACTTCCCGCTGCGCTATGAGTCGGTAACGAAAAGGATCAAACCATGTATGTAGTCTCCATAGTGGTCCTGGGCTGGTGCGTAGGTTGGAAATTTTTTGTTTTCTATCGCGTTACCTTACAATATGATATAAACCCCATCTTTTTATCCTCGATGGCAATAATACAATACGTGCCTTGCTGCCCCTCCTGTCACTGGGAAAGGACACCGCAAGATTGAACCCAAAGCTAAGCCCTTCTCCCATTGCAAGAAAGATCAATCTAGTAGGCCAAACCAAACTGATAATTCGAAGAGACTTGCAAAGATATCTAAATCATGCATATAAGAATTCAGAGAAGAACCAAATATTGTTCATAGATAATCTTGATCATAAACCCACAATTCATCGGATCTCGACGAACACACTGCAAAAAATTACATCGAATAGATCTCCAAGAAGATCGAGGAGAACTTTGTATTGAGATACAATGATAGAGAAGAAACCAGCTAGCTAATAACTATGGACCCGAAGGTCTGTGGTAAACTACTCACAACTCATCGGAGAGGCTATGGAGTTGATGTAGAAGCCCTCTGTGATCGATCCTCCCTCCAGTGGAGCTCCGGAAAAGGCCCCAAGATGGGATCTCACGGGTACAGAAGGTTGTGGCGGTGTAATAAGGATTTCGTGGTGCTCTCGGATGTTTTCAGGGTATATGAGTATATATATGAGGAAGACGTACGTCGGTGGGGCTACGAGGGGCCCACGATGGTGGGAGGCGCGCCCTCCTACCTTGTCGCCACCTCGTGGCTTCCCTGGCTTGTACTCCAAGTCTTCTGGGCTGTGTTTGTTCCAAAAACGATCCTCGCGAAGGTTTCTTTCCGTTTGGAGTCCGTTTGATATTCCTTTTCTGCGAAACACTGAAATAGGCAAAAAAACAAAAATTTGCACTGGGACTTGGGTTAGTAGGTTAGTCCCAAAAATAATATCAAAGTGCATAGTAAAGCCCATTAAACATCCAAAAACAGATAATATAATAGCATGGAACAATCAAAAATTATAGATATGTTAAAGCCCATTAAACATCCAAAACAGATAATATAATAGCATGGAACAATCAAAAATTATAGATACGTTGGAGACGTATCAGGCATTAATTGTGATTTTGCGTAGTTGATTTTCAGACCAGTTGCCCGGGCATAGGAGTCAAGAATCACCATAGTTATTTGAAGTTCTTGTTGATTAGCCGGGAGGATGATTAATGTATCATCGGCATATTGGACAACGGGGTAGTCTTCCAAGGCAGTTGATAGGGAGTGCAATTAAACCATCCAACCAGGCTTTATTAATTAATGACTGAAGAAAATCTGTCGTAAGCAAAGACAACAAGGGGGATATTGGGTCACCTTGTATCACTCCCCGTTTACATTTAAACTATGTGCTAGGTATTCCATTCAGAAGAATAGATGAAGATCCTGATTGTAGCAGCATTTTAATCCACATACACCACCTGTCGTCAAAACCCTTCCATTCCAGCATTTTCAAAATGAATGAATGTTCCATCGTGTCGAAGGCATTTTCAAAATCTAATTTCAAAATCACAATTTCCCTACCCGAGTTCTTGCACTTACACAAATATTCAAATGCCCAGCCAAAACAATCTTGAATTGTCCTTGTCTTAATAAATCCATATTGGTTTCGATGTACCACCTTGAGAATCCAATGTTGAAGCCTCTCTGAAAGAATTTTTGTGATAACTTTAAGCACACAATTTAACAAGGAGATCGGTCTATAGTCATTGACAGATTCAGGCGTTAGTTTCTTTGGGATCAGCATGATTAAAGATGTGTTCAAACATTGTAAGCTGATTGTCCCTTTCCAGAAGTCGTCACATAGAGCATAAAAATCCTCTTTGATTATATCCCAACACACCTTGAGGAAAAGACCGTTGAAACCATCTGGTCCCGGAGCTCGATCTGTCGGAATGATCTTGATTATGTTATCTATTTCTTCTTTCGTAAACGGAACCTAAAGTTCTTCCAGACCTTGGCATTTTTGAATGAGATCAGAAAGCTCAAAATCAAACTCTGGATGATTAGGAACCCCCATTCTTCTTTTAAAGCAATCATAAAATGCCGCAGCCTTTTCATCATGACTTTCAACCAAGCGACCATCACGCATTAGCAAGTTTGTGATGGCAATTCTACGTAACCTTTAAGTTGCACGGGCATGGAAATATTTTGTATTTTCCTCTCCTTGGACTGCCCATCAAACCGTATATCGTTTTTTCCAATACTCACTCTGATATCTAAGCAGTCTTAGCAAATGAGCTTTTAAAATATTTCTAAAATTAGCTTCTGGGTGGAAAGCTGTATGATTTCCTCAAGGTCATCAAGCTGGAGTAGAATTCTATTACAATTTTCAATTAGAAGCTTTAACTTAGAGATGGACTTGCTCCAATTTTTAAATCACATCTTAGTCTCTTTAATTTGGCCGAGATTCTGGTGGCACTAGTGGAGGTCTTTATGGGAGTGAACCATGATGATTTCACCAGCTCTAAAAATCCAGGATGTGAGGGCCAAAATTTTCAAACCTGAAAACTTTAGATCTTGGGATAGTTGTTTCCACTTAAAGATTACAAGGAACATGATCAGAGATTGGTCGAGCCAGAGGTTTTGCCATGGTATTTGGGAATTTCAAAATCCATTATGGAGAAGAAAAAACCAATCTAACTGCTCTAATAACGGGGTTTCTTGCATGCTACTCCATGTATATCTCCTTCATTTGATTGGAATTTCTAGCAATGCGAGATGGCTAATCATCTAATTGAATTTCATGATGTCCTCCACATTTCCACCAGGTAAGTTTATGTTATCCAAAGATTGCATGAAATTTAAATCACCCATGAAAAGCCAAAGATCATCAGTTTCAATATTTAAATTTTCCATCCACTCAATGAAAGTTAACCTCTCAGGCCCATCACATGGTCCATAAATATTGGAAAGAAGCCAACTTTCATTTGTTTGAACCGAGGTCATCTTAATTATGATTGCAAAAGAAAAATGATGAATAATCTGGCCCACAAATTGACTGCTATACAATATAATGACGAGGCCACCTGAAGCACCATCCGACGGGAAAAACTCAAATTTATCAAATCTCCTCGGACAACATTTTCTAATAAATGAGTGATCAAAGTTAGGTTTCTTAGTCTCTTGCAAGCATACAATCGAGGAGTTGGATTCATCAATCTTATTACGAAGGGCATCACATTTAGAGCTAGCACTCAATCCATGGATATTCCAGCACAAAATATTCCACATAACAAAGGCCATTAATTCTTGAGACAAACTAAATAAAAGTGCATGAAAGTGCTCAAAGGCACACTAATATGAAATGCAACAAAGTAGCAGAAACAATCATGCCTAGGCCTTGTCTTTATCCTTGCCCTTGAGAGGAGCAAGCAGCTTCTCTCTCGTGAGCTCCTCCTGGGGGACATCACAGAGAGTTGTTCCAAGAAATTGCAGAGTTTCGATCGTAGTGGGAGGCGGGATGTGTCTTGAAGCAGATGTTTCCTCAGCTCTGTTGCTTTGTTGTATGTCTAAGATATCAGGAGTTTTCCTTGGTTTAACACATGATGGCCTGCATTTGTTGTCCGCCAGTGATGGTGGTTTGAAACATTGTTATCTAGATGCCCGAACACTGTGTCGAACCTCTGACACATCCAGTGGCGTGCCCATTCTGTGCTTTCTCTTATTATTGGCCGTGTCAAGCTCCATCATCTCAAGGTGCGGGTCCAGAAGTGGTAGGTTCTCCATTTGTGTGTTGTCTTCCATGAGCATGGGTTCTGTATTAATCAGATGAAGCACTTTGTTCAGTTGTGCACTTGCAAACTCATAACATATCGACCAAGCTTCCTCGGGTAAACAAATAATGTTGGTACCCGGCTCAAAAGGTGAAAATGGGAAGGATGTGAAGCAAGCACTTCCCACAAGATCCACCAGAGTGTTCTGCAATCCGTCAGCAAACCTTATCCCGAGACATGGCGTGCTATTTTATTCAGAAACCCAACTGAGTCTAGGAGTGTAGACCGTGCAGTAAAAACAGATCAAGAAGGAGAGCCAGTTCTCCTCGCCTGGTACTTCGAGAACAATTTCATGCGTGTTCATCTGCTGAAAGGCAAGATCACCAGCAGGGTTTCCTTGGATAAATCTTTCCGCCACATCTTTGATCATTGCCACATGCTCATTCCAAACTCACATCCCATCATCAAAACCAGAGTCAGCAGTCTGAATTCCATCCATCATAGAGGGTCCCTCATAGCCAGTGTAACTCCTATAGTTGTAACCTTGGTACACCGGTGGAACAGGGGTGTAGAACTGGCCACTCACCCAACCTTGTTGTGGCGGAGGAGGCGGCGGTGCTGCCTCCCAAGCATTGGCTGCATTCTGGAGTTGCCACACTTGTGCATTGTGTTGTTCCTGCTGCATTGCATTGAGAAAAGGAAGATGACCTGACTCTCTCATAGAGATGAGACGACCCTTGGGGGCTACACGTCATTATTTTCAATCCTATGGATAAGGACCTATTCTTGCAGTACCGGCTTGTTATTTTCATAACAACCCGACCCTTGGGGGCTATCGTATGCTTACCAAAATCATGTGCTAGTCTTACACATACTCATGATTTTCTATGTTTAAGACTTGGGGGCTCCGTAAGTATATACAATATTGGAAAGAGGAAGTTTTTTCATACCTCATATTTTCTTCTCAGCATGCCTACCATGCCTATCTCAGAATCATGGATCTCAGAAAGCTGGGTCAAAAACCCTTGGTGCAGTTCTTCAACACTCATAATTTTGAAACTGGGAAGTTCCAGTTTGGTCTTCCCCTTGTCCCGCGGGACCGGCTCATCTTTGGCCAAAATCTTGGACAAAGTGCCTGAAGCTTTGGGAGCACTCTGGCCCTCCCTAGTAATGGTCAACTCTGGGTCAATCTACATCGGATTGGTGTCTTCAACTACCTTGCGAGGGCTAGAAGTAAGAATAGGGCTTGGCGGGTGAGCATTTTCAACTGGCTCATCTGGCCTGGTTTGATCGTCCGCAGTGATCACTTCTTCTGCCACTGGCGGCTTACCGGTAAGCACCGGCTCATGGACTATTTATGTTCGATGGTCCAGGTTGTCCTCGCTCGCATGAACAACTTGATCGTCCGGTTTATCCTGCGGAGGTTCTTGGGTACCGGAGGTTGTAGGTATGGAGGATGACCCGCCACCTTTTTTTGGCAACGACTTTGGCCCTGATTCCAATACAGACAAGTTTCAGTCAATAAAATGTACAATGGCAAGGAAAGATATTTTAGGTACTCACCCACGCTTAATGGTGAAAGCCGGCAATTGATTGGTGGTTGATTCTTTAGATGAGGGGGCGATTCATGTTAATTCGAGTCAGAAGGGTTAAGTGGCTGCCTAATAAGTCCATGTCATGGAAGAGATGAAGTTGGGCTATTGGGGACCTCAGTTCGTCTTCTTTGAGTGACCGGCTCATATGCTAAGCCGGTAGACAACTCGCCAGAATCACTCCAGAGCTTGCGCTTGGAGGTGCCGACTTGCTGCATTTTCTTCAAAATAAATTTTGGGTCTAAGTGAGCATCTGGATGGGAAATGGTACCTTTGTGATGGCTTGTCTCGTTTTCTTCGGGATTAAATTTTCTGAGCTGGATGAGATTGAAATTACCTCGACGTTGCCGGCTCGACTGGCCTCAGAGTTATCCTGAGAAGAAGGGGCATCAGCAAGTTGATTAAAAATATCACCAAGCGAGTCGAGCTCTACCTCAAACTCGTCATTACTGGCTGGCTCATTAGCATCGGCTGACACATCAGCATTGACCGGCTCATCTGCTTGCTCAATTGAGCGGAGGCGGGCCTTCGAGGTTTCTTTTTCTTCCAAAACTTGTCGTCTGACTGCATAAGAGATAAGTAGGAGATCAATATCAAAGCTGAACAAGTTAAAAAATAGAAAGTAAAATAGGTGTAACAATACTTACTGGAGGCACGGGATTGGTTATGCAGAAGGGAGCAAGCCCAGTCTTGTTGCATTTTTCCTTAGACTCTCCCAATAGCTTCTTCGTGGCTTTGTTGAGTTCGTTCTTAGTCAACTTAGTTTGACCAAAGCATTGCACGTCCGCTAACTCACCTGTATAATTGCACATCAACTCACCCCTCCGGCTTAAAGGCTGTATGCGCCAGCTTATCTAGCACTAGGTCAAGTCAGCCCGGTGAGCTCGTTAGCTATTAAGGCCCGCATCTTTGAATAAATAGGCGTGACTTGTTATCGCTCTTCACTAGCCGACCAACCTAGGAAAGCAATTCTCGCGTCGAGCCGGTCTAGCCTGTAACCCGGCAAGGGATTCTCGCCTGCAGGAGTAGTGTTCTTGCAGAAGAACCAAGTTATATTCCATCCCTTCACATGACTCGCCAGCTTGGCCTCTGGGAAAGGATTGTTTTTATGTCTCTGAATGGAACTCCCACCAAGTTCTATGCTAGGGCCATCCACGAATTCAGTTTCGTGGTTAATATACAAAAACTCCCGAAAGAGGGGGATAGTTGGCTCCATCTAAAGATAGACTTCACAAAAGACTTGAAACTAACACATATTGGTCACTGAGTTTGGACCTATCTTGAGGATGGAGATCGAAGAAATGGAGGAAGTCCCAGAAAAATATTGACACGGGTTGTGAGAAGCCCCTTTGAAGATGATCTACGAAAACTACAACCTCTCCTTGATCAGGTTGGGGAGAGCTTTCTTCATCAAGCGCCCGCCAGCTAATTACCTCTTGAGTCGGCAACAAGCCTTGCCCCATAGTGTCATCAAGCATGAGGGTGGAAACTTGGGATTTAATCCAGTCGCAAGCTTTGTCAGTCTTGGCTTTGTCAGTTTTTGTCTTGATAAGTCGGCGAAAGTTTAAAACTCGAAAGCAAAGTAAAGATGATAAATTGGCATATTATATTCATAGGTGATAAGTCACTAGGTTGTTCATGTTATGAGCCGGCAAAATAATGAGGTTGTGACAGATTGGGACGAGTCTGCATGTTTATTTGTAAGTGACGAGTCACCAAGATAATCAAAGTATTGAGCCAGCGAGATAACAGGTAATGATAAGCCGACAAATCCTAAGCCGACTCAAATTATTCTGAGGCCTTGGGGATTTTTGTTAAGTGTTGGCAGAAACAAGTTTTTGGCGAAGAAGTTACAATGCCAAGTTATGTAAAGAAAAAGTAAAAAGATGGCATGATAAAAGAATCCAAAAACAGGAATTTAAAGTAGGTGAACAAGTTCTATTGTACAATTTTCTTTTCAGATTCTTTGTAGGAAAACATCTCTCTAAATGTGAAGGGACATATATCATCGAAGAAGCTTACCGCGCCGGAGCTATCAAGATCAACAACACCGAGGGGACTAATCTGGGAGTGGTTAATGGGCAGAGAATTAAAAATTATATCTCAGGTATGCCCCTTAGTGTTGAAACTAATATTACTCAAACTATGACACCAGAGGAGCACATATGAGAGACCTTCCAAAACACTCCAGAACCTTGAAAAGGAATAGGTACATGATACATTAAGTAAACGACTCTAAAAATTCCATAAAATTATTTTTGTCCGTTTTGGAATATTAGGGAAAATATGAAAATAAGAACCAATAGAGAGGACCCATGAGGAGGTCACATGGCAACATGGCGTGATGTACCCCTGGGCGCGCCGGGTATCCTTATGGGCCCTTCGTGTGCCTTCCCGACCCCCTTTCTTCCTGGATACATGTTTTTTCATGATAAAAATTCATTAAATATACTCCCGTATGTTTTGACCATCGCATCACGAGTTTGTCGTCTGTTCTTGTTTCGAGCTATTTTCTATCAGTTTTTCGAGGCCAAACATCATGTATTCTTCATCCTCCTACAACATGGGGGACGATTCTTGGTTAATTCAGATGGAACTCAAGAGAGATGAAACCGAGGAGGTGAGCATGGAAGAAGATGATGGAGATTCACTTGAAGTTCACCCTATGGCTTTGATGAGGGGCACTCTTGCCGTTATGTCCACTATGCCAAACCCCCATCAAGCCATGAGGTCAACATTGAGCCAAGGAAATCAGAAGTTACAGGAGGGTCCTACCCCTAGGAGGCCCATACACAGGTTATATCAGAACAATTTTCATAACCTGGTTCATAATTATGGGGTTGAGAGTAATTCTCACATGCGCCTACCTTCCAGTTGGGACATCTCTCATCCGAGCAAAAGTGATGTAGGAAAGAATGCTTGAGGGCTGGAGAATAAACATATTATGGTTGTATTTCAAAATAATGCAGAGATTATTCGTCATGTGCTTCGAGAAATCCAGAGTTTGAAGCAGATCATGATGAACATCATGAAGGACAAGCCTACTACCTCATCATCACCACCATCACCAAAAAAAGAAACTTTAATACACGGGTATGAGCACCACCCTTGGCTTGTTCCAAGCTTGGGGGAGGTGCCCCGGTATCGTATCTCCATCACTGTTTACAATCACTATCTATCTCAGTTCGATCCATAGTTATTTCATGATCTAGAAGAATAAAAGTTTAATATGTTTTAGTTTCAAGTGCTTTCTTATTGAACTATCTATCTATGTAATCGAGTGTGAGAGTTATATAGTAAAGAGTAGTTGAGTTTTTCTTCTTTACTTTCTTGTTTTAGTCTCAGCAATAAAAATAAATAAAATGAGGATATGTTAATCCCATGGGGAGTAATGACTTCACGTAGAAAAAGTATGATTGATGAAATTTATTGGAGATTAACAAGCATAGCATTGGTCATGGATCCAATTCACGCAAAATTATTAAAGGGAGAGGAGATTCACATATAAATACACTATCTTGGACATCTTTGATGATTGTGAGCCCCCATCAAATATTTTCCGCATGGTCAAATAATTGCTCTTGGACAAGAAAAACAATGTAATGAGTTATGTTTGCTTACATTCACATAGAAGTTATATTTTCATGGTTCATTCAACATGTGGTGCTTGTTTTATAACCTTTTGCTAGCCAAAACCCGCACTAACTAGAGATACTACTTGCACATCCAAAATCCCTTAACCTAATTTATTTTCATAGGAGTCCACCATATCTACCAATGGATTGAATAAGAACCTTCAAGTAAGTTGTCATCGGTGCATAAAGCAATAAAAATTGCTCCTAAACATGTATGATCTTTTATTGTAAAGGAAAATAAGCTTTGTACGATGTTGTGATGGCAAAGAAATAAACGCGACACGCTACAATATAAAGTGACGTTCCTTTACATTAAGAGCTTGCACAACCAAAACTAAAAAGCGCACGACAACCTCTGCTTCCTCATACCTCTCCAACGTATCTATAATTTTTTTATTGCTCCATGCTATTATAGTATAAATCTTATATGTTTTATATGTATTTATGTGCTATTTTGTATCATTTTTTGGGACTAACCTATTAACCTAGTGCCGAATGCCAGTTGTTGTTTTTTCCTGTTCTTGGCTTTTCAAAAATCAATATAAATGGATTCCAAACAGAGAAAAATCTTTGGATTAAAATTTTTCTAGACCAGAATGTACCCTGGAACGTTCGGGAGAAGACTAGTAGAGCCACACGGGAGCAAAGTGCTCAGGGAGCGTGCCCTAG
Organism: Secale cereale; assembly: GCA_902687465.1. Lineage (NCBI taxonomy): Eukaryota > Viridiplantae > Streptophyta > Magnoliopsida > Poales > Poaceae > Secale > Secale cereale. Next base: position 159,492,076 of record LR738714.1, on the reverse strand, counting down.
GAGGTCTTCCCCCAAGCTTGTAGGCCCCGTCATGGCACCTCTTAAACTAACTCCACCTCCATAAATTCCGAAATATTCCCAATATACCTGAGATCCACCAAAAACACTTTTAATGGTGCCGCGAGTATACGTTCTTCCGTGATCCCATCTGGAGGCCTTTTTTCGTTACTCTGCCGAAGAGGGGATTGATCAGGAAGGACTTCTACATCATCCTTGATGCCTTCCGATGATGCGTGGATTGTTTACCACATACCTATAGGTCCATAGCTAGTAGCTAGATGGCTTCTTCTTTCTCTTTGATCCTCAATACCATGTGCTCCTTGATGTTCTTGGAGTTCTATCCGATGCAATCTTCTTTTGTGGTGTGTTTGTTGGGATCCAATGAATTGTGGGTTTATGATCAGATTATCTATGAATATTAATTGAGTCTTTTTTGAACTTTATTACGAATGGTTGTTATAGCTTTGTATTTCTCTCTGATATATCCATTTGGTTTGGCCAATTGGATTGATTTATCTTAAGTGGGAGAGGTGCTTTGTGATGGGTTCAATCTTGCGGTGATCTATATCCCAGAGATAGAAAGGGACAAGACACATATTTGTATTATTGCCATTACGGATAAACCGATGGGGTTATTCATATTAGTTGAGTTTACTTTGTCTACATTATGGCATCTTACTTAAGGCGTTACTCTATTTTATTAACTTAATACCCTAGATACATGTGTTGGGTTCAATGGTGATACGTCTCCAACGTATCTATAAATTTTGATTGTTCCATGGTCTTATATCATCATTCTCGGATGTTTTATAATCATTTTATATCATTTTTGGGACTAACCTATTGACATAGTGCCAAGTGCCAGTTGCTGTTTTTGCTTGTTTTTTACATCGCAAGAAATCAATATCAAACGGAGTCGAAACACCGTGAAACTTTTTGTGGATTTTTTACGGACCAAAAGACCACCAATGGGCCAGAGCAGCACCTGGGGGGTGCCCCGATGGGGGGCACAACCCACTAGGGCGCGCCTAATGTCCCAGGTGCGCCCAGGTGGGTTGTGCCCACCTCGGTGGCCTCCGCACCCTCTCTTAACCCTATAAATTCCCAAATATTCCAAAAACCTCGGGGTTAACCTAGATTAGAAGTTCCGCCGTCGAAAGGCTATGTAGTCCACGAGATCCAATCTAGAGCCCTTTCTGGCACTCCACCGGAGGGGAAATCATCACCGGTGGCCATCTTCATCATCCCGGCGGCCACCATGGTGAGGAGGGAGTAGTCCACCCTCGGTGCTGAGGGTTTGTACCAGTAGCTATGTGTTTAATCTCTCTCTCTCTCTCTCTCTCTCTATCTCTCTCTCTCTCTCTCGTGTTCTTGAGATGTGATACGTCTCCAATGTTTCTATAATTTTTGATTGTTCCATGCTATTATATATTCTGTTTTGGATGTTTAATGGGCTTTATTATACACATATTATTTTTGGGACTAACTACTAACCCAAGGCCCAGTGCAAATTGTTGTTTTTTTACCTATTTCAGAGTTTCGCAAAAAACGAATATCAAACGGAATCCGAATGGAATGAAACCTTTGGGAGAGTTATTTTTGGAACCATATCTACCCAGAAGACTTGGAGTACACGCGAGGGAACGAAGGAGGCGGCCACGAGGGTCCAGGGCGCGCCCCCCATCCTTGTGGACCCCCTCTGGCTCCCCTGATGCCCTCTTTTGTCAGGCCCAAGATGCGATTCTATCCCGATCACGTGACACTTACGTGATTGGGGCACAACCGCATTTCGGGAGCTTAGCAAGATGGATATCATTACATCGTACCATTACATACATACATGGGGGAAAACAACAATACAAGTCACACGAATACAACAACATCAATACAAGGCATCTGACTACGGATGCAAACATGAAAAGTACAACGACGTCCAATTGCTACCACAGGCTATCGACCAGGAACCTAGCCCAAGACTGGAGAAGAAGAAGAAGAAAGAACTCCAACAAAAGAACATCGCTCTCACGTCAAGTCATCGGAAACCTGCACCTGCAACTGTTGTTGTAGTATCTGTGAGCCACGAGGACTCAACAATCCCATAACCATGGGTAACAAGACTAGCAAAGCTTAATGGGTAAGGAGAGGTAAAGTGGTGAGGTTGCAGCAGCGCCTAAGCAATATATATGGTGGCTAACTTACGAGTACAAGAATAAGAAGAGCATCTACGCAAATGGTCGCAAACTAGTAATGATCGCTAAAGATCCTGAACTACCTACGAGTCAAACATAACCCCACCGTGTTCTCTTCTCAAAAAGAAAAGAGACAGCCACGGTTACTCACACAGTTGTGTGTTTTACTTCGGATCCTTTGTCAAGTTTTCTACAACCGGACATTAACAAATTCCAATCTGCCACATAACCGCGGGCACGTCTTTCGAAAGATCATAACCCTGCAGGGGTGTCCCAACTTAGCCCATCTCAAGCTTTCACGATCAGCAGAAGTAATAATAATATTACCCCTTATCTTAGGGACAATCCGATCAGGCTCGGAAGACATTTCGACAATGGTAAAACAAGTCCAGCAAGACCTCCCGGCGTGCCGACACCCTGATAGTAGACGCGCGTATCTCGTCTCAGGCTACGTCCGGATGGGACAAGCTACAGGTATGCCAGATACCTCGAGTTTCCCCGAGGCGGCCCCGCAGGTTGCCCGTTTGGGACCAACACCATCAGCACTGGCCCCCTGCTATATAGAAAGAATCCTCGGGGACGCGACCCCCTATGCAATTTAATTAATTAATTAAGTTGTTATTATGAGGCAAATGAAAACCAATGTTGGGCCTTGCTGGAGGAGTTTTATTCAAAGACGAACTATCAAGGGGTCCCCATATACCCCAACCGTGTAAGGAACGCAAAATCAAGGAACATAACGCCAGTTTATCGGCTCCTAAGGCGGCATGAGTGGAACAAAACACCAAGCAAAAGGCCAAGCCTTCCACGCATTGCCAAGTATATAGGTGTGTTAATAATAATAATAGATATTGTGATATTCCAACAACAAGATCCGACATGGATCAATCTTCATCTTCACCTGCAACTAACAATGCTATAAGAGAGGCTGAGCAAGCGGGTAACATGGCCAAACAACGGTTTGCTGGGAAGGTGTCAAAGGTTAGAGGTTTCATGGCAACAAGGAGAGGGGCTGACAATAAAGATGGGCAGCGCGACATATAACGATAGCATCGAGACACTAAGCATTGTAATGGTAGTAAAGGTATCCAAGGTGATGGTCATCTTGCCTGAGATCCCGCAAGGAAGAAGAATGAGTCCATGAAGAAGACGAAGGAGAAGCCTCGAAGACGAACCACGGGTAGACGAACGAATCCTCACGATCGCAACGGAACAAGCACTAACGAGAAGAACCAAGCAACACGGTAAACACACCACACAAGACATGACAAGATGCTCAACCAAGTATGATGCAAGACAAGTCTATATATGATGCAATACACTGCAAGGTATGAAGCACATAAGAACAACACAAACCAACAAGTTTAAATGAGGCCGGAATCAACCTATAACAAATCCGCTAAGTCCTCATATGCATATTTTGAAATTAGTCTAGATCTTAACAAACCTTAATTTAAAGTTGTTAAACAGCAGGTTAACATGCACCATGATGATCTACATGAAATTCTAGTCAAGTTTCATATATAGTTTGTTTAATTCGGAGGTACGGCCTAGAAGATATGAGCAAAACAAGACAAGCATGGCAACGGTGCAAGATGCACCCAAACATCAAGAAATCACACTCCAAACAAGTAAACAACATGATATTATGCTTCTACATGCAAAATCACACAAGTTCCATATAAGACACGCACAAAATGGAGCAACGGGCTAGAAGATACGAGCAAAACAAGTTACAATGCAAAGCTGAAGTTAACAGCCACATAGCAACTTTAGAGCAAGGTAAATATATGCTACAGCACCCAAACATGATAACAATAAGCATGGATGTGAAAAAGACATGATAATTAACAAGCATGAACTTAGAACACCCAAAAGCTTCCTGGAACACAATTAAACAAGCATGGCAAGTTGCAATAAATTTATCCAGACTTAGTCAAAATCTGGGAAGGCAAAAACATCATCACGATGCTGCCTTCAGAGGCACAAAACAACAAGCATATCAACTCTACTAAGCATACAAAGATCATGGACATGTAGTAGACATATTATACATCAAACAACTCCATTGGAGCAACTCCATAGGAGGCATGGATCAATAACAACAAGCTTCACCAAATTGATCATGCTGATAACTAGGCTGACAGGTAAATTTATAGCAACTTGAGAGCAAGAAATAAATAAGCTATAGCAGGCCATATGATCAAGTAAGGGCATGGCTGGATAGAGGATAACATGGACAACAAGACATGATCATTGGCCACTCCAAAACAAGCATGGATTTGAGTGGGGCATCAAGCAAACATGGCATCAGGTTAAACACATTCCAGACTTAGCAGTTTTTCACTAAGTATAAAACAGCAACAACAACATGGTATGTTTACAAGCTTGTTTAAGTCACCTCAAGGTATATCATGGAAAGTGGATTGCACCACAGCAAAGACCATATGATTTTGCTTCTAAAACATAAAGACATGTGGCATGAAGACAAACACACCAATAGCAATGAGCAAGTGAAATCAGCATCTCATAACAAGTTTCAGCACTTAACTGACACATGCACTTTTGCAACAGAGATTAACATGGCAATATGGCACCTAACATGAATGCTACAGCAACCATCATGTAGAGCACTTCACAATGAACATTTTGACATATCATATGCTCCATTTGGATAAACATGCACAAAGTTACAAGCATCACGAGTGGGCAACAAAATTACAGATAACAGCAGTTTTAAAAAAGTAGCACTCTTGCAACGATGATTAGGTCATCAAGATGAACTCAAACAAGCATGTCACAATGGAACAAAGTGTAGAGCATATCACCATGATCATTTTGATATATTATTTGCATCATTTGGATAAGCACACAAAAAGTTACAGCTATGCAAAGTATGCAACATATTATGCAATAACTGGGACTTAGTCATTTTAACTTAGGGAAAAAACAGAGGCGAGCGTCAGATAGCTAAAATGCGCACGGGCACGGGATAGGAGGGGCGTGCTCACCCATGGGCCTGGCCTAGATCTGGAGAGGAGGAGGTGGGCCGGCTTGGGCCTGGTGGAGCTGGACCGCGGTAGGGCCAGTGGGAGGCGAGCCCGGCTCCGGAGGGATGTCGCTGGGCCGGGGTGGCTCTGGCCCACGAGGCCGGGGCGCGGGGCTGGGCCTGGAGAGGTTCGGTGGAGGAGGCAGACCATGGGCCGCGGGGCTTACGCGGGGAGTTGTGCCGGCCCAGGGGACGGCTTGGAGCGGTCGGTCGTGGCTGGCTCGTCCTCCTCGCGAGGTCGAGGTCGAGGCAGGGAAAAGCGGCGGCACGGTGGGGTTGCTCCGGCGGGGCAGCTAGGTGTGGACCACCGGATCCGTGGAGGAGGAGGCCGGGGCGGCCGGAGCCCGGCGGCGGCACGACCGGTGATGAACGGCGGCGAGGAGATCCAGGAGCGGCGGCGGCATCTTCTGGCGGAGAAGAGACGCCGGAGGTGAGGTAACGGCAGTGGGGTCGGGCGGTACTGGTGCAGAGGAGCTCGCTCCTCCCGACCCAGATCGGGAGCGAGGGAGCGGAAGGCTCGAGCGGCGGCGCGGGATCCCGGGTCCGGCGGGCCGCCGATGGGCTTCGCGGGTCCGTGGGGCTGGGGAGGTGGCGGAGCCCACGTGGCAAGGGGAGATTGGGCGCGAGGCGGTGGATGCTGAGGTGACGGCCTCTGATTGGGCGGAGCGACGTGGAGGGCTGTGTTGGACATGTCCGGGCGGAGTGGACATGTCCGGCGCGTGGTGGGAGCGGGGTTACGGTTGGATTTGCGAGAAAAATACGGGGGAGACACATATATATAGGTAGAGGGAGCTAGGAGTGTCCAAAAGAGGAGCGGTTCGCGGCCACGCGATCGTGATCGAACGGCCAAGAGCATGGAGGGGGTTAGAATGGGCTTGGGGCTATGTGAAAGGGGTGCTGGGCCAAAAGAGAGAAGGCTTCCGGAGGTGAACGCGGTTAACCTTTGGGCTATCAAACGAACTCCGAATGCGACGAAAATTGACTGGCGGTCTACCTATGCTATAATAAGACCACATGCCAAGTTTCATCCCATTCCGAGAACATTTTCTGGCCACTCATAAAATAAATATTCGGAGGTGTCGCGGGCACGTGCAAGTGTGTCTGGGCTCAGAACGGACAACGGAGAGGACGGGCGAACTCGGACGGATGCAAGTTTTGAAAACATGTTGATGCAACACACATGATGACATGGCAAGATGCAACACGCAAGCAGATGACATGGCAACAACAGCAAAAAACTGGCTGACACCTGGCGCATCGGTCTCTGGGTGTCACATCCTTCCTCCTATATATATATATATCCATGTACCCTGAAATCACCGAGGCAACAAAGAAAACCCTAATTCCACCACCACAACCTTCTATTCCCGTGAGATCCCATCTTGGGGCCTGTTCTGGAGCTCCGCCGAAGGGGGGGTCTACTACGAGTGCTTCTACATCAACGTCAAGCCTCACCAATGAGTTGTGAGTGGTTTACCACCGACCTTCGGGTCCATAGTTATTAGCTACATGGATTCTTCTCTCTTTTTGGATCTCAATACAAAGTTCTCCTCGATCTTCGAGGAGATTTATTCGATGTAATCTTTTTGCAGTGTTTTTGTCGAGATCCGATGAATTGTGGGTTTATGATCAAGATTATCTATGAACAATATTTGATTCTTTTCTGAAATCTTTTATGTATGATTATAATATCCTTGCAAATCTCTTCGAATTATTGGTTTGGTTTGGCCTACTAGATCTATAGTTCTTGGAATGGGAGAAGTTCTTGGCTTTGAGATCAATCTTGCGGTGTCCTTTCCCAGTGACAGCAGGCGCAACAAGGCACGTATTGTATTGTTGCCATCGAGGATAAAAAGATGGGGTTTATATCATATTGCTTGAGTTTATCCCTCTACATCATGTCATCTTGCTTAAAGCATTACTCTATTCTTATGAACTTAATACTCTAGATGCATGCTGGATAGCGGTCGATGTGTGGAGTAATAGTAGTAGATGCAGAATTGTTTCGGTCTACTTGTCACAGACGTGATGCCTATACATAATGATCATGCCTAGATATTCTCATAACTATGCGCTTTTCTATCAATTGCTTGAAAATAAATTGTTCACCCATCATAGAATTCTGCTATCACGAGAGAAGCCACTAGTGAAACTTATGGCCCCCGGGTCTATATTTATCATATTACATTACTTCTATTTCTGCTGCCGTTGGTTATTTGCTTTATTTACTTTCTGTTCTTATACCAAAAGTATTCTACTTTCCTATCTATCAGATCTCACTTTTGTAAGTGACCGTAAAGGGATTGACAACCCCTTATCGTGTTGGCTGCAAAGTTCTTATTTGTTTATGCAGGTGCGAGGGACTTGCGCGTGGTCTCCTACTGGATTGATACCTTGGTTCTCAAAAACTTAGGGAAATAATTACGTTGCTGTGCTGCATCACCCTTTCCTCTTCGAGGGAATACAACACAAGCTCGAGCAGTAGCAATAAGAATTTCTGGCTCCGTTGCCGGGGAGGCTTACGCAAAATTCATATACCAAGTACCTATCACAAACCCTTATCCTTCGCATTACATTTTTTCCTCTCGTTTTCCTCTCCCCCACTTCACCTTTGCCGTTTTATTCGCCCTTTTTCCGTTCGCCTTTCTGTTTGCTTGTGTTGCTATGTGCCCTCTATTAGCTTGCATCTTCGCTTGCTAAATTATGGATCATCATCCACTTGCCAATCATTTTAACAGATCAAATTATGATGAACCAATTGCTAGTGAGCTGCGTGCACTAGATTATCTTTATGAGGTTTTGCTTGAAATTCATGAATCTGAAAATTGGGAGGAATTGTTGAAAGAAAAAGTGATTCATGATAGCTCCTTAAATAAAAAGCATGATTGGAATGACGCTATTTAATTCTATTAATGTCAATTGTGCTAATGATATGCAAAACCCTAAGCTTGGGGATGCTTATTTTGCTATGCCCACTACTTGTTGCAATGATCATGATTGGGGTGATGCTTCTTACGATCATGAAGACTTATTTAATCCCCATGATGAATGTAATATTGATAATAATGTTTGCAATAATATTGAAAGTGGGTTTGGAAGAGTGTCAACTTTAGATAACACATATTTGGAGAATGTTCAATCTTATGAAATTTTTGATGAAAGAGGGTTTGGAGAGGTCATGACTTTAGTTTATGATAATCCCACTATTTTGGAAGAGTGTCAACTTCCTATGCATGTGGATCGTGTTGAGAATATGTTTTGTGATAGCTATATTGTTGAATTTGCTTAGGATCCTACATGCAATTATTATGAGAGAGGAAAATATGGTTGTAGAAATCTTCATGTTACCAAATTACCTCTCTTGGTGTTGAGATTGATCTTGTTTCTTTCGTCTTCCTTGCATAAGTTAGATCTTGCTTGTCTTGCTAATTTATTTTCCTATAAAATTCCTATGCATAGGAAGTCTGTTAGACTTAGATGTGATTTTCACATGCTATATGATGCTCTTTTTGTGCCTCAAATCTTGTCGTTCATGTGAGCATCATTGAAATATTGTGCCTAGCTAGGGGCGTTAAACGATAGCGCTTGTTGGGAGGCAACCCAATTTTATTTTCTTTGTTTTTGCTTCTGTTTAGGAATAAATATTACATCTAGCTTCTATTTAGATGTGTTTTTGTGTTTTAATTAGTGTTTATGCCAAGTAGAACCTTTGGGAAGACTTGTGTGAAGTTTATATGGTCATGCTGTAAAAAACAGGAACTTTAGCGCTCACGAGATTAGGTACCATATTTTACTGGAGAGTGCTATTTAGTTGATTCTTTTTGCGGATTATTAATAGACAAATTCCTCATGTTTACCAATTTATTTAATTTTTTTAGAGTTACATAAGTATTCGAAAGTGACAGATTACTACAGACTGTTCTGTTTTGATAGATTCTGTTTTTTCATGTTTTGTTTGCTTATTTTGATGAATCTATGAGTAGTATTAGGGAATATGAATCATAGACAAGTTGGAATATAGTAGGCTTAACACCGATATAAACTAAGAATGAGTTCATTACAATACCTTTGCGTGGTGGTTTGTTTTCTTATACTACCAGAGCTCACGAGATTTTTGGCTAAGTTTTGTGTTGTGAAGTTCTCAAGTTTTGAGTATGGCTTTGATAGACTATGGAATAAAGAGTGGCAAAAGCCTAAGCTTGGGGATGGCCAAGGCAACCCAAGGTAAAATTCAAGGAAAACCAAAAGCCTAAGCTTGGGGATGCCCCGGGAAGGCATCCCCTCTTTCGTCTTCATCTATCGGTAACTATACTTGAGACTATATTTTTATTGACCACATGATATGTGTTTTGCTTGGAGCGTCATGCATGATTTGAGACTTTTCATTTTAGTTTGCCACAATCATCCTTGTTGGACACACCTTTTGAGAGAGATAAATATGGTTTAGAATTTATTAGAATACTCTATGTGCTTCACTTATATCTTTTGAGCTAAATAGTTTTGCTCTAGTGCTTCACTTATATCTTTTAGAGCACGGTGGTAGTTTTATTTTGTAGAAATTGTTGATCTCTCATGCTTCACTTATATCCTTTTGAGATTCTTTTAGAACAGCATGGTAATGTGCTTTGGTTATAAATATAGTCCTAATATGATAGGCATCCAAGATGAGTATAGCAAAAACTTCCATATAAAGTGCATTGAATACTATGTGAAGTTTGATACTTGATGATTGTTTTGAGATATGAGGATGTTGATATTAGAGTCATGCTAGTAGAGTAGTTGTGAATTTTAGAAATACTTGTGTTGAGGTTTGCAAGTACCGTAGCATGCACGTATGGTAACCGTTGTGTGACAAATTTGAAACATGAGGTATTTCATTGAGTGTCATCCTTGGTGTGGAGGCCGGGGGCGCACGATGGTTAACTCCTACCAACCTCCCCCTAGGAGAAAGCGTGTAGTACTTTGTTTTTATGACTTGTAGATTTTTGCAATAAGTATGTGAGTTCTTTATGACTAATCTTGAGTCCATGCATTATATGCACTCTCACCCTTCCACCATTGTTAGCCTCTCTTGTACCGCGCAACTTTCGCCGGTACCATACACCCACCATATACCTTCCTCAAAACAGCCACCATACCTACCTATCATGGCATTTTCATAGCCATTCTGAGATATATTGACATGCAACTTTCTACCATTCCATTTGCTATGACACACTTCATCATTGTCATATTGCCGTGCATGATCATGTAGTTGACATCGTATTTGTGGCTAGGCCACCATGCATAATTTCTCATACATGTCACTCTTGTTTCATTGCACATCCCGGTACACCACCGAAGGCATTCATATAGAGTCATACTTTGTTCTAGTATCGAGTTGTAATATCGAGTTATAAATCAATATAAGTGTGATGATCATCATTATTAGAGCATTGTCCCAAAACAAAAGAAAAAATAGAAAAAAAAGGAAATGCCAAAGAAAAAAGAAAGGCCCAAAATAAAAAAAGGAAAAAAGAAAAAAAAGCAAAAAATAAAAGAAAAGGGACAATGCTACTATCTTTTTCCACACTTGTGCTTCAAAGTAGCAGCATGATCTTCATGATAGAGAGTCTCTTGTTTAGTCACTTTCATATACTAGTGGGAATTTTCATTATAGAACTTGGCTTGTATATTCCAATGATGGGCTTCCTCAAATTCCCTAAGTCTTCGTGAGCAAGCAAGTTGGATGCACACCCACTTAGTTTCTTTTGTTGAGCTTTCATACATTTTTAGCTCTAGTGCATCCGTTGCATGGCAATCCCTACTCACTCACATTGATATCTATTGATGGGCATCTCCATAGCCCATTCATACGCCTAGTTGATGTGAGACCATCTTCCTCTTTTGTCTTCTCCACAACCACCACTCTATTCCACATAGTGCTATGTCCATGGCTCACGCTCATATATTGCGTGAAAGTTGAAAGAGTTTGAAAAAACTTAAAGTCTGAAACAAGTGCTTGGCTGAAACCGGGGTTGTGCATGATTGGAATATTTTGTGTGATGAAGAATGAGAATAGCCTAACTATATGATTTTGTAGGGATGAACTTTCTTTGGCCATGTTATTTTGAGAAGACATGATTGCTTTGTTAGCATGCTTGAAGTATTATTATTCTTATGTCATTATGAACTTTTATCTTGAATCTTTTGTATCTGAACATTCATGCCACAACAAAGAGAATTACATTGAGAATTATGTGATTTAGCATTCCACATCAAAAAAATTGTTTTTATCATTTACCTACTCGAGGATGAGCAGGAATTAAGCTTGGGGATGCTTGATACGTCTCCAACGTATCTATAATGTTTTATTGTTCCATGCTATTATATATATTTTGTTTTGGATGTTTAATGGGCTTTATTATACACTTTTATATTATTTTTGGGTCTATCCTACTAACCCAAGGCCAAGTGCAAATTGTTGTTTTTTGCCTATTTCAGAGTTTCGCAAACAAGGAATATCAGACGGAGTCCAAACGGAATAAAACCATCGGGAGAGTTATTTTTGGAACCATATCTACCCAGAAGACTTGGAGTACACGCGAGGGAACGAAGAAGGTGACCACGAGGGTCCAGGGTGCGCCCCCCACCCACATGGGCCCCTTCTGGATCCCTCGATGCCCTCCTTCCTCCTATATATATCCATGTACCCTGAAAACATCAAGGCAACAGAGAAAACCCTAATTCCACCGCCTCAACCTTCTGTTCCCGTGAGATCCCATCTTGGGGCATGTTCCGTAGCTCCGTGGGAGGGGGGATCTACCACAGAGTGCCTCTACATCAACACCATACCCTCACCAATGAGTTGTGAGTAGTTTACCACAGACCTTCGGGTCCATAGTTATTAGCTAGATGGCTTCTTCTCTCTTTTTGGATCTCAATACAAAGTTCTCCTCGATCTTTGAGGAGATCTATTCGATGTAATCTTTTTGCGGTGTGTTTGATGAATTGTGGGTTTATGATCAAGATTATCTATGAACAATATTTGATTCTTTTCTGAAATCTTTTATGTATGATTATAATATCCTTGCAAGTCTCTTCGAATTATTGGTTTGGTTTGGCCTACTAGATCTATAGTTCTTGCAATGGGAGGGGTGCTTGGCTTCGGGTTCAATCTTGCGGTGTCCTTTCCCAGTGACAGCAGGGGTAGAAAGGCACATATTGTATTGTTTCCATCGAGGATAAAAATATGGGGTTTATATCATATTGCTTGAGTTTATCCCTCTACATCATGTCATCTTGCTTAAAGCATTACTCTATTCTGATGAACTTAATACTCTAGATGCATGCTGGATAGCGTTCGATGTGTGGAGTAATAGTAGTAGATGTAGAATCATTTCGGTCTACTTGTCACGGACGTGATGCCTATATATAATGATCATGCCTACATATTCTCATAACTATGCTCTTTTCTATCAATTGCTCGACAGTAATTTGTTCACCCACCGTAGAATTCTGCTATCATGAGAGAAGCCACTAGTCTAACATATGGCCCCCGGGTCTATCTTTATCATATTACTTTACTTCAATTTCTGTTGCAGTTGCTTATTTGCTTTACTTACTTTATGTTCTTATACCAAAAATACCAAAAATATTATACTTTCCTATCTATCATATCTCACTTTCGTAAGTGACTGTAAAGGGATTGACAACCCCTTATCGCGTTGGCTGCGAAGTTCTTATTTGTTTGTGCAGGTGCGAGGGACTCGCGCGTGGTCTCCTACTGGATTGATAAATTGGTTCTCAAAAACCGAGGAAAATACTTACGCTACTATGATGTATCACCCTTTCCTCTTCTAGGGAATACAACGCAAGCTCGAGAAGTAGCAAGATGTCATGATCTTAATGTATCGCAGGCTTTGTTAATATAGTCGGATCATATGGTCTTTTCCTCTCTCTATCTTGTTGTGATGAATTGAGTTTTTCCCTTTGATATTTCGTTGTTATCAGATTGGATACTTTTATGGATTCGAGAACACTTGATATATGTCTTGCAATTGAATACTCGTGGTGACAATGGGGTATCGTACTGATTCACTTGATATATGTTCTGGCACTCAACTTGCGGATTCCCGAGGTGACATTGGGGTAATCTATGCATAGGGGTTGAAGCACGCTCTTGTCTTTGTTTCTCCGGTAGAAATATTGGGGCACTCTTTGAAGTTCTTTGTGTTGGATTGAGTATTATGAATATGAATTTGTTTTGGTGTTATTTTAGTATGAACTCTTGATAGATCATTCAGAAAGAATAACTTGTGTTATTTTAGTACGAACTCTTGATAGATCAATTGGAAAGAATAACTTGGTGTTATTTTAGTATGAACTCTTGGATAGATCAATTAGAAAGAATAGCTACAAACAATTCATTCTTATGTTCTCCGCTAGATAGGAACTTTGGAGTGATTCTTCATCGCACTTTGAGGGATGGCTATGTGATCCAATTATATAAGCATTGTTGACAGATTGCACTAGCGAAAGTACGGACCCTAGGCCTCATTTTCAAGCATTGCAATACCGTTTGTGCTCCATTTTATCACTTGCTACCTTGCAGTTTTTTATTGTTACTATTGCAAAAACCAATATCCACTATCATTACTACACTTGTATCACCATCTCTTCGCCGAACTAGTGCACCTATACAATTTCCCACTATATTTGGTGTGATGGGGACACAAGAGACTTTTTATTATTTGGTTGCAGGGTTGTTTGAGAGAGACCATCTTCATCCTGCACCTCCCACGGATTGAGAAATCTTAGGTCATCCACTTTAGGGAAATTTGCTACTATCCTACAAAACACTGTGCTTGGAGGCCCAACATGAGTCTACAAGAACAAGTTGTGTAGTAGACATCAAGCTCTTTTCTAGCGCCGTTGCCGGGGAGGTGAGTGCTTGAAGGTATATCTTTAGATCTTGAAATTGAATCTTTCTGTTTCTTGTTTTATCACTAGTTTGGTTTATAAAAGAAAACTAAAAAAGTGGAACTAAGGATGCATCATATTGGTCACCTTTATAACGTCTTTCGTGAAAATGATGGAAAGGAAAATTGTGCTCAATTGTTAGAAGAAGAATGCTATAAAATGTTTAGCATAGAATCCATGAATGATGAGCATGATTACAATGTTGTTAGTATAAATTCTTTGAATATCCATGACACTAATGATATGCAAAGCCATAAGCTTGGGGATGCTATTTTTGATGAAGATGATATTTTTAGTCCCCCAAAATTTGATGTGAAAATTTGTTATAATGGTAGCATGCCTCCTATTTATGATGATTATATTGATGAAAGTGGATTTGGAGAGGTCATGACTTTATTTAGTGACGAATCCACTACTTTGGAGGATGTTTCAATTGACTATGATAACAAAGTAGCTATCTATCATGATTATGGTGATGACATGAATGCTATATTGAATAAGGATAACCATGAAACTTGTCATCATGATTTTAATTTTCAATCCCACCTCTATTCATGAGAATGTGGAGAGTAGCAAAATTTCTATGCTTTTGCATCATGAAAAGAATGATTTATGTGATGGCTATACTGTTGAATTCATTCTTGATGCCACTGAAAATTACTATGAGAGAGGAACATATGCTTGTAGGTATTGCAATAATATTAAGTTTTCGCTCTATGTGTTGAAAATCTTGAAGTCTTGCTTGTTTTGCCTTCCCATGCTAGTTGATTCTTGTTCCCATAAATTGTTTGCTCACAAAATCCCTATGCATAGGAAGTGGGTTAGGCTTAAATGTACTTGCCACGTGATTCATGATGCTCTCTTTCATGCTTCAATTCTTATCTTTTATGTGAGCATCATTGAAAGCATCATGCCAAGGTAAAAGGCATTAAAGAAAAGTGCTTGTTGGGAGACAACCCAACACTTATACCTATTGTTTTTGTGTGTTCACATGATTATGCTACTGTAGTAATCATGTTTTATAGATTTTGTTTCAATAAAGTGCCAAGCAAAGCCTTAGGATCATGTTGGGTGATAGTAGATTTGATCTTGCTGAAAAACAAAAACTTTTGCGCTCACGAAACAAATTCTCATTTTTAATAGAAGAGTATTTTTGAGTTGATTCTTTTTGCAGAAATTTAATATACAAATTGTTCACGTGGTCCTATTTTTTCAAGATTTTTAGAGTTGCAGAAGTATGGTGAATGTTCAGATCGTTACAGACTGTTATGTTTTGATAGATTCTTTTTTCGATGCATAGTTTGCTTGTTTTCTAGTTTCTATGGCTTATATTGATCAATATAAGTTGTAGAAATGATATGCTACAGTAGGAATTGTGTGATAACAATTATGAATATTGTCTTTGATAGTACCCAAAGCGAATGATTTGTTTTATCATACTAACCTATCTCACGAAGTTTTGTTAAGTTGTGTGTGATTGAAGTTTTTCAAGTTTTTGGTGAGATATCGATATGAGGAGAATAAGGAGCGGAATGAACCTAAGCTTGGGTATGCCCAAGGCACCTCAAGTAAATATTCAAGGTATACCCAAGCAACTAAGCTTGGGGATGCCCCGGAAGGCATCCCCTCTTTCGTCTCCAACATTATCGGTAACCTCACTTGAAGCTATATTTTTATTGGTCACATGATATGAGTTTTGCTTGGAGCGCCATTTTATTTTGCTAGGATTTGCTTAATGTTATTTAGATTAATGGTTTTCATCTTTCTTTTGAATAAAAATATCAATTATAGCCTTTGCTATGCTTATTTTGCAAGTCTACATGTTTCTGTTTTAAAACAAAAAGTTTATTGATGTTGCAAAAATTCCCTAACAAAGGTCAGAATGTGATAAAATATTGAAACTTGTTGCCAAATAACATCTGATAAATTTTCTACAGTGTGGTATATTTTCATAACTTTTTAAGTTAGGGAAGTATTAATACTCTTGCATTCTTTACAGACTATGATGTTTTAGCATATTGCTGTTATGTTTTCATTGTTTGCATATGTTTTCAGATCTAAATATGCAGAGAAATTTAGTATGCAATGTTGAATAATAATTTTAGTGATTTTCTACAGTAGAGAATGATAAGGTTTTTGCATTGGTTTATACTAACTTATCTCACGAGTTCTTGTTGAGTTTTCTATGGATGAAGCTTTTGAGATTTAGGAAAACCGTGATATGAGAAGAATTAAGGAGACACAAAAGCTCAAGATTGGGGATGACCAAGGCATCCCAAGATGATATTTCAAGAAGTCTCAAGCATCAAAGCTTGGGGATCCCCCGGTAGGCATCCCACCACTCTTCTTCAACAATTATCGGAGAGTATCGGTTGATCCTAAGTTTTTTCTTCTTCACATGAGATGTGATATTATTGAAATGTCATATTATTTTGTTTGCTTTCTATTTTAATAAAATACTTAGATCTGAAAGTTTTTAAACAAAATAGAGTCCTCAAATAGTTGCCAGGGAGGCTAGGTAATCGGCATTCACATCCCGTCAACGAAGCTCTTTTCTGGCGACGTTGCTATAATGCCTCACTTATATCTTTTTGAGCACGGTGTGCTTTAATATTTTTGAAGAAATACTCTCTTGCTTCACTTAGATTTATTTGAGAGTTAGTAATTTTTTTAAGAAATTCTCTCATGCTTCACTTGAATTATTTTGAGAGAAAGAAAAAAATTATGCTCATGATCTTCACTTACATTGGTTTGAGCTTATCAAAAGCAACACATGAAAATGAGTCCCAAAGTAATAGATATCCAAGAAGGATATAATAAAAACTTTCATGAAGATCATTGGACAAAATAAACTTGATTCCTTGTAATAGTTTCTAGATATGATGATGTGATATGTGAGTCATGTTGATGAGTAATTATGCTTTAGTAAGAATATTGGTGCCAAGGTTTGTGATTCCCTATGCAAGCACCAAAGTCAATAGTCATGCAATGAAATTGCATCCTTCTTGTGGTGCCTTATTCGATGTGAATTATGCTAAATGCTCGCTTATGAGATTATTCGTTTCTCGGTTCGTCGCTTCCCAATCTGTTGCTAGCCTTCATTTTGCACTAAGTAAGATCACTACTTGTGCATCCAAAATCCTTTAAACCAGTTTTGCCACATGAGTCCACCATACCTACCTATATGCGGTATTCCTTTGTCGTTCTAAGCAAATTTGTATGTGCCATCTCTAATTTTCAATATAAATTTCTCTTTTGTGTGCTCGTACCGCTCGCGAGGTGATGAGGGGTGGCTAATATTTTCCATGCTAGATGTGTTATTCTCACGACGAATGTTTATTCACTTGTCATTGCACGAGAGTACATCAAAGGTATTAGGGATGCCTAGTCCCGAAATGAAAAATCAATTTACTTTATGTTGTCAAATAATAAATTCCTTGGAAAGTGTTGGCATGGAGGGCACCCGTGGATACGGTTAGCCATGGCTTGTGAAAGTTTGGTGGAAAAAGGAATAAACTTTATTTTATGTTTGGGAACCGCCTATGATATATCTAGCATGGAAAGTGTTGGGAACTCTAAGTCATTTTTGTTGGTGGGAAAAGTATGCACCCAAAATAATTTTATCTCTCAATTTAAAGCTTTGAGCCCTGGCACCTCTACAAATCCCTACTTCCCTCTGCGAAGGGCCTTTCTTTTACTTTATGCAATTTTTATTTTAAATTTGAGTCTCCATCTTCTCTTATAAAGCACCAACTAGGAAGCACTATGATCGTACTTGAGCATTGGGTGTAGTTAATATGCGAGTGTATTTCATGAATGGATCAATGGTTGAGCATGATAGGCTAGGGATAACTTATTTTTGCATTGATATTTTGAAATACATGGTTGCTTGTTGATATGCTTGAGTATTTGAATCTCATGTCAACACTAGACTATTGCTTTGAACAAAATAAAAGTGCAATTGTCCATGCTATAAAGAAAAGAATATGATATGACATGTTAGGCAGTATTCCACATCAAAAATTCTGTTTTTATCATTTACCTACTCGAGGATGAGCAGGAATTAAGCTTGGGGATGCTGATACGTCTCCAACGTATCTATATTTTTTTATTGTTCCATGCTGTTATATTATCATTCTTGAATGTTTTACAATCATTTTATAATCATTTTATATCATTTTTTGGGAATAACCTATTGACATAGTGCCAAGTGTAAGTTGTTGTTTTTGCTTGTGTTTTACATTGCAGGAAATCAATGTCAAACGGAGTCCAAACACTGCGCAACTTTTTGTGGATTTTTTTTGGACCAGAAGACTACCAAAGGGCCAGAGCAGTACTTGGGGGGTGCCCGGAGGGGGCACTACCCACCAGGGCGCGCTTGGGGGCCCAGGCGCGCCCAGGTGGGTTGCGTCCACCTCGTTGGCCTCCCGCACCCACTCTTTACCCTATAAATTCCCAAATATTCCAAAACCCTCGGGGTTAACCTAGATCAGAAGTTCCGCCACCGCAAGGCTCTGTACTCCACGAGATCCAATCTAGAGCCCTTTCCGGCACACCGTCGGAGGGGGAAATCATCACCGGCGGCCATCTTCATCATCCCGGCGGCCACCATGGTGAGGAGGGAGTAGTCCACCCTCGGGGTTGAGGGTTTGTACTAGTAGTTATATGTTTAATCTCTCTCTCTCTCGTGTTCTTGAGATGTCATGATCTTGATGTATTGCGGGTTTTGTTAATATAGTCGGATCAAAAGGTGTTTTCCCCTCTCTATCTTGTTGTGATGAATTGAGTTTTTCCCTTGGAGATTTCGTTGTTATCGGATTGAATACTTTTAAGGATTTGAGAACACTTGATATATGTCTTGCAATTGAAAACTCATGGTGACAATGGGATATCGTATTGATTCACTTGATATATGTTTTAGCACTCAACTTGCGGATTCCCGACGTGACATTGGGGTAATCTATGCATAGGGGTCGATGCACGTTCTTGTCTTTGTTTCTCTGGTAGAAATCTTGGGGCACTCTTTGAAGTTAGTTGTGTTGGATTGAGTATTATGAATATGAATTTGTTTTGGTGTTATTTTAGTACAAACTCTTGATAGATCGATTGGAAAGAATAACTTGTGTTATTTTAGTATGAACTCTTGATAGATCGATCGAAAAGAATAACTTGGTGTTATTTTAGTACGAACTCTTGGATAGATTGATCGGAAAGAATTGCTACAAACAATTCCTTCGTATGTTCTCCGCTAGATAGGAAATTTGGAGTGATTCTTCATCGTGCTTTGAGGGATGGTTATGTGATCCAATTATATTAGCATTGTTGAGAAATTGCACTAGCGAAAGTACGGACCCTAGGCCTTATTTTCAAGCATTGCAATACCATTTGTGCTCCATTTTATTACTTGCTACCTTGCTGTTTTTTATTGTTACTCTTACAAAAACCAATATCTACTACCATTACTACACTTGTATCACCATCTCTTTGCGGAACTAGTGCACCTATACAATTTCCCATTGTATTTGGTGTGTTGGGGACACAAGAGACTTCTTCTTATTTGGTTAAAGGGTTGTTTGAGAGAGACCATCTTCATCCTACACCTCCCACGGATTGATAAACCTTAGGTCATCCACTTTAGGGAAATTTGCTACTGTCCTACAAAACTCTGCGCTTGGAGACCCAACACGAGTCTACAAGAACAAGTTGTGTAGTAGACATCAGATGGTAGGGTGTGTCGATTGCAAATTAAAATTTTCTTGCGCACAGAACATCGAGGAACATGCTAAGGGAGATGGATAATGGATCGTTACCACTAGAAGCGAATTTTTGTGCGACAGATGTAGAGTTGAGGCAGTGCATCCCCGGAGTCGTCCCCTCCTCGTCGATCTCCCAAGTAGCCGATCGGATCCCTCTAACAGGTTCGCCGGAGCGGCGCAAGTGCATCGCCTCCAACCGTATCCGCGCGTGAGGGAGGAACGTCGTGTGGCGGACTGCTAGGTCCGATCACCCAACCGGCGGCGAGTGGAGGTGGCATGTTGCGACAAATGCAAAGCCCTAAAGATGGCGCCGAAGTGATCAACATAATGAGTGTGCTACACCTCCACTATTTATAGGCATCCTTCATGGTCTCAACACATGGGCCTCACACAGATCATAAAGCCCACAAGTCTACTCGGTCATAATCCAAGTCAAGCTCGAATCACATCCGACAAGTGTCCTCGGATCCGACCTTGTAGGTTCCTTCCCTTAAGCGCACGACCCCTTAGTTTCAAGTTGGCTTGGTCACAGGGCAGATCACCTCCGACCTGCTCGGCTGGTAGCATCCTCTATCAAGGCGTGCTGACCACCAAGTAGACTATGAAGGCTTGGTCGCATGTCAGATCACCTCCGACCTGCTCGGCTGCTAGCATCCTCTATCAAGGCGTGCCGACCACCAAGTAGACTATGAAGCCGATTGGCGAACCTATGCAACATGTCATAATTCTAAGGCGAGACTGTCATCCTTGTGCTAGCCCGACCTGTTTCTCGTTCTAGTGATGCCAACCACAAACCGGATTATCTCGTAATCCGTGTCACGCGGCAATGCTTATCCTTGTTGCATCACATGAGGGGCCCAGAGTATATCTTTCCTGATCGGCGGGGCAAATACCATCTTGCTCAACCATGTCTCGCCGCATGGGTATGGACAAGCCCAAAACCTACCTTTGTAACTATCCAGTCACGAAGTTGCGTTTGGTCGGCCCAAAGCAAGTTTTTCACCATCTTAAGTACATTCTTAAGCTCAGGTCTTAGGACATATAACGTATGTTGCACTAGAGACTCACAAATGACATGTCGTTGCGTCTCATAAGTGGGCTTGTCCAATCAGATATCCATCTGAGCTAGGATCCAGTCACCTCGAATCTGATCAGATCCTTGCAGTTCGGCATCATCCCATGCTTCATGGCTAGTGAGAAAAAAATATCCACCGTATTGCATGTTAGTCTAGTACGACATTGTAATGCCCCAGATGTAACACTTTCCCAATATGGCAATATATAAACTTTGGCTTCATCAATTCCTTTCCAGGCTCTTCTTTCTTTTCGGGTTTCTCGTTTTGTCGTGTGTGTGTGTGTGTGCATTTCATCCATGTCATGTTGTCATGTGCATTGCATTGCATTGCATTTGTGTTGTCACTTGCATCCGGTCCCACTCGCCTCTTCCCGTTGTCCGTCTCGAGTTCCGACGCTCTCACACGTGCCCGTGGCATCCCCGAGTCCTTCTTTCCTGTGTGGCCGTGTAACATTTCCGGAATGACGTGAGACTTGTCGTGCGATGTTGTTTTGGTACGTGTAGGCCACCTGTCAAGTTTCGTCGCGTTTGGAGTTCGTTTGGTACTCCAACGGTTAACCTAGTGGGCTAAAAGAACGTCTTCTTTGAGGCCCAAGACTCCCTCCACAACAGCCCACCAACACAGCACAACCCTTCCCATCATCTCGGACGTCGAATTATGATCGCGTGGCCGAAAACCGCTCCCCATTTGGAGTCTCCTAGCTCCTTGTGCCTATAAAAGCGTCCCCCATGCCATTTTTGTCCAAAAAACCCTAGCTCCACTCCTCCTTCGCCGCACCGGACACGTCCGTACGCCGCCGGACGTGTCCAGCGACCTCCGCTCCAGTCCGCGGGCGACACGTGGCGTCCCGCCACCGCGCCGCCGCTCGGCCCGCCAGGCCCGCTCACGGCCCCCGCGGGCCCTCCGCCTCCGACGCCCGGGCCGTACTCCTCCGCAACCGCCGCCGTTCCCCGTCGCGGCTCCGCGCCGCCGGCCGCCGCAAGGGCCGCCGCGCCTCGTCGCCCGCCGGTGCCGGTCCCCGCCGGCCGCCTCCGCATCGCCAATAGCTCGCCGTGCCGCCGAGCTTCAAGAGCGCCGTCGCCCCGAGCTTCAAGAGCTCCAGCCACCGCCGGACAAACCCCGCGCCGCCCCGCAGCCCTCCTCGGGCGAGGCCTTCCCCGTCGTCCCGACGCCGCCATGCCGGCCGGAGCCGCCGCTCCCGTCGGTCGTTCCAGCGACAGATCGGGCGTCCCGATCCAGCAGCCGCGCGACGAACCCTAGAGGGTTCCCGGGTCCGCGCCCGTGCCCGCGACCCGCTCTGCCCACAACCCGCGTTGACCGTGTTGACCAGATCTGAGGTTGATTTTTTCCCTCTAAGTTCTTTTCACATTTTGTTGTCTGATGGCTTCTTGTGATGCCGATATCTTTTGGTGTGCTAGTCCGATTTGTGCATATGATATGTCAAAATGACTGTGGTGATGTGTACTATGTTTTGTTCCATTGTGCCATGCTTGTTTGAGTCCATCTAGATCTCTTAATCTTCGTGATAGTAGTGCTACATGATATAAACTGCTGCTACTTGTTATTTTCATGCCATGTTCGAGATGTGATAACTTGGTGCATGTTTATCCAAATGAAGCAAATGATATGTCAAAATGTTCATCATGAGATGCTCTACATGTTGGTTGCTATAGCATGCATGTTAGAGTTCATATTGCCATGTTTATCTCTGTTGCAAAAGTGCAAGTGGCTGTTTGGTTGTGTAACTTGTTACGAGATGCCTAGTTGAGGAGCTCGTTGCTATTGATGTGTTTGCCCCCATGTCGCATGCTCATATGTTTTAGTTTCTCCATCATGTGATCCTTGCCGTGGTGCAAACCTTTCGCCATGTTATGCCTTGAGATGACTTAAACATGCTCGCAAACATGCCATGATAATATTACTGTTTTAACACTTAGTGAAATTTCACTAAGTCTGGAATCTGTCATATCCTGATGCCATGTTTGCTTGATGCCCTAGGCAAATCCATGTTAGTTTTGGGATGACCATTAATCATTATTTGTTGTATATGTTGTTGTCTATTCATCCATGCCCTCACATGATCTTTTGGGTTGATGTAGCATATTTAATTCTTGCTCCCAAGTTGCTATAAAATATTACTGTCAGGTTTTTAGTGTCATGTTCAAAATGTTGTAGCTTGTTGCTATTGATCCATGCCTCCTATGGAGTTGCTCCAATGAAGTTGTTTTCTGTAGGATATGTATACTTCATGTCCATGCTACTTGTCACCATGTTTGAGTGTTGTAGAGTATATATTTCTTGCTCCAAAGTTGCTATGTGGCTGTTAATTTCCGCTTTGCATTGTTTCTTGTTTCAAGTGTATGTTTTGATCCGTTGCTCCGTTTTGAGCGTGCCCTACATGAAACTTGTGTGATTTTGCATGTAGAATCATCATATCATCTCGTTAACATGTGTGGAGTATGTTTGCTTGATGTTTGGGTGCATCTTGCACCGTTGCCATGCTTATCTTGTTTTGATCTTATCTTCTAGACCGTAGCTCCGAATTAAACAAACTTTATATGAAACTTGACTAGAATTTCGTGTAGATTATCATGGTGCATGTTAACTTGCTGTTTAACAACTTTAACTTAAGGTTTGTTCAGATCTGGACTAATTTCAAACTATGCATATGAGGACTTACCGGATTTGCCTTAAGTAGTTTCCGGCCTCATTTAAACTTGTTGTTCTTATGTTGTTTCTCTGTGCTTCCTACCTTGCCATGTTTTGCATCCTTTATAGATCTGTCTTGCATCCTACTTGCTTGAGCATATTGTCTTGTTCTTGTGATTGTTCTGGTGTGCTTCCTATGTTCTCATGTAATGCATCTGCAGTGCATCCCAAGTGCATCATACATGCATCATGTAGTTTGCGCATTGCACCTTGTTTGATTTCGTGCCTCATGTGTTCTTGTGTTGGGTAGAGCCGGAAGCTGAGACCGAGAACGAGAACGAGGTTACTACCGAGGTTGAGAACGAGGAGCCGTCTTACGATCCCATCGACGACTCAACAGGCAAGATGACCTGAGCCAGATATCATTACTATCTTTGCCTATTGCTAGAAGTCTCGCTCTTTAGCTCATTGCCTCGATGCCCATGTTTGTCTATCAGCCTCCTATTGTAACCATGAATCTGTCTAACCACCCAACCTATGCAAACCTTTGATTGGCTACGTAGGCTTCGCTCAGCCCCTCTTATAGCATTGCTAGTTGCAGGAGAAGATTTGAAGATTCTTGCTTCATGTTGAAGTTATGTTGGGATATCACATTATATATCTATTAAATGAAATCATCTATATATTGGTAATGGGTGGAAGGCTAAGCCTCTTGCTTGGTGATTTGTTCCACTCATGCCGCCCTAGGAACCATATAAACCGGTGTTATGTTCCTTGATTTTGCGTTCCTCACACGGTTGGGGTTATGGGGCCCCCTCGATAAACCGCTTAGCGCTAGGTCTTTTCCAGTGAGGCCCGACATTGGTACTCCATTCACCTAACAACTAAAACTTGCCGAGGGAGTAATTAACCCGAGGATTAATTAATCAACCCCCCCTGGGCCAGTGCTCGATTTGAGTGTTGGTCCAAACTAGAGTCGTGTGCGGTACCCCCCTTGGCAACTTGGGTTTTGGTCACTGTACGCTGTGCTCATCCGGTCGTGGCCTGAGACTACGCACGGCTACTGTCAAGGTGTCGGCACGCCGGGAGGTCTTGCTGGATTAGTCTTACCTTAGTCGTAGTATCTTGAGCACGGGATTCCGAGAATACTCAGGCCTTCCCACCTTGGAGTTGCGACTCCGTGGATCGTGGGCTTGTAATGGGCCAAGTTGGAACACCCCTGTAGGGTTTTGAACTTTCGAAAGCCGTGCCCGCGGTTATCTGGCAGATGGGAATTTGTTAATATCCGGTTGTAGAAAACTTGACACCATGTTCAGAACACACTACCAGCGTGAGTAACCGTGACGGTCATTTTCCGAAAGGGGTTCGGGAAGTGAACACGGTGGGGTTATGATTGACGTTCTTAGATAGGATCACTTAGTGATCACTTTGTCGCTCGTGGCACTTCTCTTCTTGCTCTAAACACGTAAGCTAGTGCTAGTGCAGCTGCAACCTTTATTCTTTCTTCAGCCTTGTTCCACACCCAAGGCTTAGATAGTTCTGCTACCCAGGAACGGGATTGCTGAGTCCTCCGTGGCTCACAGATTCTACACCACACCAGATGCAGGTACTATGGTGAACTACTTAGGTGACGGCACGGAGCTGTACTGGGAGTATGAAGAAGAACGTTGTCGTTACTATGTGCACTATCCCGATGATCAGCAGTGGTTTCTACTAGGGGCGATTCAAACCTGTGGCTTTATGTATTTGGTATCTTTCATTTGGATCTTCACCCGTAGTCGTGTTGTGATGTTATTTGGATGATGATTTGCTTATGTAAGAATTGTGTGACGTGGCGAGTGTAAGCCAACTATCCTTTTGCAATTTCATCCCTATTTTTTACATGAGTCGTGCAAAGATACCGAACTTGAGGTCATTCCAGAATGGGCTTATACCTTTAAGTCGTGCCTCGACACGTAGGAGGTATAGTCCCATCCTAGGCATTACAAGTTGGTATTCAGATCCTTCTCCGACCTAGAAGCCCCCACTGATTGATCGAATCGTTGACGGTTGAGTCTAGGCACACACTTAAAATGTTTTGAGTCCTATATATATATCGGAGAGTAGGATTTCTTTTGCTCCTCATCTCTTTTCCCTCTGGTGAGGACTCCTCACGATTACTTTTATCTCTTCTACTCTCAAAATCCAAATTTTTTTGGGAATCTCGTGAGTATTGTTTGGATTGTTCCGATGTATTTGTGACGAGAACATTGTTCTCGATGCCTCCTGTCATTTAGGGGTTGTGGCAGTGTCGCGGGGAGTTGAGCTCCGAGGTGTTGTCATCACAAATATATCGCATCAGTTCTGGAATACTTAAGACGGCCGACATCGAAAAGTCTCCTATGTGGTTAGTGGCAAGATAACCCCGACATCACCCAGTACTGGGGAGGTAGTTCGGGAGTATTGCCATAGCTTTGTATAGTAGATGCATTTCGAAGGTCTGAGGTAGATGGTCTCCGGAAATAACTGGTTATGTGTTGAAGGATGGATACAGCTGGATGTAGGATTAGAGTTGAGTGTGCGATGCTTCCCCTGTATCCCCAACACCTGATTGCATAACTGGAAACTTTCGGAAATTAATAGGTGGGTTCATCTTGTAGTTCGTAGGCATTCTTCCAACGAATGCATGATATGGAGTTCGGGGTTCTAGATTGAGTGAAGTAGTTTTATGGGCGTTGTTCCGATCGGGAGTTGCATCTTAAAGGGTCCTTGGCTATGCTGATCCGGGGATTGCAAAACCCTTTTGTAACACGTTCCATAAGCTTTCAGCACGAATATATCGAACGAAGCTTCTATCTTGTATTTGTTCTATCTACTCCTTGTTGTTTTTATCTACCTTTTGTCTCCCAAGTGGCTTCTCGTGAAGAGTGTTGTTACTATTAAACTGTCGATTACATTCGTTCATTGTTGTTCGAATGTTCTTGTGAAGACTATGTTGCAATTTATAGCCGTTGATTCAGCTTATATATTCTTTCAATCAATGGCTAATCGTTGTCATCTCATTCAGGATGGCTCCTAAAAGGGTTCCCAACGCTAACCCAGAGGGTGAAGAGGTTCCTGATCGTCCTCCTTCCCCTCCTCCTCCGTCTGAGGCCTGGAGAGCAATTATGCAAGCGACAAACCAGAACACCCAGATGCTTATGCAAATGATGCAGAACATTCAAGCAAATCAAGCAAATCAGGCTGCTCATGGGAACCAAGGCCAAGGCAATTTGTTCAACCAACCTCACTTTGCTACGCTCAACCAGTTCCTGGCAAACCAACCAAAGGCTTTCAGTTACTGTGTGGACCCTCTAGATGCTGAAGACTGGATAACTGATATCAAGAAGCATTTCGAGTGCAGCAACGTAAGGCCTGAGGACTATGTGAAGTTTGCAGCCTTCCAACTCAAGGACCAAGCCGCTGATTGGTGGCAACAGTACAAAGATTCCAGAGAGGGACGTGTGATCTCCTGGGATGACTTCTGCAAGGACTTTCGTTCTCACCACATTCCAACAAGTTTCATCGAAGGTATGCGTGAGCAATTCCGCAACCTGAAGCAAGGCTCAATGACTGTCTACCAATATAATGTCAAGTTACAGAACCTTGCCTGCTATGCCAAGAAAGACATCCCAGATGCCAAGAGCAAGATCTATCAGTTCCGTGGTGGTCTAAAGGATGAACTCCAACTAGCTCTCACCTTGTTCGAGTCTGATGAGTTTGATCGATTCTATAACATGGCACTTAAGCAATAGGCAGCCCAGCTCAAGATGGAAGCTTCCAAAAAGAGGATCAGAGACGCTGTTCACTCCTCCTCTTCTTCTCAAGTGGTCGCAAAGCAACAGAAGTTTTGGCTTCCACCTCCTCAAGTGATCCGAGCTCCCAACAACAACAACAAGAATTCTGGTGGCCGTGGTTTCTCGCACCCACCCAACCCAAGCAATCAGTCCAAGAACCACTTTCAAGCTTCAAAGTCAAGTGCTTTTTATCACCGTCCTCTCTTAGAAGTAGTTTGCAACAAGTGCTCTCAGAAGGGTCATTATGCTAACAAGTGCCCCAACCCAAGGCGCCTTCCGCCTCCTCCACCTGTCAGCACTACTATTGTCAAGCACAACCCCAAGTCAGCAAGAGTGAATCTGATGAATGCAGCTCAAGCAGAGAATTCTTCAGATGTGATACTTGGTAATCTTCCAGTTAACTCTATTCCTGCAAAAGTCTTGTTTGATTCAGATGCATCACATTCTTTCATGTCAAGACCTTTTGCATTATCACATGATATGCCATTGCAAGCCTTGCCTAGTCCGATGTCTGTACTTTCTCCGGGTTTGCTTATGAACTCCAACAACTTTGCTCCGGATGTATCTATTTAAATGGGTGATTACCGTTTTCTGGTTTCTCCGGTTATTCTTGGCAATTCTGACATTGATCTTATTCTTGGGATGGATTGGCTTTCTCAGCATGATGCTCACATTGATTGTGCAAATAAGGAAGTCAAGCTTACTCATTCCGACGAAGACATGATTATCTTCGCCTCTCGAGATAACACAATCAGGCTATTCTCTCTCAATGACAAGGGCGAGATTAATGCCATCTCTCAAATTCCGGTGGTCAATGAATACGAAGATGTTTTCCCTGAAGAGCTTCCAGGCATGCCTCCGCATTGTCAAGTTGAATTTGTCATTGAACTCGAGCCTGGTACTGAGCCAGCATGCCGGCGTCCGTACAAGCTTTCCCCTGATGAGTTGAAGGAGTTGAAGAAACAGCTCGATGAGCAAGAGCGTTTGGGTCTAATCAGGCCTAGCACTTCTCCTTGGGGCTGTGGTGTCTTATTTGTCAATAAGAAGGATGGCACGGAGCGCCTCTGCGTTGATTACCGGCCATTGAACAAGAAGACAATAAAGAACAAGTATCCGCTCCCCAACATCAATAAATTGTTTGAGCAGCTCAAAGGAGCTAAAGTTTTCTCAAAGATCGATCACCGGATGGGTTATCACCAGATCCGCATCCGTGAAGAAGATATTCACAAGACTGCATTCAGAACAAGCTACGGCTCCTATGAATATACATTCATGTATTTTGGCCTCGCTAATGCTCCACCCACCTTCTCGAGAATGATGCACTACATATTCAACCCCTACACCAACGAATTTGTGCTTGTGTATCTGGATGACATCTTGTTATTCTCCAAGAATGAAGAGGATCACGAAAAGCACCTCCGTCTGGTTCTCGACAGACTCGGTGAACATAAGTTCTATGCCAAGCTCTCCAAGTGCAAATTCTGGCTCGATAAGGTCTTATATCTGGGCCATATCATTTCTGCTGACGGTATTGCTGTAAACCCCGAGAAAGTTGAAGCGATTGTCAACTGGGAACCTCCTCAGAACGTCAAGCAACTCTGAAGCTTTCTTGGTCTTGCTAGCTATTGCAAAAGGTTCGTTGAGAACTTCTCCAAGATTGCCAAGCCTCTCTCCAACTTGCTGCAAAAGAATGTCAAGTACAACTGGTCTCTAGATTGTGATGTGGCATTCAAAACTCTCAAAGAAAAGCTTATCTCTGCTCTGGTTCTTACCCCTCCAGATGAGTCCAAGCCCTACGAAGTATTCTGTGATGCTTCTCTTCAAGGACTTGGTGGTGTGCTAATGCAAGACAAGAAAATTGTGGCATACACTTCTCGTCAATTGAAGCCAAGTGAGAAGAACTACCCCACACATGATCTCGAGCTAGCAGCTGTGGTACACTCCATGATCACGTGGAGACACCTTCAGTTGGGCAGAAAAGTCGACATCTTCACCGATCACAAGAGCTTGAACTACATCTTCACACAGCCGAACCTGAACCTTCGCCAGACTCGTTGGGTTGAAATGATCCAAGAGTATGATCCAAGCATCGAATACACACCTGGCAAGGCAAATGTCATTGCAGATGCCTTGAGCAGAAAGGCATATTGCAATAGTCTCCTTATCAAGTCGTTTCAGCCTGAGCTTTGTGAAGCTTTCAGGAAGCTCAACCTCCAAGTTGTTCTGCAAGGTTTTCTTGCAAATCTTTAAGTCGCTCCTACCTTGGAAGATCAGATCCGTGAGGCCCAACTCAGTGATGCTATGGTGCAGAAAGTGAAACATGGTATTGCAAAGGGTACTCCCAAATACAAGTGTTATCGCGTTGATGAGAGAGATACCTTGTTCTTTGAGGACAGACTTGTGGTTCCCATGGGTGATCTCAGGAAGCTCATAATGACCGAAGCACATGATTCACTCCTCTCGATTCATCCTGGAAGTTCCAAGATGTACCAAGACCTCAAGCAATCTTACTGGTGGACTCGCATGAAAAGTGAGATTGCCCAATTCGTGAATGAATGTGATGTCTGCAGGAGAGTGAAGGCAGAGCATCAACGTCCAGCCGGTCTTCTCCAACCTCTTTCTATTCCCGAGTGGAAATTCGACCACGTTGAAATGGATTTTGTCTCAGGGTTTACTAAGTCCAAGAAAGGGAATGATTCTATCTTTGTGGTGATTGACAAGCTAACCAAAGTAGCTCACATCCTTCCAATCAAAGAATCCATCAATGCAGCTCAGCTGGCAGAGTTGTACACTTCCAGAATTGTGTCCTTACATGGCATTCCTCAAGTTATCTCCTCAGACCGTAGAAGTTTGTTCACATCCAAGTTCTGGGACTCCTTTCAGTCTGCCATGGGCACTAAGATCCGTTTCAGCACTGCGTTTCACCATCAGACTAGTGGTCAAGTCGAAAGAGTGAACCAGATCCTAGAAGACATGCTCAGAGCTTGTGTCATCTCTTTTGGCATGAAGTGGGAAGATTGTCTTCCGCTTGCCAAGTTCTCTTACAACAACATCTTCCAAGCAAGTGCCGGCAAAGCTCTGTTTGAAATCCTCTATGGCAGAAAGTGCCATACTCCTCTCAACTGGTCCGAGACTGGTGAACGTCAACTTCTTGGCAATGACTTGATCTCAGAAGCCGAAGAAATGTGCAAAGTCATACGTGAGAATCTCAAGGTGTAACATCCCAAAATTCTAAATTTTGGAATGTTATAATAAATAGATAGATTTGATTGCTTGCTGATTGTGCTGAGTGAAACTGAGTGAAATTTCAAACTTTTGAAAGTTAAATGAGAGGGAATAAAATGACTTTCCCAAAACTTTCACTTTGCTTTTTGATCTCCGAGGGAATTCAAATTCTTTTCAACACAAAACCCTAGAGTGAAGATAATATGACTTCTTCCATTTATTTTAAATGAAAAAGGGTTTTGAAAGGATTCTTGAATTTCATTCTCGAAGTATTTTCAATTCAGAAACTTTAAGCAACTCAATGATTTTCCCGAGAGAAGATAAAATGACTTCTTCAAAATATAGGAAATATGAGTTGGAAGTTTTTCTGAAATTTCTGTAACTCAATTTCAAATATTGAGTTATTTGGTTTTTATTCAAATTATTTTTCTCCAAAAATAAATTACATGGAAATTAGGGTAACATGATTGCCTACAGCAGAAAATTGGAGATAAATGAATTTGAAGTCTTTTTGGTATTTTAAGGATGATCTTTATTGGATTTTATTGCAGCAGTAGGACCTTTTGATTTATTAGAATTTGTGGGTATTTTATTTGATAGTAGGAAAATGTCCATCTTGTAGGATTTGTTTTTCTCCAAATTTTGATATATAATATGCCTATAGGATATTTTTATTTATTTTGTTTTTATTCGTTTGCTATGTCTGTTAAAAAAATGTTTAAAAAAATCTTCTCAGCCGAACTGGGCCGGCCCATCCGCTGCCAGGCCAAGGCCCAGCCTAGCTCGCCTTCGTCCCCGTGCGGGCGACGGACACTGCCGCCGCCACGGCGTTCGTGCCACGCCAGGACTCCCCGCGCCTTGCCCCCTCATCCACGACAACCGCCACCCCTCCCGCCTATAAAGGTCGTCGCCTGCCTCCTCTCTCCCCTCCTCTCGCCGCAGCCGCCGCGCTCAGCAAACCGCCGCCGCCGCGTCCAGGCACTGCCGCCGCCGCCGCTGCTTGCCGCTGCCTTGCCCGCGCCGCACCACCCGCCCCGCGCTGCACACCGCCGCCGCCCCGCACCTCGCCCACACTACCACCGCCCGCTGCAGGCCTCGCCGGAGCTCACCGCGGGCGGAGCCGATCCGCCCGATCCGCCTCGGTCCGGTTCGCCCGAACCGACTGGTTTTCGAAGAAAAACCGCTAGGTATAAAAAAACCTGGTTTTCTGTTAAAAATTTGGTTTTGTTTTTTTACATCTAATTATCTAGTGAACGTTCACCCTTTAGGACTAGAAAATGAACGTTCGTTCGTTAAGTTTTTATTTTCTGTTTAGTATTCGGCCAGGGACCTCTCTGTAAATATTTTATTTGCAATTTAGCCCCTGAACTTCAATAGGCCACAACTTTTTACCAGTTGGTCCAAATCCAACGAAACCAACGCCCACGTCTTCATTACCATCCCCTCTTTCCAGTAATACAACTTAAACATGTTTTTGAAAATTTTAAAATTTGAATTCAACTAGTTTTAGATTCAAACTTCGTTTGATCATAACTTAAGTTTCGTAACTCCGTTTCAGTTGATTCTTTTTGCAAATCGAAGCTCTTGACCTAAACTTTCTAATAAGGCCAAATTCACATAATTTTGGTACTGTTAGAAATTGTTTTACGTTTCAAGTGTCATTCGTTTTGTTTTCGAAGTTTTCTAAAGTGTTTATTCGTTCTGTCCGATCTTTTTGAGTGATTGCTTATGTGTGGTTACTATTGCTTGCTTACGATAGATTGACCGGAGTGTGACGAGTAGGGATATCAAGAGTTTTGAGTGTGAATCATCTTCGTCAACATTTCAGGCAAGTTCATACTTTGATCATACTTCCAATACCCAGTTTTCATTGCATTAGTACTACCCTCAAACACATTGCATGAGTAGGATCTAATAACATGTGGGACTGGGAAGTAGATTGAGGTAGTACCTATTGCCTGTTTTATTTTCAAACCCTTGGGAGTTACTTCTACGTTTGCTTAGGATTCCATTGCTATGCTCGTAGTTGTGGTTTGGGTTTGAGTGAAATCCATGACAGATGTGAGTTATTAATTAATGGTTCAACTTAAGGTGGCTACTTGAATACACATCTGGGTGGATTGGTTGGGGCACCCTGGGGATGGACTAGTGGATTGCCCAGACACCTGGTGATGCTAGTGTTGTCCTAGGAAATCCCGGGGTTTCATGTGATTGTCCTATTGGAATGCCACCCAGGCTCAAAGGGATCATATAATATTTTCATGCCTAGAAACTTCCGTGTGCAGGCACAAGCTAATATGGGCTCTAGCATAGTTGACTAAGTCGTGCGAACTCTCAAAGTGGTGGACTAGCAGATGTAGGGGATGTAGGTTGGTACGGTCCACCCGATCGTAAGGTGCTAGCGCTTTAGAAAGACTATGTCTCGGTCATCCATTTCTCAAACAACATGAAGTGCGAGAATCCCAACGGAGGAGATCGAGTCTTGTGGGGAAAAGTGCACAAACCTCTACAGAGTGTACAAACTATTCATGAGTAGCCGTGTCCCCGGTTATGGACATCTTTGAGTATCTAGAAGTGGATTATTTGTTGATCTCATCACTCTATAATTTAATTTGTTGAGTTAATGATTACTTTAATTTGGGATTGAGATGGAGGAACCATTCTCAATTATTCATGATTTAAATTTAACAAAGTAGTTAAATAAAATGCATTCTTTGTGGTAGGGAAAAATCACCTTTATGCAAAAACAGCCTTACAGCCTCCACCAGCCAAATATGCATGTAGTTGTAGGCATTGTTCATCATTCTCATTACAGTGTGAAATTGCGAGTACATTCAATGTACTGACCTACATGGCTGCAACGTCTCATGTTGCAGGAACTATTCGACGAGTAAGTGTTACGTTAGGGTTGCACTGTCTACACTCAACTTTGCCGGTGGTGTTGATGGAACCCCACAACCTTTGTTGCTTCCGCTATGATCGATTGAGGTAATAGTATTTACGTTACTTAATACATGTGATTTACCTCTGTTATAAATCCTCGAGTACTGTGTGTGTCAGCATACCGATCCAGGGATGACACGGAAACATAGAGATTTGATCCATTCGGGTCGGGTCGCTACAAGATGGTATCAGAGCACATGTTGACCGTAGGACGTGACCCTAGAAACTAGCAAGCCCATAGGAAAGGATTTCTCTAAAACTTTCTTTTCAAAAAGATTCTTACCTCTCTTCTTTTTTGAGTTTTGTCAAACTTCCCACTTACCTTAAATAGTTAGCCAATACCCTTTACCTTTTGGACCACTTCGGAGTAAAGAGGATTTCACCGTGCATTGGAAGTGTTGAAGCTACAACAATGGATACTCCAAAGATTTGAAGAATTGACAACTTTGAAGAGATGATGACCTTTAGAAGACCGAACCCCTCTTTTGCACTTACGTTAGATGCGACGATTGTGTGCCGTCAATTGTTTGATGTTTTTCCGACGGCCACAACATAAAACCCGTCTTTTCAAAAACCTTTGTTCGTATTGAGTGTATCTCTCTCCATCCTCTGAATCTCATCCCAAAACCCTTGGACCCAATAGAGGATGACTGAAGATATGCTTGAAGTCTCTAGACCAATAACCCAGCCGCAGGCAGAGTTATGGATACAAAACATGGAGGACCACTTTAGGAACAATTTGGTTGCGAGGAAGTATGAGGTTCAATACGCTCTCCAGTACTTTACAAAAAGTGGTGCAACATGGTGGAAGATGCATCAAGCCATACAAGGATGTAATAGAGCAGAAAATTGGGAAGAATTCAAGAAGACCCTGTTAAGATCGCGTCTCATCCGCAAGCGTGCTGACAACCCGAAGAAGAAACAGTGTGCGTGCAGGATTTGTAGAGAAATAGGACACACCCAGGAGGAGCATAAGGATGAATACCCTAATTGTGAAGGGAGTCACCTAGCTGAAGAATGCCCAACTAGGCAGATTACTTGTTTCTTGTGTGAAGGGACTACCCATTACCCTGCTCAGTGTCACATTTACCCCATGGTGCAACGAACTATCTAGCAGAAGAAAGAAGCAATGAAAGAAGTCCTCGAAACCTTAAGGGAATCCGTGATGGAGGAAGATATTGACGACCCTGATGGAGAAGGCCTAAACAGATTTTACTCCCGTGCTTCCTAATCATGTGGAAAAGAAGGACACCTTTCATAGTATTGCACGAAGGAAATCCAAGAGTATCTGGGAGACTTCTCGACAGAAGAGGTGGAGTTTGATAGGAACGAAGAAGTCGAGGAAGAGAAAGAGCATGTGTCCCCAGAAGAACCCAATTTTTGCGGAAAAGGACCTGAGTCACATCACATGTTACCGGTGCAAGGATTTAGGTCATTATGCTAGCAACTGCCCAACCAGGAAGCGTAGAACCAAGTGAACCAGGAAAGTCACCATAAAGTCCTTAGATTTGTCTTATGTCATTAGTTTACGCTGCAAGGAAGTAGGGCATTTTGCCAGAGAAGGTTCAGACCGGAGGAAAGATTGATCACAGTAGTTGAGATCTAGATATTAGAATGAAGCATGTAGATAAATGTGGAATACACTTTGAATTATGATGTTGAGTTGAGTTATGGAAAGAACATCGTAATATTGTGTGGAGCAATAGAAGTTGATATTTTTGGATGTCTAAGAAGGAGATGTTATGAGTTGTTGGATGATTGTGAGTGCCTCTCTTGCTATCTCACCCAGACCAAAACATAGAACCCATGGACCAGTTGACCCCAAACGTTTCTCGGACAAACGACCCCATTGTACCCAAGGATGTCTGTATGTTGTCCTGAGAACCCCTTCTGTCTTATACCCACAGATGACAACCCTTTACGAGTCTTTTCTCAAGGGCCCGGAAACGATCATGACCCTAACTAGCGATCAGGATTACCCAAAGATCCTGAAGGATATGATGAAGTATATTCATCTTGGAGGAGATGCAGTTACAAGGGTATTCCTTCAGGGAGAATGGAGTTGAACTTTGGTACATGGAGGTACACCTCCACCGTGCGAATGAAGGGTCAATACTTTTTCATCTCCCGACATGGAGGTGAAGCACACGACCAATAGGATGAAGCAAAAGATTGAGGATTTCAAGAATCACATTGCACAATTCCAGTGGGACTGAAGCATCCTTAGCTAGGACAAGGGAATAAAGATAGAAGGAGTGTTTGACCATACCCAACTAGGTGGATGGCAACATTTGTAGTGAAGCACCTTTGAAATTGATGTGTCGAATAGTGGTTCAGGATGCACTAAGATATTTGATATGAGGAGAATATGGATTACGGGTGAACCAGTGCATTTTGATTAAGTGGTACTTTACTGTGTGAACCCTGGACCCATAGGAAGGAAACTGTTGCCCCAGATAATAGAGTTTGCACAAATAAGTTGGAGTTTATATGCCTACCCCAAGGATATGAAGGAAATAAGTACAATTGGATTTAAAGATGGTGTAAAGCTGGAGTGTGGAGGAATAGTGACTCCAAGGATGGAATAAGAATATACAAGTTCGGAAATGGACTCAAGCCGAGGACCTAAGGAGGCTAAATAATCACAAGGGAACCACGCAACTTGTTAGAAGTATTATGTTTCTGCTGTAGTGAAGCAGAGCACTTTGCTAGTGATTGTCTCAAGGAGAAGGAGATTTGTGCTAAGTAGTTGAGTTAAAGACTGCAATGTAAATCCAGTAGATCGAAGTGAGTGGAGAATCAATAGAGTTAGTATCATGGCATTGATTTTAGATTTTTTGAGTTGTTACTACATAAGAGATGAGAGAAGACATGATACATGGATTAAGATTTTGAGGGAACTGGTGAGATTCATTTTAAGTGTGGTAGAATCCAATACCATTAACCGAATACACTAGCTAGTGGTTAGATACATCAGACTTGCAATGGATTGCCCAAGGATGAGTGTGAATAATCACACTCAGTTTTAAACCAAGAGAAGTAAGGATAGTTGGATGGAATTAAGAAAAATCAAGGAAGTTGGATGTCGAAATTATGATCAGTGGCAAACCGATGATGAGACCAAGTGTTGCTAGTGATGAGATGAGCCATAACCCACAGGCCCCAAGACCTGTCAAGAAAGCAAGCACACTCTTGCTGAAGGAAAAATCCCTGGAGGGAGCTACGATTTTGATCAGCAAACGTTTCCTAGGAGCTTACGCAAAACCCGAGGGTTGTGAAGAAATGATAGATGTTTTGTTTGGCTTGCAGAATCAATGGATTTTTATCCGAAATTAGTTCGTTGACAAGATGAAATTCTGCAATGCTTGTGAGGGTGACCGAGTGTTAGAATACGAGATTCACTAAACCATATACAAGGTAATGATTTGGGTGCGGGGTGGATTGATCACCATACCGACTTACTCTTATTATTCGCCTCTGCTATATGGGATGGTAAATCTGAGTGACTTACCTATAGTAGAGAGACGACGATGGCAGAACCTTGTTTAAACCTTAGAATGGCATAGAAATTTTTCCCGTGTACACGGCATGCTGTTGCCAACCGTAGGATATACGGTGAGGATGAAGCCAGACCTGTTTTTCTGCAGGGACCCAATTAATTTGGTTAATGACCACCATGAGAGATCGATATTTGTTTAGTATTGGCGCCAGACTCGTTAGTTAAGAAGAACCATTCCTGAAGGAGCCTTACCAAGATGGAAGGATACAGGATTGAGGACAAAGATCTTTGCCACTACCGAAAGAGCCAGAGAAGGAAACACCCTGATGATTTGAGAAGGCCAACGCCGTCAGCCCAAAGGATGGAGTACCTGAGTTTTGATTAAACCGTATCCATCTTCCTAAGTATGGTAGCACCC
The DNA here is from genome assembly GCA_902687465.1 of Secale cereale. NCBI lineage: Eukaryota > Viridiplantae > Streptophyta > Magnoliopsida > Poales > Poaceae > Secale > Secale cereale. Next base: position 159,454,496 of record LR738714.1, on the reverse strand, counting down.
TAGGCCACACCAATCAGTGGATTTGTTAGGAGACCCCCAAACCCAGACCTATTTCTTGCTAGCCTCTCCGAATCTCGAGGATGAGATTCATTTTAAGTGTGGTAGGTTTGTAACATCCCAAAATTCTAAATTTTGGAATGTTATAATAAATAGATAGATTTGATTGCTTGCTGATTGTGCTGAGTGAAATTGAGTGAAATTTGAAACTTTCGAAAGTTAAATGAGAGGGAATAAAATGACTTTCCCAAAACTATCACTTTGCTTTTTGATCTCCGAGGGAATTCAAATTATTTCAACACAAAACCCTAGAGTGAAGATAATATGACTTCTTCCATTTATTTTAAATGAAAAAGGGTTTTGAAAGGATTCTTGCATTTCATTCTCGAAGTATTTTCAATTCAGAAACTTTAAGCAACTCAATGATTTTCCCGAGAGAAGATAAAATGACTTCTTCAAAATATAGGAAATATGAGTTGGAAGTTTTTCTGAAATTTCTGCAACTAAATTTCAAATATTGAGTTATTTGGTTTTTATTCAAATTATTTTTCTCCAAAAATAAATTACATGGAAAATAGTGTAACATGATTCCCTACAGCAGAAAATTGGAGATAAATGAATTTGAAGTCTTTTTTGGTATTTTAAGGATGATCTTTATTGGATTTTATTGCAACAGTAGGACCTTTCGATTTATTAGAATTTGTGGGCATTTTATTTGACAGTAGGAAAATGTCCATCTTGTACGATTTATTTTTCTGCAAATTTTGATATATAATATGCCTATAGGATATTTTTATTTATTTTGTTTTTATTCGTTTGCTATGTCTGTTAAAAAATGTTTAAAAGAAAAAAAAATCTTCTCAACCGAACTGGGCTGGCCCAGCCGCTGCCAGGCCAAGGCCCAGCCCAGGTCGCCTTCGTCCCCGTGCGGGCAATGGACACCGCCGCCGCCTCGGCGTTCGTGCCATGCCAGGACTCCCCGCGCCTTGCCCCCTCCTCCACGACAACCGCCGCCCCTCCCGCCTATAAAGGCCGCCGCCTGCCTCCTCTCTCCCCTCCTCTCGCCGCAGCCGCCGCGCTCAGCAAACCGTCGCCGCCGCGTCCAGGCACTGCCGCCGCCGCCTCGCGATTTCGCTTGCCGCCGCCGCCGCCGCTTGCCGCTGCCTTCCCCGCGCCGCACCACCCGCCCCACGCTGCACACCGCCGCCGCCCCGCGCCTTGCCCACACCACCACCGCCCGCCGCAGGTCTCGCCGGAGCTCACCGCCGGTGGAGCCGATCCGCCCGATCCTTCTCGGTCCGGTTCGCCCGAACCGACTGGTTTTCGAAGAAAAACCGCTAGGTATAAAAAAACCCCTGGTTTTCTGTTAAAATTTTGGTTTTTTTCAGATCTAATTATCTAGTGAACGTTCACCCTTTAGGACTAGAAAACGAACGTTCGTTCGTTAAGTTTTTCTTTTCTGTTTAGTTTTCGGCCAGGGACCTCTCTGTAAATATTTTATTTGTAGTTTAGCCCCTGATCTTCAATAGGCAACAACTTTTTACCAGTTGGTCCAAATCCAACGAAATTAACGCACACGTCTTCGTTACCATCCCCTCTTTCCATTAATACAACTTAAACATGTTTTTGAAAATTTTAAAATATGAATTCAACTATTTTTAGATTCAAACTTTGTTTGATCATAACTTGAGTTTCGTAACTCCGTTTCACTTGATTCTTTTTGCAAATCGAAGCTCTTGACCTAAACTTTCTGATAAGGCCAAATTCACATAATTTTGGTACTGTTAGAAATTGTTTTATGTTTCAAGAGTCATTCGTTTTGTTTTTGAAGTTTTCTGAAGTGTCTATTCGTTATGTCCGATCTTTCTGAGTGATTGCTTATGTGTGGTTACTGTTGCTTGCTTACGATAGATTGACCAGAGTGTGACGAGTAGAGCTATCAAGAGTTTTGAGTGCGAATCATCTTCATCAACATTTCAGGCAAGTTCATACTATGATCATACTTCCAATACCCAGTTTTAATTGCATTAGTACTACCCTCAAACACATTGCATCAGTAGGATCTAATAACATGTGGGACTGGGAAGTAGATTGAGGTATTACCTATCACCTGTTTTGTATTCAAACCCTTGGGAGTTACTTCTATGTTTGCTTAGGATGACATTGCTATGCTCGTAGACGTGGTTTGGGTTTGAGTGAAATCCATGACAGATGTGAGTTGTTAATTAATGGTTCAACTTAAGGTGGCTACTTGAATACACATCTGGGTGGATTGGTTGGGGCGCCCTGGGGATAGACCAGTGGATTGCCCTGACACCTGGTGATGCCAGTGTTGTCCTAGGAAATCCCGGGGTTCCGTGTGATTGTCCTATTGGAATGCCACCTAGGCTCAAAGGGACCATATAATATTTTCATGCCTAGAAACTTCCGTGTGCAGCCACAAGCTATTATGGGCTCTAGCATAGTTGACTAAGTCATGCGAACTCTTACAGTGGTGGACTAGTAGATGTAGGGGATGTAGTTTCGTACGGTCCCCCCGGTCGTAAGGTGCTAGCGCTTCTGAAAGACTCTGGCTCGATCATCCGTTTCTCAAACAACATGAAGTGCGCGAATCCCAACGGAGGAGATCGAGTCTTGTGGGGAAAAGTGCACAAACCTCTGCAGAGTGTACAAACTATTCATGAGTAGCCGTGTCCTCGATTATGGACATCTTTGAGTATCTAGAAGTGGATTATTTGTTGATCTCATCACTCTATAATTTAATTTGTTGGGTTAATGATTACTTTAATTTGGGATTGAGATGGAGGAACCATTCTCAATTGTTCATAATTTAAATTTAACAAAGTAGTTAAATAAAATGCATTCTTTGTGGTAGGGAAAAATTAGCTTTATGCAAAAACAGCCTTACAGCCTCCACCAGCCAAATATGCATGTAGTTGTAGGCATTGTTCATCATTCTCATTACAGTGTGAAATTGCCAGTACATTCAATGTACTGACCTACATGGCTGCAACGTCTCATGATGCAGGAATTATTCGACGAGTAAGTGTTACGTTAGGGTTGCGCTGTCTACACTCAACTTTGCCGTTGGTGTTGATGGAACCCCACAACCTTTGTTGCTTCCGCTATGATTGATTGAGGTAATAGTATTTACGTTACTTAATACATGTGATTTACCTCTGTTATAAATCCTCGAGTACTATGTGTGTCAGCATACCGATCCAGGGATGACACGGAAACAGAGAGACTTGATCCATTCGGGTGGGTCGCTACACAAGGCCGCTCAATCGCGTCAGAAGAGCTACTATGACGACAAGCATCGTGATTTGGCCTTCAACATTGGTGATCATGTCTATCTCCGTGTTTCTCCTATGAAAGGAACCCAAAGATTCGGTATCAAAGGCATGCTTGCTCCTAGATACGTGGGCCCTTTCAAGATCCTTGGCAAAAGTGGCGATCTAACCTATCAACTTGAGCTCCCTTCCAACTTCGCTAATGTTCATGATGTGTTTCATGTGTCTCAACTCCGCAAGTGCTTCAAGACACCTGAACGCACTATTCTGTTTGAGGAGATTGATCTTCAACAAGACTTGTCTTACCGAGAGCACCCCGTTGCTATTCTCGAAGAAACCGAGCGCAAGACCCGCAACAAGTCAATCAAGTTCTTGAAAGTTAAGTGGTCACACCATACCGACTGAGAAGCTACGTGGGAATGAGAAGATCACCTTCATTCCGAGTACCCTTCCTTCTTCCATTCCTAGATCTCGGGACGAGATCTTTTCGTAGTAGAGGAGAGTTTGTAATGGAAATGTAACACTTTCCCAATGTGGCAATATATAAACTTTGGCTTCATCAATTCCTTTCCGGGCTCTTCTTTCTTTTCGGGTTTCTCATTTTGTCGTGTGTGTGTGTGCATTTCATCCATGTCATGTTGTCATGTGCATTGCATTGCATTTGTGTTGTCACTTGCATCCGGTCCCACTCGCCTCTTCCCGTTGTCCGTTTCGAGTTCCGACGCTCTCACACGTGCCCGTGGCATCCCCGAGTCCTTCTTTCGTGTGTGGCCATGTAACGTTTCTGGAATGACGTGAGACTTGTCATGCGATGTTGTTTTGGTACGTGTAGGTCGCCTGTCAAGTTTCATCGCGTTTGGAGTTCATTTGGTACTCCAACGATTAACCTAGTGGGCTAAAAGAACCTCCTCTTTGAGGCCCAAGACCCCCTCCACAACAGCCCACCAACCCAGCACAACCCTTCCCATCATCTCGGTCGTCGAATTGTGATCGTGTGGCCGTACTACTCCATGCCATTTTCGTCCAAAAAACCCTAGCTCCACTCCTCCTTCGCCACGCCGGACACGTTCGTACGCCACCGGATGTGTCCACCGACCTCCGCTCCAGTCCACGGGCAACACGTGGCGCCCCGCCACCGCGCCACCGCTCGGCCCGCCAGGCCCGCTCCCAGCCCCTGCGGGCCCTCCGCCTTCGCTGCCCGGGCCGTACTCCTCCGCAACCGCTGTCGTTCCTCGTCGTGGCTCCGCGCCGCCGGCCGCCGCGAGGGCCGCCGCGCCTCGCCGCCCGCCGGCGCCGGTCCCCGTCGGCCGCCTCCGCATCGCCAACAGCTCGCCGCGCCGCCGAGCTTCAAGAGCGCCGCCGCCCCGAGCTTCAAGAGCTCCAGCCGCCGCCGGACAAACCCCGCGCCGCCCCGCGGCCCTCCTCCGGCGAGGCCTTCCCCGTCCGCCCGACGCCGCCGCGCCGGCCGGAGCCGCCGCTCCCGTCGGTCGATCCACCGACGAATCGGGCGTCCCGATCCAGCAGCCGCGCGACGAACCCTAGAGGGTTCCCGGGTCCGCGCCCGCGCCCGCGACCCGCTCCGCCCGCAACCCGCGTTGACCGCGTTGACCAGATCTGAGGTCGATTTTTTCCCTCTAAGTTATTTTCTCATTTTGTTGTCTGATGGCTTCTTGTGATGGCGATATCTTTTAGTGTGCTAGTCCGATTTGTTCATATGATATGTCAAAATGACCGTGGTGATGTGTACTATGTTTTGTTCCATTGTGCCAGGCTTGTTTGAGTCCATCTAGATGTCTTAATCTTCGTGACAAGAGTGCTACATGATATAAACTGTTGCTACTAGTTATTTTCATGCCATGTTCGAGATGTGATAACTTGGTGCATGTTTATCCAAATGAAGCAAATGATATGTCAAAATGTTCATCATGAGATGCTCTACATGTTGGTTGCTATAGCATGCATGTTAGAGTTCATATTGCCATGTTTATCTCTATTGCAAAAGTGCAAGTAGCTGTTAGGTTTTGTAACTTGTTACGAGATGCCTAGTTGAGGAGCTCGTTGCTATTGATGTGTTTGCCCCCATGTCGCATGCTCATATGTTTTAGTTTCTCAATCATGTGATCCTTGCTGTGGTGCAAACCTTTTGCCATGTTATGCCTTGAGATGACTTAAACATGCTCGCAAACATGCCATGATAATATTACTGTTTTAACACTTAGTGAAATTTCACTAAGTCTGGAATCTGTCATATCCTGATGCCATGTTTGCTTGATGCCCTAGGCAAATCCATGTTAGTTTTGGGGTGACAATTGATCATTCTTTGTTGTATATGTTGTTGTCTATCCATCCATGCCCTCACATGCTCTTTTGGGTTGCTGTAGTATACTTAATTCTTGCTCCCAAGTTGCTATAAAATATTACTGTCAGGTTTTTAGTGTCAAGTTCAAAATGTTGTAGCTTGTTGCTATTGATCCATGCCTCCTATGGAGTTGCTCCAATGGAGTTGTTTGCTGTAGGATATGTATAATTTATGTCCATGCTACTTTTCACCATGTTTGAGTGCTGTAGAGTATATATTTCTTGCTCCAAAGTTGCTATGTTGCTGTTAATTTCAGCTTTGCATTGTTTCTTGTTTCGAGTGTATGTTTTGATCCGTTGCTCCATTTTGAGCGTGCCCTACATGAAACTTGTGTGATTTTGCATATAGTATCTTAATATCATCTTGTTAACATGTTTGGAGTATGTTTGCTTGATGTTTGGGTGCATCTTGCACCGTTGTCATGCTTATCTTGTTGTGATCTTATCTTCTAGACCGTAGCTCCGAATTAAACAAACTTTATATGAAACTTGAGTAGAATTTCGTTTAGATTATCATGGTGCATGTTAACTTGCTGTTTAACAACTTTAACTTAAGGTTTTTTCAGATCTGGACTAATTTCAAACTATGCATATGAGGACTTACCAGATTTGCCTTAAGTAGTTTCCGGCCTCATTTAAACTTGTTGTTCTTATGTTGTTTCTCTGTGCTTCCTACCTTGCCATGTTTTGCATCCTTTATAGATCTGTCTTGCATCCTACTTGCTTGAGCATATTGTCTTGTTCTTGTGATTGTTCTGGTGTGCTTCCTAAGTTGTCATGTAATGCATCTGCAGTGCATCCCAAGTGCATCATACGTGCATCATGTAGTTTGCGCATTGCACCTTGTTTGATTTCGTGCCTTGTGTGTTCTTGTGTTGGGTAGAGCCGGAAGCCGAGACCGAGAACAAGAACGAGGTTACTACCGAGGTTGAGAACGAGGAGCCGTCTTACGATCCCATCGACGACTCAACAGGCAAGATGACCTGACCCAGATATCATTACTATCTTTGCCTATTGCTAGAAGTCTCGCTCTTTAGCTCATTTCCTCGATGCCCATGTTTGTCTATCAGCCTCCTATTGTAACGATGAATCTGTCTAACCACCCAACCTATGCAAACCTTTGATTGGCTACGTAGGCTTCGCTCAGCCCCTCTTATAGCATTGCCAGTTGCAGGAGAAGATTTGAAGATTCTTGCTTCATGCTGATGTTATGTTGGGATATCACACTATATATCTATTAAATGAAATCATCTATATATTGGTAATGGGTGGAAGGCTAAGCCTCTTGCTTGGTGATTTGTTCCACTCATGCCGCCCTAGGAACCGTATAAACCGGTATTATGTTCCTTGATTTTGCGTTCCTCACACGGTTGGGGTTATGGGACCCCCTCGATAAACCGCTTAGCGCTAAGTCTTTTCCATCGAGGCCCGACATTGGTACTCCATTCGCCTAACAACTAAAACTTGCCGAGGGAGTAATTAACCTGAGGATTAATTAATCAACCCCCCTGGTCCAGTGCTCAATTTGAGTGTTGGTCCAAACTAGAGTCGTGTGCGGTACCCCCCTTGGCAACTTGGGCTTTGGTCACTGTACGCTGTGCTCATCCGGTCGTGGCCTGAGACTAGATACGCGCGGCTACTGTCAGGGTGTTGGCACGCCGGGAGGTCTTGCTGGATTAGTCTTACCTTAGTCGGAGTATCTTGAGCACGGGATTCCGAGAATACTCGGGCCTTCCCACCTTGGAGTTGCGACTCCGTGGATCGTGGGCTTGTAATGGGCCAAGTTGGAACACCCCTGCAGGGTTTTGAACTTTCGAAAGCCGTGCCCGCGGTTATGTGGCAGATGGAAATTTGTTAATATCCGGTTGTAGAAAACTTGACACCATGTTCAGAACAAACTACCAGTGTGAGTAACCGTGACGGTCATTTTCCGAAAGGGATTCAGGAAGTGAAAACGGTGGGGTTATGATTGACGTGCTTAGATAGGATCACTTCGTGATCACTTTGTCGCTCGTGGCACTTCTCTTCTCGCTCTAAACACGTAAGCTAGTGCTAGTGCAGCTGCAACCTTTATTCTTTCTTCACCCTTGTTCCACACCAAAGGCTTGGATAGTTCTGCTACCCGGGAACGGGATTGCTGAGTCCTCCGTGGCTCACAGATTCTACACCACACCAGATGCAGGTACTATGGTGAACTGCTCAGGTGACGGCACGGGGTTGTACTGGGAGTATGATGAAGAACGTAGCCGTTACTATGTGCACTATCCCGATGATCAGTAGTGGTTTCTACTAGGGGCGATTCAAACCTGTGGCTTTATGTATTTGGTATCTTTCATTTGGATCTTCACCCGTAGTCGGGTTGTGATGTTATTTGGATGATGATTTGCTTATGTAATGAATTGTGTGACATGGCGAGTGTAAGCCAACTATCCTTTTGCAATTTCATCCCTATTTTTTACATGAGTCGTGCAAAGATAGCTAACTTGAGGTCATTCCAGAATGGGCTTATACCTTTAAGTCGTGCCTTGACACGTAGGAGGTATAGTCCCATCCTGGGCATTACAGACATGTGCCCACACTTCACCTACGACTAGGGACCATTTAGGACGTATCATAGAACACAAGATCTCACAGACAAGTCTCATACTTGCCAACAAGCATCATTCATTACATCCAAGGACTGTCTTCATTCATAAACACATAGGAAATATCATCATACATGATTGCCTCTAGGGCATATCACGAACATCATGCTGGATAGCGGTGGACGGGTGGAGTAATAGTAGTAGATGTAGGCAGGAATCGATCTACTTGTATGGGACATGATGCCTATATACATGACCATTGCCTTGGATACTGTCATAACTATGCGCTTTTCTATCAATTGCCCAACCATAATTTGTTCACCGAGCGTTTGCTATGTGTTCGAGAGAGAAGCCTCTAGTGAAAACTATAGCCCCCAGGCCTCTAGTGAAATTTATTTACTTTTTATTTGTTTTGCAATTTATCTATCTACCACTACAAGACTTAATCCTTGCAAGTAACGAGTTCAAGGGGACTGACAACCCTCTTGCCCATGTTGGGTGCAAGTATTTGATTTTGTGTGTGCATGTGCTATTCATGAGACTTTGCATGTTTCTCCTAATAGATTGATACCTTGGTTCTCACCGAGGGAAATACTTATCTCTATTGTGCTGCATGACCCCTCCTCTTCGGGGAAAAACCCAACGCAGTTTACAAGTAGAAGGAAGAATTTCTGGCGTTGTTGCCGGGGAGACATCATCAAAACCTATCAAGTACCTTCACACAAGCTATCATTTTGTTTCTCTACTTTCTATTTTCCTTTGCCTCTCATTTTCATCTCCCCCACTTCTCACAAAAATCAAAAACAGCATAAATATTTGTGTTACTACCTTTGCTTGTTTTGCCATGTGCCTTCTATTTGCTTGCATCTTCGACTGTTAATAATTATTTATATGGATCCTCATCCATTTGCTAATATTTTCAAAAGATACAATTATAATTAATCAATTGCTAGTGACTTGAGCGCACTTGATTATCTCCAAGAAGTTTTGCTTGAAATTCATGAATCTGAATTTTTTTATGAAGTGCTGGCAGAAGAAGTTTATAATGTGATTCATGATAGATCCTTGAATGAAAATCATGATTGCAATGATGTTATAAATCCTATTAATGTCATTTGTGGTAATGATATGCAAAATTACAAGCTTGGGGCTGATTAATTTATTATTTCCACTACTTATTGTAGTGATCATGATTGGTGTGATGCTTCTTATGATCTTGAAAATTTCTTTAAGCCTCATGATGAATATAATATTGATAATAATCTTTGCAATAATAATGAAATTGGATTTGAAAGAGTGTCAACTTTAGGAAAAGAGAATCCCATATATTTGGAGAGTGTTCAATCTTATGAAATCATTGATAAAGGTGAGTTTGGAGAGGTCATGACTTTCGTTGATGTTAATCCCACTATCTTGGAAGATTATAAAACTTTTATGCATGTCGATCATGAGGAGAATATTTTTTATGATAGCTATATTGTTTAATTTAATTATGATCCTACATGCAATTATTATGATAGAGGAAAATATGGTTGTAGAAATCTTCATGTTACTAAGTTACCTCTCTTCATGGTGAGATTACTATTGTTTCTTCTTGCTTGCATATGCTAGATATTGCATGTCTTGATAATGTGTTTTACTATAAAATGAATAATCATATGAACTATGTTAGACTTAAATGTGTTTTTCACATGTTTTATGATGGTCTCTCTGTGCTTCAATTCTTGCATTTCTTGTGAGCATCATTAAAATTCTAAACCTATCTTAATAGCTATAAAGAAGGAGTTTGTTGGGAGGCAACCCAATAATTATATTATTATTTTAATTTTCTTTCTGTTCTTGAGTGTTCACACAATTATGTTACTGTTATAATTGTGTTTTTATGTTTTGATTAGTGTCTGTACCATGTAAAGCCGTTGGGGTGATTTGGTTGATAGTTGACTTGATTCTGTGAAAAACAGAATTTTTTTTACTCTAGTGCAGAAAATTTTAAAAATCACTGAAACATGATATTTTTCTAAAGTATTTACACATGATTGATATACAAATTGCCCACGCTTCCTAATTTTTTAGAATTTTTAGAGTTCCATAAGTATGGTGATTGTTCAGATCTTTACAGATTGTTCTGTTTTAGATATATTCTTTTTTCGTTGCATAGTTTGCTCGTTTTGATGATGTCACGGATTATATCAGTGGGTATAAGTCATGGATAAGTTAGAATACAGTAGATATTATGCAATAATAAAATATGAAAGGGTTCATAATAGTATCTAAAGTTTATTATTTGCTTATTATACTAAGGGATCTCACGAAGTTTCTGTTGAGTTTTGTGTGATGAAGTTTTCAAGTTTTGGGTGAGATCATGATGGATGAAGGAATAAGGAGCGACAAGTCCCTAAGCTTGGGGATTCACAAGGCACCCCAAGTTAATATTCAAGGATAACCAAGTTTTCCACAATCATTGTTTGCTGCACACACCTTTTGAGGGGACACACATTTATTCATGATTTCTTAGAATACTCTTTGTGCTTCACTTATATCTTTTGAGCTAGGAAGTTGCTCTAGTGCTTCCCTTGTATCTTTTAGAGCACGACGGTGGTTATATTTTAAAGAAATAGTTGCACTCCCATGCTTCACTTATATTATTTTGAGAGTCTAATTAATATTAATGGAAATATGCACATGTTATGAAATTGGTCCTGATACGATAGGTATTCAAGAGGGACATAATAAAAACTTTCATGTAGATAACTGAATATGAGAGGTTTGATTCCTTGCAATAGTTTTGCGATATAGTGATGGTAATATTTGGGTGTACTAGTGAATGATTGTTGTTTGAGAATAATGGTATTAATGTTTGGGATTCCCGAAGCATGCATGCATCGGTTGTGCTAACTGAGAAGGTGGAGCATGATTTATATTGAGTGTCTTCCTTTGCATGGAGGTCGGGGGCGCACGACTGTTAACTCCTACGAACCTCCATCCTAGGGGAATCCGTAGTAGTAGTACTCTGCTTTGAGGGATAATAGACTTTTTCAATAAGTATGTGAGTTCTTTATGACTAATGTGTGTCCATGGATTATACACACTTTGACATTTACACAATTTGCTAGCCTCTTCGGTACCGTGCATTTCCCTTTCTCACCTCAAGAATGGGTGCAAACTTCACCGATGCATCCAAACCACGTGATATGATATGCTCTATCACACATAATCCTCCTTATATCTTCCTCAAGATAGCCACCATACCTACCTATCATAGCATTTCCATAGCCATTCTGAGATATATTACCATGCAACCTCCACCATTCCGTTATTGTGACTGTCGGGGGAAACTGTCCACCACGAACACCTATGGGACCGGAGCCCCTTGTACGTTGCGGTAAGGGAGCGAAGGGAGCACGAAGAGCAGATCGAGGAGAGCGCGCGGGCAGTTTACCCAGGTTCGGGCCGCGCGGACGCGTAAAACCCTACTCCTGCTTAGATTGTATTGAGTGTTGGGGCTCGGGAGCTTGAAGAACCAGCTACACAGAGCAAGAGAGCTATCTAGGTTTCGAACCCTTTCTACGTTGTGCATGGGCCTCCTTTTATAGCTCAAGGGGTCACCGACAGGTGTCAACGTAGAGGAGGGTAAAAACGTAACTTTGGTGGTAGTTGTAATAGTGCGGGAACAGTGCGTGAACAGTGGATGAACAGTGGTCATCACCTAACTTGACAGTGGGGGACAAGAGCATTAAATGCCCGTCGCCGTCGACCCCAAAAGCGCCCGCCCGTGTGTCTCGGTTCGCCACGGCGATAGCCTCGTCACCGTGGAGTGCCACCGTGTCCCCCAGGCTGCACAGCCTTCCGCCACGCGTCCCTGGAAGGGCCCCAGGGCGACGCGTGGGCAGATGAGCTGGAGCGCGGGCACACAGCGCAGGCTTCCCCCGGCAAGCATCTTGCCGGGGCCTTGACCTTGCTGGGCCCTGAAGCTTGTCGCTCCCCGGGCCCTGCCGAGGCGCATGCTGCGCCAAGGCGTGTCTTCTGAGATGCAGTCTTCTGGTCTTCCTGGCAAGCTCCTCTTGCCAGGGTCTTGCGTTAATGTGATAATCCTGAGCCTGGGACGGCCTTCCCGGCAAGCTCCACTTGCCGGAGTCTTGGTCTTCTGACTTGTATACTTTGTTTTTGAATGGCTTAATAAGGACCGGAAAGGTCTCCGGCAAGCACGTGGTAGACCCTGCCGCGGGGAGCTACTACTGCCCGTGCACAAGTTGGGCTACAAAGGTACCCCTATCTTAGTACACCGACAGGAGCCCCCGTGCCTGGGCCACACACGGTGCCGAGCGCTGTTGGGCCAGTCCCAAAGCAGTGCACGGGCACGCGCGGCCCACGGCGAGCCGTAGATTCCCTTCCGCATCCGCCGTGCCCCTCCCTAACGGCACGCGTCGATTGCGGCATCGTGGGAGAGATCGTGGCCACGTTCCTTAATGGGAAATGCGGAGCGTCCCCCACTTCCCCCTTAAAAGCAGAGGAAGCAGGGGCAGTTTCCCTCCTGCGCTTTCATTGCTTCTTCAACCTCCAGAAATCCCCCGCTGTGCTCTGCCTCCACAGCTCCTCCGCCGTCTCCCGCATCTGCGGCGCCGTCGAACTCCTCGCCCCTTCCATCGCCGCCTCCGCCATGGCTCCGAAGACCAAGAAGGCGAAGGCGGAGAAGGCCAAGAGGGAGAAATCCGAGCAGGCGGCGAAGCTCGCCCTCCTGCGGAAGAGGAACGTGGTCTTCGCGCCGAGGCTCGGCGCGAGGGAGCTCTGGAACAAGTACTATCTCTTCTGGGCCAAGGAGACCAAGGCTCATCCCCGGACCAGAGTCTACCCCGCCGGCGCCAAAGATCTGCTTCCCGGCGGGTATTTCTTCTTCGCTGTCTTCTTCCACTGCGGCTTGTGCCCTCCATTCTCGAAGTTTTTCTGTGACATCATGAACACGTACAACCTCCACCTCTTAGACTTCACCCCCAACGCCATCCTTACGATGGCGGTTTTCGCACATCTGTGCGAAAACTACATAGGGATCTATCCAAACGTAGCACTCTTTCGCCATTTCTTCATGCCTAGAGTAGAGGCCGGCGCTCCCCTCTCCGGGGGTATCTCCTGGATCTTCCGCTTGAACAAGAAGGACTCATATCTGAAAGGAGAACTCCGCGGCAAGTGGGAGGAGTGGCGCGCAGATTGGTGTTGGATAGTGGAGGACCAGCCGGAGCCTTTCACTGCGCCGCGCACAACAGCCATAGTGCGCGGCAGGGACTGGAGCGAGTTGGCCCCGGATGATGTCAAGCTCAACGTCGCCCTCGTCAGGATACTTCGTCTCCGGGTAGCCAAGTTGACCATCGGTGAGGTAGGGGCAGATTTCCTCTGCCGCCGCATTGCCCCTTTACAGGAGAGGAAAAGGCCAGCATGGGAGTTTGGCAATGCGGCGGATATTATGAGGCTGCGCCCGGGATTGAATTACAACTTCACGGCGTTGGAGCTGAAGGGGATGGTCCGGGAGCTTTTCAAGCACGACCCGGCCCATCCGGAGTGGTTTAGACCTCCCCGGGGAGTGGTGCCGCTGTGCAACAGCACTGCCCAGGACGCCTTGCGCGCAATGATGCCCGCGTGTGACTCTCACGGCGTCGACCCCACCTGGATAGTGCCCACGCCGGATGCAATTATGAGCTTCTTCGATAATCTGGTCGAGGTGCCCAAGAACACCGAGGAGAACAAGGGTCTCACTCGGGACACCACGGAGCGGGATTTAGCTTATATTGCTTCCCGGATGGAAGAGGCCGCCGCAGCTGCAGCGGCAGGAGACTTCGGATTCACCGTCGACGAGGCGGATGCTGCGGACGCGTCGTGCCAAGCCGAGGAGGCAAAGATCCGCAGACTTCTCAAGCTTCCGCCCGACGAGCTCGTCGGGGTTCCTTCCCTGAGGTATGCCGGGATCCCCGGGATCGTGAGTGAAGCCGCCGCAAGTGGCGAGGTTGCCGAAGGAAGCAGAGGTGCCGGAGGGAGCGGAGCCACCGGAGGGAGCGGGGCCGCAGGGCAGGATGCCGGACCCAGCGGGCCCGCTGGGGAGGAGGAGGAAGACGTCGAGGCCGATGAAGACACCGGCGGGTCTCTAGGGCTTGACGACGACGCCTCCTCGTCGTCGGAGAACTCCCCACCTCCGGCAAGTCCTAAGCAAGAGCCGGGGAAGCGCCTCCGCAAGGCGCCCACAGCGACGAGAACGCAGGCGCCCCGACAGCAGCCTGCTCGCCCGGCGGCGCGGGCCACCAGAGCGAGCCAAGGCGCGACGGAGGCCCCCAACGCACCAGCCGCGGCGGAGGCGCCCCGCGTGCCAGCCGCGACGGAGGCGCCCCGCGCACCAGCACCTAGCGGAGGGGGATCCTCTCAGAGTGGAGCAGCTGCTCCGCCTGCTCCCCGGGCCTCGGCGCCAACGGAGGCTGGGTCTTCGCAGCCCCCAGCCCCGGAGACCGCCAAGCGCCCGAGGGAGCCTTCTCCTCCTGCTCCTCGCGCGGGAGCGCCTCAGGTGGAGTTCGATTTCTCCGCCCTCAGCGACGACGACGAGGAAGAGGAGTAAGTGTTTGTAATTTGAAATTCTTTGATTCTGTCTTGATTCTTCCTTCATGATTCTGATCTTATTCTTGCTTTGATTTCAGGCCCCTGGCCCAGCGGATGGCGAAGCGGGCCAAGATCCCCGTGGTCGAGGTCGACGACGACTCGCCCGTCGCGGCGACAGGGGACGCGCCGGCGACGAACTTGCCGGACCCAACCACTGCTCCGAGGAGCAGCCCCCAGCGCAGCCCCCAGCGTAAGTCTGGTCTTGAGCTTCCCACTTGTCGGGCGCGCTTGAGGTTTTTGTCTTGTACTAATACCTTGTTGCCTTGTTTGTTTTGTTTGCCTTGATTGTCTTGCGCAGAAGCGGAGCCGCAGCCGCAGGAGCAACCGGAGATCACTCCCGAGGAGCTGCAGATTCCACCCTCCCCGCCAAGGGCGAACTCCCTGGCGAGGGAGGACGTTTCGCCAAGGACGGGCTCCCCGCCAAGGGCGGGTAGCCCGACAAGTGTGGCCACCCCGCCAAGGGAGGGCACGGGCGGCCCTCCGCCAGCAGGGGCCGCCGCTCAACCGCCAAGGGAGGACTCCCCGGCGAGGGAGCCAGTCGTCGAAGACGTCCGCGAAGGTAAATTTTGCAGCTTTATCTTCTTGGATTCGTCTTTTTGGATATTTGCTTGATTGCTTCTTTTCTTCTTCTGCTAGATCCTCCCGCGCCGGACCGGATGGAGAACGAGGTCATCGGCGAGGAGGGCGCGCAGGGCGACGGCGGCAACGCCACTGTCGTTGAGGACATGGCAGGAGCCGACGAGCCTGCCGTTGAGGAGACTGCTCCAACCGCAGACGCCGCGGCCGGGGAGGGGGGCGGCGACCACACTGCCGGCCCGGAGGCAGCAGGAGCGTCGAGCGCTGCACCGGCCGCCGACCCCTCCGCCGCTAAGGAGCAGCCAGGCTTCTATCTTGAGGCCCCCAATGGTGTCTTCATACAGGTGCCGTGGGGGTCCTCGTCGCGATCCCCCGTGGAGGGAGAGACCTTTGATGGAGAGGTCCTCGCCTCCGCGGGATTGAAGATCGTTGAAGCGCCTGGCAGGAGCGACGAGCCCGAGGAGGAGAAGCTGCTTCACCGGCTCCTGGCCCTTTACCGGGCCAGGCAGGCGAAGCTTGACTCCCAAGAAGCCCTCGCCGCCAAGGCTGCAGCAGACTTGGAGAAGCGCGCCGCGGAGCTCCGCGCCGCCAACCAGGCGGCCCTCCGCGACTTGGCGGAGGAGCGCGAGAGGCTTGCCGGAGAGCAGCAAGAGTTTCTTCTGGAAAAAGCTGAGGCCGAGGAGCAGCAGCGCTTGGCTGGCGAAGAGCTGTCCCGGCGAGAAGGAGCGCTCAACCAGCGGAAGGTTGAGCTCGACGCCCACGACGACGAGCTCACCGCCCGGGAGCAGACTCTTGGCGGGGCCCTGAAGGAGGCGAAGGAAGCCACCGCCGCCGCGGAAACCGCCAAGAGGGAACTGGACCTCAAGGTGCAGCAACTGGAGCAGTACCTGAAGGCGAGCGAGGACAGGGTCACCGCGCTCAACATAGAGCGCGAGAAGGACGCCCATACCAACTCCGAGCTTCAGGTACGCCTCTCCAAGAAGGGCGACGAGCTTACTGCCGCCAAGGACTCGATCCCTGACTTGGAGTTGAAGGTCTCCACGTTGAAAGATTCACTCGACGCCGCCTGGGACCGCGAGACCAAGCTGAAGGAGGAGCTTCGCAAGTAGCGGGAGCTGGCGGAGAGCACTGCCACCTCCGCGAACCTCTTCAACCAGGCGGTGGAGCAATGGACAGAGGAGCTGGTCGATTCTGCTGCCAAGATCGACAAGGAGCTGATGGCGATGAGGGCGGAGCACCTTGTGTATTCTCCGGACGAGAATCTCCCCCACAACGCCAGTTTAAGTCTTTTCTTCAGAGGGATCGCGCCGGCGCTTGCACGGCTGCAGGAGAAGCTCCCCGCGTAGCTGGCCGAGGAGTCGCGCCAGCTCTGCGCGGGAACCTTGGAGCGCGTCTTGACGAAGATTGTCTACCGCAACCCTGGTATTAATCTCGTCAACGTCCTCCGCAGCTTGCCGGCCGATGCAGATCAGGAGGCACTGAAGGCGCAGGTCGCCCACATCATCGCCAAGGTGAACAAGATCTCCAGGCGCGAGGGCGACCGCGTAGATTAGACCTCCTTCTTTTTATTTCCTTTGCTGCTGCAAAGTGTGTCATGAACATGAACCTATTAGTCATTGCGACAAGTTATCTCTGTAATATATTATCTTATTTTGAGCAACCAGTGCAATGTTATCTCCCTTGCTTTGGTCCTTTACTTTGTATGCTTTTAACCCTACGCTTCTAGGGGACTTGCCGGCAAGAGGCCCCTGCCGCGAGCGCTGAGTGCTGGACTCTGAGCAGCCTGCTGGCAAAGGCCTTACCGGCAAGTAACCTTGCCGCGGCTAGTCGCAACGCACTTAGCTTGCTGAGCGAACTCGAAAATGAAGCAAGGGCGCGACACTTGTCGCAGCTCACTTAAGTCGTTTGAGCGTGCTCGAAAACAAGATAAGGGTGCGGCTAGCCACGGGTAGGTTCCTCCGCGCACAGGTTTTCCATACAAAGTGTGGTTGTTCAAGGAAGATAACTAAAATTTAAAATTTTGAACTGCTCAAATTCTGGCAACTTAGCTTTCATATATTGCTTGTTTCCCCGACAAGGCTTCTCTTTCTTGGACAGCACTTGGTTCATCCTCCATCTCCTTCCCCCCCGGCAAACTTGTGCGTGAGGAACATTCCTTCTGCTTAAGAGGGAAAGAAAAAGAGGAGGGAAAACAAGTATAGTGCCTTTCGGCGTGCTAATGCTTACCGGGGATGTGTGTTGCACAAAACGCCAAATAATGCATGCTAATAACCAAAGAAAAGCACGGAAAATGGCAAATAGTGCGAAACACAAAAACTTTACTGATGCACGGGGTCTGCGCCCGGCTTTGTACAAAGGATTACATGCAACAGCGGCAAGACTCGTACAAAAGGTGGTTGCTGGAGCGGATCACGGCAACCGCGCCTTATGGGTGAAACTTGCAAAGATGCTCTATGTTCCAGGAGTTGCTCACCGGTAAGCCTTCTTCGGTCTCATGGCGGACAGCGCCGGGCCTTGTGACTTGTCTCACCCGATAAGGGCCTTCCCACTTCGGCGTCAACTTGTTGGAATTCTTGGCGGACTGAACACGCCGAAGAACAAGGTTGCCTTCCTCGAGACTCCTGGCCTTAACCTTGCGGCTATGATAGCGGCGCAAGGCCTGCTGGTATCGAGCAGCTCGTACAGCAGCCTGGAGACGTTCCTCCTCAAGGAGCAATGCATCATCTTGTCGCAGTTGCTCTTGCTCGAGCTCATCATAAGCGAGCACTCGAGGAGATCCGTATACGAGTTCCGTGGGGAGAACTGCCTCTGCTCCATAGACAAGAGCAAAGGGTGTCTGTCCGGTAGCTCGATTTGGTGTCGTTCTGATTGACCAAAGAGCCGCCGGCAACTCCTCTATCCAGTTTCTTCCGCACTTATGCAGCCTGTCGAAGGTTCTGGTCTTGAGTCCGCGCAGCACTTCAGCATTGGCCCTCTCCGCTTGACCATTGCTCCTCGGGTGAGCAACAGAAGCGAAACAGACCTTGGCGCCAATGTCTTGGACGTACTGCATGAAGGTGCGACTAGTAAATTGTGTACCGTTGTCGGTGATGATCCTGTTAGGGATCCCGAAACGGCAAACAATCGACCTGAAGAACCTGACTGCTGACTATGCTGTCACCTTTCTCACCGGTTCCACTTCTGGCCACTTTGTGAACTTGTCGATTGCAACGTACAAGTACTCAAAGCCCCCGACAGCACGGGGGAAGGGGCCGAGGATATCGAGCCCCCAGACCGAGAAGGGCCAGGACAAAGGGATCGTCTGGAGAGCTTGAGCTGGCTGATGAATTTGCTTGGCATGGAAATGGCACGCTTCACACTTGGTTACTTGTGCAGTTGCATCTTGGAGGGCTTCTGGCCAGAAGAACCCTTGCCGGAATGCCTTCCCGGCAAGTGCCCTTGCGCCAATGTGGTGGCCACATATGCCTCCGTGTATCTCTGCCAACAGCTTCTGTCCATCTTCTCTGGAAATGCACTTCAACCTGACACCATTGAGTCTTCTTCTGTACAGTTCGTTGTCAACGAACTGGTACATACTTGACTGCCTGGTTATCTTCTCTATCTTTTCTGGGTCGTCGGGAAGTTCTCCAGTTTGCAGAAAACGGACAATCTGCTGCGCCCATGCCGGAGCCTGAGGCTCAACGGCAAGGACTAAAGGCATGAGGGCCGCTGCGGGAACCTCAGCTTCTACGGCAAGAACCTCTGGTTCTGCCGGAGCTGATGGTCCCCCGGCAAGCCTGCCGGGGCAAGGCTTGTCGGGAATGATTGCTTCAACTGTACAGACCCTTAGATCTGCAGGAGCAAATTGTTCCTCAGCGTTCTGATCGTTGATCTTGGGGACCTTGGCGGCGGCTTCGGGAAGATCCGCCGGCAAGTAGTCGCCGGAGACCAACTTTCTCTTCTTGGGCTGCCCAATTGATGGTGTAACGGATGGCTGAGTCAGCTTGAGCAGGAAGGTCCCTGGTTCCACAGGTAACTTCATTGCAGCGCACTTTGAAAGGCCATCTGCTATATCGTTCTGAGCTCTCGGGACGTGCTCCATCTGCAGACCTTCAAAGTGCTCTTCAAGCTTTCTCACTTCATCTACATAAGCTTCCATCAAAGGGCTCTGATAACTCTTGTTAACTTGTCGGACCACCAACTGAGAATCTCCCCGCACAATTAGCTTCTTGATCCCGAGTTCGGCCGCAATCCTGAGGCCGGCAAGCAGACCTTCATACTCAGCAGTATTGTTTGTCGCTTGCTCCCTGGGAAAGTGCATCTGGATGACATACTTGAGGTGCTCTCCGGTGGGCGCTATGAGCACCACGTCGGCACCGGCGCCTTGCAGCGAGAAGGCACCATCAAAGTACATTACCCATTCACTTGTCGCTTCTTGTACGGGAACACTTGTCTCTGGAACTTCTTCGTCGGGCGTTGGGGTCCATTCAGCTATGAATTCTGCCAAAGCTCGGCTCTGGATAGTTGAAGTACTCTCAAACTTGAGACCAAAGCTTGACAACTCTAGTGCCCACTCGACGATCCTGCCTGTTGCTTCTGGATTGTGCAATATCCTTTTCAACGGAAAGCGAGTGACCACTGTTATCTCATGTGCTTGGAAGTAATGGCGCAGCTTTCTCGAGGCCATGAGGAGACCAAAAAGCAACTTCTGCACCCCAGAGTATCTTGATCTAGCCCCCTGCAAGAGGGAACTTACGAAATACACTGGGCGCTGCACCATTTTCCTTCGCACTTCTTCTTGTTCCTGCGCAGAGTTGTCCTTGTCGGGGCCAGAGCTTGTCGGAGCAGCCCCCTGCTTGTCGCTGGATTCGCTTGCCGGTGGTGTAGACTCTTCCTCTGCCACCCTCTCCGCTACTAACGCAGCACTAACCACTTGATTGGTTGCTGCTAAGTACAGCAGCAACTTCTCTTGTGGCCTAGGTGCGACAAGTATTGGAGTGGAGGATAGGTATCCTTTCAAGTCCTGCAGCGCTGCCTCCGCTTCCGGAGTCCATTCCATAGGACCTGCCTTCTTTAAGATTTTGAAGAAATGTAGGGCGCGCTCTGCAGACTTTGAAATGAACCTACTGAGGGCAGCTACACAACCTGCAAGTCTCCATACGTCCTTGACGCGCTTCGGGGCTTCGATCTGCTCGATGGCTTTTATCTTGTCGGGATTGGCCTCAATCCCCCTCTGGGACACAAAGAACCCGAGAAGCTTGCCGGAGGGGACTCCGAAGACGCACTTCTCGGGGTTCAACTTAAGCTGGATCTTGCGCAGATTTGCAAATGTTTCTTCCAGATCTTGTATCAATGTATCTTTGCTCTTGCTCTTCACCACTATGTCATCCATGTAGGCTTCTACGTTTCTGTGGATCTGTGGCTCAAAAGCAGTGTGCACCACCCTTGCAAATGTCGAGCCTGCATTCTTCAACCCAAAGGGCATGCGTATGAAGCAATATGTGCCGCATGGAGTGATAAATGCAGTCTTCTCTTCGTCTTCCTTGGCCATGAAAATCTGGTGGTAGCCTGAATACGCATCAAGGAAAGAGAGCAGCTCACATCCGGTGGTGGAGTCAACAATCTGGTCAATGCGCGGCAAGGGAAATGGATCCTTGGGACATGCTTTATTCACATCGGTGAAGTCTATACATAGTCTCCACTTCCCGTTGGCCTTACGCACGACAACTGGATTTGCTAACCACATCAGATGGATCACGCCTCTAACCAGGCCCGCTGCTTCTAGCTTCTTGATTTCTTCGGCAATGAATTCTTGGCGCTCCACGGCTTGCTTCCTGACCTTCTGCTTGATGGGCCGCGCATGAGGACAAACAGCAAGCTTGTGCTCAATTACCTTCCTGGGAACGCCGGGGATGTCACATGGTTGCCATGCAAACACATCGACATTCGCCCGCAGGAAGGCAACGAGCGCGCTTTCCTATTTGTTATCGAGTGTAGCACTGATGGTGAAGGTACCACCAGTGCCGTCCTCCTTGGCGGACACCTTCTTGGTTGCCGGTGGAGCGGCCATCCCCTTCTTGCACTTGCCGGTGGAGCTCGATGGAACGTCCTCGACGGCAGCGCAGCACTCCGAAGAGGTGCGTTTGCCGGAGTGGGCCCCAGAGCACTTGCCGGACTTGGTCTTGGTGTTCTTCCCCCCGGGAGCTTCAGCGGCAAGTGTGTTGCTCTCCGCCGCGGCTGCAGCATCCCGGTATATCTTGTCAGCGCAGATAAGCGCGTCCTTCTTGTCGCCAGGGACAGAGATGACGCTTATCGGCCACGGCATCTTGAGTACGTTGTAGGCATAGTGGGAAGCTGCCATGAACTTGGCGAGGGCAGGACGTCCAAGTATCCCATTGTATGGCAATGGGATATCGGCCAAGTCAAAGGTTATCCTCTCCGCCCTGAAGTTGAGTTCCCCACCAAAGGTCACCGGCAGAGTGATCTTCCCCTTCGGCTTGCTCCTTCCCGGGTTTATTCCTTGGAACGAACCGGTCTCTTCGAGCTCGCCATCTGGGATCTGGAGTTTCTTGATCACAGCCGAGGAGATCTAGTTCAGGCCGGCCCCGCCGTCAACCAACATTTTGGTGACCTTGAGGTTGCGGATGGTTGGTGAGACCAACATCGGCAAGCACCCGACCGCAGTGGTACGGTCAGGGTGATCCTCAAGATCAAAAATGATGGGCGTGCTTGACCACTTCAGGAGCCTGCGTGACTCAACGGGCGGCTCAGCTGCGTTTACTTCCCGCACCCATTGCTTGAGTTGGCGGTGGGAAGTATGCAGAGAGGCGCCTCCGTCGACACACAGAACTTCTGTGGCCTTCTGGAACTCCTGCTCGCTGTTATCACCTTCCTCCATGTCGTCGTCGTCTTCTTCTTCGTCCTTGTCGCGGCCCCGGGGAGGTCGGTCACCTTGCCGCTGCTTGGCCTTGCCCCGGCGTCCTCCCCGGCCATTGAATGGCTGCTTCTTGCTTGGCTCTCCTCCGCCACCTTGGGCCTTCTCCTTGTCGCGCCGCTCGTATTCAGCTTTCTGCTACTCTACGAGGTACTCGACGCGCTTGCAGTTCGAAAGGTCATGGCCCTTGGTGCAGTGGATCTTGCAATATTGCTTGTCAGAGCCGTCCTGCTTGTCGGCTACCGCTACAGGGGCAGGCTCCTTGCCGGAGCCGCCGGCATGTGCTGTCTTGGCGGGAGCCTCCTTGCCGGACTTCTCGATGACTAGCACTTCCTTGCTCTTCTTTCTTCTGTTGTTCCGCCGCCGGCTCTTCTTTGCCAGGGCGGCGTCCTCGCTGTCGCTTCCCCCTGCGCCAGCATCCTCTCCGGGGAGTCTCCTCCCCTCTTCGGCGCGCGCGCACTTGTCAGCCAGAGCATAGAGGTCGCTGACATCACGTATCTTGGTCATGGCCATCTCTTCCCGCATGCGGCGGTTACGCACGTTCTGGTAGAACGCGCTGATAACCGCAGCAGGGTGGACGTCGGGAATGTTGTGCTGCACGCGGCTGAACCGTTGAATGTACTTGCGCAGGGGCTCTCCTTCCTTCTGGGCCAAGATGTGGAGATCACTCTCCTGGCCGTGGGGTTTGTGGCCGCCTGTGAAGGCGCCAACAAATTGGTCGCACAGATCTGCCCACGAAGAAATAGAGCCTTCCGGCAAGTGCATAAGCCAAGAACGAATGTTCGGCTTAAGCACCAGCGGGAAGTAATTCGCCAGTATCTTCTCGTCGCATCCTCCGGCAGCCTGCACCGCGATGGTGTAGATGATGAGGAACTCCGAGGGGTGAGTCTTGCCGTCGTACTTCTCCGGTACGTCGGGCTTGAAATTTTTCATGCTGGGCCACTGGACGCGCCGCAGCTCACGGGTGAACGCAGGGCAACCTGCCGCGTACAGCAAGTCGCCTGGTTCACCGGGTGCGTGCGTGTCGACAGCGGTCCCAGCGCGCTGATCTGATTGTCGCCGGGCTTCTCGGCGGCGCTCGATTGTTGTTCGAGCATCTTCTTGTCGCCGGTCGTCAAGGACTTGGCGCTGGTCCCGACGAGCCCGCGGATCCGACGACGTCGTGGAATCGTCGTCGACGTTAATCCGGCGGGGAGGCGTCTTCTGCTTCCGCGGCGGGGAGTGCACGGTGGTCGCACGTCCGGCGGTCTTGTCGCCATCGGCCTTCGTCTTCTCGACTTGTCGTGGCCGCGATGTCGCCGGCTGCTGCGGCGTGTCGTTGTTGGCGAAGGCGATGAGACACTGAATCGTCGCCCTCCAGTCTTCGGCCTTGTCTGCCGCTGGAGGGAAATCGAGGAGCAGTTGCGCTCTTGCGAGTGCTTCTGCTGGAGAGGAGGGGAGCGGGGGCGAGCGGTGCGAGGAGCGAGATATGCTCGGACTTCTAACAGGGTTAGAAGGAGCAGTTTCCCGCCCCGGCGACCGCGCTTTGCTCGTACCAGGACGGTGGCCGGGAGCGTCCCGCGAACCTCCGGTTTGCCCTTGCCCCAGCAAGCGGATGGTACCTCCTGTAACACGGCGCTGCTGGGTTGTCGTCTGCTGCAATGGACGTGGCACGTCTACGGACACCGAAGCTCGGTCGTCCGTATTGTCCTTGGATTTGGTGGCGCCGTGAGTTTCCTCGCCGGCAACCACCCTTCCGCCGGCGTCTCCTCCACCCACCGTTGGTTCTGGTGGCGGTGGAACGGACGCGGACGGGCCTGCGATTTCCGAAGCCTTCTTCTTCGGGGCCATGTTGTTGCTGATGAAGTCGATGTGGCTGGAGAGGTTGATGAAGAATGCGCCCGCGTGAGCGCCGGATCAGGTTCGCACAACCTCGACGCCCCCTACCTGGCGCGCCAAAGATGTCGGGGGAAACTGTCCACCACGAACACCTATGGGACCGGAGCCCCTTGTACGTTGCGGTAAGGGAGCGGAGGGAGCACGAAGAGCGGATCGAGGAGAGCACGCGGGCAGTTTACCCAGGTTCGGGCCACGCGGACGCGTAAAACCCTACTCCTGCTTAGATTGTATTGAGTGTTGGGGCTCGGGAGCTTGAAGAACCAGCTACACCGAGCAAGAGAGCTATCTAGGTTTCGAACCCTTTCTACGTTGTGCATGGGCCTCCTTTTATAGCTCAAGGGGTCACCGACTGGTGTCAACGTAGAGGAGGGTAAAAACGTAACTTTGGTGGTAGTTGTAATAGTGCGGGAACAGTGCGTGAATAGTGGATGAACAGTGGTCATCACCTAACTTGACAGTGGGGGACAAGAGCATTAAATGCCCGTCGCCGTCGACCCCAAAAGCGCCCGCCCGTGCGTCTCCGTTCGCCACGGCGATAGCCTCGTCACCGTGGAGTGCCACCGTGTCCCCCAGGCTGCACAGCCTTCCGCCACGCGTCCCTGGAAGGGCCCCAGGGCAACGCGTGGGCAGATGAGCTGGAGCACGGGCACACAGCGCAGGCTTCCCCCGGCAAGCATCTTGCCGGGGCCTTGACCTTGCCGGGCCCTGAAGCTTGTCGCTCCCCGGGCCCTGCCGAAGCGCATGCTGCGCCAAGGCGTGTCTTCTGAGATGCAGTCTTCTGGTCTTCCTGGCAAGCTCCTCTTGCCAGGGTCTTGCGTTAATGTGATAATCATGAGCCTGGGACGGCCTTCCCGGCAAGCTCCACTTGCCGGGGTCTTGGTCTTCTGACTTGTATACTTTGTTTTTGAATGGCTTAATAAGGACCGGAAAGGTCTCTGGCAAGCACGTGGTAGACCCTGCCACGGGGAGCTGCTACTGCCCGTGCACAAGTTGGGGTACAAAGGTACCCCTATCTTAGTACACCGACAGTGACATACACCTTCATTGTCATATTGCTTTGCATGATCATATAGCTGACATAGTATTTGTGGGTCAGCCATCGTTCATCATTATCATACATGTTATGCTAGCATCATTGCACATCATGTTACACTGCCAGAGGCATTCATATAGAGTCATATTGTTTTTGATATCGAGTTGTAAGCAAATAAAAGTGTAATGATCATCATTATTAGAGTATTGTCATAGTGAGGGAAAAGAAAAGGAGGCCAATAAGAACCCTAGAAAAAGAGAGGCTGAAAAGATCCCCCAAACAAATGAGATAAAAAGATAGAGTAGCACCATGTTTTGCATATACAGAGTCTCCTATGTAGTCACTTTCATATACTAGTGGGAATTTTTCATTATAGAACTTGGCTTGTATATTATGATGATGGGCTTCCTCAAATGCCCAAGGTCTTCATGATCAAGCAAGTTGGATGCACACCCACTTAGTTTTCAGTTTGACCTCTTGTCCTAAAGTGAAACCGGGTCGATAACGGCCCAGGTGGAGCAAGGGCCGCTAACAGGCCGAAACGATTATCGGGTTGAAATGGTAAACATGCCTTTAATAGGCTGAAATACAAACCTAGCTTAGAATGGGCCCAAAAGCATAGTGGCTATTTAACGGGCCTGATATGATACGGGTTGTAATTTAGCCCAAAACACAATAGGCTGTGAACGGGCCAGATCTGATATGGGCCGTAATTTGACCTACAACATGGTAGGTTGTTAATGGGACGGCCCACCGGTGTCTCACAAAATATTATGGGCCTTTGGCTGGGCCAGCCTTTTTACCTTAAATGGGCCTCTATTGGGCAGTGCCATGTGTCGATGTATCATAGGCTCATTCTGTCCATTGTAGGAATGACATATGTCCCAACGCTGGGCTGACAGGTGGATCCTTCGGCGAATGAGAAATTTACACGTGAAAGATCGCCATTGCTCCTGGCTGTTAGCGGGTTATCGGATCGAAAACCCAACCCGATAGGTTAATGGAGACCCTTTACGATGGATGACATGTGTCAGTTACCCTTGACGAAAACACTTCCATGATGTGGCATTTGTCATCATGGAAGTGGACACTTCAGTGATGATAATTTGAAAATTGTCATGGAACAGTTCTATGACACCATAACAAATATCATCATGGAAGTGTTTTTTTAGTGGTCGTCCCGGCCACCATCACTCGGACAAGGTAGGCGAAGGGGCGACGTGGGAGCAGCAACTGTCGAGTAGTCTTTAGTCGAGCTTGAAGGAGATTCATAGTTACTGTTACCTGTAACTGCCGTAGTTATGACCACTTACACCTATAATTGCTATAGTTATGGGCATTACTCACACATGCAACATGGGAGTGAAGGAGGCTGCGGCGCACTCTATATAAGCCGCTCACCTCCTCCTAAGCAAGGGTTAAGCACTCTGCTAGGCTTCTCGCCCCTCGTTGGTTACCCCAAGTGGAAGGTTAAAGATGCAGTGTAGCAGAAGATTTCCCTTGGCAATACCAAGGATCGATTTCCCTGAGACTCCAAGTTTCAACAAGAAGATGTCAAATTCTAACGGTGCCAGATATTAGCAATCAACGTGGACCTGCACACAGATACAAATAACTTTGCTCCCAACGAGTACAGAGAGGTTGTCAATCCCTCCGGCCTTGTAGTTTACAAAGGATCAAACGCAAGTGATAGTAGTGATAGATATAATTGTAATAGTAAGTAAAATGCGGAAAAGTAAATAGCGGATGTGATCAATGATGGTAATATGGACCGGAGTCTCATGATGTTCACTAGTGATGTCTCTCTCCCAAAAGACGATAAAACAACTATGTGAGGTAAATGAATTACAGCTGGGCAATTGACAGGACCCATGTTGACTAAGTTGCAAGAAAGGTTGAGATTCAAAGCATGGGCGGTACGCCGAGGTAAGTAGACCGAAATCCATCTGCATCTACTACTAATCATCCACCTTGAGATATCTATCCAGAACATCTCGCTAGTATTAAGTTGCGAGTCCCACCCATAGTGTAAACTCAAAGCAACAGACAACTGCATTAAAAGAACGTTGCGTAAAGTAAACAATCCTTGCACCCGCGGGCACAAGCACCGTTGTTTTCCCCCTTGTGGCAACAGCACATCCCCTAGACTCATGTTTCTGTCACTCAAACTAGTCATCGAGGGGCATGAACCCACAATCAAGCATAACGTTCCCTCTTGGAGTCACTACCTACTACTTGGCCAAAGCAATAAATAACAACGGAGAACATGCAAGAATTACTTACGAACATAAACATAAAAGAGGTGAATCAAATATATTACTCAAACACAATCTGAACATAATCTCATAATCCATCAGATCCCAGCAAACTCATCATAGCAACAGCATAAGGATTACATATGTGCCTCGATCATGTAGGGCAGCTCACGAGGACTATATGTGAAGCACAAGAACAGGAGGAGAACATCACATAGCTACTGGTCATGGACCCATGGTCCAAGGGAGACTACTCACAACTCATCCGGGAGGCGTCCATGGTGGTGGAGAAGCTCCCGGTGGTGATCCTCCCCTCCGACAGGGTGCCGGGAAGAGTTCTCCTGGTGCTCCCGATCTTGGAAGCGGCGGCGGCGGCGGAACAGAGATGAGATCGCGAAAAAGAGTTCCCGTCCCGAGGGTTTCGGGAGACGCTTTAAATTTATGCCAAAGGGGGGCATCAGCGGAGCCTCGGGGGGCCCAGGCGCCCCCCCC